>OX439043.1:18580572-19780572 GCA_949317995.1 Acholoe squamosa | reverse complement strand
TATGTCGCAGTACATAATGTGTAAATATTGTGTACATAACTTGTATGTCACAGTACCTAACGTGTACTTAAAGTGTACATAACGTGTACGTAAGGTGTACGTCGAAGTACATAACATGTACATAACGTGTACATAATGTGTACATAACATGTATCTAACGTGTACATAACGTGTATGTCGCAGTACCTTAGGTGTACATAACATCTAAATAACGTGTACGTCACAGTACATGACATGTACATCGCAGTACATAACGTGTAAATAACGTGTACATAACTTGTACGTCGCAGTACCTAACATGTACATCACGTGTACGTAAGGTGTACGTCACAGTACATAACATGTACATAACATGTACATAACTTGTAAATAACCTGTAAATAACCTGTACATAACGTGCACATAATGTGTACATCGCAGTACATAACGTGTACATAACGTTTACATAACGTGTACGTCGCAGTAGATAATGTGTACATAACGCTGTACATAACGTGTACGTCACATTACATAACATGTACTTCGCACTACATAACATGTACCTCGCTGTACATAATGTGTACATAATGTGTACATAACGTGTACATAACGTGTACATAATATGTACATAACATGTACATAACGTGTACATAGTGTGTACATAACATGTACATAACGTGTATGTCGCAGTACAGAATGTGTACATAATGTGTACATAACGTGTACCTAATGTGTACATAATGTGTACATAACTTGTATGTCACAGTACATAACGTTTACATAATGTGTATGTCGTGGATCATAACATGTACATAACGTGTACATAATGTGTAAGTCGCAGTACATAACGTGTACATAAAATGTACATAAAATGTAGATAATGTGTACCTAACGTGTACATAAAGCGTATATAACTTGTACGTTGCAGTACCTAACATGTACCTAACGTGTACGTCGCAGTACATAAGTTGTACATAACGTGTACATAACGTGTACATAACGTGTATGTCGCAGTACCTAACATGTACATAATGTGTACATAATGTTGTACATAACTTGTACGTCACAGAACATACATGTACGTCGCAGTACATAACATGTACCTCGCCGTACGTAACTTGTACCTGACTTGTACATAACGCTGTACATAATGCTGTACATAACGTGTACATAACATGGACATAACACTGTACATACTGTGTACATAATGTGTACGTCGCAGTACATAACATGTACATAATGCTGTACATAATTCTGTACATAACGGTGCACTTAAGGTGTCACAGTAGTATTCTGCCCCAGTAAACCTAGGACAGGTTAATAGTCTCAACTGAAAACAGTGTTTTGCTTGGTATAATCAGTGCCAGGGGACCTTATTCTTATCGCAGTTTAATAATTTTGGTACCAGAAGAAAGGTTAACATTTGGGGGGGGAAAGTTGGCTAAAATTTTTACGTCACCATGGAAACTTATTGTGTAATGTGTACATAATGTTGTACATAACTTGTACATCACAGAACATATATACGTCGCAGTACATAACATGTACCTCGCCGTACATAACTTGTGCCTGACTTGTACATAACGCTGTACATAACGTGTACGTCGCAATACATAACGTGTACATCGCAGTACATAACGTGTACGTTGCAGTACAAAACTTGTACATAACGTGTACATAATGTGTACATTACATGTACTTTGCAGTACATAACGTGTTCATAAAACGTACATAACGTGTACATAACGCTTAAATAACAGGTACATAACTTGTACGTTGCAGTACCTAATGTGTACATAACGTGTACATCACAGTACATAACGTGTACATAAGTTGTACATAACGTGTACATAATGTGTATATAACATGTACATAATGTGTACATAACGTGTACATAACATGTACATAACGTGTACATAACATGTTATACATTGTGTATACAGCTCTGTTTGAACTAAAAAAGGACCCCTGGTGCATGTTTTAGGTGCAGGGAGGGACTTCTCTCAAACTTTTCCAAGACTCCTTCACCAGCATACACTGGTATAAGGGGGGGGAGGGATTCTAAGATCCCCAGGTGCAAATATGCTAGTCCAGCATAAGAAATACCTGAAAAATACAAAACTTGTAGAACAGCACAAAAAAATCCATCTCATTTAGGGTCTTGTTTTTATGAAAATCTATCCCTTTTGAGGTAAACCCTTCTGATCATAGGTGTACCTCAGGATTAAGGGTCACCTTTATCCCAAAATCACTATCACCATGGATTTGTTTGCCACAGGCCAGGTTGTACACCCCCATCAAAGGTGAATCGAGTGCCCCTCCCTAGTATACTTACCCTCCAGGTTTCATGTACTAGCTTTTAGCTTCAAAAGGTGGGAAAATTGTTGATTTCTGATTTATGGACATGGCAGCACATCCTAGGAGGTTCAAACAAGTTCCAATGGATTCCTCTATATCAGAAACCCCTATTTAGAGCTTAAAATTGTGTGAAAAGCTCTGCTAGAACCAGAGATGTTGGTAAATATGTTTCTTGTGCCCTTTGACCTAATTAGATATAGGTCAAGGCCTAACAACATAACTAAAGCAAGCTGATTAAAACACTAACTAGCCTTCATATGATTATTTTAAGCCTCTCTTCCCATCACAAATGGAATATTTCAATATATTACCTGTGATGGTATCTGGTTAAATCATTCTCAACAGACATCTGTATTCATACAGACATTCAATATTGATTTCAGATTTTGAGACTTGAAAATGCATCCTAGTAGGTTTAACTCTTCCTTTACCAAATACGCATTAATGCATAGTTTTGGCCAATTTTTGCCAATTTTTGACCGATATTGAGTAGCCTGTTACTTCCTCAAAATCCCCTAAAACTCTTAGATTTCTTTCCTGGTCCCAGGTAGAGTTGGATCCTCCACAGAGCCCAAAGAATTAGTCTCTACCTCTTATACTTTTTATTTGGAAGTCTTGCAAACCTGATATAGAAATTTGAAATATCATGAAAGTTTTCAATGAATTTAATCATTATTTAAGCTACAAATCATGAAAAATGTCAAAAAATAATATTTGTTTTGAGAAAATTGACTTTGTACATTTTTTAATACCGAACAAAATTACTTCAACATTTTCAGGGTAATTTGATGCATTATTGGCCATTTTGGCTGGTTACCATTGCAACACATATGCTAAAAATTCTGAATTTTTATACTTTTGGTTGCCATGGTAACCAACAAGAATGTTTTCTAAAATTCATTATTTACCATAATTCCAAAATAAATTGATATTTCCTACAATATGCACTTAATTCTATCACAATTGATACAGGGAATGCTGAGATATTACAACTTGAAGTTTGGTTTATTGTTCACTATTTCTCATCAGAACCCCACATTGATAATGACATTTCTCAGTAATTAATGCAGATAAAGAAATTTGGGTCATGCACTTCCTGATCAACTACCCTAGCTTAATCCATCACAATTTCCTCTCTAATTGGAATATTTACATAATTCCAGCAAATTGTGGTGACCTTTTGCCATTTTGTGTGATGCCCTCACGACAGTGGTCTTATGAAAAAAAATCTGGTCATGTGTTGCTATAGCACAAGGTCACCAGGGATGACGATGGTCATGAACACGGAGGGTCACCATGGATGACAATGGTTGTGATCACACAGGGTCACCACAGATGACAACAGTCATAATCACACAGGGTCACCACAGATGACAACAGTCGTGATTACACAGGGTCAAAACAGATGACGATGTTCGTGATCACACAGGGTCACGCCGGATGGGAAACAAATCATTTCTTTGGGGTGGGGGTTCTTTTATTCATCAATTTAAACATCATTGATTTAGCTGTTCATTTATTTGTGGTCCTCTCCATCAATATTTCTGTTGTTGATGCTCCCCTGAATTATTTGTGGAAGTCCCTGTTTAAAGATAAGGAAATAAAACACATTGAATCATGAATACAGTACTATATCACAAGTTTATGAAATATGTGTATAGCTTTTATTATTATAAACAATAATTCACACAAAGAGGGTGCATGGCAAATTTTATGCAAACCTCTATTCCCCTCTCCTGGTTAAGCATTAATGACATGCACAGCCATCCATAGACATTTAATGGTGGAGGAGGTCTCAAAAATCCACCATTAGATTTACCAATTGATGTGAACAACCAGCCAGTGAATAAGACTGCTGCCTGCTATTCTTTAAATCAGAAATTAACGTAATTATACAAGGTGTGCAAGACCTAACCGACAATATCAGTTGCTGTATGTGTCACAGTAAACTGTATATTGTACAAATTACACTGGGAATACTAGGAGCCAACTCACCTCACATCTGTTGTCCTTGGTATCTGCCTGCCTGTTGTAAAATCTGGATAAGCTTCTTTGTTCTCAGAAATTTGGAGGGAAATTTAATTTAGACCAATCAGAACACAGTGAACTAGGCTGGTGGTCACTGTCGGCGATAGCTGGTCATGGTGAGTGAGACTGCTGGTGACATCGTGAGGATGTGTCATGCGTCGTGAGAGATGCTATGATTTGGGTTAGACATGGTGTGTGCCCCTTTTATCACCCAATGCAATAATGTAATGCTCTATCACTAACTGTTCTACCTCTTTCCAATAGATGTAATGCACCATAAAGGTCAGAGCACATCAAAATTTCTTATTATTGTCAGACCAAGGCCTACTAATGCCTACATACAATGTGTATTGGGCACAATGTCAACTCAGTGTTAAATCCCATAGACAAAAGAAACTATTATTTATGTCTTAAATATGAACACATAACCATAATTATAGCATTCATTATGTTCTATATGTTCATGCTATTTACTAGTATATAAAGGAACTGATCCATATATAGCCTAGGATCATGTATAATAACATTTACTTTCAATGCCCCATCCATAAAGCAAAGACAGCATCAAACTATAGAGTTATCCTAGTCTGTGAATGCTGACATCCTGGTGATGAATCGTCATGATGAGTTGAAACTGGCAGGGGTTGGTGAAAAATCACGCAGGTTCAACTAACAACTTATGTGATATTGGTGATGATTCGCCATTATGAGTGAACCCTAACGGGGGCTGGTGAAAGGTCACACAGATTCAACTCACAACATTGTAAAATCGGTGATGAATTGCCATGATGAGTGAACCCTCACAGGGGCTGGCGAAAGGTCACGCAGACTCAACTCACAACATTTCTAAGGCAGGTGATGAATGGCGATGATGAGTGAATACTGACAGGGGGTGGCGCAAGGTCACGCACTGCATTATCACTAGAAAAGTGATTCACCACCCATCACCAACTATGACAGGAGGTGACGACAATTTGCTGGGCTACAACCCAAAATTTGTCCTAAAATACTCTGGTAAAGGAAGAGTTAACCCTAGTCCAATAATTCCTCTGTGTCAGAAATCCGTATTGAGAACTTAAAAGTGTGCAGAAAGCCCTCCTAGAACCAGAGATATGGCAAATATTGTATCTGTGACCTTTCACCTGATTAAGTAGATCAAGGCTTAATAACCTTTTCTACTATACTCACACCAATATATCAATCATATTGAAATCAGCATGATTTTTCTGGTTTAGACTAAACCATAATACCCTCCTCTAGCCTTTTAGTGTAGTCCACAGATAATTAAATAATTACTAGGTTTTACAGCTTTATATAGGAATAAAGAGAGAAATTCTCGACCTTTGACCTTGACCTATGCAAAAACTGCTTGGAGGTGAGCAGAGAACTGTTGATATATGATTCCTAGGGTCATTACCTAAACAAACCACAAAAGTTTTGTACCCCTCCTCTTGTTGAAACGAAACTTCATAATTTGGTGGCTCACCCAGTGGCATTTTGGCTTTATGAAAAGGTTCATTCATTCAAGTCATTAACTCCCAGTGGGTCAGTTTTTATTGCAGTCGCCATAAAATCACAAAATTGATTCATCACGCTCCTTACACATAATTTATGTGCAACACTACACCTTTAAAATTCATCCTATCATTACCAAATTACATGTCAAAACTAGTACAATACTTAGTATGTGTATCCAAAACATTATAACTGTGGCTTGAAAACTTCTGAAATTGTCCAATATCTCGTATAGCAGAGATTGAGATTTTTCTTAATTTTTTGCATGCAATATTAACTTTGGTCTGAAAGACTCCAAACCTCTAGGATAAGCATAAAAATCAATTTATTACATCTTTAACATGTACACTTCTTGTAACAATCATCATTTACCACTTATTTAGTACTTGCTCTGTTTGGTTCATTCTCAAAATGACCCTCCTTACTCTGTAAGCTGCGTGATGAATCGTCTACACATTTTAATATCATGGTCACTGTGCCAATGTCACAAAACCTAGCAATGAACTACAACAATGTGAATCACATAAGGGATGTATTATAACCAAAGAAAAACATTTAAATAGTGAATAATTGGCCTAAACTCAATTGCAAAAGATTGAAAACGAGGGTGGGGCTGCTGAAAAGAGTGCTTTGCAGGGGCTGGGTAGTAGCAGAATGGCTGGGGGGTCCCCCTTTAAATGCTTAAAATCAATGCCAGGGCCTTATTCTATAATATAAACCACAGATGTGCATGTATTTGGGTCCACAAATCATTTCATCATGGGCCTTACACGATTCATCACATTTGAGAGAAAAAGCTCTTTTGGGCCAACCTGAAAGAAATCACCTCTATTTATCCGAGCCACTTAATCCTGTAACCAGAAGTGCAGGGATGTGCGATAAATTCTGGTCACTTCCTGTGTTATGCCCCTCTAGACGACCTTTGGGTCAGACTTGCATACTTCACTGATGGCTTGATTGTATCATACAGAAGAGACCTCTGGTGCTTCATGGTAACCAGGTTCCACTATTACCATGAACTGGATAAGGACCGAAATTGTTCAGTTTCATGAATGTTACAGGACAAGAAGAATCCAAAGTAGGGGCTGGATATAGAGAAATTAAGGGTAGTGTAATAGCATCTTAATGATTCAATTGAATAATATTGCATTGAGCCAAAAGGAATAGGGAGATATAAGTTGGCACTGCTAGGCGCATGTTTGTGTCATAGGCCAGACTTGTGTTTGGAGGCAAACTATAATTTGTTATTAATGTTTGATAAAAGGCTTTGATTCAGTACCAATGGATAAAATTGCTAATCGGATATCGTCTTCTCTGGATGTGCAAATGAATGTATCCATCAATTACAATACCTTGTGATGCGCAGCAAGTGCAAATTTGTTTTAATGATAAAAATGATGCAGAACTGACTGTTCACCTTACCAGAAATTGATTTATCCCCTTCTTCTCCTATCACCTTCTTGGATAATATAGGAAAATTACTGAGAGTTTATTTGATATCATACTTTGCCACACTTAGTGTGGTCCACTGTCCGACTGTCTTACCATACATTTGAGACAATTCCATCCCAAATTGAGTGGCTAAAGGTTAGCAAGGGCAAGGGGGTAAAAATAAAGTTATCTGCAAGTGCCCTACTCCTTCTATTACCAATACTTTGGAAAAGGGGAGAAACCTTTAGCTACAGTGATAACTATTCCTTCTAATCAATGTTGGAGGGGAATGCTCTCATGGAAGCAGATACTGTTGATGGAGAGTGAGTGCATCTTTGTAACGATATGGAGCCAGGAAAGAATTGATGGATTTGATAGCTAAATTTTGAACATGGATATTGCCTATAGAAATGTCTGATTGGCAAAACAGTTTCCTAATGAATGAGAGTTAGGTGCATAGTTTACTCCTCTATTCCAGAGCCAAGTGCAATAGAAGTGGATTAAGAAGAAATAGATAATTCTAACCAAATAAAGACACATCTTCCATGAAACCTGTACATTTACAATGATATATTAAACAGCCATATTTCTCAAAAAATTACTAAGAGATATGGATAACATTAGGCTTTTAGTATATCCAAGTATGTCTAATGCACAGGGGATTGAGTCAATACTGAAAACATAGAGGTGATTAAGGATTAAGGAGGCTGGTGGGGATAAACTAAAAATAATTAGGGTTTTCGCCATATTCCCATCAGAGTCCCAAAATGATTTGTACTTTTCATATGTGCAAAAATGTCAACCCTAGATAGGATCATGAATTATAAGGACTTCTGTGAAAAATCACTATATTATAGTGATTTCTCACAGAAGTCCTCAAGTTCATATCTGAAAGCAAATAGATTCTTTATCACTTCTTCAGCGCTTAGATTTAAGCATATCTTTGCAGGTTTGGCAGACCAATGGCAGTGGAATACCTGCTTTAGATGATTAAATAAAGGGAGCTTTGGTTATGATGAGGGGGTAACCATATTGTAAATCCAAACACCAGATGACAGTGGTAAATATGAAGAGAGTACATTATATCTACTTTGTGCTGTCTAACAACATACAATCATTAACAGATCGTATCCGGGCAGATGCTCTGTAAAACGACTCTAATCAAAATCTGATATGCAAACAAACTTGGAATAAAAATTAGGATAGAGTCAAAATGAATAGGACTAATGTAGTCGAAACTAGTTTATATGTATGATCATAAAACAATGTAACCAGAATAAATAACGATATTTGTAGATCAACATGGTAAAAGGTACGCCCGTGCACCCCCTCACGGGCGTACCTTTTACCATGTTGATCTACATTTATAAAGAAGGCTTTCCTGAGTTTATACTGGTATTTTTTTCTTGCTTGCTCTTGGTCTCCTCTTGCTTCTTACCTTATCATCCTTTCAGGCCTATCACAGCTGTAAATGCGGGTTTTATATCAAAGAGTCCCTTGGTGGTTTATGGTCGGAGTCTGAGGTGAAAAAGATACACATTGAGGTGATGTAGACAGACAGGATGCCAGGGCCATATATAGGGCAATTTCTAGCCATTTGTCTACTTTTGGGTACCATATAAAAAGAAATAGTGATCTGACATACTCAAATTTACCTCTTTTGGAAGCCGTAAGAGGTTTCTTTTAAAGGATACTAGAAAAAGGAAGAATGGTTTAGTACATTTTATTCTAAAGTTACATGTATCTAAAAAGACCCTAAAAGCCAGAAAGCGACATATCTCATCGGAATCACCCATATAATCCAATTTCACTTTAATTTTTATCAAAAGCTGGTAAAAGATTGCAATACCTTCTACTTAATCAGCTAAGCCCTTCACTGCCATCTCACCTCTTACTTTCTAGAGCTGAGTGAAAAAGTAATGTTCTCATGCTACACATAGATGCATCACATCTTATACAAGCTATATATAATTATTATGTTATCATCGCTGGAGGGCATCATGATCAGCTAGTGAGGTTGGTGTCTCTGAGAGCATATTGTCAGCCAGATTATTTTATCTTAACCAGGGTCCATTCTCAAATCCAAAAAAAAGTTCAAAGGAAAAGGGAAAAAAGAAGAGGTTGACACAGGTGGCATCTTCTTCTCACTGACAGTGAGGAATTTCGAGCAAAAGGAGATGGGAGTTTGGCTGTAACCCAAAACAGGTTATGTCAAGCCACTGCTAAGGTCCCACATTTGTACCAGCCTACTACGTTATAGAAGAGAACCAATTTGGTCATGGCAAACTGGTGCCTTCCTCCAGAGGTAATTGCTGAGTGAAATGACACTGCTTGAGAAGTTTGCGTTACCAACCTCTTAGAGGCAAAAGGAAATGCAGATATACCTTTCTAAACCATGAACTTCAATTGAACAATTAGGGGTAATAGCTGTAGAAATGGCGTAGCTGATGTAAATTGAGGAGGGGGGAGACATCTTCCTCCTGTCCAATGCAGGCATGTTATATATCAAAAGAAATGCAATTTCAATGCGAATCTGAGAGGATAAGTAGCCACAATAGTCCAAAAATATATATGGCAGTGGTCATTATTTTTCAAGGGTGGCTTGAGCGGGGCTTTTAAAAACATTTTGACCCCTCTTCGGGGGTGCTTATAAGGTTTAGTCGCCCTTTAGCAGAACAGGCCATCAGCAGATAGAGATATTTCCAAAATGTGGTCTGCCATTTTTGTACCTCAACTGGTGTTGTTACTATGGTCCTGTCAACAACAACAACAAATCGGCCCTGTTTTGCTAGGGTCAGTCGGGTTACTGGAAACACACCTTTTTTTCTTGGCCGAATTTGTAATATACAGATTTTAAAATTATTTTTCTGAAGTAGTCTACAGCGTGATTTCCATTTATATCTAGCTGATTGTGGTAATGTGTGACAAACGTTTTAATAACATGAAGTTCTGAAGGTCATGAGGCTGCATAACCCTTTTTTGGATGTGTCTAGTACAAGAATTAATGTTGTCTTTGTTTTTACCAATATCAGACCATAATCTGCTCATGTGAAATACTGCTGGCATACCATATATGCACTATCAGACCGCCCACGTAAATATACAGTGCAAGGCTTTTCATTGTGCTTTACAATATTACCTTGTATAGGCATGAACGCCCATAAGATAAGTGTTATTCCATTTGTATACTATAATATGCATGACAGTTCTCCTTCTGTCCACGTGAACGTAGCACTAGACCTAGCACCACACTCTCCTTATTATTTATTCACCTCATGGTAACAGAAAAGAAACAAAAAAACAGGTGACAAGGGGGTGGCAGTCCCTGTGGATCCATCGGAAATTAACACAGACAGCATAGGCACAAGACAATTTCCAAAACCCTGGGGCAATACAGAACATCTGTGAGTAGATTGGATGACCTATGGGCTCCTTTGTATCACCTGTGGAGGCACTATTGTATAGGATATACAATATGTCAAAATCAAAGAATCTCTAGGCTAAGAGCTAATATTTGCTTCTATAGAGTAGAGCATGCTGACAACCTTCCTGACGAAAAAAGAAGAAGAAAATATCTATAGCAGGTAGAATCAAATAGTGCAGCTAGGAACATCCGCGGGTACGTAATCATGAACATTGGTTAACATTAATGTTACTCGAGACATTAGGGGTTTGTACCACAACAAATTATTTCTTTTTCAAATTGACTAAAAAAAATTTGCAAAGCTCTTGTTTGATTAGATGTTGTAGAGTTACCTGAACACAGATCACCTTTGCATTGCTACTATAATCCACAGAAGATTATTGGAAATTTGAGAAGGTATGATACACAGGCTGAAACAACACAGAATTCTAGGCTGTTAGCATGGATATGATATATATGAAGGCAAGACACTCTGGTCTTGGTGTATTTGTATCACAGTAGGTGACCATACTGTCTATGATTCTCCCCACGACAGCAGTGCCATCTAGTGCTGCAAAGATGAGAGTGGATATCCACTGTCATCTCTGCAGTACTAGGTGGCACCAATGTTCATGGGTTCTTGCATAGACAGTGGGGCTACCTATTGCGATACAGATTGACCCAGACCAGAGTGTTTTGCCTTTACCATTACACGTACCCAACATATTAAAAAAACGGCCTAGTAGTCTATATTGTTTCAGCCTATGGTTTTATATGTGATTCAAATGAACGTAATCTTCCTGGCCTTGAGTCAGTTATCAAAACAGAAAAATAACGCCAAGGGTTGTGATAGATGTCCTACAATGGACGACAGAGAAAACTCAGAATATTGTAGAGCCATAACTAAGAGGTAATTAAGATTGGGAAGTGTACATCAATATTTTGATGCCGTAGGGGCTACAAAAGCATGGGGAAAATGTCATGGCCTAAATTGGTTTGATACTTTGAACCACTTTATCTCTTCCTCATCCTCCCAATCTCTATGCTTGTGCCAATATCTTATGTGTCGCATAGAAGTGCTTTGTATCATCATCTCGAATTCCTGTACAATAATGTATTCCAAGAGTATGTACGCTGCAGAAATGGTGTTTAGATCCTAAACACAATTCTAAACATATTCTTCCAATCCATTCTAATCACTTCAAGTTCCTATAAACATGTTTAGCCAAACAGTGTACTTAGCTCAAGTGTTTAAAAATCTAGGTGTTTAGGTTTAACCCTTACGTGCCCAGATTAGCAAAAGTGCGCTCTTAAGCATGCATATATGTTTAAGAGATCACCATGGGTTTAATATTGATCAGATTAAGATGATTTTAACACTAGAAGAATCATAATATCAAGGGCTTTCCAACGATACCAAATTTGTTATTGTGTATTAGGTGAATAATTATTGATAGATCCTAATGCAGATAATAATGAATGAAAAATAGGCTTAAAATACATGAAAAGTGCGCGCTCTTGCCATGAGAATAATGGGAAAATACAGAAAATTCACTAAATTAAAAAAAAATATTGATAAGAATACCAAAAATATTGATGAAATATTTTTCCTGTGATTTTCTCCAAGGAATCCAATTATAATACATGTCTTTTTTCAATTTCCATCAATATAGCTTTCTTTGAACTGTCAAAATAATGCTTTATGAATTGAAAAATGCCTATTTACTACCAAAATCTTTAAAAAAAAATTCTGGGTACCTTCATCCAAATTAGCCCTTTCAACATTCTGTGCCAACATCATTCCCTTACTGACTCATAAAATACTCTCACCTATGCTTCATATTACATTTTCTGAAATCTATTTTACTGCCCTCTTTGCTATCATTTGAACAAATACATTAATTTAGACCTAATATATGTAATAGCCTGTACTATGTCAAGTTTGTTGAATAAATCAGCTTTCTTGAAATAATTCTGGGCACGTAAGGGTTAAATCTTGTGCTCAAATATCTATGAAATTTTGTGTTTAGATATCTATGAATTGTTATGGTTAGGTGTCTATGAAATTCTAGGTTTAGTTGTCTAAATAATTTGATGTAAATTTAAGGCTGCAGACATATCCATTAAGATAACAAAGGATCTTTTATCTGTGTTCTTATATATCTTCTGGGGGACATCAGCAGGTATTTAGAAGTGCAAAGTCTCCAAAGATGTCAACCACAGGTATATTCATGTAAACACGTATGTGCATACTGCATTAGATTCAGACACTTAGGAAAGTACAACAGTTTGGCAGGAAGTAGGGGAGGAGGGGGCTAGTTGACACAAAAATTGCTCTTTGGAAAATCACACAGAGCCCTTTCTCTACACCAACAGATCTGACTGAACTTACTTGATTTTTCGGAAGTTGATTCTTTGAGTTAGAACTGAAAGTTTTTTCTTTTTCTTTTTGTTCTTTAAAAAAATAAGTTGTGACAACTTGCCCCAGCCTGGGGTAAGTTGTCACAAAGCCTGGGGTAAATTGTCATGTAGGGTGTCATGCAAAAAGTAACATGTTTGAAATTGTTTCAATGCCTATTTGACATTATGTTCTTTTAATCTGTTTTGAGAACAGACATACCATTGGTAATGCTACACACATGATCAAACTTAATGAAATCCAAAAAACCTGAAAAAACATTGTTCAACCTGCAGATAGAAGCATCATCAGTAACATGAAACCTTGTTTATGACAACTAAAATCTTAATACAACTGTGAATGAAAGATATTCTCTTGATATTTTTGGTCTTCGTCATATAAAATCCACATCTATCAAAAATGCTCTTCATCAGTCTATTGTGACAACATGCCCCAGTTGCTGTGATAACAAGCCCCAGCCTATTTTTGGGTAATATAGTTCATGTCATCCCAAAAACATGTGGAAAATATTTCTAAATTCTAAACAGATGCATAGCATTCTATGATATGATTTGGTGACTTGACTTGCAACAGTTGATTGTGATTGTGTGCAGATAGTCCATTCAAAGGTAGTGTTGCTTCCCGGGGTGTATTCAACTGTCATACTAGTAATTGCGCATGATCAAGTTGTCATATGAGAAATATCGTATGACTAGTGGTATATAGTGATTAAGAATATCAAGCTCTTATTAGTGCTATTCCAGTTATCACTGGTTTATTCAGCTTTAGGCAGACATATAAGAATATCAATCATACACATGTTAATATGCAGGTAATTTCCACACACAGTAAATATACAATTGTTTATAAAGTATAATGTTCTGTTCCACTCCCCTTGTGAGGTAATAATAATAATAATGATAATAATAAGTCCTATGCCTGTCTGGCATAGTCTAACCCAGCATAGTGCAGAGCTATAGCAGGTAGCAGGAGAGTTGACTGGAGATGTTACCTCAAGGGTGGTTCTGGTGATTCTGCCTTCTAGGGGGAGCAGCCAGTGATATAAGTACCATTCCCTGGCTTGGCCTCTCAGACCGACTGGAGCCAGTGGCATCTGCCTAACTCTGCAATTGTTTGAGGGGAGTCTTTCATGTGTCACTGGGTGCACAAAGGACCCCCATGGACGCCTCCATGTCCCCATTGTCTTGGTCGGTTTGGCATGTTCAGACCCTCATATCTCGTCTAATTATGGCCTTTTCATAAATGCTTTCATATTTTACCTATGTCGCTCAGGAGCGACGCTAGAGCGACCGGAAGGTTATGGCGTCGTTACTTAAGTAATCTATTGTTCAGTGTTTGGGTGCTCAGACACCCATGACGGCGTCAGCGGTGCCCAGGCACCCGTGACGGCCGTTTGCATTCACTTACAAGTTATTATTTTGTGTACTGAACCATGAGGTCGCTCTCTTAGACTCTTAAAAGCATTATATTGTGCAGTGGACCATTAGGTCGGACTCTTTGATGTTGTAACCTATGTATATTTGACATAGCTTGTGTTCAGTGGAGCATGAACGCTCTTCTAGAATGTATGAGCGCTCTTCTAGCCATTCTATGTATTAATTTCTTATATATTCTTTGATTAATACAGTAATATGTTACAATCTATGGAATAATAAAATGGTATATGATAGAATACTCCGTCTCCCCCGAAAAAATGCGAAACTCCGTCATTTCGCAGAGGGAATGTACAATATATTTTTACCTTATTTGAAGTTACATACTGTATGTAAGAGGATTTGAAGTAATAGGGAGTGCTTCAAATACAAATTTTTGTGGTAGAGCTTTGTCAATATGTATAACATCTTTTTTTTTTTCTTCGGGTAAAAATACATTTCCTTAATTCTAGCTTTTTGACCATAAATTGGTGTATTTGCCTATGCATTTTCATTTTGGGTACAAATTTTCAATTTTATGTACAACATACAATTTGGCAAATAACATATAATTTTGGCGTACAATTTTGGCATTAATGTCCAATCTAGTGTGCAAACATACAATTTCCCATGTAATTGAGTACAAATGACAATTTTAGTGTGCAAACCTACAATTTCGCGTGTGTACATACTAACAATCACATCGCCGTGATCACAGATTTCCCTGTGATTCCTTACAAGATACCCATAGTGAAGGGTTTGGCTGGCCTCCACCCGGGCCCTAGCCAAACTGCCCACTATCATCACCTGAGATACAGGCAAGTCAAGGATTGGTTGATGATGACCCATGGTGTATCAGGAAGGAACTGCAGTGAAACACTGATACCCAAAACCAGCCACTCCCTCCTTTTATGGACCCACCCCCCACCCTGAACTGTCCACTGACACCAGGCTAGGCACTGCCACAGCCACATGTCAAAATCTGGCACCTAACACCTCAGAGTGCCACCTCTGCATGAGCACATCAGGGCAAGATTGACATCTCACTCCTGACACACCTCCACTGTCAATGAAATTATCTAAGTATTGAAAATTGATTTAGAAAAAAAATATACACAGCCACTTGTTGATGTATAATATGAAAATCTATGGTATTCTCACAAAATCTCGATGATTAATGCGTGCATACACGCGAAAATTGTACTAAATAATTTAGAAATTGTACAAATCAAAAAATAATATACATGAATGCAAGGTAGATAACTAGGACAGTTTTTGTACCACATTAGCACTTGTATACTATACCAAGGTTTACTTAAAGTAACACACTTTATGTAACCAAGAAATTGTTGAAAAAATGAATGAAAAAAAAAATGAAGAAAATGTTGACATGTTAAGTAATTACTTAAGATACTCACCATGTTCTCTTTCAGGGAATTAATACACCCATATAGCAAACTACAGAGTAACTCAGAGACAAACAAGTCTATTGTACATAAAGTACTTTGTTTTTCCGGCCCTCGGAAAAATTTGTCTCAAGAAAAATCCCAAAAATTGTATTTCATGTACCGAGATTGTACATTTGTACTCAATTGCACACTAAATTGTATGTTGCACACTAAAATTGTACATTTGTACCCAACTGCACACCAAATTGTATGTTTGCATGCTAAAATTGTCATTTGTACTTAATTACACGTGAAATTGTATGTTTGCATACTAAAATTGTCATTTGTACTCAATTACACGCGAAATTGTATGTTTGCATATTAAAATTGTCATTTGTACCCAATTACACGCTAAATTGTAAGTCTGCACACTTGATTGTACGTTAGTACCCAATTTGCACGCTAAATTGTAAGTTTGCACACTAGATTGTACGTTAGTACCCAATTTGCACGCTAAATTGTAACTTTGCACACTAGATTGTACGTTTGTACCAAAATTGTACACCAAAATTATATGTTATTTGCCAAATTGTATGTTGTACATAAAATTGTAATTTTGTATCCCAAAATTGAAAATGCATAAGGCAGATACACCAATTTAAATAAGGAATAAGGCAACTTGAAAGCCATGTTGTAAGCCAGACACACCTAAGTCTGTTTGGCATCCAAAAAGTTGCACAATTTATGGTCAAAAAGCTAGAATTAAGAAAATGTATTTTTACCCAAAAGAAAAAAAAAGGATGTTATACATATTGACAAAGCTCTACCACAAAAAAAAAATTGTATTTGAAGCACTCCCTATTACTTCAAATCCTCTTACATACGGTATGTAACTACAAATAAGGTAACACATGTCATTTTCACTCAAAGTGTTCCTGCAAATATTTGGGACACCTTTATACCTTAACCTTGATAACCAGTCAGCTAACAAATTGTTCTCAGATTTAATATGCGGCATAAATCTCATTATTTTATGTGAATAACTTCTTCCGATTGCCACACCCCGAGTGGCGTAACGTGTGCTGATCCATTACTGCTGCCTATATGGTACTGCAGCCTCGTTCTGGGTGCATGTAAACATTTAAAATGGTGGACCACTGCTTGTATGCGGAGCTAAGGTAATGGGTTTTGTTAGTTTTTAGTTAATTGAACCGTGTAAAATCATAGAATAGATAGAGAACTAAACTCCCCTGGTGTCCTCAGTGGCCATCCCCCCCTCGTGGTGGATCGGCCACCTCATATACACCATGGAGGTTTAGTTCTCTCTATAAAGACTGCCAAAGAATTTCTCACAGCCATTCCATACACAGTTTATTTTTTGACCTATCAGTGTTTAACATGGCCAATACTTGCATATATAATCAATGATGCAATGAACTCTGATGTTACTAAATTCCCCTAACCATCGCTTCAAACCCACCATAACTGGGTACAATTCATATACAGTAATACTTCTAAGATGGACCTTTAGATTATTCAAACTAGGAGGGGCTGTATAGTGGTCACACTCATCATTCAGAGGATTGATTTCTAACCAGGTTCCATATAAATAATCTGAGCCAAACCAAGCACCAAAGCCTTGGATGGAAGGATCTGAATACATAGGTGTACACTCATTATCATTAACAGGATTAAGGATAATGTTTCGACAATTGAAAACTGCACAGAAGTCCTTCCACCATTTCAAATCCTTTTGGATCTCAATATCCAGTGTAATTACATCTCTATTTCTAGCCTTAGCACAAAGATTCTTCTATTGAATGTCCTGCCCCTACGTACTACTTGAGAGCGAAAAAGACATTAACCCCCCAATTGTTTAAGGGTATTTTTATACACAAACCTTTTACCTATGCAATTATCTAAGGCTTGGGACATTTTGTCCAATTTCTTTTGAGGTAGGGACAATTCCCTTTCACAAGAATTAATAGTGATTCCTAGAAAAAACACATACTTGGCTAGGCTCAGTAACCTTTTCCTTGGAAATTATGAAAGCCATAAATTCCATGCATTCAATGAGGATGTTTCTTTTCCTCAACCATTCATCCTCAGATGCACCAATGATGATAACATCATCCAAGTAATTAACTACTCTGTCAACTCCTTAGAATTTTGCTACTGTTGTAATTCCATTAAAGATATAAGGGGCACATTTCAGACCCAAAGTGAGTCTATTACTCTCACAATATTTATCACCCTCACCAAAATTCCATCTGAAACCTTGATAACCTACATGTGGACCAGCAACATTAATACTATGATAAGCAGATTTCAGATCTACCACACTCATATAGTCATTCCTGCCCAACTGGGCATTCATAAAATTATTAATAGAAATTTCAGCTGGCATACTACAATCAGTGAAATGCTTTAGCTTACCGTCGGATTTTTCTACTCCTCCAAGAAAATAAATACACCTGGGTTTAGACTCTGTCTGGGTAACTACATCTCAGATAACTCTTTAATAGTAATTCCACACATTTCGTTATAGAATCTACCTTCTAATATAGATTTATAATTTTTACAATCATAACTTGTATTATAATCTAGGTCCACTTTTTTGAACCCTTCAGTAAAACCACATAATAAAATATCAGATTCTATCTGATTGATGTTGATAAGATCACTTTGCCTTACAAAACTCACATACATAAGTAAGCCCAGCATCAGGGTTTACAAGAGTTTTATGAATGACATATATGTCATATACTTATACATTCCACTGTGAAAAGTGAATCAGCCTCGCCCTGTACTGGACCACTATGTGTCAAAAATAAATTCTTGTCATTACAAGAATCAGTAGGAAAATTACTATTATTATCACCCGAAATGGTACTAAAGGGGGGCTTAGGTAGGTCTAACGTATGTACTACTCTATGTACAGGCATCAATTCACTATTAGTACAAAAAGTATGACCTGGCCTAAGGAACTTCTGACATTTAATCTTAGGGTGTCTTGAAACACCACTCACACCGCAAACATGCCTGTACCAACATGGATCATTCTTGCATCCTTCACTTAACATTTGCTAACAGACTGTTTGGATTTACTACATGACTTTGATTTGAATGAGGTGCTGATTTGTGGGATATTTGTTCCATCATAGAACAAATGCATCATGATATCACTAGTAATCACGTCCCTAAATACCTTAACACCTTGTTTGTTAGCCCTAGTTTTGACTGCTCCATCATATGCTGCTACAGCAGCTACGGTTAATTTTTTGGTAGATTTTTCAACTAGCCACTCAACATGCTGCACAACATCAAAAACGTCTTGTTCTTCCTAAAATAACTGTTTTATCAGTCGTACATTTACTAACAGAAGTTTCTCAAAAGAGTCTATTATTTCTTTTTTTTAAGGAAATCTTTCTGGTCAAACTCACCCCTTGACTTCGATCTACGATGGCGGTGTGATGTGGTTGAATCTAATGAAGACTGAGAAGAATTAGAATTGCTATGGTAGGTAGATCTGGGAGTTGAACATCTCCTTCTGTGAGTATGATGTGAAGAATGGCGACGCGCCCCACTGTCACCATGGATACCCCTGTAGCTAGGTGATCTTTGACACTGCCTGCTGTTTCCCTTGGGAACCACGTCCACCTCTGACGTTCACTCTACTGATCGCAGATGTGCTTCAGCCTGACACGCCCCATCGCTTGACGGTACTGTACTTCCACGTTTAACACCAACAGCCCCTTCAAGTAGTGCCTCAATGTCACTTAGCTGATCCTCTATAGACGTTGTACGATAGTCCAACTCTCTCAACCTTTTAACTGCTTTTTGCCGAATTTTTCATTTGATTCTTAGTCTTGGCAGTCGTAGATGGCTTTTTCCCCATTTTGAGTATTATATTTTAGCTCGAATCCATCATAAAGGTTTAACCTAACTTAATATTTCTGAGCACACCTGGCGTGGTGTGTCCAGCTCAAGCTTTAGTGCCAATTAACCGTTAGTCTGAACCCCTGCACCTTATATACTGGAGGAATGTTTACTGTAACGTCATATGTAGTAATACAGGCACTGGAGGAAAATAGTTCCATCGCTTCACACATTAATTATATATATATATATATATATATATATATATATATATATATATATATATATATACATATATATGTATGTATGTATGTATATATATATATATATATATATATATATATATATATATATATATATATACACACAGGTGTATATAGTACCAAATAATTACCCTTAAATGGCACAGCAAAGGTAGCAAGCGAGAAGGAAGAATAGCATCTGTTCTCATTATACAGCAGCCACATTTTGATGTTTCTTGTGAAGCTTGTGTCATTACCTCTGAAACTCATCACTACACCAGAGGTTAGGGACACTCTTTGATTATCACATGAAAAAAGATCCCCTTCCACAAAAATAGCTCCTCTAATGAGTAGAGCTATTTTCTGAGATCATTGTTGATCGAAACTGCATTGTCCCTTTTAAAGATCAGTTTTTCCTCCTCCTCCTCCTCTTGTAAACTCTTAAGACTCTCAAGATTCTACATTTTAAAGAAAGGAACGTAATGTGTATACTCCTTGAAAGTTGGTATAAGCCAGGCTTTACGTATATTTAGCATTCACATCATATATTCATAGAGGATATGGATCCATAGCGACAGGGTATCATTAGATTGAGGGGACTATAACATTGCCAGCCATTACCAGGAACAAAGAGCAAGCCATACATTCTGATCATCCCAATACTTAAAGAACCATGCCATGCATAACTGAGGATTATGCTACTATGATAGAAAGCTTTCATGAATGCATGATTGAAGTCTCCCTGCCAGAGATTGAGCTTACTTGATCTAGCTATGAATATGATTCACACCTATGATAGACCGCTACAGGAAAGCCCTATTTTACTGAATTAAAATAGATATCAGAGAACTCTGTATATTATAATCCACCATTCCTCCTGGATCTTGCCCTCAATGCTCCTTGGCACTGCTTGACTGAAGCTTTTCAAATCATATAAGAGGCCAGCTTCCCAACTACAAAGTGTATAATGGAAGCAGCTAAAGAGAGCAGTTGTATGGCCAAAGAAAAATATGAACCAGTCTGTTTTATCTGAACTATTGCTTCTCGCTTAGCCTTTTAGGAAAATATGAATAGTATCAAATGGTGCTAAACAAATGGTATCCAATTTGAGAAATAAGTAGGTTCTTCTTCCGATACATATACGCAAGATAAATTAACCTTCGACAGAATTGAAAATGACCTGAAAACAAGCCAAATAGTTTCTTTTTAGGAGAGACTTAGTCTTTAACATTTTTCTTGACAATGAATTCAATGAACATGTAACAATCTAAAGACCTGTAAAAAATCTAGTTATCATGCCTACAGTGCTTATGGTATGCCAAAAAACCTTATGTGATGATTGTCTCAATCAGGGTTTACAAATGGGGCTGTGAATTACATGTATCACAAAAATAAAGAACAATAAAATGCAATCACTCAAATAAATGAAACTGAATATACTGACTATGATGAGTGCAAATTTAAGCAAGTTCACCAAGGAAAAAGATAGAAAGCGAGCTTTCCCAAGCTGCTTTTGTTTATCTTCAATGAAGTGTCATTGAATACTTCCCACCAGGTGAAGGGAAACTGAACTGAATAGGCTTATTCTCAATCTGTCCTGTCTTGCAAACTCCTTCTCCCCCGTTAGCTGCACAGTCTACTGCAGTGATTGACTAGACATGATGGTTGACCAAAAAGGTGAGGAGACAGTTCTTGCTCTTCCTCACCTTCGGGGGAATCTGTCCTCCAGCCTGTGGCTGATAAGGCAGTCAATTGACACCTGACAAATCGAAGGAACTACCTCCCCAATACTGTAGAATATTATTGTTTTGTTCCCTCTCCATGTTTGGAAATAGACAAAGGCTCTTGGATTTCTTATTTTTTAATTTCTTTAAGTGCAAAACAATAGTGAAATTTCAGTCTCAGCGATTGAGATAATGAAATAGTCACATCGTGGACACTACTGTAGGGGATGTCTCCTAGGGGTATGGCATCACTGAAAAAATAAGAGAATTTTAGCTGGGATAGGATATGTAATGCACAAACACCCCAGTGCCAGATGCAATAGCAGATTTTACCAAAAGTAAACACATTACACAGCAATACTATCTATTTTGCTGCCTGCTGCAGATGTATTGATAACCAGTCCTTAAAGTTAGAGCCGCCTATGACGCACCTCCATTTTAACAGCCTCCTAACCAGGATCAATACTGCAAGAAGAAGGTTCCAGTCTTTTGCCAAATTAATGTCTATGCTTGAGTTGACCAAATGTTTGACCAAACGGATTTCTTAGCAGGTCCTTGCCCTTCCTCACCTTTGCATGAACCTGTCCCTCAGCTGATGGCTGAAAAGGCAGACAAGCTGACACCTGACATGTAAAAGAACCTTACACCCTTCAAAATTGGAGTTTTAATTTGGTTTCTTGCCTCAGTTAGACATTCTCACAGATCCTGGCAATTCTCTTCACATTTATTCATCCTTCTCACAAATGTGAAGACTCTTACTCAGCATGAATTACATCTGGAATCCAAGTAATCTTCTTTATAGAACTTCGCAATGATAGAAGTAAATTCATGGTAGAAAGTTCCTGGCATATCTTTGGAAAAAAACCCTTATTGACTAATCTTTTCTGGTATCTTATGCCAATGAAAATACTCAAACTCATGCAAAGGAAGGGGACTCTTGCATGTGATTTTAACACATCGATTTTAAGGGGAATCTTTCTATCAGTAGACTCTACTTGCCTCAGCAAACAGTCAACATAACTAATAGGAGTGACGTTCAAGTAGCTCACTGCACTAAGCCTCCCATCAAGATAAAGAGCTGAGAAAGACTGAGACCTGACTTTCCCAATTGATGGACAAAGAGTAGAGGACTCAGGGGTTTGGCGGCGTCACCACTGCAGGAATCAGTATAATGTAGCACAGAGAAAACATAAGAGGAAACATAGTATTCCTCTCCTGTGTAGACCTCTGAGAACTCTCATGGTAATGAGGGCACAGTCCTCTGGTGCAATATTGATGTATAAGTCTATAAGGTGAAAGGAGCCAACCTTAGAGTAGATGGGAGATGGGTATAGAGGGAGGGCCTTACAGAATGGAAGAGCGAGACTCATCCAAGAAAAGACACACACTGGGACACAAACAAGGACACAACATGTTGAAAAAGGTTTTCTGAGTTTCATTGAGTGTAAAGATGGTGGGAAGAAAGGAAGTAAACTAGCAAGGAATGAAGTAGTGAAAGACACTGTGGGATGAAAACATCTCTTAAAGACTTAGGTGGCTTTTGGTTAATATTAAGATGATCCCTTAGGGGAAGTCCAAACTCCTTACATTTCCTTCTGACCAATTGGTGGTGATTGAGAACATGCCGGATAAGTGTCACTACTGATACTTCATCAACTAATGGGACAATTTTGCTTGTAATGCAGTAGAACTTCCTAGCTTTCAGCAATGGAGACCTAGATCTAGTTAACCCTTAAAATATAGTTTAAATTCTTAATCATACTATAGATCATACTTTGATCATCATGATGTGAGAATGCAGTCCTAGAATATTCACCTTGCTTGTATTCATGCATGGTGCCAACACTGTCGAGGACATGAACTGCTGCCTGAGGGCATTTTTAAATAACTTTCATGAGTTGCATGATTAGGTAATACCATGGAGGATTGAATGTTGTACACAACCATTTCTGATAAGGGCCAGGGCTGCTTTTCTGCCAAAAGATCATGCAATGAGTCAAAAAGGTATTTGGCACCCAAAGGGTTAATATGGAGGTTCCTAATGAACAAGTGCTGCCTAAAATAGTGTTAAGTGGAAATGTGAGTCCCACTGCCAATACCCAATTAAATTCGACAAAATAAACTCTGTTTCTGGCCTCTGGAATGGCATAAATGCCCTCCCCGTACTTTCCACGGTCCTTCGCCAGTGACTTGCACAATTTTTGTATATTTCTTTACCCTATGGTATTCATTGAGGTTTGGATGATAAACTGTCTGATAATCAAACCGTTTTTGTAGACACCCATTGGTACAGTACAAGAATGAGGGAACTGCTCCCTTTTTATAAACAGGCTTCGAAAACGTTGGCAACCCTCCTCCGTAGGTGGAGGGAAAAATGTTGGCCCATCCTCCAACATCCCAGGTTGAATTTCATATGCTTTAAGGTTAAGAATAGAGAAGTGAATTTGTGTAGTGCAATAATGATTTGTGCAAAGAAGTGAACCTGTGTAATAGTAGACCTTATAATTATCCAGGTATATATATGAACACAATCAAAACAAAGTTGTGCATGATGAGATATGTTGCATTTACTGTATCAAAATTATTTCAAATTATGCATTTCCTGTTGACTCCATACCCCCCTCACTCACCTCCCCAGCTGCATTACTCCCATTGTCTAAGGATGATCCAACACCTGCACTAATCTCTTATCAGCTATCACTATGGCAACCAGCAGATAGGAACACTCACTGAGGGCCAGTGTCCAACAGTGGAGAGTTGTCCAACAGTGGCTCAGGCACCTCCATATACAATGTCATTCTAAGTAGTGGAAATATGGCCAACGTATTTCTCCTGTCCACTCTTGGCATCATGTTACCTTTTCCCAAGCCTGATAAACATGGGCATTAATTAAACAGTCACACATCGAAACATGGATATTGATATCAGCTAGAGCAGTTTACTGTAATGCAATCATATGAAATTATTTTGCTTGTTGAGGCAGTTGATATCATTTAATTAATCACATTGCAATCAGCTGGTTTGTCAAATCAAGAGTTTAGAAACGACAGTTCATATATCCAACATTCCCTGTATGTGAGTTTGGCTTAATATATCTGACAGAAGCAACTTGTAAGTAGCTCACTGCCCTAAGCCTCCCTTCGAGAGGAAGAACTGAGAAAGGCTGAGACCTGACTTCCCCAAATGATGATTGACTCTGACCAAGGAGAGAGGACTCAGGGGCTTTGGCTGCTTCACCGCTGCAGGAATCAGTATAAGGTAGTACAGGGAAGACATGAGGAGAAACATAGTATCCCTCTCCTGTGTAGATCTCTGAGCACTCTCACGATAATGAGGGGCACATTCCTCTGGTGCAAAATTGATGTATAAGGTGAAAGGAGATAGGAGCCACCTGAAATAAATAGGAGAGAAAAGACACACACTGAGACAGACACATGGACACATCAT
The DNA here is from genome assembly GCA_949317995.1 of Acholoe squamosa. Lineage (NCBI taxonomy): Eukaryota > Metazoa > Annelida > Polychaeta > Phyllodocida > Polynoidae > Acholoe > Acholoe squamosa. Next base: position 19,755,347 of record OX439043.1, on the reverse strand, counting down.
GCACAGAGAAAATAAAGGGAGTCAAAAGGGGAGCCCAGGCTTGCAGCCAGAATACCTCCCCTTTCTGACAAAAGGGAGTCAACTGACTCCCTAAAGGGAGTCTGGAGTGTTGCAGCCAGAATGACTCCATTTAACTACAAAGGAAGTCCAGGTCACATTTGAATCTCTTCCAAAAGGGAGTCTAACCACTCTTCGACTCCCTTTCAAGCAATTTGATTCCTCCTAAATACTAGTTATATCTAGACCCACGGTCTTTAGAGACCGAGTGTAATGTCAGTCATACTTCATCTTTAACACCTCTGCATTGCAGGGTTAAAGACGTTAAAGCAAGAATACTATAGGTTCCCTAGGATATGTTACTCCATAGAGTCCTATAGTGCAAGCCACCCCCTCTACCCCCCCCCCCCTTAAAAGTAGGCTACCTTTTGTGTTCAGTACTGAGTCCTATGTAAGATAAGGGGGTTTATGGAGATGTCAGGAATCTTTATCAGAGTGATATCAAATGGAAACAAGGGGCCACCTATACCAGAAAATCCTGCTGAATCCAAAACTTGTGGTCTTGATTCTCAAAATTTGGCCAAAGGTACCTAAAAATGAGGTTTGATGATGAGAATATTTTAAAAATGTAAAAAAGTTATATTGAAAATGATTGGAACTTTTTGTAGATGCAACATGCTAATCAAAGTCAGTACCTCAATCTACATATCTAAATGTTTGCCTATCCGAACCTGACAAGGACTCTGCTTGCGTATGGCTCTACCTCTTCCACATACTGCCTATCCCTTAGTCTGGCTATCACTCATACTACCTATCCCCTGAAACATCTAGAGTTTAATTAGGTTTTCCCTCACATGGCTTAAAGGATTAAAGTTTACCCCTCACCTTTAAACCTAATTTTCTCTGTACATTCTTACCATTAGACCTCAATCTGCCTATCATTCACTTTACCTATCCCTCATGGTGACTATCCCCCAAATCTGCACATCCCTCATATTTGACTGGCACATCTGTGATATTACCTAGCACCAATGTATCTTTTGAATATGCTCACCCTCTGTACCTATCTCTTAAACTGTTTATTACCTATCCTCCTTGCTACCCATCCTCTTCAATACCTATCCCTCAAGCTCAATTTATAGCTTTCCTGCCTATCACAGCTTGATCAGCTGGAAATAGCTCACATCCAACCTTTGTTATGATCTCTTAGTCAACCTATCCCCTAAAGAACATACATCTACTGATCACTCATGCTATATATCCTTGAGGTTACCTATCCTTCAGGCTGCCTATCCTTCATGGTATATAGCCCTCTGCCTACCTAACCAGCTATCTATGTATCTCTCACCTTGTATGCTATTCTTTCTACCTTTATAGTAGCTCTTATAGTCTATGCCTTGTGAAATATACCTATCGCTCATTGTACCTATCCTCAAGTCTGCATATCACTCATGTTTACCTTACATATCCCTCAGGCCATTGAATTATCATGCTTTTCTAAAATGCCTCACCATGGCTATCATTAGACTAGCTAACTTCCTATCCTACATGTATGTTGTTTATTCCCCTCTTCCTATCCTTCATGCTGCATATTGTTCATGCTATCCCACTTGACAAGTTAAAAAACTGAGGGCTATATACCATGAAGGATAGGCAGCCTGAGGGATAGGTAACCTCAATGATATATAGCATGAGTGATAGGTAGATGTATGTGTGAGGTAGACTGTTAAATTTGTTCCTTAGGGGATAGGTTGACTAAGAGATCAAAATGAAGGTTGGTTGTGAGCTATCCCAGCTGATCAAGCTGTGATAGGTAGGAAAGCTATAAAGTGAGCTTGAGGGATAGGTATTGAAGAGGATGGGTAGCAAGGAGGATAGGTAATAAACAGTTTAAGAGATAGGTACAGAGGGTACCTTGTAAGGTGAGCATATTCAAAAGATACATTGGTGCTAGGTAATATCACAGATGTGCCAGTCAAACATGAGGGATGTGAAGAGTTGGGGGATAGTCACCATGAGGGATAGGTAAAGTGAATGATAGGCAGATTGAGGATAGGTAGACTAATGGTAAGAATGTACAGAGAAAATTAGGTACAAAGGTGAAGGGTAAACTTTAATCCTTTAAGCCATTTGAGGAGAAAACCTAATTAAACTCTAGATGTTTCAAGGGATAGGTAGTATGAGTGATAGGTAGACTAAGGGATAGGCAGTATGTGAGAGAGGCAGAGCCATACACAGGTAGAGTACTTGTCAGGTTGAGATAGGCACACATTAGGATATGTAGATTCAGGTATTGACTTTGATTAGCATGTTGCATCTATAAAGAGTTCCAATCATTTTCAATATAACTTTTGTACATTTTTAAAATATTCTCATCATCAAACCTCCTTTTTAGGTACTTTTGGTCAAATTTTGAGAATCAAGATCACAAATTCTGGATTCAGCAGGATTTTCTTGTATAGGTGGCCCCTTGTTTCCATTTGATATCACTCTGATAAAGATTCATGACATCTCTATAAACCCCCCTATCCTACATAGGACTCAATACTGAACACAAAAGGGAGCCTACTTTGAAGGGGGGGTAGAGGGGGGGGGGCTGTTACACTGTGTCCATAGGTAAAGCTCTGAGTTTCACCTCCTATCTATTGAAGCTTCTTGGTTAAAGGAAATTGACCTTCCTTCAGTATACATCAGTTGACATGATGAAGCAGTGGACTAATTTTGTGCATTTAGCTTTCTGATATATGTCCAGAATTGGTGTCTAACACTTCTGATTGTAATTTGACTGCTCATATATCAACTGAGTTGTTCTACTGTATTTTATTTCGAGGGTATGTCATTATCGTATATTCCAATCAAAATAAAGACAAGTGCATCAAGATAAATCCTCTATTGAGATAGTGCTTCCATCTAGTGGTTAAAAACTACTTGACTCCCCTTGCATACACTGACTCCCTTAGGGAGTCCAGGTCATCCGTGACTCCCTTATTCACCACTGACTCCCTCAGACTTTGCCAAAAGGGAGTCAGGGTCATGTGACTCTGAATAAAAAGGGAGTCAGATAACCCAGAAAGGGAGTCTGGGAAGTGCTGACTCCCTTTATATACCCCAGACTCCCTTTGTGACTCTGTTTATTCTGTGTGTGTGTTGAAAATGGGTTTCTTAGTTCCATTGGGTTTAAAGATAAAGGGAAAAGTCATGGTCAAAGTGACATGCAAACAAACATATAGTCATAGCAAAGGAATTGCAATGAGACATTGAGAGACACTGGGTGAAAAGGATATTTCCTATGTTCTGGTTCTTTGGAGGAAGTCGACTCCATGTATTCCTTCTGTGCATTTGGTGAGGATCAAGAAAATGCCGGCTTATTGTCACTACTGATACATTATCAATTAGTGGGACAATTTTGCTTGTAATGAGTTGGAACTTCTTTCAGCTATGGGGACCTAGACCTAGTTAACCCTACAAGTATTAACAAATATTTTAATCATAAGGTATGTGGCTCCCAAAGGCCAAAATATGGAAGTTCAAAATCAACAAGTGCTGACTAAAATATTAGTGGAAACCTAAGTCTCGTCGCCACACTCAATTAAATTTGGGAAAATAAAATTATGGTCCGTTTTTGGCCATTACTAGATGATCTCTGAAATAACACAAATGTCCTCTGTGTATGTGCTGTAGTCCTTTGTCAGTGACTTGCACATTGTTTTGAATCAATGTCCATTGGACCTATTGTTTTACCCCTTTTTTTTTTTTACCTTACGCTATAGCCTTTGCACCATATTTCTTCTGACTAGCATGCTATAAACTATTTGATATTAAATTGAGTTATTTATTATTGTGATTCAGATATCCAAGTGTTGGCTTCACCAAACATGAACATATCATGACAAGGGAATTTATCCTCATAAATACAGTACAAAAAATCAGGGAACTGCTCCCTTTAATAACCATGGGGATTGATTGAACAGGCAGACATAAAGAAATAGGTGTACATACTATTACTAGCTATAGCAGATTATTTTGATGCAATCACATTATCAGACAAGCACATTAACAGGGTATAATCTAGTCTGAATAAATAACTGTTAATTACTCAGTCCATTCCTCACACACAAAGAAACGACTTTTCCTCAGTCTATTATAGTAAATGATCATACCCGTATCTGTGTCAATACCAGTGTTTTATCCACTACACACATCTAAGCAAAGCAGTGATAGACTGATGATCAGCACCAAAGAGGAAACCATCTTTTGTGCTCTCCAAAGCAATTCTCTGATTTCCAATGTAGTAGTTGCTGACAGTAGGATGAATGGATGAGGGTGGGAAGTGACTGATGCTGGTTACTAGCTGCTGTTCCTCCCACACTGGTACTTGATATACGTCGCTGGATACCAGCTCAGGCTAAGTGTATTATTATTTTCATGATAACAAATCTTATCAGCTACACAGAAAATACTCAGTGATGTTTTATCGATAATAACACTTGTTACAATTAAGGCAGTATTAGGCAATGGTACAGTAATCTAGTATAGCATATTAAAGCAACAGTAAGGGTGAAAAACATCAGTTCAATTATGTTATGTTGGCATTGCTTGAAAACCTTATCTAGTAGTAGTACTGAGCCAATGTAGTTAGTTCCCCTACATTACCCCAGGTGTCATGACTGGGCTGTAACTTGTAAGATGACCTTTCACTTGCCAACCGCCAAGCTAGCACAGCTCAGTATTTGCATGGATCTTCACTAATATAGATACAGTTGGATCCTCTCCACTCCTGGCTTTTGAAATTGATATCATTTCAATGTCGCCATTCCCTTCTCTCATGACATCGTGACTATCCAATGGCCCTGCTACAAAACAAGGTAGATCATAGTTTGCTATAATGCAGAAATGATAACGCTGTCATTCCATCAAGACAAACATAGAAGGTCAATTTTTACATGTATATATCAACCACCTTCCAGGCTAGTTGCTGATATTGAAGCTTTTGTAATGGTAATTGACCGTTCCTTGATGATTATAGCTGCTTAAATTGTGATCTATGGATAGGTGGTGATTACAATGTTGATTTTAGTTTACACAATGACCCCCGTTCCGCTAGAGTCTGTAATATGGCCCTTGCTCATAACTTGAATTTATTATTTATCAATGCTGTGTAGGGGCACGGTTTAGTAGTAGCATCCATGGGTTACGGGTTGACTAGGTTCCGAGCGGAGGGGCATTTCAGGTTGAAGACTTGGTACGCCTGGCGGGTGGTGGCAGCACTGCCCCCAGGCTGCTCAGGTTAAACATGAGAGGTCGCCACCCAACCCCTGTGGCTATTTAATAGTCGTGTCGGAACCTAGAGACAGAATCCTCCTGGATTCTGTATGAGCAACATAAGATCTTATTGACTCCTAAGCCTTACCTGGTAGCCGTAAATCAGAGCTATCCGAACAATCTCACACCCATCCGGAATACCTTTAGCTTGCTGTACTCTAGGATATTGAATAAACCTTGTTGCCTTCTGAACAGGATATCTTTGTATTTGTGATCCTTTCCGAACCCATAGATAGTCATACATTACACTGGTGCCGTGACCAGGATTCGCTTTTAAGAAGCGCGCAGACCTGTTTGAACAAGAAGAGAATCAGTATCCGGAAGGCGAGTCCCCGGGAAACCATGAAACCCCGGGCATAGCCTATCAGGAATATAGGGACCCATCTCGGAATGATGCTGAAGCATTGGATTCCGGGAGTCAGATCTCTGAGTAAGTGAGTAATAGATGTTTAACGCCATTTCGACAGCTAAGGTCATATTCATGGCGAGAACTACATTACACAATTTCACAGGGGAATGTGTCAGTGCCCGCGCATATGTGCACCACACACATCCCGAGGGGATAGGAAAGAAGAGAAATAGACCCTTTTAAGTGGGCTAGGGAGGCCCGGTGAGATCTCTACAGTAGGGTTAGATGTCACTGTTGATGACCATCCGATAGTGCCGGCTAACCAGACCGTGTCTAACATCAGATCATGGGATTTATTGAGAGATGGAAATTTCAGTAACCCCATTCTTTGGCTCAGATACCTAGCAGTGAACCACGGGGACAGGGGCAAGATTTGGTTCACCTTATGCCTTTAGCTGGCCAGGGGGTATTTTTGAACTAACTAAGTATGGCCCTCCTTTCTGAATCCATTTTCAATCACGGCGGATCCAGCAAACTGGCTCCTATGGGTACGGTTAGCGGGGATAGGTATCGGGAAGAAAGGAATAACTTCGAAACAGAGAGGTTAGCCCATGCGGAATGGAGGCGAATGAGTGATCAGGAGAAATCCAGGGCTGAAAAACTACTGGATTATCAGAAAAAAGAGGGTGAGCGAAAACAAAATAAGATAAAGGAGTTGGAAAGAGAGATTGATGACCTCCTGGATGAGGTTGGAGATCTGAAGAAGAATAAGGGATTGTTAGAATGCACTACTGAAACCCTAGCACAGGAGGTGGATGCCCACTGTGCTCGACTCAGGGAAATTGAGGCTAGGATTTAGGGTAAGAAGGCCAAGTATGGAATGTACAAGAAAAATGTTGAGGATGTAAGATTACAATTGAGTCTGGTCACCTCCACTCTGGAGACCAAGACTTCCGAGCAAGACGAGACCTTAGGACAGTACCAAACAGGGCTAGATATAGCCAGCAATTGCCTTGCTGACTTGGAAAAACAAGTCGAAGCCCAGCACGAGATCTATGAAAAGAATAAGAAAACTATAGAAAAACAGCAAAGGAGAACGATCAATTAATCACTGACATTCAGCATAACAATCGAGAGTTGTATCAGGAAAGAGATAATCTTATATACAAAATTACAAAACTAAGAATCTTACAGGAAGGGTCCAAGGATTCCGATGAGGAGGGACCGGACCTAGATGAAGTGGATGATGTTGAAGAAGAATTAGAGGAGCCCGACCTCAGTTGTATCCGACGGGATGACGGGGAAGAAGGTATACCGGTCACCTCTACTCCGAAACCCATTCTGAAAAAATTGTGAATAGCCAGGCTACCCGGAATGTCGTGGGGGCAGATATGTTCCCGGCAATGATAAGAATGTTAGGTTGAGCATGGGCCAAAAGGACACCACCTTCACCACAGATGGTGAGTATCAGTATATTGATACCAGGGGGCAGGTCCTGTCTTCCACTTATCTGGACCACACCTCTCCAGGGGGCGCTGGGGAGTTGGAGGATATATCTGACCAAGTAGAAGACGACAGTCAGTCCATTCCGAACAATCAGACCTACAGGGTAGAAAATCAGAAGTGTGACCCACCTAGTACTGATCAGAACAATAACGATACCCCTTGTGATAGTGGGACTCACCCTAGCACTGCTAAGGCTCCTGGGGATACAGGGTTCCAACCAGGTATGAACACAGGGCATGGATTTACTTTCTTGAATAATTCGAACAACAACCATTCGGGATCTGGTGGTCCGGGATCGAATGGATCTGGTGGGGGTGGTAAGAAGAGTAAGGATCAGAAGATGTTAGATTGGAGTCTGGAGCAATGCACCAGATTGAAGAGTAGGGAGACTTCAGCTAAAAAGAATCAGATGAGACTAAGTCTTTCGATGGTTCCGAACCATGGAGAGATTGGTTTTTGGACTTTACGGACGACCGAGAGGTAGATGGATATGATGAAGATGAGTCCTTACCTATACTGGTGAGATGTCTGAAGAAGGGTCCGGGTAGGATTGCTGCAGACCATTGGAGGGAACAGTATAGGAATAGGGGAACGTTCACCCAACTAGTTGAAATCTTTAGTTCCTACCTTGGGAGTATAGTGACTGAAGACCCAATGACACATTATAGGAAGAGAGTCCAGAAGCTGGGCAAGTCAGTTCAGGTATACGGCTTAGAACTTCAGATACTATTGCAAAAGGCTAGGCCTAATCTGGTAATGGATGATGATTATGTAAGTGATGAACTAATCTCACATTTCGTACGAGGATTATGGGAAAAGGATCACCAGGACTGTGCCTATAGGGCATGGGGTCCAGGTGCGACTATGAAGACGCTATGTGATGCCATAGCCAATTTGAATTAAAAGACCTTCCTTTCCGGGTTCGTCCCACAGGAAAAAGCTAGCATGGTGCTGCCTAATCTGAAACCAGTGATCCCTACTGCAGCAGCTGCTGTCTCAGAAGGTGAGAAATAAGAAGGGCGCCAGAAAATGTGGACATTATAGTACTGGCATGTGTGGCCCTGCATAATTACCTTAGAACGGTGGCCCCAGGAGCATACCTTCTGAAGAAAGCTTGCGACTGGGAGGGGAAAGACTACAAACAGCACAAAGGTCTGTGGCTTGCAGAGAAGGTCCTCCCAGGCGGAAAGCCTAATTCTGTACGGAACCGATCAGACAGGGTCAAAATAATGAGGAACAATAGATCTCGAGGGATGTCTGACCAAGGAGGGAGAACTTCCCAAACAGTGGGACTTTGTGATGCAACATGATTTCTACTGTGACAATGTCAGAGACATTTCCTTTTCATCTAAGTAAGTCATGTACATAAGTTCATGAGTCAAACTTATGTATGCATATCATTCAGATAGAAATTAAGAAATAGTATGATTTACAACAAAAACATGAACCTTTATTAAAGAAATAAACACAAGCTCTTGAACTGGAATATACCGTCACTTAAGGCACTTTTCTGAAACATGTGTAGGCTTCTCCCTTCAGTGAGGCAGGATATATGTAACTCTAGTCCTGCATAGTGAACAAACATGAACAAAATATATATATATGTAGGGGTATGGTATTTTACACTTTAACGTTCATGCACCCGTGAGACTCAGACCTAGGTCCTTCGGGTGTGGTGGGGGAATCCGGATGGCAGGTGGCAGCACCTGCCTCTGGGTTCGTATCCACTACACCAGGGGGCCTACCACTCGTCCGCCACACGTCACGTGGCCGGTCTGAGTTTCGCGGGCTTTTCCCCTATATAAGGCTGGTCCTAGCCCTAGGTTCCTCAGTAGTGGTTTACCCACTGCTCAACCAGGTTGTTACCCGAAAGGGTAACCGAATGCACTAGCAGCATGTAGTCCTCTGAGGCTGTGATCGTATGTAACGCAAGCTATGAAATAAAAGCTCGGTTGCCTACCCGGAAACTTTTCTCTCTCTTCGTTATGATTTAATCTAACTTAACGAGACGAACCACTACACTGGTGCCGTGACCAGTTGGTCTTCGGGTAAGCGCAGTCAGAAATGACTGAGCTGAGCCCAGTTAGGGGAAATGGCCCAAATCGCGAGCTAGACTCCCCGATGGAGGATGGTGAAATCAAGTCACCACCCCAAGGTACGGAGTGGAGGGATCCACTAGAACACTACCCTGATGGGTTAGAAGATGTAAGAAGAAACTTACATCATGAACTGGATGAATTTGGAGACTCCTTATTCATGCCAGGAGGTACTTCGAAACCTGCACCAATGCATAAAAGTACTGCTCAATTTGGTAAATTACCATTTGAGGTACCAAAGCCTAGTGCAGGTATGTTTGAAACTCCATACAGTTCTCGAATTAAACACCAAAAATGTGGATTCGAAAAGAACAAAATGGACGAGCTTGAAGACATGAGAGCTGAATACGAGAAGATCCAGAAGGATCTTATTACACTGACCGGAACCCGAGACAAGATTCTGACTGAAAACAAACAGTTGATATCGGAACGTCTCGATTACGACCAGAGTTGTAGACGCCAACAACAATTGTTGTTGGATCAGATGGAGAAAGAAAAGCAAGATTTTCAACTCCAGCAAGAACAGTATCGTGATGCACTATATACGGCGGATCTGGAATACAGAGCCTCGTATGATGAGTTGAATAGAACTAAACAAGAGTTAAATTCAACTCAATCGGCCTACGGCAAGTATCAAGAAGAGCTGAAGAAAATAGAATCAGCCTTCAAAGATGCTCGGGAAACGTACCAAAAACAGACCGGTGAGCATGAAAAACTCAAAGATCAATTGATACGCGAATCCACAGATTTGGCTGTTAAACAGACTAAAATGATGGATGATTATTCCGAACTGGAGGCTAAAGCTATCCAGATGTCAAAGTATCTAGAAGATACTGGTCGTGCAGTAGGCACTCTTGAATCAGACTTCACCGTTTCAGGAATTGCCCTAAACACGACAAGTAACCAGATGTTCTCTTTGAGGGGCAATGACGGGGTAACAGAGACAACTGTACCTCGTTATGAAGGAGTAAAGAATCATCAGGTTAGATTTACAGATAGTACCTCTATACCTCTTGGTCTAGGTACGGGAAATAAAGGGGATAATTCTGCGAGTGGAGCTAAACAAAGCCGCTCGGCAGGAAGCTCCACCTTTGACGGCGGATGGCCACAACAGTCACCTTTAGGGGGACCAAATGGCCCGTATGCCCAGTATGGATGGAATCAGTCCCAAACAGGAACGAATCCGTCCAATGGTAACACCCGGAACACGTCCGGAGGAACAACCGGACGAGCATCCGGAGTTTCCAGTACAGCTGGGGGGCAATCCGGATGTGATCAAGGATCCGGACCCTCAAGCGATCGTTCCAGGAGCAGACCCTCTGCCAGTGGGACTGGTTTCAATAATGGAAATCAGTCGTATGGAACAGGAGGAAACACTAATCCCAATAGTGGTTTCTTTAGCTTTGGTGGAAATACACAACCCACCAATGGTCCAGGGCCGGCTCCCCAAACCAGTGGATACACCTTTTCACAGGTGCCTCCATACGGAGCAGGGGGATCAGGAGGTGGAGGAGGACCACCATCCGGAGGCTTTGGAAGTACTTATGGTACGAATCCTCCAAGGAAAAAGAGACTCAGTCGCCGAGTATCTCTTTCTCCAGGGTTACAAGCGCTGCATGATTCTAATGCAGCGATTGCTAACTTAGGTGTTGATTGTTACAATCAAGGTCTGGACGATACGGAGATCATGGAATGGAGTAAGGGTTTAACCCTTACTGGATCCACGAATCCGGCTCGTAGAGTAGCTAAGATACCTACCCCCTTTAATGCCAAGAACACTTGGAAGGAGGAGTATCAAGGCTGCGCAGATGTCTTTAACTGCAATGGATGGGGTAAAGCGGAAGCTCTGCCTTATTTAGTATGCTGGTTAAAGGAAGGCGACGGAAAAGGAGCCGTGGAACAATGGAGAGATTCTCAAATAACAGGACTCTCAGCCCATATGAAGTATGATGAACTCATAGAGATTGCTTCATATTTATATGGGAATATAGTTGGAGAAGACCCTTGGCTGACGTTCACTAAAAGAACACAGAAGCCCAAGGAGTCTGCCAAAGTGTTCGGCTTAGAATGTCAACGACTGTTGCATAAAGCCAGACCTCAATGGAGACTAGATGATGAATGCTTCCTAGATGAGATGTTTAAACAATTCATTGAAGGATTGCGGAATCAAGAACACAGGACAGTAGCCTGTGAAGCTTGGAAGAATGATGCCTCTTTGACAGATTTGTTCCAGTCCCTAGATCATTATGATCGAAAGGCCCGTATCTTTGCCGGGAAGGTACCCCAACGGATGTCAGCAATGATAATCCCGGAGGGAATACCCGAAACCGATTCATCCGAATCAGGGGAACCTGACGAAGATGAAAACGTTGGGGCCATTGGCCAAGGGAACCCCCGGTACAACCGGAACTGGGGAAAGAAACCGGGTTACGTCAAGGAGAAAGTGATCACTTCTAAACCTCCTGTGACTCAACCCGATACCAAACCCACGACGGGTCCTTCTTTATCAGAGGACCTGGTTAACAATTTGGTAAAGAAGATTACTGAAAATCTTAGGAGGCCTAAGCCTGATAGGAGTGTTGTGACATGCTTCCGATGTCAGGAAACTGGGCATTATGCTGCCGAGTGTGAGGCAGATAAGCCAGTTTATAGAAACACTCGTTACCGGAGCAATCCGGGTAAGGAGGACTCAGTGAAGAAGGAAAACTGAGAGGGGGTGTCCACAATGGCAACCGGATTACCCCCAGAGTGAGTGATTGCCATGACTGCCAGCCTATCGCAGCTTGCGGTACTGGCAAGAATCCTCTAGCGATTTCGCCCAGCAGTGAAGCTAAGGAGCCTGATCAGTTCCTTACTCATGAGGCTGGGGAGACTGATAGTACACCAGGTGTCAAGAACCGGCAGAAGAACACAGAGGGGAAACCCGATATCAGTCCAGAGGGAGCGGCCAATGAGTTGGCCAGGGTGGGGTGTGCCCAGTTCCCCCCGGGTCATCCTTGTCTCGAATTCTTAAAGGGATGTGGATTTGACCTCGGCGCTAAGACGGAACTTGCTAAGTATGCAAGTAGTCCTACCTACTTGAAAGGTAGGAGGTGGTACGCAGTTGTATCTGTGAGTGGTAGATCCGCTGAGTTTCTTGTCGATACGGGTGCTAGCCACTCCTGTATTGCCAAGAGATTCTACGATCTTTTGCCTACGAATCATGAAACTTTCACAACGGAAGGAAATGCTCGTACGGCCGACGGTAGCATGATACAAACGTTCGGTAGAACATGTATGAGGTTCAGTCTACAGGAAGATAAGGACTTCATCCTTACCCCTACTGTGGCGAACATCGCGGATGATGGTATACTCGGTCTGGATTTTGCTGCATTATATGGAGCAAGGTTAGATTCCCAGAGGGGAATATTGGAAGTGAGAGACCCGTACCATCTCGAAGTACAATGTGTACTTAGGCAAGTAAGCAGTGTAGCCAGTGTAGCCCAGACTGTTAAGATACCACCAGGCACAGCCTGTGATGTCTTATGTCGAGCGGACAGACAGTTTTCAGGAAAAACTGGAGTTGTAGAGCCAGACATGGCCATGTTGTCAAGTATCGGATTGGAATCCGCTGATGTTCTAGTAGCTAACGCTGCTTGGACGGTGGTTCCTATATCCAATACCGGTAACAAGACTGTCTATGTACAGAAGGATACGATCCTTGGATCGGTTGTCTTATCCGAATTGATAGAAGACTGTAAACATGTTTCGGCACCCGGAGCCCCTATCCCACCCGAAAGGAGCCCGGAACTAGACACTCTAGTAGCCGAAAGCCATGTAGAAAGTGATGAACAACGTGAAGCTCTAACTGACTTGTTGTACAAGTACCGTAAAGCTTTTGCAGCACCGAGTGAACAATTGGGGCGTACCGATAAAGTACTGCATACGATTGACACTGGTGAGAATGAACCTTTTAAGATTCCTTATAGAAGACTCCCACTAGCCAAAAAAAGGGTAGCTGAGGAGGAGATAGCTAAAATGCTTGAACAGGATGTAATAATTCCATCAACCAGTCCTTGGTCTAGCCCTGTGTGCATGGTGACCAAGAAAGATGGTAGCATCCGTTTCTGCATAGATTACCGGAAATTGAATGGTATGACCAAGAAGAATTCATATCCCTTACCACGGATCGATGAGACTATAGACTCCCTTGGAGGTAAGCAATGGTATTGCTCTCTAGACTTACAATCCGGGTACTGGCAAGTGGGTATGCATCCGAAAGATATGGAGAAGACGGCCTTTTCCAGTCATATTGGATTATTCCAGTATAATGTGATGCCGTTTGGATTGTGCAATGCACCGGCGACATTTGAAGCCATGATGGAAACTTTATTAAGTGACCTTTTATGGAAGAAATGTCTCGTCTATCTAGACGATGTGATTGTCTTTGGAAAGACATACGAAGAATGCTTGGAAAATTTAGGTATGGTCCTGGAAAGGATCATAACTAATGGTTTGAAGCTGAAACCCAAGAAGTGCGATCTTTTCAAAAGATCTATTAATTACTTGGGGCGAATAATCTCGAATGAAGGGATTAAAGCCGATCCGGAGAAACTGGATGCCGTGTCAAATTGGCAAGCACCCACGAATGCGAAAGAAGTTAGGTCCTTCCTCGGATTCTGTTCCTACTACCGGGACTTTATCCCAGGATATTCAAGGGTTGCCTTTCCTATCCAGAGTTTGTCCCACTGGACACCCGGGATCAGAAAGGAACGATTCCCTTGGGGACCCGAGCAAGACGAGGCCTTTATGAAAATAAAGGATTTGTTTGCTATCACACCTGTGTTGAGATACCCCACGGAGAATGATCATTTCATTCTAGATACTGATGCTAGTAATGAAAGCATAGGAGCCGCCCTTTCTCAGGTCCAGGATGGGGTCGAAGTTCCTATAGCCTTCGCTAGTAACACGTTGAGTAAATCTCAAAGAAACTATTGTACCACTAAACGTGAGTTGTTGGCTGTGGTGGTCTATACGAAGAAGTTCAAGCACTTTTTGTGGGGGAGTGATTTCACTCTACGGACTGATCACTCTTCCCTCAGATGGTTATTGAACTTCAAAGATGCAGAGGGGATGATAGGTCGCTGGTTAGCGCACCTATCCGAATTCGGTCTAAATCACAGCCAGATTGAACACCGAGCCGGGGCAAAGCATTTGAATGCAGATGCTTTGTCTAGAATCCCAGTGAGGAAATGTGCAAATGCTGAGTGCACTGATTGTGGAGCACACAATGCTGTGTTGGCAGGGGTTCGAGTTCCATTCGAAACCCATCCGGAACATGTCTTGAATTGGTCCTTGGAGACCATCAGGCAGTTCCAGAAGTCTGATGCAGTCACATCACGTTTGATTAAATTCCTTAATCAGGGTATCTGTCCCCCAAGACCCGTAGTGTCATTGGAGAACAGAGAGATGAGACGATTCTTAGCTCAATGGGCCGAGCTAAAAGTCCGGGATGGTATTCTGTTTCGATGGAAGAACCATTCTAATAGGAACAAAACCTTGCAAGTTGTCATACCTAGTGCTATGCGACGAGATATTATGTATTTCTGTCATGGACATAGAACTAGTGGGCACTTTGGAAAGAAACGGTCTCTAGAACGTCTGACCAGACGATACTATTGGCCCGGCATGAGTACAGATCTCACCCGATGGGTGGAGACCTGTCCCGAGTGCTGTAAGAACAAACCAGGACCCGGGTTAGGCAAGCTGCCATTATCCCAGGAACTGTTTGGTGTAAGGTTTGCTAGAATAGCTGTTGACATTATTAGTGGGATTCCCCCCACTCCTAGTGGCAACACGTGTATGATGGTCGTGTCTGATTATTATACCAAGTACACCCGAGTGTTTCCTTTACCGGATCATAAGGCTGTTACTTGTGCTATGGCCTTTGTAAAAGGGTGGGTGCTGCACCTAGGTGTCCCACTCATGTTACATAGTGACCAATGCAGAGAATTTGAGTCTAGTCTGTGGCAGGAGATGTGTAATTGTCTGGCGATCTGCAAGACAAGAACTAATCCCTATAGACCACAGAGCGATGGACAAGTAGAGAGATTCAATAGGACTTTGATCCAAGTATTGAAGTCTCTGGTAAATGAGCAGATGGATGATTGGGATGAACAATGTGAATTCGTGGTACATGCCTATAATGGCACTGAGCATTCGAGCACAAACTGTTCTCCTAATCTCCTCGTTTTTGGAGAGGATTTGATTATGCCAGCCGATTTGGTGTTCGGCGTAATAAGAATGAATCCGGAAGCCCCTTGCCAGGTGATGATTGTAGAATCCCTACGGGATAATTTCAAACAAGCCTATGAGAGGGTTAGAGACGAGTTGCAGAAAACTGCGCGTTGGCAGAAAGTTGGCTATGACACAGGTCTAAAAGCTAGATTTTTTAATCTAGGGGATAGAGTACTGCGTCTACACCAACCTCTAGCTAACCTGAAATTAGCCAGTAATTGGGATGGACCTTTCACTATAACTCAGGTTATTAGTGATTGCACAGTGATTATTAAATCACAGCTTGGTAAATGTTACAAGTCAAATGTAGCGAGACTACGCCCATGGAGGGGGAGGGATACCTCCACCGAAATGTACGGCGATGGTCTATTGGAAGTAATGGAACAGAGTCGTGTTAAGCAACTCGAAGTGGTACCGACCCGAAAGCGAGGACCCGGGCGGCCACGGAAGGTTGCAGACCCGAAGAGGGTGGTGCCCCCTGTCGTAACATCCGGAAAGCAGGGGAAGATACAAAAAGTCTCGGCAGGCGCAGGTAAAAATAAGAGGAAAGGTCCTTCTAAGGCTAAGAAGACCTTGGAAAAGGCTCTTATGGATACCAGGTCAATAAAAGAGGCCTCAAAACCTCTTAGACGCAGTCCAAGGTTGCTACAGACTGCCGTAACCTAGCCTGTTAACACAACGAGTGTGTTGTCCTGTACTGTGTACTGTTATATGTTGTAACCTAGTTCAATGTATATTTGAGCCGGTCAAGAGTCTCTGGAAAAGGTCCTATGACAATGAACCCATGGTTTTGGACGGATAATCCGGTGGATATGCTTATGCTATCCATAAACTCCAGAATACCTAGCGAATTGTCATAGTCGAACCCTGAGTACGGACGGACGACCGATCGGGTATTGTATTGTTTTTATGTAAGGGCGCGTGACCTAATTAAGGGCACGCGGGAAAGTTGTTGACCCATTTTCGAATGGTCACGTGAGGCGCCGGTTTGATCATGCGCAGCGATTCAAGTTCGAGTATCCCGCCATATTGTCTTATTCCTGCGAAGGAAGAAGACGTGGCCGAGGGTGGTCTTGCTCTTGTTGGAGTCTGATAGCCCGTGACAGCCATATTCCGAGGTGTGCCCTCGTTAAAAGGCACCCGCCTTTCACTGGGTAAGCAGTACTCACTGCTTATCCGGTGGATTGGGATATTTTATCCCCGAACAGCCACTTCTGTCGATGGCAGAAGAGGCCGTCCGTCTTGGCGGCGGTGCCGGTGCCAGCACCCCGCCAGAGTATGGAAGTGGTTCTCCCAAGAGTCCCACTTATACATACGACGATCAGCAATACGATGCTGATTGTGATCAAATGGATCAACAAATGAATGTTGATCAGTACTTCTCTGGAGTAGACGATAGCGACGTAGAATCGTTCTACGACGCATCCGACAACTCCAGACAAGTTAGTCCTGAACGCCGAGGCGTTCAACAACAAATTGATGTAGGTGAGCCTTATGTAGCCCCTCCATCCGAAGGTTTGAGTGGAGAACCGGCAGGAGCCCAGTCTCTTGACAGGGCTCTGATGCCACCTCCCCCTCAACTGCCGCCCCGTCTTGGTGGGAGTACCTCATTCGGTGCTTTGGGACCTGCTTCTCCGGTTGACAGGCCAATGCACCTAGAGCTGCCCTTCCCAGACAGTCCCGAATGGCATGATGTAGCCGGTCCATATGACGGACGGATGTTAGCAATTTCCGAGGAAATGCTGATACCCACCTGTTATGGGACGCCCAGAGAGGTTGACGAGCGTGTTGTCAACGCAATCTGGGAATGTGCTCATCCGCAGTGGGCTAATACCTTTCCGGAGTCCTGGTTGATGGATTACCATCAGATGGCCAAAGGATTGGTAGTCCACTTATGGTTTCGTAAAGCCGTCTGGGACGCAGAAATGGCTTTCCGAAGGAATACCTCTTATAGGCCTTCCTATGTGTCTGACAAAACGGGTTACACCGGTGTCAAGGCAGATGAGGTCTCTAGATACATAGACAGAGACCAGATCCTACTGTTAAGCACAGCGGATGAGTATGAAGCAGCAGGTAACGCTGTTGTGGATTACTGTCCAGGGGTCCCTATTACGTCTCAAACCATTGAGGCAGAAGAGGCCCGTATTGGTGTGTCTCCACTAGACAGACTCGGGGTAATACAAGACCTCGTAGTACGTCTATTGGAGAGACAGTATGCACTGGCGCATCCGGAGTTAGTACCCGGACCCGCACCCGTGCAAGTAACAGCCAAGATGGCCGATCGGATGGACCGTCTCATGTCTCCTGCTGAAGCTCCTACCTTGGGAGGCGCAGCAGTAGTACCTGAGAAGGCCCTACCTGATGCAGATGTTTCCCTTAAAACTGCTCAGTCTACCCCTACGAAGACTGAGCAAGTAAAGGAGAAAGCAGCTGGTGGAAAGGGTAAAACAACCCCCACCAAAGGTAAGGGTAAAGGGAAGCGGTCAGGAACCGAACCCTCTACCAGCACGAGTGTGGACGACAGTACCCGAACCCGTCGGGTGTCTCCACGCTCGGCCAATAAGAAGGGCGCTAAGGCTTCGGATGTCTCCGGCAATGAGACGGACGCATCCGAGCCTGGCACTTCTACTAACGGCAGATCCCGCAGGAGGAATAAGAAGAAGGTTGACCAACGCAAACCTGAACCTATCGTGATAGACGTTCAAGCTGATAATACAGAAGCTGAACCGGCTGTCCCAACCGTAAAAGTTGAGCTCGGTGTGCCAATCGTCAAGCTACACGACGTAATGGCCGATTTGAGTGGAGACGCTCAAGATGCTGCAGCCCAGGTCCTCGCGGGTCAACAACCCGTTGTGCAACCTGTGGATGTACCATCCGACCCAGAGGGAGAGGAGCCGGTTGACCCAGTTGTGGATGTCACTCCGACTGACGAGCAAGAGGCTGCTATCTGGGCTAACGCCAATAGCAACTTTGCCGACTTCATTCCTCTACACAGGGGACACCTGAAGGGGAGTAAATCCGTATGGAGACTGCCCCCTCGGATCACCTGTGAGGGGCAGGAAGATATGGAGGAGTGGCTTCGCAAGAAGCTCTCTGATAGAAAGCCGGCCAATATGTACTGGATCTATTGGGAATTCGTTAAGAATTCGCCCAATGGTCTGTACAATTATGACCAGAAGGGCAAGCTCAAGTTTGCTCTAGATGAGTACTACGGGGAGGATCGTAAGGATTGTCCCTTCCAACGTTGTACTCAAAGTGAGGGTGAGGTTGAATTCTTCATCGAGAAAGACGCGTTCCTTCGTCATCTCGTGGAGGTTCATATGCACCAGAGGCCGGAATATGTCTGCGACCGAGAGGTTGGCAAGAAATGTGCTAAATGCACAGGATGTGTCACCCCCCGACGCGGAGACATGGTCCGGCACTATGTGACTTCGCATGGAGAGGGCCTGGAGGCAGCCATAGATCGGGTGATGAAAATTCACTCCGAACTCTATGGCAACCTTAGGGGCCTCAATGCAGAGAAGTTGGCTTCCCTCACACCGAGTACGAAGCAGTTTGCGCCTACGGTTCCTGGTACTAACCAGAAACTAAAGGCTCGGTTTGCCCAGACTCCCGGGTCCGGCAAACTAGAGTACGCTCAGGAGGAGTACGATCTGTTAAACGAATGGAGAAGCAACAAGGCCCGCCGTCGTGGTGGGGCTTATGTAACTCCATCCGGAGAACAGGTCCGAAGCCGCAGGGATTACCGCCAGGGACCCTCTGTAGCAGATAGGAAGAGACAGGCGTCTGAATCTCCAAGCCGAGCCAGGTCACCACTGGAGGCGCTGGAGAGACAGACAAATGGGGGAAGGAAGAAGCCACATCTTCCATCTCCTACTGGAACTCCTTCCCATCATGGGCGAGCACCAACTCCACGAGGTGCACAGAACCCGACATTCTTTGGTGTCAGTGGACCGAGTGGCCAGTCCGCCCGGAAACACGCGCCTTTGAATGTCAAAGACCCGAAGCAGTACCCTGCTATGGGCCCACCCGGACCAGAGATGCAAATCTTTGATCAGTACGGGAGGGTCAAGCAGGAACTGCCGACAGTAGGAGGTCAAGCTCCCCGACCTACAATGAGTGCTGTGGTGAGACAACGTCCACCCGCACCATTGTTGACGGCCAAAGACCTTAGAAGGGAATTGTCACGGTTGCCCCTGGTTCAGGGATTACCAACTCAAGGCCCTTCTTCGACCACTGCTAGTGCGGTTACTACTGCGGTTGCTTCTTCGCACACGCAGGTAGCTGTCACTGCGAGTGGGTCTGGAGCACAGCCGAAGCCTCAGGGTCAGGTACCCCCACCTGGTGCTGTGGTTCATCGGCCTAAGCTGATCCAGACAGTGGAGACCTTCTTCAAGAAGGAGGACAAATTGTCTTGCAATATCCAGAGCAAACAATTTGAGACGCTACAGCACCATCTGGAAAACCTCCACCTGGACATGTATCGTCGGACCGTGTCGAGCACTCTCCAGTGTATTGACGCGATCCAGAAGTCAGAGATCAACCGAATCTCGACTCAGATCAAAGCGGATGTTGCCAAAGATAAGCAGGAAGCTGCTAATCTGCGGCAGGAGGCCCTATCCGAGAAGGAAACAGCTTCTCAGATGCTCGACCTAGAACGAGCAACGAACATGAAGAACCAGCAAAAGTTCTTCAAGGTCTTCGGAGTTATCATGGATAACTGGGACGGTACACCTGAGCATGCTTTGAAGCTGTTCGAAGCACGCCAAAAGGTGAAACTTACACCTGCTGTCCCCGCATTGGCACCTACGGATGGAACTGGTGTGAACCCCCCTGTTCAGCCACTGGCTCAACAACCGGGTCCAAACCAGCCACCCGAGGAGAACATGGAACAGTAAAAAACTGTTGCATGAAGATCGGACATAATTGTGTGTCCCGGGGTTCTATTACCCATGCATTGTTGGATAAGAAACCGTTTTTTATCCAACCCGTATTGATTCGGGTACCAAACTGTACCCTAATCCGGAAACTGAAAACAGAAGGAGAAAACAAACAAGTCACTCTGGAGGAGGAGTACGAATGCTGTAAACACCATAATTGTACTGTGCCACAATGTAATGACTGTGCCTATTATAAAATCATGGACAATTTACACTAATATGGACTTTTGAACTACAAACCGGATTTACTACTACACCACTACTATTTGTGAGCTAGCACTACAGGCATCAGGGTTTAGCTACGCCCATAGAGTCCATCAACAGTCTACAACTGGATCTACTATTACCTCCAGTTAGCTAGCACTACAGGCATCAGGGTTTAGCTACGCCCATAGAGTCCATCAACAGTCTACAACTGGATCTACTATAACCTCCAGTTAGCTAGCACTACAGGCATCAGGGTTTAGCTACACCCACCAACAAGTTTTACTATAGCACTTCAGGCATCAGGGTTCAGCTCGCCCATACCAAGCCATCAGCAGCATCCGACTCCTGTTACATCCTCCAATCATGAAAACAAGTAACTTTGTTGATATTATTATATTGTATGTAAAATTGTATTTATAACTATATAATATCTTTTATAAAGATATATTATTATATAAGGGTACCTATAAATATACTGGATCTGCGAATCCTAAAAGTTATTTAAGGTAATCCTAGACCTATACTGTCTATATAGGTCATTCCTGGTCTCAATATATTAAGAGACTATAATTCTTCTGTAACTTGTAAATATAAAACACTAAGGTATAAACTGAGCTGCGTCTCAAAAGTATAAATATTTTTCTATAAAATAAGAGAAGGTCCAACGGATTTCTCTAAACTTATTATTGTATTACTCAGGTTAATACCTAATTGTGTTCATATAGTATCAGATTAATTGTCCATATCTGATCATTAATATTTAATTCACTCTGTAAAGTAGACAGAGCTGTTAATTTAAAAAGTCGAAAATTTTTTTCCGGGTTCAATAACCATAATACGATCATTGTTAACAACCACCGGTCCTTTTCAGGACCCTACTGTTGTCAAAACGTTACTATAAATCTGTGATAATTGTATATTTATCATTTATGGTTGTTATAAGCTAGTGATGGAAATAACATGAACGACACTCGATGCTATTATTATATAATTTTTTCAGAAATAGGATAGTCTTATACTATAGCCTATTTCACATCGAGCAAGTGTAATTAATACCCCTTTTTAGTGTTGTAAACAATCACTTACTAGGTTATTAATACACTGCGGTTTAATTACCCCCAAGTTATTGTCTAAGGGGGGCAGTGTAGGGGTATGGTATTTTACACTTTAACGTTCATGCACCCGTGAGACTCAGACCTAGGTCCTTCGGGTGTGGTGGGGGAATCCGGATGGCAGGTGGCAGCACCTGCCTCTGGGTTCGTATCCACTACACCAGGGGGCCTACCACTCGTCCGCCACACGTCACGTGGCCGGTCTGAGTTTCGCGGGCTTTTCCCCTATATAAGGCTGGTCCTAGCCCTAGGTTCCTCAGTAGTGGTTTACCCACTGCTCAACCAGGTTGTTACCCGAAAGGGTAACCGAATGCACTAGCAGCATGTAGTCCTCTGAGGCTGTGATCGTATGTAACGCAAGCTATGAAATAAAAGCTCGGTTGCCTACCCGGAAACTTTTCTCTCTCTTCGTTATGATTTAATCTAACTTAACGAGACGAACCACTACATATATATATATATATATATATATATATATATATATATATATATATATATATGACATGTGTGTGTGTATGCATAGAATAAATTATTTATGTTTTACTTCAGTACACGTATGTGTTTGAATGCAGAGTCATGAGATCGTGACCCTTGAGGGAAAGTTTTTCAAAAAAGGGCACCTGTTTCCGGGAAGCCCTATATGTCATACATTTGGATCAACACGGTAAAAGGTATGCCCGGGAGGGGGTGCGCGGGCGTACCTTTTACTGTGTTGATCCACACATGTACATTTTTAGTTTTTAGACGCTGATAATACTGTCATTTAATATATAGACACTCACCTTTATAAGTCCAAGAGTGTCGAGAGAACCAAAAAAAAAAACAACTTGTGAGTTTGAATCAAGCATCATTCATCTAAAACAAAAGGTTCTTGAGCACCAACTGTAAAAACATGGATAAATACTTGTTATAGTAACATAAGACATGAACATGTAATTTTCCATATTAAGCATAGCGCAAGGTTTTCTTGCAGAAATATGAAAATAAACACAAAGTTCAAACAAATTTGTCTTGTCTTGTGTTATTTGGGACCTTCAGTCTTTTCTGCATAATCATCATGAACGACAAACATGAATCAAGTTTACTTAGAAGGCCATTCCCGTCTAATGCGTCATATGCCAAGTTAGTGACATGACGCATGAACTTCCTTTGGAGTTTCGGTGATATCTGCTCTACCTGTCTGACCGAAGAGTCGGCCCACAGTTGGGCATCTGATGAAACAGGGTCTGAGGTTAAGAGGTTAAGAGGGTAAGTAGTTGGTTTTGGGTTAGACAAAACTTCTACCATTTTTTCAAGGTTTTCTGATTTTTTTTCCATCATCCTCAACACTGGGTCATTCTTGGTCTTCTCGGCTTTCTTTTTGTCCAGCTCAGCCTTATGGGCCCGACGATGCTCAGGTCCTTGCTTGGTGTACCAATTTGCAGACGGGTTTTCCACACCATAGACCTGTCCTCCATGGAAGACTCACCCCCATGCATGGAGGTCTCCTTTCCTGTGTATGGTTGGTAGAGAGAAGCTCTCTCAGAGGAGCCATCCTCAGAATAATTATGCGGGCCAGATTTTACTTCTGCTTTCCTGAACAGCCTTTTGTACCTTTCCAAGGCTGTTTCCTGGCCCTTACCTTTGCTTGAGGTCTGATGCAGCAATTTGCCTGCACCTTTTTCAGTGTCTTTGGAGGTAGAAGCTGCAGGTGCTGTGTCCTTGCAGCTGGATGAGTGTCCCGACTTAGCAGGCTGACTCTAGCTTTTGATTTGCCAACCTTCTTAAACCACGGGGAACTTCTAGTAGGCACAGCAGCCGCCTTCCTTGCTTTTGAGGGAGTGCTAGATGAACCAACCTTCTTCTTTCCTGCCTTCTTTGTGTCTTGTAGAGGGGGGTTATCTGGGATTTCATCGATTTCTTCCTCTTTGGAGGCACATTTGGTCCGATGGGAAGCCATTTTGGTTTTCTGTTTGTACAGACAGACTGGGTCACATGATACATTCACTACAGTGGTGCTGACGTGTGTGAAGGAGAGGAACTAGAAGTTGTGTTTCTCTCATACTAGATGGAGCGCCCTTCGGCAGACGCATAGGCAGACGCATGGAAATATCTAATTGCTTTTGATATCTTAAAACAGAGGTAAGTGCCTGTATGCGTCTGACTTTCATAAGTGTGTTGACGCACGCATGACAAAATCTGCTTCCACTCATGCGTCTGCCGTGCGTCTGTAGACACATGGAGGATGCATGGGAGACGCATGGACAGTGGATCCAGACTCAACCCTTTGTGTCTGTCCTTTTCTCCAACAATCTGACGCATGAGACTCCACTGGCTCTGCGTCGAGCTCATGCGTCCATTTTCAGATGCATGCATGGCCTATGCGTCGTATTGGATTTACCGTTTATGCTTTATGGTAAGATCTGCAAACTTTAAGTTGAATCTTTGAGAGTCAGCTATCATTGAAATCACCTGGAGGATCTTGTCAAATGATAACAAAGACAAACCTGTATAAAAAATGTCAGATAGGACTGTATGTCCTACCTCGTCTTCACAGTATCGCCAAAGGATTTTACATTAATTAAAGTGGAGGGGGCAAACACAGTCTGAGTTGTAGTAACGTACATGTGCATGTATCTAAACGTGTTTAGCCATTTAGCAATATAGAAAAACGAGCGTATCTAATTTTGTTGGTTCTCGTTTTTTTTTTACAAGACTTTCCTTGAGTATTCGGCTAAAATAACAAGCAAACATGGCCAGAGTAGGGAAATGTACATAAAAAAAATTGTTCTTTTCTTCCCCTTGCTTTAAACGTGCACCTGCTCACCTATCCATGTTCCCATGAAGATATATTGTACCTGTATTACTTTTGGAAAGATTAGAATGTGCATGCTATAGTGCATTTTTCTATATGAACATGTTTCATACAGTAAAGTTTCCTTTTTTGGCAGGACCCTCATATAGCTGTGGTAGAGGAAGGGACACAGAGATGTTGCCTCTGCTGTGGTCTTCAAAGTTGTGAGACAGATTTATTGTTGGACAAAAGGCACATTGACTTCTGAGCATGCTCAGACTGTAACAAACAGGTTCTGATGTAGTAAAGGTATTTACCTATATAACACTAGGGGGAGACACTTATAGTGAGGTAATAGTTCATAGTGTGACCACTAGGGGACACCACTGTTTAGACAGTCTCTTAGAGTTTGGCATATATATAGGAAACGTTATATTCAACACCTCCTGGGCATATCAAAGCTATAGGGAGGGCTGTGTGTGAACTAGGTCATCAGGGAATTACCTCCACCTGATGTATGTTCATTTCAGTTACTTGAACAAACTTGGAAAATTGATTCATTACATGATATTAGGGAAGTTGATGTCACAGTCTAAATCTCCTGCACCATGGTGCCATACACATGACAAGTAGGCATACTTACGTTGACTTGGGGGGAGGGACATCCTGGGTAGTGAAAAATGAGTATACATTATATTCAGGGTAGCCAGGAGTGTCTTGCTAAAAGTAAATGAGGTAGCACTTCTGAAATTTTTTTCAGAGACAAACACGTTACAGCAGAATGCATAAATTCATTTTTTGAGATGTAAATAAACATGCGTGTTTCAACTAAACGATTATCAAATCAATCATTTAGCAACACAAAAACATGCACATTTTCTTCTTTGGTTCATGTTTCTTTTTTGGCAAGACCCTCTAGGAAATAGTGGAGGACGCATGCCAGGGTGACAACCATTATAAAACAATTTCCTTGCAATAGATCATTGAGCAGCTACTCAATAGGTATCTAGTGGACAATAATTTGTATAATGCCTATTGGATAGACAACACCTTTTCCTCTCAATGCTCCATTGAGTGAAAGTGGAATATTGTCTTGTTGAGCTGCTATGCTGTGCTTGGGGGCACGGTCCGAAATACAGAAAGAGGAGCCACCGATACGCTACTGTTTTGTTAATGAAGCAGTGTGTTTCAGTAGAAAGTTGTGTAATTAGCAGTTTTCATTTTGTCAAGAGTCAGTTTTGACTGACAACTCAGTGATGACAGGGGAAAAGCTGTGCTTCTGAAGGTCATAGTTCACAAGTATTTACTGAAAATACTTTACTGGTGTGGAACAGGTCGTGACCCTAAAATTTAAAACATCTTAAAAGAGAATAATATAGTGAAAATTTCAATTGCAGCACTTGGCATTATTTCTGTGGCACGACCCATATATAACTACCGTAATCTCCCACATATAAGGCGAGTTTGGAAAATTCTCAAAAATTGAAAAATTCATAACTTTGGTTCTGTAGTGGTTCGTCTCGTTAAGTTAGATTAAATCATAACGAAGAGAGAGAAAAGTTTCCGGGTAGGCAACCGAGCTTTTATTTCAGAGCTTGCGTTACATACGATCACAGCCTCAGAGGACTACATGCTGCTAGTGCATTCGGTTACCCTTTCGGGTAACAACCTGGTTGAGCAGTGGGTAAACCACTACTGAGGAACCTAGGGCTAGGACCAGCCTTATATAGGGGAAAAGCCCGCGAAACT
Source organism: Acholoe squamosa (assembly GCA_949317995.1). Classification (NCBI taxonomy): domain Eukaryota; kingdom Metazoa; phylum Annelida; class Polychaeta; order Phyllodocida; family Polynoidae; genus Acholoe; species Acholoe squamosa. The sequence continues at coordinate 19,729,020 of OX439043.1, read as the reverse complement.
CAGACCGGCCACGTGACGTGTGCCGGACGAGTGGTAGGCCCCCTGGTGTAGTGGATACGAACCCAGAGGCAGGTGCTGCCACCTGCCATCCGGATTCCCCCACCACACCCGAAGGACCTAGGTCTGAGTCTCACGGGTGCATGAACGTTAAAGTGTAAAATACCATACCCCTACACTGCCCCCCTTAGACAATAACTTGGGGGTAATTAAACCGCAGTGTATTAATAACCTAGTAAGTGATTGTTTACAATACTAAAAAGGGGTATTAATTACACTTGCTCGATGTGAAATAGGCTATAGTATAAGACTATCCTATTTCTGAAAAATTATACAATAATAGCATCGAGTGTCGTTCATGTTATTTCCATCACTAGCTTATAACAACCATAAATGATAAATATACAATTATCACAGATTTATAGTAACGTTTTGACAACAGTAGGGTCCTGAAAAGGACCGGTGGTTGTTAACAATGATCGTATTATGGTTATTGAACCCGGAAAAAAATTTTCGACTTTTTAAATTAACAGCTCTGTCTACTTTACAGAGTGAATTAAATATTAATGATCAGATATGGACAATTAATCTGATACTATATGAACACAATTAGGTATTAACCTGAGTAATACAATACTAAGTTTAGAGAAATCCGTTGGACCTTCTCTTATTTTATAGAAAAATATTTATACTTTTGAGACGCAGCTCAGTTTATACCTTAGTGTTTTATATTTACAAGTTACAGAAGAATTATAGTCTCTTAATATATTGAGACCAGGAATGACCTATATAGACAGTTATAGGTCTAGGATTACCTTAAATAACTATTAGGATTCGCAGATCCAGTATATTTATAGGTACCCTTATATAATAATATATCTTTATAAAAGATATTATATAGTTATAAATACAATTTTACATACAATATAATAATATCAACAAAGTTACTTGTTTTCATGATTGGAGGATGTAACAGGAGTCGGATGCTGCTGATGGCTTGGTATGGGCGAGCTGAACCCTGATGCCTGAAGTGCTATAGTAAAACTTGTTGGTGGGTGTAGCTAAACCCTGATGCCTGTAGTGCTAGCTAACTGGAGGTTATAGTAGATCCAGTTGTAGACTGTTGATGGACTCTATGGGCGTAGCTAAACCCTGATGCCTGTAGTGCTAGCTCACAAATAGTAGTGGTGTAGTAGTAAATCCGGTTTGTAGTTCAAAAGTCCATATTAGTGTAAATTGTCCATGATTTTATAATAGGCACAGTCATTACATTGTGGCACAGTACAATTATGGTGTTTACAGCATTCGTACTCCTCCTCCAGAGTGACTTGTTTGTTTTCTCCTTCTGTTTTCAGTTTCCGGATTAGGGTACAGTTTGGTACCCGAATCAATACGGGTTGGATAAAAAAATGGTTTCTTATCCAACAATGCATGGGTAATAGAACCCCGGGACACACAATTATGTCCGATCTTCATGCAACAGTTTTTTACTGTTCCATGTTCTCCTCGGGTGGCTGGTTTGGACCCGGTTGTTGAGCCAGTGGCTGAACAGGGGGGTTCATACCAGTTCCATCCGTAGGTGCCAATGCGGGGACAGCAGGTGTAAGTTTCACCTTTTGGCGTGCTTCGAACAGCTTCAAAGCATGCTCAGGTGTACCGTCCCAGTTATCCATGATAACTCCGAAGACCTTGAAGAACTTTTGCTGGTTCTTCATGTTCGTTGCTCGTTCTAGGTCGAGCATCTGAGAAGCTGTTTCCTTCTCGGATAGGGCCTCCTGCCGCAGATTAGCAGCTTCCTGCTTATCTTTGGCAACATCCGCTTTGATCTGAGTCGAGATTCGGTTGATCTCTGACTTCTGGATCGCGTCAATACACTGGAGAGTGCTCGACACGGTCCGACGATACATGTCCAGGTGGAGGTTTTCCAGATGGTGCTGTAGCGTCTCAAATTGTTTGCTCTGGATATTGCAAGACAATTTGTCCTCCTTCTTGAAGAAGGTCTCCACTGTCTGGATCAGCTTAGGCCGATGAACCACAGCACCAGGTGGGGGTACCTGACCCTGAGGCTTCGGCTGTGCTCCAGACCCACTCGCAGTGACAGCTACCTGCGTGTGCGAAGAAGCAACCGCAGTAGTAACCGCACTAGCAGTGGTCGAAGAAGGGCCTTGAGTTGGTAATCCCTGAACCAGGGGCAACCGTGACAATTCCCTTCTAAGGTCTTTGGCCGTCAACAATGGTGCGGGTGGACGTTGTCTCACCACAGCACTCATTGTAGGTCGGGGAGCTTGACCTCCTACTGTCGGCAGTTCCTGCTTGACCCTCCCGTACTGATCAAAGATTTGCATCTCTGGTCCGGGTGGGCCCATAGCAGGGTACTGCTTCGGGTCTTTGACATTCAAAGGCGCGTGTTTCCGGGCGGACTGGCCACTCGGTCCACTGACACCAAAGAATGTCGGGTTCTGTGCACCTCGTGGAGTTGGTGCTCGCCCATAATGGGAAGGAGTTCCAGTAGGAGATGGAAGATGTGGCTTCTTCCTTCCCCCATTTGTCTGTCTCTCCAGCGCCTCCAGTGGTGACCTGGCTCGGCTTGGAGATTCAGACGCCTGTCTCTTCCTATCTGCTACAGAGGGTCCCTGGCGGTAATCCCTGCGGCTTCGGACCTGTTCTCCGGATGGAGTTACATAAGCCCCACCACGACGGCGGGCCTTGTTGCTTCTCCATTCGTTTAACAGATCGTACTCCTCCTGAGCGTACTCTAGTTTGCCGGACCCGGGAGTCTGGGCAAACCGAGCCTTTAGTTTCTGGTTAGTACCAGGAACCGTAGGCGCAAACTGCTTCGTACTCGGTGTGAGGGAAGCCAACTTCTCTGCATTGAGGCCCCTAAGGTTGCCATAGAGTTCGGAGTGAATTTTCATCACCCGATCTATGGCTGCCTCCAGGCCCTCTCCATGCGAAGTCACATAGTGCCGGACCATGTCTCCGCGTCGGGGGGTGACACATCCTGTGCATTTAGCACATTTCTTGCCAACCTCTCGGTCGCAGACATATTCCGGCCTCTGGTGCATATGAACCTCCACGAGATGACGAAGGAACGCGTCTTTCTCGATGAAGAATTCAACCTCACCCTCACTTTGAGTACAACGTTGGAAGGGACAATCCTTACGATCCTCCCCGTAGTACTCATCTAGAGCAAACTTGAGCTTGCCCTTCTGGTCATAATTGTACAGACCATTGGGCGAATTCTTAACGAATTCCCAATAGATCCAGTACATATTGGCCGGCTTTCTATCAGAGAGCTTCTTGCGAAGCCACTCCTCCATATCTTCCTGCCTCTCACAGGTGATCCGAGGGGGCAGTCTCCATACGGATTTACTCCCCTTCAGGTGTCCCCTGTGTAGAGGAATGAAGTCGGCAAAGTTGCTATTGGCGTTAGCCCAGATAGCAGCCTCTTGCTCGTCAGTCGGAGTGACATCCACAACTGGGTCAACCGGCTCCTCTCCCTCCGGGTCGGATGGTACATCCACAGGTTGCACAACGGGTTGTTGACCCGCGAGGACCTGGGCTGCAGCATCTTGAGCGTCTCCACTCAAATCGGCCATTACGTCGTGTAGCTTGACGATTGGCACACCGAGCTCAACTTTTACGGTTGGGACAGCCGGTTCAGCTTCTGTATTATCAGCTTGAACGTCTACCTCGATAGGTTCAGGTTTGCGTTGGTCAACCTTTTTCTTATTCCTCCTGCGGGATCTGCCGTTAGTAGAAGTGCCAGGCTCGGATGCGTCCGTCTCATTGCCGGAGACATCCGAAGCCTTAGCGCCCTTCTTATTGGCCGAGCGTGGAGACACCCGACGGGTTCGGGTACTGTCGTCCACACTCGTGCTGGTAGAGGGTTCGGTTCCTGACCGCTTCCCTTTACCCTTACCTTTGGTGGGGGTTGTTTTACCCTTTCCACCAGCTGCTTTCTCCTTTACTTGCTCAGTCTTCGTAGGGGTAGACTGAGCAGTTTTAAGGGAAACATCTGCATCAGGTAGGGCCTTCTCAGGTACTACTGCTGCGCCTCCCAAGGTGGGAGCTTCAGCAGGAGACATGAGACGGTCCATCCGATCGGCCATCTTGGCTGTTACTTGCACGGGTGCGGGTCCGGGTACTAACTCCGGATGCGCCAGTGCATACTGTCTCTCCAATAGACGTACTACGAGGTCTTGTATTACCCCGAGTCTGTCTAGTGGAGACACACCAATACGGGCCTCTTCTGCCTCAATGGTTTGAGACGTAATAGGGACCCCTGGACAGTAATCCACAACAGCGTTACCTGCTGCTTCATACTCATCCGCTGTGCTTAACAGTAGGATCTGGTCTCTGTCTATGTATCTAGAGACCTCATCTGCCTTGACACCGGTGTAACCCGTTTTGTCAGACACATAGGAAGGCCTATAAGAGGTATTCCTTCGGAAAGCCATTTCTGCGTCCCAGACGGCTTTACGAAACCATAAGTGGACTACCAATCCTTTGGCCATCTGATGGTAATCCATCAACCAGGACTCCGGAAAGGTATTAGCCCACTGCGGATGAGCACATTCCCAGATTGCGTTGACAACACGCTCGTCAACCTCTCTGGGCGTCCCATAACAGGTGGGTATCAGCATTTCCTCGGAAATTGCTAACATCCGTCCGTCATATGGACCGGCTACATCATGCCATTCGGGACTGTCTGGGAAGGGCAGCTCTAGGTGCATTGGCCTGTCAACCGGAGAAGCAGGTCCCAAAGCACCGAATGAGGTACTCCCACCAAGACGGGGCGGCAGTTGAGGGGGAGGTGGCATCAGAGCCCTGTCAAGAGACTGGGCTCCTGCCGGTTCTCCACTCAAACCTTCGGATGGAGGGGCTACATAAGGCTCACCTACATCAATTTGTTGTTGAACGCCTCGGCGTTCAGGACTAACTTGTCTGGAGTTGTCGGATGCGTCGTAGAACGATTCTACGTCGCTATCGTCTACTCCAGAGAAGTACTGATCAACATTCATTTGTTGATCCATTTGATCACAATCAGCATCGTATTGCTGATCGTCGTATGTATAAGTGGGACTCTTGGGAGAACCACTTCCATACTCTGGCGGGGTGCTGGCACCGGCACCGCCGCCAAGACGGACGGCCTCTTCTGCCATCGACAGAAGTGGCTGTTCGGGGATAAAATATCCCAATCCACCGGATAAGCAGTGAGTACTGCTTACCCAGTGAAAGGCGGGTGCCTTTTAACGAGGGCACACCTCGGAATATGGCTGTCACGGGCTATCAGACTCCAACAAGAGCAAGACCACCCTCGGCCACGTCTTCTTCCTTCGCAGGAATAAGACAATATGGCGGGATACTCGAACTTGAATCGCTGCGCATGATCAAACCGGCGCCTCACGTGACCATTCGAAAATGGGTCAACAACTTTCCCGCGTGCCCTTAATTAGGTCACGCGCCCTTACATAAAAACAATACAATACCCGATCGGTCGTCCGTCCGTACTCAGGGTTCGACTATGACAATTCGCTAGGTATTCTGGAGTTTATGGATAGCATAAGCATATCCACCGGATTATCCGTCCAAAACCATGGGTTCATTGTCATAGGACCTTTTCCAGAGACTCTTGACCGGCTCAAATATACATTGAACTAGGTTACAACATATAACAGTACACAGTACAGGACAACACACTCGTTGTGTTAACAGGCTAGGTTACGGCAGTCTGTAGCAACCTTGGACTGCGTCTAAGAGGTTTTGAGGCCTCTTTTATTGACCTGGTATCCATAAGAGCCTTTTCCAAGGTCTTCTTAGCCTTAGAGGGACCTTTCCTCTTATTTTTACCTGCGCCTGCCGAGACTTTTTGTATCTTCCCCTGCTTTCCGGATGTTACGACAGGGGGCACCACCCTCTTCGGGTCTGCAACCTTCCGTGGCCGCCCGGGTCCTCGCTTTCGGGTCGGTACCACTTCGAGTTGCTTAACACGACTCTGTTCCATTACTTCCAATAGACCATCGCCGTACATTTCGGTGGAGGTATCCCTCCCCCTCCATGGGCGTAGTCTCGCTACATTTGACTTGTAACATTTACCAAGCTGTGATTTAATAATCACTGTGCAATCACTAATAACCTGAGTTATAGTGAAAGGTCCATCCCAATTACTGGCTAATTTCAGGTTAGCTAGAGGTTGGTGTAGACGCAGTACTCTATCCCCTAGATTAAAAAATCTAGCTTTTAGACCTGTGTCATAGCCAACTTTCTGCCAACGCGCAGTTTTCTGCAACTCGTCTCTAACCCTCTCATAGGCTTGTTTGAAATTATCCCGTAGGGATTCTACAAACATCACCTGGCAAGGGGCTTCCGGATTCATTCTTATTACGCCGAACACCAAATCGGCTGGCATAATCAAATCCTCTCCAAAAACGAGGAGATTAGGAGAACAGTTTGTGCTCGAATGCACAGTGCCATTATAGGCATGTACCACGAATTCACATTGTTCATCCCAATCATCCATCTGCTCATTTACCAGAGACTTCAATACTTGGATCAAAGTCCTATTGAATCTCTCTACTTGTCCATCGCTCTGTGGTCTATAGGGATTAGTTCTTGTCTTGCAGATCGCCAGACAATTACACATCTCCTGCCACAGACTAGACTCAAATTCTCTGCCTTGGTCACTATGTAACATGAGTGGGACACCTAGGTGCAGCACCCACCCTTTTACAAAGGCCATAGCACAAGTAACAGCCTTATGATCCGGTAAAGGGAACACTCGGGTGTACTTGGTATAATAATCAGACACGACCATCATACACGTGTTGCCACTAGGAGTGGGGGGAATCCCACTAATAATGTCAACAGCTATTCTAGCAAACCTTACACCAAACAGTTCCTGGGATAATGGCAGCTTGCCTAACCCGGGTCCTGGTTTGTTCTTACAGCACTCGGGACAGGTCTCCACCCATCGGGTGAGATCTGTACTCATGCCGGGCCAATAGTATCGTCTGGTCAGACGTTCTAGAGACCTTTTCTTTCCAAAGTGCCCACTAGTTCTATGTCCATGACAGAAATACATAATATCTCGTCGCATAGCACTAGGTATGACAACTTGCAAGGTTTTGTTCCTATTAGAATGGTTCTTCCATCGAAACAGAATACCATCCCGGACTTTTAGCTCGGCCCATTGAGCTAAGAATCGTCTCATCTCTCTGTTCTCCAATGACACTACGGGTCTTGGGGGACAGATACCCTGATTAAGGAATTTAATCAAACGTGATGTGACTGCATCAGACTTCTGGAACTGCCTGATGGTCTCCAAGGACCAATTCAAGACATGTTCCGGATGGGTTTCGAATGGAACTCGAACCCCTGCCAACACAGCATTGTGTGCTCCACAATCAGTGCACTCAGCATTTGCACATTTCCTCACTGGGATTCTAGACAAAGCATCTGCATTCAAATGCTTTGCCCCGGCTCGGTGTTCAATCTGGCTGTGATTTAGACCGAATTCGGATAGGTGCGCTAACCAGCGACCTATCATCCCCTCTGCATCTTTGAAGTTCAATAACCATCTGAGGGAAGAGTGATCAGTCCGTAGAGTGAAATCACTCCCCCACAAAAAGTGCTTGAACTTCTTCGTATAGACCACCACAGCCAACAACTCACGTTTAGTGGTACAATAGTTTCTTTGAGATTTACTCAACGTGTTACTAGCGAAGGCTATAGGAACTTCGACCCCATCCTGGACCTGAGAAAGGGCGGCTCCTATGCTTTCATTACTAGCATCAGTATCTAGAATGAAATGATCATTCTCCGTGGGGTATCTCAACACAGGTGTGATAGCAAACAAATCCTTTATTTTCATAAAGGCCTCGTCTTGCTCGGGTCCCCAAGGGAATCGTTCCTTTCTGATCCCGGGTGTCCAGTGGGACAAACTCTGGATAGGAAAGGCAACCCTTGAATATCCTGGGATAAAGTCCCGGTAGTAGGAACAGAATCCGAGGAAGGACCTAACTTCTTTCGCATTCGTGGGTGCTTGCCAATTTGACACGGCATCCAGTTTCTCCGGATCGGCTTTAATCCCTTCATTCGAGATTATTCGCCCCAAGTAATTAATAGATCTTTTGAAAAGATCGCACTTCTTGGGTTTCAGCTTCAAACCATTAGTTATGATCCTTTCCAGGACCATACCTAAATTTTCCAAGCATTCTTCGTATGTCTTTCCAAAGACAATCACATCGTCTAGATAGACGAGACATTTCTTCCATAAAAGGTCACTTAATAAAGTTTCCATCATGGCTTCAAATGTCGCCGGTGCATTGCACAATCCAAACGGCATCACATTATACTGGAATAATCCAATATGACTGGAAAAGGCCGTCTTCTCCATATCTTTCGGATGCATACCCACTTGCCAGTACCCGGATTGTAAGTCTAGAGAGCAATACCATTGCTTACCTCCAAGGGAGTCTATAGTCTCATCGATCCGTGGTAAGGGATATGAATTCTTCTTGGTCATACCATTCAATTTCCGGTAATCTATGCAGAAACGGATGCTACCATCTTTCTTGGTCACCATGCACACAGGGCTAGACCAAGGACTGGTTGATGGAATTATTACATCCTGTTCAAGCATTTTAACTATCTCCTCCTCAGCTACCTTTTTTTTGGCTAGTGGGAGTCTTCTATAAGGAATCTTAAAAGGTTCATTCTCACCAGTGTCAATCGTATGCAGTACTTTATCGGTACGCCCCAATTGTTCACTCGGTGCTGCAAAAGCTTTACGGTACTTGTACAACAAGTCAGTTAGAGCTTCACGTTGTTCATCACTTTCTACATGGCTTTCGGCTACTAGAGTGTCTAGTTCCGGGCTCCTTTCGGGTGAGGAAGGGGCTCCGGGTGCCGAAACATGTTTACAGTCTTCTATCAATTCGGATAAGACAACCGATCCAAGGATCGTATCCTTCTGTACATAGACAGTCTTGTTACCGGTATTGGATATAGGAACCACCGTCCAAGCAGCGTTAGCTACTAGAACATCAGCGGATTCCAATCCGATACTTGACAACATGGCCATGTCTGGCTCTACAACTCCAGTTTTTCCTGAAAACTGTCTGTCCGCTCGACATAAGACATCACAGGCTGTGCCTGGTGGTATCTTAACAGTCTGGGCTACACTGGCTACACTGCTTACTTGCCTAAGTACACATTGTACTTCGAGATGGTACGGGTCTCTCACTTCCAATATTCCCCTCTGGGAATCTAACCTTGCTCCATATAATGCAGCAAAATCCAGACCGAGTATACCATCATCCGCGATGTTCGCCACAGTAGGGGTAAGGATGAAGTCCTTATCTTCCTGTAGACTGAACCTCATACATGTTCTACCGAACGTTTGTATCATGCTACCGTCGGCCGTACGAGCATTTCCTTCCGTTGTGAAAGTTTCATGATTCGTAGGCAAAAGATCGTAGAATCTCTTAGCAATACAGGAGTGGCTAGCACCCGTATCGACAAGAAACTCAGCGGATCTACCACTCACAGATACAACTGCGTACCACCTCCTACCTTTCAAGTAGGTAGGACTACTTGCATACTTAGCAAGTTCCGTCTTAGCGCCGAGGTCAAATCCACATCCCTTTAAGAATTCGAGACAAGGATGACCCGGGGGGAACTGGGCACACCCCACCCTGGCCAACTCATTGGCCGCTCCCTCTGGACTGATATCGGGTTTCCCCTCTGTGTTCTTCTGCCGGTTCTTGACACCTGGTGTACTATCAGTCTCCCCAGCCTCATGAGTAAGGAACTGATCAGGCTCCTTAGCTTCACTGCTGGGCGAAATCGCTAGAGGATTCTTGCCAGTACCGCAAGCTGCGATAGGCTGGCAGTCATGGCAATCACTCACTCTGGGGGTAATCTGGTTGCCATTGTGGACACCCCCTCTCAGTTTTCCTTCTTCACTGAGTCCTCCTTACCCGGATTGCTCCGGTAACGAGTGTTTCTATAAACTGGCTTATCTGCCTCACACTCGGCAGCATAATGCCCAGTTTCCTGACATCGGAAGCATGTCACAACAGTCCTATCAGGCTTAGGCCTCCTAAGATTTTCAGTAATCTTCTTTACCAAATTGTTAACCAGGTCCTCTGATAAAGAAGGACCCGTCGTGGGTTTGGTATCGGGTTGAGTCACAGGAGGTTTAGAAGTGATCACTTTCTCCTTGACGTAACCCGGTTTCTTTCCCCAGTTCCGGTTGTACCGGGGGTTCCCTTGGCCAATGGCCCCAACGTTTTCATCTTCGTCAGGTTCCCCTGATTCGGATGAATCGGTTTCGGGTATTCCCTCCGGGATTATCATTGCTGACATCCGTTGGGGTACCTTCCCGGCAAAGATACGGGCCTTTCGATCATAATGATCTAGGGACTGGAACAAATCTGTCAAAGAGGCATCATTCTTCCAAGCTTCACAGGCTACTGTCCTGTGTTCTTGATTCCGCAATCCTTCAATGAATTGTTTAAACATCTCATCTAGGAAGCATTCATCATCTAGTCTCCATTGAGGTCTGGCTTTATGCAACAGTCGTTGACATTCTAAGCCGAACACTTTGGCAGACTCCTTGGGCTTCTGTGTTCTTTTAGTGAACGTCAGCCAAGGGTCTTCTCCAACTATATTCCCATATAAATATGAAGCAATCTCTATGAGTTCATCATACTTCATATGGGCTGAGAGTCCTGTTATTTGAGAATCTCTCCATTGTTCCACGGCTCCTTTTCCGTCGCCTTCCTTTAACCAGCATACTAAATAAGGCAGAGCTTCCGCTTTACCCCATCCATTGCAGTTAAAGACATCCGCGCAGCCTTGATACTCCTCCTTCCAAGGGTTATTGGCATTAAAGGGGGTAGGTATCTTAGCTACTCTACGAGCCGGATTCGTGGATCCAGTAAGGGTTAAACCCTTACTCCATTCCATGATCTCCGTATCGTCCAGACCTTGATTGTAACAATCAACACCTAAGTTAGCAATCGCTGCATTAGAATCATGCAGCGCTTGTAACCCTGGAGAAAGAGATACTCGGCGACTGAGTCTCTTTTTCCTTGGAGGATTCGTACCATAAGTACTTCCAAAGCCTCCGGATGGTGGTCCTCCTCCACCTCCTGATCCCCCTGCTCCGTATGGAGGCACCTGTGAAAAGGTGTATCCACTGGTTTGGGGAGCCGGCCCTGGACCATTGGTGGGTTGTGTATTTCCACCAAAGCTAAAGAAACCACTATTGGGATTAGTGTTTCCTCCTGTTCCATACGACTGATTTCCATTATTGAAACCAGTCCCACTGGCAGAGGGTCTGCTCCTGGAACGATCGCTTGAGGGTCCGGATCCTTGATCACATCCGGATTGCCCCCCAGCTGTACTGGAACCTCCGGGTGCTCGTCCGGTTGTTCCTCCGGACGTGTTCCGGGTGTTACCATTGGACGGATTCGTTCCTGTTTGGGACTGATTCCATCCATACTGGGCATACGGGCCATTTGGTCCCCCTAAAGGTGACTGTTGTGGCCATCCGCCGTCAAAGGTGGAGCTTCCTGCCGAGCGGCTTTGTTTAGCTCCACTCGCAGAATTATCCCCTTTATTTCCCGTACCTAGACCAAGAGGTATAGAGGTATTATCTGTAAATCTAACCTGATGACTCTTTACTCCTTCATAACGAGGTACAGTTGTCTCTGTTACCCCGTCATTGCCCCTCAAAGAGAACATCTGGTTACTTGTCGTGTTTAGGGCAATTCCTGAAACAGTGAAGTCTGATTCAAGAGTGCCTACTGCACGACCAGTATCTTCTAGATACTTTGACATCTGGATAGCTTTAGCCTCCAGTTCGGAATAATCATCCATCATTTTAGTCTGTTTAACAGCCAAATCTGTGGATTCGCGTATCAATTGATCTTTGAGTTTTTCATGCTCATCGGTCTGTTTTTGGTACGTTTCCCGAGCATCTTTGAAGGCTGATTCTATTTTCTTCAGCTCTTCTTGATACTTGCCGTAGGCCGATTGAGTTGAATTTAACTCTTGTTTAGTTCTATTCAACTCATCATACGAGGCTCTGTATTCCAGATCCGCCGTATATAGTGCATCACGATACTGTTCGTGCTGGAGTTGAAAATCTTGCTTTTCTTTCTCCATCTGATCCAACAACAATTGTTGTTGGCGTCTACAACTCTGATCGTAATCGAGACGTTCCGATATCAACTGTTTGTTTTCAGTCAGAATCTTGTCTCGGGTTCCGGTCAGTGTAATAAGATCCTTCTGGATCTTCTCGTATTCAGCTCTCATGTCTTCAAGCTCGTCCATTTTGTTCTTTTCGAATCCACATTTTTGGTGTTTAATTCGAGAACTGTATGGAGTTTCAAACATACCTGCACTAGGCTTTGGTACCTCAAATGGTAATTTACCAAATTGAGCAGTACTTTTATGCATTGGTGCAGGTTTCGAAGTACCTCCTGGCATGAATAAGGAGTCTCCAAATTCATCCAGTTCATGATGTAAGTTTCTTCTTACATCTTCTAACCCATCAGGGTAGTGTTCTAGTGGATCCCTCCACTCCGTACCTTGGGGTGGTGACTTGATTTCACCATCCTCCATCGGGGAGTCTAGCTCACGATTTGAGCCATTTCCCCTAACTGGGCTCAGCTCAGTCATTTCTGACTGCGCTTACCCGAAGACCAACTGGTCACGGCACCAGTGTAGTGGTTCGTCTCGTTAAGTTAGATTAAATCATAACGAAGAGAGAGAAAAGTTTCCGGGTAGGCAACCGAGCTTTTATTTCAGAGCTTGCGTTACATACGATCACAGCCTCAGAGGACTACATGCTGCTAGTGCATTCGGTTACCCTTTCGGGTAACAACCTGGTTGAGCAGTGGGTAAACCACTACTGAGGAACCTAGGGCTAGGACCAGCCTTATATAGGGGAAAAGCCCGCGAAACTCAGACCGGCCACGTGACGTGTGGCGGACGAGTGGTAGGCCCCCTGGTGTAGTGGATACGAACCCAGAGGCAGGTGCTGCCACCTGCCATCCGGATTCCCCCACCACACCCGAAGGACCTAGGTCTGAGTCTCACGGGTGCATGAACGTTAAAGTGTAAAATACCATACCCCTACAGTTCTAATGAATTTTCATAATTCAAAAATTTATGTGTAATTCTGGCCACCCCGGACCTTCCTGTGCCCCCTTGCGGCCTATTATGACCAAGGGGGCATGTAAGATATCAAAAGAAAGGTCTTGGTGTCCCACTTGTAGATCAAATGAGAACTAAAACCCCGTATAATATGCACCTTATACGCTGGAGATTACGGTAGTTACAGCTGTACCTCTCAGTGGCATATAAGCAGGCTATACTTTATGTACCATGATTATATCTATCAATCTAATGTCCATGATTATTTGGAGGGATACATTATATTTAACCACACTAGTGTAACATAAACCTCCAATGGTTTGTGTTGTTACAACCAATACACTAATCAGGGACTGATCAGCTGATGAGTAGTCTACTGTCCTGCATTGTCGTACAATGCTAACCATACATAGGGTTTGTAGGTCCCTTTAGAACCATTTTTGACCCATCTTAACAAAGTGGTACTGAAGTCGCACATTTAGAAGCCTAGATATGGCCTTTTCAAGTGGTATAGTGTAAAATATATTAGATATTTCAAAAATGATATTTCAGCATTTTTTTAACATATGGGTAGATATCATTCAGAATCCTTGCTTACTCAACTGAAATTGAGCCCCAAATGCCTAAAAGACATGGCTATAGTTTTCATGGTTACATAGAATTACATTTGAGTTATATAGGATTCATAAATTATTATATCTTTAATATGTCAATTATTTAAGTTTAATCAATTTTTAATTGATCCAACTAAATTTACTGACAGAAGAGCTGTAGAGGACTACCTTGTTCAAATATGCAAGTGTTATATACCAAATGAAAGCTCTTGATGAGCTGTAAATGAATATGCTAATAACTAAAGACTTTGTATGTGCGGCTTCCGAAACACTTTGTAAGGAAGGGTCACATTTGTATAACAAAAATCACTTAAAGACTTTTGAAACATTTGTAGCTAATAGACCATTTGTAGCATAAGAACCAATATGTTTTAAACTAAAGTTGATTTTGTAGTATTGAGACCCCATGAGTGGTGTACTGTATATAAAAGAGTTTTCATTTGCAAAGTAAAGCCATGTTTGAAGCATACAAAAGAACTACAATTACTACAAAATTGGGCATTAAGGGTAGTCTATAAAGTTAAATTGGAGGAAAATCCAACCATGACAACAGAGCAAATAAAAAATGCAAGTAAATGTATGGAACTTGCTGATAGAAGAGATCAACATCTTTTATTCTATGCCTTCTACCTTTCAAAATGTGAAAATATGGTCGACAATAGAAATATACCCACTCGTTTTCACCAGGGAAAAAGATTGTTATTACCACATAGTCTTAGACCTATTGTTATTTGAAGCGCCTTATATAGAGCCTGCGCCAGGTGGAATCAACTAAAAGTAAAATATACAATTATAGAGACCCTATCTGAGTTTAAAAATTCTATTAAGAAAGACTACCCAGACTGTTTCATGTGATAATTTGTGTGTCTATAAAATTAGTTTTCATCCTCATCTCATCTCATCATTAACTGATCACAAACACATTTATTGAAATTTGTTGATACGGTATCAATGACATACTGTTGATATTTATTGCAAATACGAGGCCATTACTGATTGATTTGTATACTTAGATTGTCATAATCAGAATTGAAATGTGAAGGGGGCTTGGTATAATTACCACAATGCGTGGGCACCAGGTTCAATTGCACTTACTCTGTAAATGTAATTATCCCAATAAACAACTTTAAAAATAGAGACCACACAAACCTATCCAAAGGCAATTACAATAGTACACAACTATTGAGGTTGAGGCGTGGGTTGGTTATTCTAACATGTTTTTACGAGAATACTGTCTAGCAATGGGCAGTGTGATACAACAGATGTTGACAAGTCTATAATCGATTACCAGGACACAGTAGGTACATTAAGAGCTGAAAGGTTTTATGAGTACATAGTAAGAGTAATGCTGTATATAGTGAGCAGTGGGAGGGCTTTACAGGTGGCAGAAATGTTCAAGGATTTATAGGAAGCTTAGCAAGTGAGGCTCAGCTGAGCATTTAGTTTGAAAGGTCACAGAAGTAGGCCCATTGGGAGGTCCACAGCTGGAGAGGCTATAGAGGGTGGCATTCATAAGAATGAGTTGAGATGCCTTAAAAAGAAACAGCTATGATTTACCCCATCTATGGCAAGCTACATAATAAAACCACACCTAAACTGAGTCACAGCATGACTAACAATGCGGGTGGCCATTTGCCTAACAGTGTTGATAAGGGAATGCCCTCCAGTTTGATATTAGGTTGTATTGAAATTATCCCCAGGATCGGTCTTTCTAGTAGGTAGGCAAAATCTCAAAAGAGGCTTAGAAATCACCTTATGAGGGACAGAATGTTAGGTGGTGGCATCCATGCCAGACTTGAAGTATGGTCCATACTGATCAATTTTCAGCTGGATGCCATGTGCACAAATCGTTTTTCTCTGAAATGTAGCCTTTTAAAGGTAGCCATTACCAAAATTTCTTATTTTTCCTATAACTTTGCATCTAACGGTGCTAGACATTGATTTAAAGTGTCTACTAGCACATTTTAAGGGTTTAGGGACTAATTGGTGACACACTCATCTTTCTCAGATGCATGCTAGGCCCAATATAGGCCTCTTTTAGGTTGCCATTATGGGAATTCACTGTTTATGCAAGACATTTATTCAGTGTGGCTATATAAACATTATTAGGGTCTAGGAACATAATGGGAGCATATTTCTCCCTCTTCTGTCCATATATATATAACCCTATCATAGGTCTGGACAATGAAGCCATTTTTGCCATTTTTGCTTATCTCCTTTACCTATTTATACATGAGATTGGGTAACCATGAGAGGAACTACCAAGATTCACAATTTTTACTGAATGTATTATTGTATCCATGTTTTTCCCAGGTCCTTTGTTTATCTTTCTTCAAATTACATTATCTCAGTAATCCCTAAGTCGATTTTGATGTAATAAAGTGCAAATAAAAGGAAATATTAAGTTTTACTGGAAATTTGGTAAATGGCGTATTTTTGGGAATAGCCTTTTGGTTACCATAGCAAACAGTATTATCCTGAAAACATCACTTTTAGCATATCTGTTGCCATGGAAACCAGCCCAAATGGCCAATAATGCATCAAAATACACCGACAATTTCAATGTCATTTTGTTCATCATGGAAAAATGTACAAAATCAATTTTCACAAAACAATAATATTATTTGATGTTTTTCATTATTTTTGGTTTGATTATTGATAAAAACATGGCAAACTCTTATGCTGAATGCAAATTTCTGTCTCATATTTGTGAGTTTGGCATATAAAACCTATAAAAGGTAGAGACTAGTTCTTTGGACTGTGTGGGGAACCCAACTCAAGATGGAGCGATGAGAAAAATCTAAAGAGGAAGTTACAGGGTGCTCAAAATGGGCCAGAATCGGCCGAAACTACGCATAAATGCGTAATCCGTACAGGAAGAGTTAAACACTCAGTGACAGCCTAAGAGGTAGTTGTGGCGCAATTGTGCATTGTAGGTGTGAAAACACAATTAAAGCATGGCCTGCAGGTTGTATATTCATTTGTGTAACCTTTGAACTGGCATGGTTACAACCTTTGGTAGGGGAATAGGGTGATGAGAGGAGCTTGAAATCATTGGGCCCTATCAATAAATGGTTGCTTCCTATGTGCCTTATCAAATCAATCGAATGAATATGATAGCTTCACCTTTTCTTCCAAGGAATCATCTATTATATACAAATGTTATGTGTCAACATAATATCAAATGCAACAGGGGCATACTTTGATGATAGTTCTTCAGTCCCACTGGGCACATCAACGTTGATTCAGCGTTGAAACAACGTTTGCAATGTTTGCATATCAACATTGATTAAGGGTTGAAATAGAGTTGAAATTGAAAGTTGAAACAACATACTCAAAATCAACTGTGATTCAACATCTAACCATCAGCGCTGATTCAATGTTTGTGTTTCTATGTTGACTCAACATTGTTTCAACAATGTTGAAACAACGTTGACAGTTGTTTTGTTGACATATCAATGTTGAATCAACATTGTATCAACATTGAAATCAATATTGTTGATTCAACATTGACAAATCAATGTTGAATCAACGTTGAGTTGACAACAATATTTCAACATTGATATGTCAACTGTTGACTGGATGTTGAAATGGTGATGGTTGACAACATTGAAATACAAATATTGAAAAAGTGTTGAAAACAGGTTGATCAACACCATCAACATAACATCAACTGGTTGTCAATGTTGATGCAACATTGTGTGCCCACTGGGGTAGAGCAATATTTAAACTAGCTTGCTTTGACCGTTTGCTGTGTGTGACCACTATTGCTTGAGCACTTGTACATTTTCTATCAAAGCACTGGTGTTGGGTATTCTAAAAATTAAGCCACTGATTTTGCTATTCCTACTTGTGCTTCAGTAGGCTCTATTATCTTCTGGAAAATGTGTGTGGTATTGTGCCACCAATACTATATATTTGTGCTTTAGTTATCCATCCAAAGCACTGCCCATCATGCGTATTGATCTACAAGTTCACAGATCTCCATCATAGAATATGTCAGCCATCAAAACAACATTGGTAATAAAGTTGTTTGCTTTATATTCTGTGCCTTGGATGACTGTACATCTGCATATTACTTGGTAGACTACTTTTGCTGCATCTTACAAGAATCAGATAATCAAACGTTAGCCTCAAATCTGGGAATGCACATGAATGGATCGGCCAGTTTACCAATATTCATCACAACCTATGACAGAAGAAAGATATTGATATTTGGATATATGACAAGATCATAGGCTCAATTGAATATATTATTTTAGTTGAATCTTGATCTTGTACAAACATATGAAAAGTTTGGTTCCAAAATGCAATAAACGCCATTTTAATAAAAGAGGTAAAACATTCAAGAGCCTATAGGTGAGAAGTGGTTGCATATAACTCATCTATGATTTTCATTGATGAGAAATATGTTTTTTCTACTGTCCAGTATCAATCTATTAAAGCTTTTATGTTGATATCTCTAAAATCAGCCTCAGGATACTGCTACAAATATGGGTACATGCTTAAAATCTGGAATGGATTCATTGCATTTTGGAACCAAACTCTTCATATGTGCCTATATCACATTATCAGGTCTGAGCAACTGGTCAAAAGAGAGGATGCCCTTGGTTGAGTAGTGTGTTCTCACTGCAGGAGATGCCTGCATCAGCCCCCCCCCAACTACCCCTCCCCTCCCCTTAGACTATACTTGTCATGGGAGCAATTTTCACAGCTTTCCATCTCAGTCCTTATAGGGAAGTCTGCTGAAGTACATATCCTTCCAGCAAGGGTGCATGGGGGACATGGTGGTGTGGAGAGAAGGTCCCAATTTTGCTATTTAAGTAAACTGAATATATCTGTTTTATTTAAGATAGGGTACCTTAGATCTTGCAGATTTGACTAGATTAGCTTTGTATCTAGCAGTTCATATAAACAAAATAATTCTAAAACTTAACATAAAAATCACATTTTACCTATAGTTTTTCAGGTGTTTTGTGGCAGTGAGATATAAGAATGCTGCCATTTCCCAGTACCCAGGGGGTCCTGAGTCTTGAGGATGGCCCTGGGAGGTAACTATGTCCTATGATACCAGTGTTAACGGGACCTGATTATGCTCTCATTTCTCTTTCTAGCCTAATCTTTTCAAATTTGTTTTGCCTATAAAACAGGAGATAAAGGCCCCAGTCTCAGCTTTATTGATATATGGGATTACAGTGAGCATAAGGAGCAATGATTTTTTCAGATGCTTATTCAAAATCTATTGATTTGCATTCTGCTCAAGACTTCCTGTGATATGGTATCATTATATATCCTGTTTTCAATGGTTATTGGTGGTCCTCAGGATGATGGCTTTGGAGACCAGAAATGCCATCTTCAGAGTGCATTAATGCATAAGCGAGATGGAAAGAGTCAAAGAATAGTATGGTATAAAGATTACCTATAATTGCACCAAACATAAAACAGAAAGGATCTCTCAATTTTGTTTCATGTTTGTAAAAACACTGATATAGATACCATGCAACAAATGGACTTCCATTTCAGTGAATTTCGGTAATGGCTAGCTTGCCCAAGCTAATGATTAGCAAAGAAATAATGCAAAATACATAAAGGGCTGGAAGGCACTTAAAGCAAAGCTATAGTGAAAAATGTCAATTTTGGTAATGCCTTTCTTGTCCAGACCTATAATAGGCTTATACATGGACAGGAGAGGGAGAACTATGCTCCCATTATGTTCCTAGACCATGATATTGTGGATATAGCCACACTGAATGAGTGTTTATCAGAATTATTTGCAAGGCTATTGCATAAACAGTGAATTCTGGTAATGGCAACCTAAAGTAGGCCTATATTAGGCCTAGCATGCAACTGAGAAAAATCAGGATGTCACCAATGAGGCCCTAGACCCTGATATTGTGCAAGTAGACACTTTAAATGAATATCTAGCATCATTAGATGCAAAGTTATAGCAAAAACAAGGAATTTTGGTAATTGCTACCTTTATCATGACCTATTTCAGGGAAAAACGATGTGTGCGTGTGGTATCCACCTGAAAGTTGATCAGTATGGACCCTACTGGCATGGATGCAACGTTCCGTCCCTCATATGGCAAATTTTCAATATTTTACCTCCATAGTAATCATCCACTACAGCTAGGACTTGTACTGCTCCTACTACTGCTGCTGCTGCTACTTCTGCTACTATTGCTGCTGCTACAGCTGCTGCCGTTAGTGTCCTACAGGTCACTAAGCATTGACAAAATGTAGGTTGCCAAGACCCACATCACTGTGAGCTGCACTCAAGACAAGCAGCATCTGTGAATCCTGCACGCCACCATCAGTCATCCAAATGTCGTCTGTTTGCAGTGTGTAAATAACATACACTCCACCAATCATTCAAGTGCAGTGGGCCTGTTGTAAAACAGGAATGTGAAGGTCTCTGTGACTGCTGTGACATGGATCTGAGCCAGTACGAGTGTTACCTCATTGCCTGCAGAAATCAACCAATAGTGAATAGTGCTGAGTGGGTGCTGACTGGAGCACTGAGGGCGTGGAGGCCTATTCCAAAGTCTGCCTTATAAAAACTTGCAGGCAGGTACTGCTAGACTGCAGCATTACCACAGTGAGTACCTTTTTTGTGTTGCCAGCTGTCAGTAGGAGAACTTTGGCAGCCTTGTTGTGTTCAGTATATATCACATTTATATATGTTTAGGTGTACAACAGGTAGAAGTCTTACATCTAGTTCTATAACAAAATCCTACTGTATGGTTCATGCTGTTTATTTTCCTAGGTCAACATTGGCTCATAAAGTGTCAGGGTTCTTGGTAAGCGCTAGTTATGGAATGGCACTGGGCAAAAGTAAGATCATAAGAATCCAAATATATCAATTTGCCTGTCTTGAATAACTGCCAGTCTTCTATGAAGGCCAGGGTTGAGCCTATTTGAAATCAATGAACATTCCCCTGCTTAGGCTATAGGAAGTCAGGTTACAGTTTACCATCCAAGCCATTTTGAAAGTTTTTTTTTCATTATTCATTATATAGGTACCAGTTTCTGGAAATGTCTAGCTTGTATTTCTCATTGACATTCCTTGCACTGTAAGCTTTAATTTAATACCAAATATGGCCCCCTTTGCTAATTCCTACCATGTCCAAATGCATCTTTAAGAAATTCTGCGATTCCTTTTAACCTGGATTCCCTTGGCCTTATAAGATACAGGCCTGCATGGTACCAACATGATGGGGCCCCCTCTCTTAGAACACAGTTAATATCCTCGTAATAGATAGTTACTAAGTTCACCTTGTCTCCTGAAAGTGGTGCAGAACTAAATGGCAAAATCTGACATGCTCCTGGGGCAAAAAGCTGACACACATTTCAGAAATCTCTCTTTTTTTAAAATATATGAAAAATTGCAATTAAATAGAAGTTTACCCATTATTGAGGCCTAAGGAGCTTCTTTGATTCCCAAAGTACAAAGATCTTACCATTTGTTTAAGTGTTCTCTTTCTTCATTTTCCTGACATCAGGGTGAAATGCTGATATGCTGGCGAAAAGCTGACATGGAAAGCCCTTTTCAGCAAAATCATGTTCCCATTATCAAGCTACATATTTAACTCTCCCTGATAAGTTAAAAATATTGCCTTAAGGCCCTTTCACACCAATGCAGCATGGTACGGTGCAGTGCAGCACAGCACGTCATTCAAAAGTAGATCAGATTAGATAAAGTTAGACTGTTCACACAGCTGCAGCACGATGCAGCACAGTGCAGCGCGTCCATTTCAAAGTAGAAAATGTTCTACTTTTAGAATAACACACTGTGCCGTACTGCAAATTACATAGGGTTAAAGAGTCCCACAGAACTTCATTTTACCGTGCTGCAGAAGTGCTGCACGTCATTTCAATGAATTACCTTGCAGCACGTCACCTGCAGCACAATAAACGTGCTGTGATGTTCTGCACCATGCTGCATTGGTGAGAATTTGGCTTTACCCTCACTCCTTCACCCATAACAGAGACTTTCTCTCCTTCTATATTTTTTTGGGGGGTGAAAAAATCTTTTTTCAGGGGAAATCTGACATGCAAGGTGAAATCTGACATGCAAAAAGCTGACACGATGAAAAAAGCTGACACGATGAAAAAAATTTCTACCTCTGAGATTTAATTAAAAACTGCTTACACAATTAATCTGCCCACTAGTGCATTACCCTATGGTGAATTTGTACCGTCCTAGTATCATTTTTTATTATCTGTAAGCTCATCAGAAGGGTTCGGGGCTGACACAGTAGGCAAATATTTGACACTCTAGGCAAAATCTGACATTAGACGAAAAGCTGACATGATGAAAAAAAGGCCCTCTATTTTCTACCTCTGAGGTTTAATCATAAACTGCTTATACATTTACTTTGCCCACTAGTGCATTGACTGAAATGATGCATCATTTCATTTAATGCATCCTGCGCAAGGTTCGATGCGGCCATCATCCTCCCCAAGGGCGCTGCCCTCGGGTGTCCTCGGAACTAAATTTGCACCCCAGCCGTCTTTTGAATGCACCGCGGCACCGGGACGAGGTGTTCAGACTTTGTTTTATTCGTTTTAGCTTAGTTAGGGCCAGTTTTATCAGTTTTAGATAGTTCGGTTATTTTTACAACACTTGGCAGAAGCGCTAAGTGATCGCCAATTGCTTAGTGATCGCTTGTCAAGTGACAGTTTGCAAAATTATCAAGTTCAACTTCGAGTTTTTTCCATGTGCTTGGCACCACTGACAGCCACAAGTCTGTCAGTCCTGAAAGTCTGACACACACCCGTCTACACACCAAAAGGAGGATAGTGGCTGGCACACCAAATCAGATCCAACTTACCAGCTCTTCACCAGTTCAGCAGAAGGGAAGTTCTTGATTTTAAACCATTGTACTACACCACTGTCGCCAACTGATTCCTACACAACCACACTTTGGCTTTGGTCTGGGTTTTTTAAAATATCACTGCACTGTCTCTCTCACTGCACTGGCTTTGCTCTCCTCTGCTCAAAACAAGCCAGTAACATCCCAACAATGCCGCGCTCAACTCACAACACCGTTGCCAACACGGCCAGCTGCACCTCCCGCAGCTACACGCAGCAGGCCCCATAAACAGCCTGCCCCCAGTTCTGTCCAACAAACGGACAACGTCCTTGCCAATATCGTGTCCACCCTCACCTCCAGGAGGACGGCCAATCCACTGTCATGTCTATGCTAACCGACATCATAAAAAAAACAGCAGGCTGGCCTCCAGTCCCCGGTCGTACAACAACAACCTGCCCCGGAAAGGCTCTGGCCCAGACACACACTAGGGCCACACCTTACAACAGGCCTATGGCCCCAACCATTTTGCCTACCACTACCTCTGCACCAGACACAGTTTCTGACATGCAGGTCACTTCGTTACTGATGGCGGATACGACTACCGACGGCATCCCAAGCAATCCGCCAACTTGCTACAACGATGTCGTCAACCCTCTCGTCAGTCAGCAGGTGCAAAACCTGCTCACCAGTGCCAAACAGATATCAGTCCTCAAAGGTAGGCCCCCATTTGTACACGAATATGTTTTCAGAGGCCCAACAAGAGTCAAAACCGAAGAAAACTTAGATGTTGCAGAATATTTGTTGGGCCTACAAAAAATGCTAAAAGACACATGTGTTCCCGCAACAGATGACCCACCATTGCCCTGCACCTGAACCAACTCATCACTGATGCCAAGAAATTTAAGTGGCCTCAGGTTAGGTGGTGGTCGGAGGCCGTCTTTACTGGCATCCATGAAGGCGACCTCACTTGGGTGAAAGAACGCTGCATATCGTCCATGAGGGACACTATCGGCCACATATACGCCGGCCAACGCTACCCTACCAAGCTGGAGGCAGATCAGGCACTCATCGACCCTCCAGCCCCCTCTGTTCAGACAACCTCCTCCCTCATAGATCCCCCTGGAAACCAGGGTGCCAACAAGTTTAAACCCAGAAAGTCTACCGCCGGTCGTACCGACCGCCCATGTGATAGCTTCAACTCTGCCTCCGGCTGTAACAAAATGACTGCCACACCGAGGACAGAGTACAACAAGGCCACCGTTGCTTATGGTGCTGCCAAAACCTCGCTCCTTCATCTACATTCTCATGTTGCCTGCAACACAAAGAAGAACCCCAACCATTTTCTTCGCAATCAGAAATTTCAGGCTTGAGCCGGGTTTCCCAATAGGTGTCAGCACTGGCCAAGCCCACACCGCCAAACTGCCCAGACACAGAAAGCCTGGGTCTCAGCCTTCAGATGGGTTACACAACAGGCTCTAGGCAGACCACACCCTGCCCTCCTGGTGCCCTCCGATCAGACACAAACCCCGATTTAAAGTCTGCAGATGACACATCAGGTTAAGACAAGTGCTACACTCATAGGCACAGCTCCATCCCTGATGCCAGGCTGAACTAAGCCACCAGGGGTCGGAGGGAAAAGTCTTTCCTCCGACTAGAGTGTTTTCCAAAGACCCTCCCACCCCCTTCATTCACATCTGAAGACGATCTCATGGGCCCAGACCCATACCAATTCGCTAGCACCAAGAACAGCTACTGGCTGCACTGCGCCAATTCCGGCTGGTCCAAGTTCAATAAATAGGCCAACATCTACGATACCGAACGAAGCTCGGGCCTCCCAAACCACCTGAAGGCCCGAGTCCCAGTCCCTTCAGCTCTCAACCTTGAGGCCAGTAGGCTACACCGGCCCAAGTCGCCTGCCCCTTATCACAAAAAAACCACAACAGCACAACAGACTACCCAGATGACGTTAGGTTTTTTATCAGAAAGGAAGTCTCATATGCTGGTCTCATTGGCTCTTTCGCCCAGACTCCTTTCTACTGCTGGTGTCACATGGCCCTATACTCACTACACCAAAGAAAGACTCACAAGACCGACATGTGGTATTTGACCTCTTCCCTTGGAACAGAGGCATGAACGGAGGGGTCACCAAAAACTGCCTTGAAGGTAAGGCTACAAATTTCGCCCTTCCCACCATACAAGGATCAACGATAGCATTGCAAATGAGATCAGTGCCTCATGCTAGAAGCACCTGATCTCAGCGAGCCTCGTTTTCAGATAATAAGGTCATGACATACAGGCAGAAATGGCAGCTGACTGGCGGCTGGAGTCAACCACCAGTGTGCAGTGATAGTGGAATTAAACCATTAGGGATGAAAAGTGAACCAAATAATAATATTCCAAGCTCTAATAGAACTAAAAACAATTAAAGGGCTAATGATACTGTCCTTACGCTGTCCATCGGTGACTGACGGCAGTGAATGGGTGGTTTTGTTTGTATTTATATCTCTGAGATCAGGTGATTCTAGCATGAGGCACTGATCTCATTTGCAATGCTATCGCTACGGCACTGATCCTGACGCCAGAGGCAGGTGACAATGTGTTCAGAGAGGACATGAAAATGATCCTTAATCTATATATACAACATGTAAAAGATGTGTTGTAGGGTGATGAATAGGAGGTGCTCTGCTATACCCTTATATTATAAAGCTGTGACACTCCGACCAACACTTTGTACATACCATCACTGTTCCCAGGGATGCTTCTCTCTACATGCTATACCATATATCGCTAGGCATAGCCACTTCAAATCTGGAGGCTATTTTCTAACATACTACAAATGTTGTCCTTTAAATTGTAGTCAGAAGCCATATCATACTCTTACAAAAGTACTGCAGACAATTGGTCCCTGAGGCAAGCACCAGTGTGACTGCTCTACCAAACCTTTGATATGTAATAACAACATAGGTGCAAGTCTTACAGAGGAGTCGTAGTGCAGTTCCTACTATCACCTGCACTAGTTCCTGGGATTCTCAAAATGTAGTGGTGGTGTGTAGTGTCAGAACCAAACAAAATGGTCTCCAGAGTACTCAGTTGTGCAAAGCAATCATCATGATCACAGGGACATTGCAATGAGAGACTGGAGACACCACGATGGCTTTGTATGACTAGTTTTTATTGAAGTTGTATATTAACTGCCACTAGGGTCCACTATCCAACTTAGTGTGTAATTTTAAGCTAGTTGCATAGAAAAAGATACACTTTTTGGAGTTGTATGGTCCTTTGTATAGTGGACCCTACTTTCTAAGTTTTCATTTCTGCACTCGCTTGAAAAGCAAAATTTGATGCGATCTGCAAAAAGAGGTCTTAGTGCAGGAGACATACCCCCGGTGTCTTGTCATGCAATGTCCAGGTATGCCTTCTGGCAGGTCCCACAGGGGATGGATGCGTGTGGCAGTTGGTTACCATTCAATTAAGGTGGGAATAGAGTTAAATAGGGACTACTTACAAATTTAGGACCTGGCGCGTATGTCTCCGAAAGGATTATTCTTGCTGTGCTAGCTGTTTTCACATGTAATGGTAGTTCAGCAACATGTACCCGAGTGAATTGTTGGTTAGGTTAACTATTTGACGCAGTATAGTGCACGAATATTTCTTTTGGGTTTGCATGATGACATGTAGGCCTGCATGGCTGTGATAATGTTGCATAGCAGCATTCTGCCTTAGAACAAGATTAATTCAAGACATTTGCAAAGGTAATTTACAAGGTGGAATAACAGCGCATCTTCAATCAATGGGTGCAAGGGGATAATATATAGATAATGCAATTTGCGATCTACAAAGGTTAAATGGCAGAATGTGTTAATCGCATGGGCAGAAACCATCATGTCATGGATTATCCCTGCATTATCAATATGTGCATGGGACTTTTTGTTAACCACCACACACTATGTCAATGGGGCCAAGTAAATTCACTCCATTTTCCACATAAAGTATTATTACTATACAATTTGTGATAGTTTGGTCAATTAACACGGCAATCAGCACAATTAGGCGTTTTCATCTGCATATTGAGCAGCGATCCAGTTCAAGATCAGTGTCAAACAATTGGAATATATGTATATATATATATATATATATATATATATATGTATAAATATATATATACTAGGCAAAAACATCAGCCTTGACAATAAACACCTAGTCCAAAAAGAGACTTTTTCCATCTAGTCTCCTGATATAAAAATTTCACTAATGTGCTATGTATAGCATTTTCTTTATTTCTTCTTACCTATAATATTCTGCTCTCTTCTTCCCTCTCTTCTCCCTCCATCTCTCTCTTCACTACCCTCTATCCTATCCTACTTTGCTTCACGTTTGTATGTACTGTGGAAGGGATGGGTAATCTTTTGATTATCCATCCGTCCCACAGTTATATTCTGTATATAAGTTGCCCATAAGGCCAATAGTATGACTAATATTAATATGATCCAAGAGCATTACATCAGCTCTTTACCTGCTGTGTAAAAGGAAAGACAGGACCTGGTCCTATCTTTATGCAGGATAAATAAAAGAATTTCGACTCAACTCAACTCATTGAGGCTTCTCATCACACATTCCTTTACGCCTCTTTTGAGATCATTATTTTACACCATAATAAGAAGCTCCTCCACTTGAGCCCCTATAGAATTCGGAAGAACATCCCACATGGTTTTTGTTTCAAAAACTCTTTACCAAAACTTGCCGGTCCTATCGGCTATAGAACAATATTCTATTTGCTAGCTCTTTCTTAATGCTACCTTCCATATTTGGAGGTGGACAAAACATACATTACTCTTTATACCACTGCTAATGAGAATCCCAACTGATTTTTGAAGGGGAATTGGCCAGAATTAGGCCCGCCATATCAATATTAGGTATATACCATATGCACTTGGATTAGCATTGTATTTCGCCAAGACAAAAGGCAGTAGCACAACTTTTGGGTAAAATGGAAGAATATGCTGGTTACGTATGAAGTAAATGTAGGTGAACCTTTTGCATATCTAGGTGGATTTTATGTTGGTCTATTGTAAAGGCAACCAGAATGTGTACTTTGCTAATAGCTTCATTGGAAACACTGCATGCCCACCTTACACAAGCTGGTGTTCTAGGTCACTGTACAAAACCTTCCTGATAAATTTAAGTCCCTTTCACTATAGGTACATATAGAACAGTGAACTAATGAGGGATGGCACAAGGGCTGGATAGCCTGGATATACCAACACGATGTGTAGGTACCCATATCAATATAGCTAATAAGCTCTATCATTCATTGTTTGATTGAATCATGCATCTAATTAGCATAATAATGCAAATAATCAAATAACAAAATGACCAACCCTTTCCTTAAATTAAGCCATGACTTTGTAGTAGAAATGGTATCTACACTCTCAGCCCCAATTGTAATAGGCTATACAGACTGCTCTAGTCCATACAGCAGGACCTTCATTGGGCTATTGGTTTTGTACTAACAGCAGCTACCACTGTATTCCAGAAATAGAAGCAATCTACTGAAAAACCCTTGTTGCGGTCTGACAGTGTATGTTATGCTGTTTTTAACATATAAATCCAAATGAATCTTTCTATCATTTGACATTAAATTAGCTTCTGGCTGGAATATTATTTGGTTGCCATAGCAACACAATTCTATGAGAATTCTTATTTAGACCTTGTTTCAATTTACATTCCAAATATAGAAGAATTACAAGGCAATACAATGGTTTTTACCTCATGAATAAAACCAACAAAAGAACAATTTCTGGCTTATTTTCCTTTCTTATAGCCTTTGTAGGTCTTCAAGAGGCTTGATCCAGTACAAAAAAGGGTCCTTTCTCTTTATATGCTGTCTATCTGAATCTGCATGGTGAGCTTTTTCACAGGCCGGTGCCTCATGAGTGCACCTAGACATTAGTGAAATATAACGAATATAATGAAATATAATGCATATGGGGCAACAAGGGTTGTATAGTGACTAAGTGATGTAAGGATATCAGTCCACGAATGCCTTGTATTGAAGAACAGCAAATGACCCCGTAGAACCTGATCAATCACCTAACCACATGGGGGAACAGGTAGGGCACAGGACTCTCAGTCCATAGGTTGAATGTTCAAACCCTGCCTTTGGCAATGAATTTCTCATGGGTTTTAAGATTTAATCTGAGCAATTAGAGCTCCAAAATTGTGCTGATATCAACCTCAAATTGTGCTGATTAATATCCACCTCTTATCCTGCTGATATCCACCCAAAGACTGCTGCTAAGCAGGGATATCAGAATGGGAATATCCAGTAAAAAGCACTGCAAGTCAAATTGTGTAATATTCTCAGATACGCCAATGAGAGTGTAGCCCAAGTTGGTATATCTGATTGGTCCATAGGTTGAATGTTCAAACCCCACCTTTGGCAATGTATTTCTAGTCGGTTTTAACATTAGGATAGGTGTAACACTTCAAAAATTAGCTTTACCTCAAAAAAGTATATACTGGTACCAAAAGTTGACAAGGCACACACAATTCAGGACAGTGCATATACACTTGAACAATGCATGGGTGATATACAGAAAAAAAACCACTGGGCGGGCCAGAATCCTGGTATAAACATGTATCGTTAAGCATAACGTTACAAATAGTACCCATTCTGACAGAGTGCTTTCTAAGAGCTTACCAGAACAATACCAGTGCCGTGTACCAGATGTTGTGTAAGAAGCTTTCAGTCAATATTCAACCTTAGTATTACTAGCAGAGCAATTATTCTAAGGACGAGGCAGCTAAGTTTGTATGTTGGTGCCAGTAGCAGGATATTATAGGACTTACTCACTTTGCCTGTGAGTATATTAATGATTGCTAAACACTATAAAGTCATATTCCTGGTGAGAAACAATAACATTACAAACTTTGTTATCCACATGCAGGGTCATGAAATGAGCACCATGCTCGTAGGTGAACTGAGAGAAAAGAGGAGTATGACCAGCCATCATGTTTTCTGGTTGGCATGTTATTACGGCCTATTTACTATTTGTTATAATTTACATAGATGAATAAAAAATTTTAAAAATGAGTTGGCATGCAGACAGAGGATGCACCGATGGGCTTTTTCACCTGACTGCGCTGTGCTCTCTTTAGAAGAGTACAAATAATATTCATCCCAAGATGGTTAGGTAGAAGGTCTATATCGTAATGGCCTGTTTAAGCACCGAGGTCTTAAATAAGCACCAGTCTTGAATAAGCGCCGGGGGTCCAGGGGTATTGACATTTGACCTAAAGCACTGAAAATAGTATTCAAATAAGCGCCTGTCTCATATAAGCACCAAGGGTACAATGCGTTTTAAATCAATGAGCACCCGGGTGCTTATACGGGCCTCTATGGTAAAAGTAAAGAAAATGTATATCTATGAATCAACATTATAAATGTTTCAAATTCAATAGGCACATTTCAACATTTTTACTAATATCTGTGTTTACAAGAGGGATAGTCGCATCTCAAGGTATGCAGCCGACTTGAGCTGAATCTACTGTAGGTGTCCATTAATCTATAATTGCAGTTTTGATTATATATCAGGGTCAACTTGGGGTTGCTACCTCACCTTTGCTCCTGTAATTCACCAAGGCGTGTATACAACCACTATGTTATCCATAAGTTGTTCTTGCTTACAGACACCAAAAACAATGGTCCATAAGCAGAAGTATCAGGACAGTGGCTATGCCTGGGTGGTATGTCTGGCCTCGTGCACCACCCATCTTATATACTGTGGTATCTACTTCTCCATGGGCATGTTCTAAATTATCTTCTCACAACATATACCTTTGGACAGCAGCACTTTGTCACTCGTCTCTTCACTCAACTCAGCAGTCTATTATGGAACATGTAAGTCATTACTTTCTTCATTGATATATTAAAATATCTTCTATGAATTAGACTTACTATTAAAAAAAAAAAAGTAAATAAACGGATTTATAAGGAACTAAGAGATATGTTCAAGTATTAGAGTATCACTCATTTGAATACTAGAATAGAGCCTGGACCTACTTGAATTTGTCTTTGCTATCAACTAGATCATTATACATACATACATTACAAGATCCGACCCTATATATGATAAGACTTAACCTTGCAACTTTGATGTGGTGCAGTAAATGTGTCATTATATTATGTGGTAAGAAAATCTAATGCATGATTATGCAGAAAGAAAAGGTCTGCGTTCCTAAGATTAAAGGCAATTTTGCTCTGAAAGAACTCCTTTTAACAAAATTTCATAATGCCTTAATACAGTAGTCATCTTCAGCCCCCAGCAAGTCCCGCCTATGAACATCCCTTAACATCCAAAAGCACATATTAAAGGGATCCCTCATTCGGTAAGAGGCCCTTAAGGTTGTGTTTTTTTTCCTAGTTCCATTAGATCTTGGAGTTTGTTATCTTGGTTCCACCCCCCATCTATTAAATGGGACTATACATCATTTTACTATGATTTTATGGTCGAATATCATAGAAGGTTACAAGTCATGTTGAGGGCTTAATTTCATAAAGAAACAATCTTCATACCTCCATGAAAATCTCAGGTCCAGACTATTTTGACCTGTAGATTAAGAAAATCACATTATCATTTGTGTCAGATGTGTCATTGCTATTGTAAAAGAAGCATACCTATAAGAATTCTTTTTCTGGGCACATGTCTGGGCGAATGACATGTAAGGCCCCATATGCACACTTTCAATGATTTGTGACCTTATGGTAACCGTTATCTAACCCTGTTAACTTACAGCATCCCTGGTGGGTATGTTAGTTACACGTTTTGGAGAGAGGCCTGTCAGCATTTCTGGTGCTCTAATCAGCTGTATCGGCCTTATTCTGATATCCAGGGTAACAGAAGCCTATCATGTCTACATCACATTTGGCTGCGTGACAGGTGAGAATTATCTTGTGTGTTTTTTTTAAGATGTGCAGACATTTATTTCCCCCTCCAGTATGGGTGAAAATGTCCAAATTTAGTCGGTGTTATGAAGAAAATGTTGCTCACAATGGTTAAAGGCATCTATAGAACTGTGTGACTGCCACAGCTAGACCATTTTCAATGTGTATAACTCTATATCTCATTTTGTTGGTCTAGATTAACATCAATTCCATCACTGATTACATATTTTATCATTTGAGGGGGAATGATCACATTGATACAGGAAAATACCAGTCAAATCAAAACATTGTTTGTTACAGATTGAGTTAAAATAGATAAGATTATAAAACTGTCATCTTTATCATCATACAAGATTGACCCTTCTCAAACCAGCACTATATTGATATGACCAATAGCCACAGATCATTGTCAACTAGGTTGTCTTTGCCTCCCTGTCAATAAATTCTTCAAAATAAGAAATGTAGTCATGTTTTTCATGCATTTTGATCCCTAAGGCTTAGAGCTTGAAGGGGAACCATAGTTTTGCCTATCTATGAAGTATAATAAGTGATCTACAGGGGTCATAACAGCCAAAAAAGGTGATTTTTTGGGCAGAAATGATGAACTAATTTTTTCCACTGCAAAACAAAAAATAAAGAGGCAAATGCTTAATCATTACCTAGTAAATCCCCCCTAGGGTAGAGAATTCTTTTGTAACAATTAGTGCCCTATCCATAATTTATTCCGAACACTGGAAGCATAAAACATTTTGTGTAATCATTGAGTGGTCACGTCTACGACCTCTTTTGGGGTCCCTTGCACTATAAAAGACACAATACATGGACTAATGAAATATAGCATACATAGACCTTACATGTACCACAAAAGAGATTAAACCTACCTATAGAACTGTATCACCCAGAGGGAATGCCTTGATTTTGGGGTAGTTTATATGCGGTCACGTCTATGACCATACATGCAGCCCTAACTGCTAGGTGTTCTAGCAGTTAGGGCTAGAACACCTAGCAGTTAGGTGTTCTAGCCTAACATACAATGACATACCGATTGGATTGTATACATGTCAGCCAGATAAGGTCATCGTATATAAATTGCTAGTGTTATCTATACTTGTGTATTCACCCGCTGTGAAAATGGATTATCAGGGCAATGAATAGGTCCAAATAATGGTAATTGAATTCAATAAGACACATGCCATTTGTCAGTACAACTCTTACCTTCAAAGTATCATGTTATCTCCATTTCTCAACCATCACACTGTTATCTTTAATAGGTACTACACATAGGCAAGCGCACTGAATGGAGTAAAAGTGTAGTTAAACCTCATGATTACAAATATCCAGGAAAGGAGGTGTCACTGTAACCTGGAGTCAGCCAAAATCAGATTTGTACTATACACCCCTCCCACCACATTTAATATTGGTAGAAAACACACGAGACCTTGACACCTCATATATTCAGAGTCAAGGTGGTTACCCCGCTAATGGATAGATAACAGAGAGGAATTCAATCAGATTTGATTGGGTTTAAGTTTAGGCAACTGATTGAAAGATACCATGGTTCAAATATATAAAAATAAAACATCCATATTGTGCTTGTCTAAACATTATTAGATATCTGCTTTACATATCTGCATCAAGACCATTAATTTGAGAGAACTTCTTACAGGAGCGTTCATTATTTCTGGCAGGGGGGTGAGCAAATGAGGGGGGTCAAAATTTTTAGAGGTATTCAGAGGGGTGGCATTTTTTTCCAACCTATTCCAGCGGGGCGGGGCAATTCCTTTTTCCGGGGTATCCGCAAACACAATGGAAAATTTCACAACAGACAGCGATTTTTTTTCTCGACACGTCGTGAAGTTTACAATTCTCCACCATCTTATATGTGGGGTTTATGCAAATATCATTTGATACATAAAATAATTTACCCTGAAAAACATGTAAATAGCCCCCCACCGCCATCACACCTATGGGTAAAGCTAATGAATGCTGTAAAGGTGTTAGGGCGATATCAGCTCCCCTCCCACCCTACCAGTACTCTATGGTGGCCATAGCTTTTCACACCTTTTCATGTGACACTCACACCCTCCAATGCCAACCACACTCCATCCCATGCTACCCTCACACCCTCCAATGTCGCAGTAACACCTTAGCAAGGCTTTCCCCCACAACTTAGGCACATTAAATGTACATTTAGGTTTGGTTTTACTATTGGGGAGGCTATGTATTACAGCATATTATGTTAAAAGGTTGGGGTGCACCTTCGACAAGGGTTTTTCAAAATATCAATCCAGAAGCAGTAGGCATGCCTTATATGCAAAACACACATCCCTGGGAATATCTAAATTCCAAACTGTATTCAGTGTTAAAAAATAGATGACGAAGATGAAAATCACTATGGTTTTCAGCTTTTCTTGTAGGAAAACTCTTGAAAAAGACAAGCAGATATCATTTTCAATCATCTTGGTGGCCAAAAGAGATAACAAAGCATTTTTTCTGTAATTCCAATCACCATTTTCTTATTCTATGTACCGGGTAATTAGTTCAGGATGTCAGGAGCAGTGAACCATTATCAAATCACCTTATCATCTTATATATGGCACAAGGGTCTTCTGTCAAGAAAGAGAGAATGGTAAACATTCTCCAATCTGTTGTGGACCATCAGAATAGATGACAGCAGTGGCTCTCTAGAAGTATACATACAAAAGGGGTTGGCATGGGTATGACACAAACAGGACTGATGCATGCCCCTTGAGCTGAGAGGTGCTAGCAAAGTTCTCGGTGGTAAAAACGTCATCTACTATGATCACAGCAACTACTACTGTTGCGATTGATATCCATCACACCTACTAAATTAATGTTAAAAAATAAGATCAGAATGAAATTGAAACACTAGAAAAATCTCAAAAAGTTTGTCTTTGTATGTGCAAATTTTGAGTTAGTCAGGAATAGGTCGCATGATAAAGTTTGCTAAGACATCCCATATTTCCCTGTGTATAAGCCCGTATTGGCTTGTAAACACACTTCAGCAAATTTACCAGGGTTATAAACAGGGCAGGCTTATACACAGGGCAGGCATATATCTCTCTACATGAAATAATGAGGGAGAGGCAAACAGTTTGCTCAAGACTTATCTATGGCTTGTACATCATTCTTTAGACATTTTCTATAATCCTTTATCTTTCTTTGCAACAAATATAGGGGTAGGGGAAATTGATATAGCTGAGAGAATAGCTGAAAAAAATATATAAATGTCAATCAATCAATCAATGGCAGGGTATTCACATTTCAATTTTTAAAAAGATTGGAACCATTTTGAAACAGGCTTTGCATTTATGAAAAATGAAAGCTGGCCAATGGCTGATAGCATTTACGACATTCTACAATGGCCACATGATTGGAATGGTTTAAATTCATGTAGAATACAGTTTAACTGGCACACATATTGCTGCACATAAGGGACAGCGTTAGGGTAGCTAAAGGGTTCGCTTCAGGACCTGCTAAAGTGCGTTAGTCTCTCAAATTCTCCTAATATGACAGCAATGAAGAGACCTGATGAACATAGACTTTGTTGAACATGGTTAAATGTATAAGGTAATGTGGTGGGAATCATTTTCTTTCAATCAGTTCTAAAGGAGGGGTAATTTTTGTTCAACCCATTCCTAAGGGGGGGGGCACTTTTTCTCAACCTATTCCCGAGGGGGGTAATTTTTTTTTAACGTATTCATTCTGCCAGATTGGCACCCCCCTGCCATAAATAATGAATACTCCCTAAGAAGAACATAATTTCTGTTGAGGTCCCTGAAAGCCTTGTCACCTCCCCCTCCCCCCACCAATAATCACTGATAATAAATTGCTTCCTATGCCCCACATCTCGATTTCTGGCATTGTAAGTCCAAGGTATTTGCATGCAATTTGCTTTACAATATGAGTTACAAAGCCAAGATCATTCATTCAAACAAAACTTTTAAATATTCTTTATTTTCTTTATTTCAGGTTGGCTGTATGACAGTACAGGCATCTATGTCTACTCATTCTACTTGGCAGGAGGTCTGCTGTTACTTGCGGGTACTCTCTGCTATGATGCTACAATCTGCTATGTCTCTGGAGCAACAAAAGCAATAATCGTTGAACATTCCATATTATCAATAAACTGGCATTTACAGCTGATTCTCAGAGTACTTTGTGTTGTTTGTCTCTATGTTTCTGTCAATACAGCTTTCAATGTGAGGGAGATCATGTGGTGTTCACTTTGATACATCTCCAAATAGGAGATAGCTCGCTATATATATGTCCAGAAACATAATTCATAAAAGTATCCTTTGAAGGTTTATGCCAATTATTCATATATTTTAACATATTATTACCAGTCCAAGGCTTATTTACATAAAACGTGTGTGTTCTCAAAGAGTGTAGCATGAATACAGGTTGTTCATAGACATAGGGTACCCCTAGCTTATAGGTGAGGTGTAAATTTATCATTGTTAAAGCAAACTGGCACAAGAGGTGCACTACTTTGGTCCTTTGCACCTTACATTTTGGGTAATAGCGGATGTGCCCTATACCAGTGACAATGACCTAAATATTCCTACGGCCCTCCAAAAAGGCCATTCTCTCAGAATTGTGAGGCAGTCTAGAAAGTGCTCTATAATAATAAGTTTCCATCCAATTCTTTTTTCAGTAACCATAGAGGGACATCTTTCGAATATTCTGTGCTAACATTAAGGGTACTTTATAAAAAAGTAGCTTCTCTCCCAAAAAATTGTGACATTCTAAAAGGGATGGGTAGAAGGATCAAGATTTCACTTGATCTCAGAAAGGTTGTTCTTTAATAAGGTGTCCCGACGTTCATAGCAGACAGAGGGTAAGGAGTGGTTCCACTAGGAAAAGAGTTCAACAGATCTATATATCATGATATGATTAATTTTAGTAAATGTTGTTTGGAAGCCATGAGTTCTATGTTGGATTTCTGCATCTGTCTTACCTATTGATTTCCACCTGGAAGCTTTGAGAAGCGTCACTTCTCAAATATTCCTGAGTTGACCTATCCAGAATAGTGTAGTGATTGATGCATCAGACTCATGATGAGGTAGTCCTTCCTCTATCCCCAATGTTTTCCCATACATGAGAAATTTTGCATTATCCCCAAATCTATAATCTGCATTATAATACCAACAGAGGGCTGGAGGAAAGCGTTGGCCATATCCCAACTATTAAGACTATAGGTAGAAAGGCTGGGCAACTCACCACTATTGATTTAAACTGGCCCTCTTGGTCAAAATGACAAAATTTGCTCAGCTTCTGTTGGCGGTTTTACGGTTGTACTGAACAGAAGTACCAATTTCAAGGTGTGCCTTACAGCATTTCTCTGACTATTTTGGTTCATCCATTACAACCTAGGTGGCTGCAAGCACCACAGCTATCAGGATTTAACACTGCAGATACCCTGCAGTTATGCCCTCAGTAGTGCCCTCTATCCAGGACCAAGAGAACTGTTGTATTATGTTGTAGGTCTTCAATTGAACTTGAACATGTCTTATCAAAATATAACATGCTTTCCATGGTGTATCTGATTCAGACTATGCATGTGTCAATTTTTTTGAAAACCCATGAGCTATTGAGTTATTATGAAACTTTGCTAATTTCCAACAGTAAATTTGAACATGTAGAATTACTTTGATACAATTCCTGCTGATGAGCCAATTTAATCCCTCGGCTAAATTCAGCCCCTTCAGGATTGCTTCCTATGTCTCTCAGGAGAGGGCACTACTGATGGCCTTGTGCGTGTGATGTAGGAAACAACAAACGAGTGCTGCCCCTGATCCCTGCACTGATCAGCTAATTTAGTATTGTTATGTAATGATTAATGGCACTGCATATCATAGACCTATTCATTGTAATTAGTGTGCCAAACTGGTTGCTGCAATGAGTCTCCAGCGATATACAGCGCTGCCGTAACCATTGTACTGTTATCCCCTAATATATAACTATGTGGGACGTTGCAGCCTGACCAGTTCACACGACTGTCAACTAACAAAATTTGTTCTTTAGTTTAAAGCTTAGCTAGCCGGTTTTCTCTTTAATACTATGCTATATTCATGTAACTATATGTTTTTGTGAGGCTTTCATTCCTTAGTGGTATTGATGGTGTCTTTGAGACAAATTTATTTGCCAAAACAATTTAATGTCATAATATCTAGAATATCTAGAATTGTGGGCCAACGGGCATGAACACGCCTCCAGGGGGGATTTTTAGTACTGGCTTAGACCACCAGGGGCAATATATTGGTACAAAACTAAAAAATAAGCCAAAAAATGGCTTATACCAATTTTTGATGGGGAATCCAGCGGTATGCTTAGAATTATTCCATCTCCACTGAAAAGGTTCTATTTTTGGACTGCAACAGGAATGTTTGTTGCTATGGCAACATAGAAAATTGACATATATGGCAATTTCTGGTTGCCATGGAAACCATCCTGTTATTCCAAATGGGAATTTTTGCCACAATAATTTTTGGAAATCTCTTCAGGAACTAAGAACTGAAGAAAGTGCTCAAAAATTCCCTCTAGAATCAATTTTACAATATAAACATCATGTTTCTTTGGTTATTTTCCCACAAAACTGTATTTTTTGCATTATAAGCATTTATGATAGGATATAACACATTTAGAGCTTATTTGCCATTTTCAGTTGCACATTGCAACTTATGTTTGACAAGCAATTACAGCAAAGCTACCGGGGATATTTTAGCCCCCAATATCTCATTTTAAAGCCTGTGACTTAAACCTTAAAAAACGATTCCCACCCTGGAGGCCTGTTTTCCCTTATCTGGCTACAATTTGCTAATTCACATTGTGGTGCAATTTTGGTATTATTATATACCATTTTATTATTCCAATCTTAACATATTATTGTATTAATCAAAGAATACATAAGAAATTAATACATTGTACTTCCATGTGAGCGTTCATGCCCCACTGCACACCAGCTAGGGCAAAGATACATAGGTTACAACATAAAAGAGTCCGACCTCATGGTCCACTGCACAATATAATGCTTTTAAGAGTCTAAGAGATCAACCTCATGGTCCAGTGCACAAAATAATAACTTGTAAGTGAATGCAAACAGCCGTCACGGGTGCCTGGGCACCGCTGACGCTGTCATGGGTGTCTGAGCACCCCAAAACTAAAAATAGGTTACATAAGTAACAATGCCATAACATTCCGGTCGCTCTAGCGTCGCTCCTGAGCAACCTAGGTCAAATATGAAAGCATTTATGTAAAAGCCATAATTAGACGGTCAAAATGAGCCCAAGATCAAGGCCGTGCTCCCATTATTAAGGAAGTAATGCAACCGGGACAGTTTCAACCTCCGAATGCGCTACAGACAAATGAGCACAAGTTACGCGCCCGGAAAGCAGGCTGTGGTAATTTGACATATTCAGCTTTGAGCATACGCA
Source organism: Acholoe squamosa (assembly GCA_949317995.1). Classification (NCBI taxonomy): domain Eukaryota; kingdom Metazoa; phylum Annelida; class Polychaeta; order Phyllodocida; family Polynoidae; genus Acholoe; species Acholoe squamosa. The sequence continues at coordinate 19,690,020 of OX439043.1, read as the reverse complement.
ATATGAAGGCTGTAGCTGCGTAAACAACTGAGATATGAGGGTCTAAACATGCCATACCGACCTAGACAATGGGGGACATGGAGGCGTCCATGGGGGTCCTTTGTGCGCCCAGTGACACATGAAAGACCCCCCTAAAACATCCACAGAGTTAGGCAGATGCCACTGGCTCCAGTCAGTCTGAGGGGCCAAGCCAGGAAATGGTACTTATACTCCTGGCTACTCCCTCTAGAAATCAGAATCACCAGAACCACCACTGAGGTAACTTCTCCAGTCAACTCTCCTGCTACCTGCTATAGCTCTGCACTATGCTGGGTTAGACTATGCCAGACAGGCATAGGACTATTCCATCTAGTGGCCAGAGGCTATCTTCCACCAGTCAACTACCACAGGGTAAAGTTACACATTTATATTATCCCTCTAAGCAGCAGGTGAGGAGCTAGGTGTGGGAACCCACCTAGGACCATACTGGACAGTGTATTATGGGTCAGATCGTCAGAAAGTGTAAGATTTTGCCCTTGAAGGCCCTTAAAAATTAATTTTCTAATTACTTAATATAACCCTAACAAATTTGTGAAGGGACATCCTCTCAGCTCAGGAAACCTAAAAATACCGACTTAGGACATCCTGTTCCATTTTTATTGCTTGTTTTGTGTCATGTAACGTCCGGTACCAAAATGATGAAATATGCAGGTAATTAAAATTGCTGTCAGTAATATATAGCAAACACATGCAATAGCAAGGCCAATATGTCTATTATTGACTTCAATCATGAAATGGAACAAAATTTGAGTTATGCATGCACAGTAGACTGCCTCTTACATGATGATAAAAGTACCGGACGTTACGTAACATCCGGTGCTTTTATCAGAATTATTTGACATAAGCTGCTCTCACAGGGAGAAAAATGCTGATAGACACATAATCTTTTCACCAAAGTAGGGGATAATAGGTCCCTTTATATAGGTAATAACAAAAATGCTGAAGCTTTATTTCTTCCATGTAATATAACTGATTTAGATTTAGGTACCGGACGTTACAAATTACAGATTTCCATTTTCAAAGACACATGATGAAAAATTTCCATTCAATAACATGTCCAAACCTCATGGAAATGATACCTATGATCATATACAATATAAAAAATAACTTTGGGATACTCCAGATGTTCTTTATTCAATACAGCACACTTGTAAAAAATACAAAAATCAAAAAAGAACAAATTTGGCCATTATTTTCACTTTGGCAGGCTACAACTCTAGGATTATTTGGTGCATGATCACAAATTAACATTTTTCTGATAGCCCTAAGTGTCCTCTATCAAATGAGTCTATGTAAGACAAGATTGGCTCACAACTTCTTTCTCCAGAGCCATTAGAGTCCAAAATGACCCCAAAAAACACAAAATCCAATGCTTTCTGGCGACCTGACCCTTATTATTATTATTATTATTATTATTATTATTATTATCATTATTATTACTATTATTATTATTATTATTATTATTATTATTATTATTATTATTATTATTATTATTATTATTATTATTATTATTATTATTATTATTATTATCTCACAGGTGGAGTGGAACAGAACTTTATACTTTATAACCAACTGTATAATTACTGTGTGTGGAAACTACCTGCATATTAACATGTGTGTGATTGATATTCCTACATGTCTGCCTAAAGCTAAATAAACCAGTGATAACTGGAATAGCACTAATTAGAGCTTGATATTCTTACTCACTACAACCACTGGTCATATGATATTTCTCATATGACAACTTGATCATGCACAATTACTAGTATGACAAAGTGGTGGAGAACATCCTACTAAGATCCCAAATTACACAAGCTCTTATCAGTCAAGCTGGCAACTTTACCTGGAAAAATCTCACACACAGCAAAACCCACTTCACCCACCCAGTGACCTTGCCACCATGTTCAAAAGGTCACCAGTGAGATCTCCCACATGTGTGGGAGGTCTCCCACATGTCAGTGAGGTCTCCCACACGTCAGTGAGGTCTCCCACATGTCAGTGAGGTCTCCCACATGTCAGTGAGGTCTCCCACACGTCAGTGAGGTCTCCCAAACGTCAGTGAGGTCTCCCAAAACATCAGTGAGGTCTCCCACACATCAGTGAGGTCTCCCACACATCAGTGAGGTCTCCCACATGTCAGTGAGGTCTCCCACACATCAGTGAGGTCTCTCACACATCAGTGAGGTCTCCCACACACCAGACAGGTCTCCCACACATCAGTGAGGTCTCCCACACATCAGTGAGGTCTCCCCAATGCCATTCTCATTGTGATCTTCAACATGTCAGTGATACCTACAACACACCAGTGACCCCACACCTTCCATCATGGCCGAAGCTAATGAAGGTCCTCAACCCAATCAGGCAGCTGAGAAGATAAGGGCCTATGAGAAGACCATCCAAGATGCAGTTACTGCCCTAGAAGCAAACAAAGTCCAACATGATGCTCATGCCCTTGCCTCAAAAGAAAGCGAGAGGATCCTCAGTCAACAGGTGGCACAAAGGAATGAGGAATTAGATGTACATCGGAAGGCCCTAAAAACAGGCACAACAACAGATAGCAGATCTCCTGAAGCTGGTATCAACTTAGACCTCACAGCCTCCCACACCCACCACCACACCTATCGTCACACCATTTGCCTCTGGATCGAAGGAGGATGTCATGATCTCCATGATGTCCAACATGACTAGGATCCTAGACAGACAACAACAAGAAGACAGGAAGATCAGGCAACACGAGGTAACCAAACCCAAAACTTTTTCTCACCCATCACCACTCATGTCAACAGCACTATTTATTGATCACAAATTCCCAGAGTATCTGAAGGACAGGTACAAAGTAACAGACAGTGACACCATGGTAACATATTTACCCAAGTACCTTGAAGGACAAGTATTGGCTTGGTTTGAAACCTTCAAGGAAAGTGTCACACCTGATAAGTTGACATGGTCCAATGTAGTACATGAACTAAAAGAGTATTTTGCTACTCAAGACAATATTATCTCCAGGACTGCACTCTGTGCACAAGAGATAGATGAACCTGTATCTGATTATGCAATGTATCTCAGAAAGGTGTGTATTGCCCAATGCCTAAAGGACGATACCTTATTTAGAACATTCACCCAAGGCATGAGGCCCTGGATCGCTATAGCCCTTCAAAGTAAAAAGTTAGACTCTTTTGACCAAGCCCTAGAACTAGCCTTAGACGCTGAAACCCAAGATAAATCTAGGAAAGTAAGGGATGAGGTGTCTAACCCACAGCCTACTAAGAGAAAGGTCCAGGAAGTCACCACTAGTTCAGAGGAGGAAGATGTTAACCTAATGTCCAGTGCCCATGTAAGGCAACAGGAGGCTAAGGTTGTCTCCAAAGATCCCATCGGTAGATATAGAGGAAATAACTTTGACCCCAACTACCGCTCCAATAGAGATAGAAACTCCATTACCTGAACTGTACTAAATAATCATTATTTTAATTCTATAGACTGCATATCACAGATAATCAATAAAGCTTTATTGCATGAGGGATGTCGGCAAAGAGCTATGAAGGATTCGATTTGATACCCACAAAATCAATTTGCCAACAGATGAAAAGGCACGTTGACCTCTAACTTTGTCTGTTCGTTTTTTTTGTTGAAGATCATACACAAGAGCCACATCAGAAAGCATACTAGTTAACTGGTGCCCAAACAAGTCCCCCAAGAGTCATGCATGCAATGATGATATAAAGTTATAGTGATACTGGGTCCTTCATAGATCCATGATATATCAGTTGAGTATTCATTCATCAAAACTGAAACTTGCTCTTCTGTCATGTTGTTCCCGGTCAGGTTTAGGGCAGCAGGACGGAATTCTGACTTGTTTAGATGTGGCAGAAGTACAATTCCAAGAAACACACCCATTCATTGTAACTGCGGAACATATCAATATCAACTTGTGGATCTGAAATTTGTCCCCAAGGTTCCCAAAAGCAGGGGTAGATACAAAGCTGATAAAAGGTAGGAAGCCTTGTGCTAAGCCTATCTGGACTACATTCAGGCCAAGTTGTGGATAGTGAAATGCGATATATGGGACAACTCGCAAGGCTCCATAAAACAAGGTGAAAAAATACCTAATATTTCAATAAAATTAGACCTATCTGGAGAAACGATCTGCATTTTGAAGGGAAACTCCTCCCATCTTGGTTAGAAATAAGAGATTCCTTCTTGCTGTTCCCTTTCTCTGCCATAGCCCTTCCAAATGTATGTTTGCATATGCGGTCTGTAATAGAAAAAAAGAAATCAAAAGGTGATGAAACATTTAGTGTAATTTTCAAAAGTTATCCAAGGAGGTTTCAATGGCTGTATATTTATAGCAGCCTTGGGGTTAGACCGTGGTGCAGCCAAGCGTTTGTTCATGCTACCTTTGGTACTTCCAAATCAGAATTGGTGCTTTGGCTTGATATGGTCCAAGGGTGAGAATCGGTACAACAAGGGCACATTGTCATGTAATCTACTGAACCTGCAGCACATTTGATACACTTATCTAAGCTACAGCTAACACTTTAACACTATGGGAGTGGTCTTTTGAAAGGGGTGTTGTAGATACTAAATTGATCTTTTGAAAGCAATTGAGAAACAGTAGCAAGAGAACCAGTATTCTTATGTCAGGTCTTGCTTTCTCTCTTCACATAGCAGATGACTTTAGCAAAAGTCATGGCTTGCATACTTTTTTCCATGAGTGTTCTGAGTTTCTTCCAGTTTCTTCCATTTCTTCCAGAAGAAACCTGGAAGAAACCGGACAACATAAGTTTCTTCCACTGTCCAGGAAGAAATACCTTTAATCTGGGAAGAAATCCAGCCCTGCCAGCAACAGATAAGTATGATGTGGAACATATTTGTGTAGATTTTGAAGGATAGCAAAAAACGGACTGTTCCTCCCAAAGTTTTACAAGTGGAAATAGAGTGTTTTAGAAAAAAAAAAAGTTCCATTGTCTTTCTAAAATAACACGCATATATAGAGGCTTAAAGTGTTTAGAAAATGGGATCATGCACAAAAGATGTCAAGCCTCTCCCCCCTTTTCTATTACAGATTTTTGGGGGACTGACTCAAAAATGCATGAGACTTGAGAGCTCTGTACAATAAGTCTCACACCCTGGAAAGAAGGATGGCCAGTCTCAATTTTATGGGTACCAAATCCTTAATAAGAATAAAGTGTTGTCGCCCAGTTTGGATACAGGAAGGGGGTTGGAACTGGTGATGCTATATTTCATTTATTAAATGATTTGTATGAAAATGGAGATAAAGGCCATCTTACAGCAGCTTGTTCTTTTTTTTTTTTTTTATCTGAGCAAAGCCTTTGACTGTGTACATCATTCATATTTAGTTGAGGTATTGGGCCAATTGGGCCTTTGTGATAACCTATTAAACTGGCTAATGTGTTATCTAAATGATATAAGTAATTTAATTAGGGTTGGCAATTTTACTTCTGGTAAAGAATCTGTTCAGTATATATGGGGTCCCACAAGGCCCTATATTGGGGCCATTTTTGTTTAACTTGTATACTAATGATGTAACCAATCACCTTCAAGATTATAAGTGTTTGCTCTATACAGATGACTTGGTGGTTTAGAGTTCGGGTAGTAAAGCTGTCAGGGTTGGTTATAAGCTACAACATAGTATGAATTCTTTCAGATCCTGGCTAATTTCTACAAGATTAACACTTAATGTGGATAAATCTAAAGTACTATGGTTTGCCCGTACATACACCCAAAAACGCATAGGCAATATTGATATCAATATATAGGTTCTACTACTTTAGAAAGGGCGAGTAGATATAGTTTTTTAGGCATAAAGCTGGATGGAACTCTATGTTTTGAACACAATGAAGGATCTCAACTCTAAAGTAGGTCACAAATTGTTCAGGTTTAGTAAGTTTCGAGGCGAACTGTGTGAATCTGTTGCCATCAAGATTTATAAAACCATGATCATGTCCTTATTTGATTATGCTTGCTTTGCTCATGATGAAGCTAATGAAGGTTATCTAAAATAGCTGGACCACCTACAGTTAAGGGGTCTGAAAATTTGTTTAGAGGGAAGACTCTTACTGAGAAAGAGATGTATACCTTAACAGTTGTTCCTAAATTAAAGGAGAGAAGAGATAAATTATTGTTGACATTTATGTATAATATATCTAAGAATCCAGACTGGATAGATGATGAGGTCAGAGGGCCTGGAATGCAATCAGAAGAGAAGATACAATTTATGGCATTCCGTGCCAGGAACCCAGGCTAGAATAAATCACTGATGTACAGAGGCAGTCACATGTATGTGGAACAATTTGAGTAGCTGGCACCAGAGCAGAAAAGATAAGATAGTATTTAAAACCAGAATTGCAGCCATATCAGATTTCACTAAACCAATTCCTAAACCGGGTGATGACTAGCTACTTGAGAGAGCTGTTGTAATGGCTACATCTTCAAAATAATTGACCTGGGAGCTGTTGTAATGACTCCACCTAGGTCAATTGGGGGAGCTGATGTAATGACTACACCCCCAGGGATTTTCAACATTTTTCAATATTTTTCAATATTTCCATTAGTATTCTTAAGAGTTATTCAATTGCACAGGCCATACTTTGTGTTGGTTATTGTCAGTTTATTCTGATTATTACTCTCATTGACTCACTGGCTGAGCTAAGATTATATCTATCCTGTCATATTATGATACTAAGGCAGTAATGCTTATACATCTAGTAGACATGTATGCTTTTTTATTATTGTGTATATAGTATATATTTATAGTATTTTTTTCCATCTCATCACTGTAAATTCATCTTGAGTCATTATGTGCACTGGTGCAAACAACTTATTGTAACAAGGAATAATGAGGATTCACATTATTGCTTGTTACCACTTTTTCTATATTCTGTTCAGCAATAACACTTTTTCAAACCTCAAAAATTTGCATACAACACCCTTAATTCCATACCATTTTTGCAGGACAAAATCCATAAAAAGATGTCCTTTACACATGATACACCCAAAAAGTTGGGAGAAACCTTCTAGCTCTCATTTCCCCACAGAGCTCATACCTTTTGTGAGATACACATAGTAGCAGTGGGGGGTGTGAGTGATGCATCCCACACTATTGATTACCGGGTATGTGGTCACAAATCATAGAAAATGTGCATATGGGGCCTTACATGTCATTCGCCCAGACATGTGCCCAACAAAAGAATTCTTATAAGTATGCTTCTTTTACAATAGCAAGGACACATCTGATATAAATGATAATGTGATTTCCTTAATCTACAGGTCAAAATAGTCTGGACCTGTGATTTCCATGGAGGTATAAAGGGTCACAAATCATAGAAGGTGTGCATATGGGGCCTTACATGTCATTCGCCCAGACATGTGCCCAGAAAAAGAGTTCTTAAAAGTATGCTTTTTTTACAATAGCAAGGACACATCTGACATAAAGATAATGTTATTTTCTTAATCTACAGGTCAAAATATTCTGAACCCAGGATTTTCATGGAGGTATGAAGAAAGTAAGCCCTCAACATGGCTTGTAACTCAAATGTCATTCTCCTAGACACAATTTCGCCCAGACAATTTTGGTCATTTTGGGCACATATCACCCCCCTGAGCCCAAAATATGCATATGGGACCATCAAAACCCATATGTAACATGAAGATCTCATCCAGCCTGACACTTTGAGCCAAAGAAATAGAGGGGAAACTAAAGTTTGAAGAGTAGGGGCTGGAATACCTCCAAATTCGTCATATGATTTTCGACCATGTATTGAATAATACAAGAATTCACACAGCTCATCCCCAACACTTTTTACTACTTGACCCTGCTGCCCTCTAGTGGCATACAATATTAAGCTGGTAATGGGTAGGTATGTGATATTTTAGTAGGCAGTGCATTTCTTCCAAATTCTAGAGAAGTACCAGCATTTCAGTGGGTGTTGTGTTTCACTGTGTCCACACTTCATTGATCCCACTACCCATTACCAGCTTGATATTGTATGCCACTAGAGGGCAGCAGGGTCATCACAAGTCAGAAGTAGACTTCCCCCAAGACTGTACTACTTGATAGAGTCTGGACCCGAGACTGGGTGTCAGGTGGTGTGGCTGTTAGAGTCTCTCCAAGGAGGAGTAGGGGAATTATTTTAGATACAGTCTTTGGCCCAGAGGGTGATAGTTAACAATAGATCGAATTTAAGATATGGGAAGGTGTACCTGTATGGGTAGGGCAAGAGCTAGCTGTTCAGGTTGCAGTACAAGCATGTAATGTGTTTAACCTTTACGTGCCCAGATTAGCAAAAGTGCTCTCTTAAGCAGGTATATATGTTCAAAAGGCCACCATTGGGTTAATATTAATCGATTTAAGGTAATTTTAACACCAGAAGACTCGGGATGCCAAGGGCTTTCCAACGGTACTAAATATGTCATAGTACATTAGATATATGATTATTGATAAATCCTATGGGAGAAAAAATTGATTTAAAAAAGGCTTAAAATACATGAAAAGTGCGCGCTCTGGCCATGAGAATACAGGGAAAATAGAGAAAATTCACAAAAATATTGATAAAAATACCAAAAATATTGAAAAATTATTTTTAATGGGATTTTCACCAAGGAAAACAATTATATTATGTATTTTGTTCAATTTCAATCAATATGGCCTTCTTTGTAATGCTAAACTAATGATTTATTAGTTGAAAGTAGCCTATTCCCCATCAAAAATAAAAAGAAAAAGAAAAAAGAGATTTTCTTGACACCTACATCCAAACCAGCCCATTTAAATTTTGTGTACCATCTTCATTCCCTACTGACTCATATAATACTCTAACATATACTTCATATTACATTTTCTGAAAGCTATTTAACTTTCCTCTCCATTACCATTTGATTAAATCTTGACATGATATAGGTAATGACCTCTACTATGTAAAGTTTGTTGAATAAATCAGTTTTCTCAAAATAATTCTGGGCACGAAAGGGTTAAGAATGCGCAGTGTTCTATATAGCAATTAATTCCTGAGGTGTGTGGATACAGCTGAGTTAGCCAAACCATGTAAACAACAGGTAATTAGGGAGGGATATAATTATCCTGTGTAATGCCCACTGCTGGATTAGGGACGCACAGACCTTTTTACTAATTGTACAGGCCTATTATAATTCTTCATTCAAGTGTTTCTTTAATATATCTATTCTCTCTATATGTAAGTGTAGAGTTGCAGCTACACATCCAAAACATCAAACCTACAAGTTGTATACTGCTAGATGGGAATACCCCCCCCCCACATGACCTATGACATTACACATTGCAGTACCCATACACATTCATATCTTAAACTCCCTATTATGAAGTGCATTGCCATTAAGTGTGGAATGCTGATAACTGGTAGTTCTATAATGAATGAAATATTTTGGCACGTCATTCATTAGCACAACTGCTATTTTAAAAGCTCAGGCAGAATGATTCTCTGGTGCTCTTCATGAAATCACAATAGGCCAAACGCATCAGGTGCTGGATTTATGATCTATACCAATGGTACCTACTGGTGGCAAAACATTAAACCACCAAATTTGAGAATATTAGTTTTGCTTATATGTGCACTAATGGGGAAAACACACCTCCACAATTTTTAGTAGTCCTCTAGTGGTTTGGCCACCAGGGTATATTGGCAAAACACTGACGAATTTGAAGAAAAAGATTTAGACCATTTTTTGATTGGGCATCCAGTATATGCTTAGAATCAATCCATCTCCACTGAAAACATTCTATTTTTGAAATGCAATAGGAATGTTTGTTGTCATGGAAACAAAAAATCAACTTCTGTGGCAATTTCTGGTTGTCATGGAAATCTCTCCAACTTTCCCCACGATTTCATTGAAAACCTGGCGCTATTGGTAAGCTGTCATATATGACGAGTTTAGGTTCATCAGAGGGGCATCAGGCCATCATGACTACCCTAGGCGTCATACTGACCACCCTGGCTTTACTACCAGTCTATTTTTGTGCAAGGAGAATGACGTCCCCACTATATATATATTTCCATGATACAAAGGATGTGCCCTGGGTTGTATATTGAAGCTTATCTTTAAATTGTTCTAGTCTACTATTAAAATGAGAATATGGGCAATATTTGATACAATTGATCCTGTAAAAGATGTAAATTTTTAAGTATAGAGAGTAGAAAAAAAGATGGATCATTCTGGTAATGACACTTCTCATATAGATATTGCTATAGTATAACTTCTTATTTGAGTGTGTCTATTAAGCGTTTAATCAATGTTATGAGACAGCCCGAGTGGGTTTATGGCTGTGCGGGTCATGGAATATTGAACCATAAACCAATGAGTGCTGTCTCCTTACATTGATTTAAGCATTTATCTAACAGATTCCTCTTTTTTGTATCAATTTCTTACCTTATAACCCCTAAATAAAGCCAGGAGAAGACATTTTGTTTGGCTGAATGGTAGAAAAATAGACTTCGCCATGTTGTCAGCGGAAGTCATCCTGTGCTTTCTTGTCCAGATTGCCGGGCCTATTCGCTGCAGGGCCCCAGCATGTGGATAATTAATTACATTGAAATTTTATGATATTAACCTTTTAACCTATCTATTCTTTACTACATGGTGCCGTGGATTATTCTCACCATGTTTCATTGCCATTCTGGTCTATCTTCTTTATAATCAAAGTGAAAAGCCAAGCCGGGCCGTGTTGATGCTGTAAAGGTAGACCGGAAGTCAGCATGTGACACACTTATGGGTCAAAGGTCAGCAAGCCGCAATGGCGGGTGCCGAGACATATCGCTATGGAAACTGATTGGAGTCTTGTTTATTTCAAACAATATGGAGAATTTAGGCATGGCATGTTCATCTATGATATCTTAGGATGTTTCCCTATTAATAACTCCACCTTCCACCATTTGATTTTATGCTAATGAGGTGTGCAAACATCAGGTATGTCAGACAGCCTATTCAAATCTTTCATGTACATTGGCTTCTAGTACCGTTCAGCTTGGTATAGTGGACAGCGAGTCTGTCTCTTGCCACAGCGGCTGAGGGATCGATTCCAATAGAGCCCTGAACAGTTTTAACTGGAAATGTATGGCAAGGGTGACTTTGTTTCCTTCTCCAATTTATTAACATGTCCTCTTGAAGACAAACCAAAGGTCTCAGAGTAAGGTTATGGCTGGATAATGCACAGGGGTTATGACTAAAAAAGAACTGTCCCAGCCAAAATCGTGAGATAAAGAAATGATATTGGGAAAATGTTAAAGATATATTATGCATATAATATGTTTCTAATTTGTACTGAGAACAATAATTATTATAGGTATACAAAGGGAAGCCATAGTGACAACTTTAGGATCCCGTATAGGTTTTCTGTGTTCTTTTTTTTAAATTCCTTCAGGAACTCAGAATCAAAAAGAGAGCTAAGGATTTCCTTCTAGATCCACTATTATTAGAAGAACACAATTCTTTGATTATTATCAAAAAGTCTGTATTTTTTGCATTGTTAGTGCTTATGATGGGATATAAAGCATGTATAGCATATTTGCTATTTCAGATGTGTGCACAAACCTAGGATATATACAACCAATTTCTGATGGTCATAGATCTGCATTCCTGGTTTTTCAAGACATTCTTGAAGGAATCTTTCTTTGGGATCTAAGGTAGAAAATACATTTTCTCATAGGTTCTTTTCTTGACTTTAGGTAACCTAAGCATCAAACTGAAGTTTCATTTCATGACATTGATCGGCCTCTACAGTTATAATAACTTCAATCACTCTGTACCTACCATTACTCAAATATATTAATAAAAACCATTTTAATTTGAATTGAGCCAGTTTGGTTTTGTGTGACATTCCATCTTAAGGAATTCTAATAATAGTTTTATCCTGGAATGACCACTGGTCGAAGAATGACCCAATATTGATTATACGATCTCTATCCGAGGGTTTTAATGTTGTTTGAAGAGGTTTTGACAGGTGACTTTTTACATTGTCAAAGCATTTGTTGACAGGAAACTGCCATGGAAATGTCTACAAGAACTACTGTATGTATATAAGACGCTTTGTAAAAAAGAGTATTATTATCAGGTGCAATAATTAGAGAAAAGACAACCACTTTCTTCCCATTGAGATGTTATGGTCGGTCAATTAAAGCAGGGAGATCGGGACCTTTGCCAGCCAAGCTGTTTGCATGATTCTATCTAGGTTTAAGTTCATGATATCAGCTGAGAGAAACTGATATCATCAAGAGGGTTTTGCCAAAAGATGAGGAACAACCTCTGTAAATGTGTCCAGAGAGTAGTAAGGAAAACGTGTATGGTTTAACTCATTTTCATAGTATTGACAAAAGAAGTACAGCAGAATGCAATGAAAACTCTTTTTGAGAGGTAAAAAAAGTGCACATTTTATCTTAACCATTATCAAGACACTCTTTGTGCAATACAAAAAACATGCACATTTTTTTTTTTGTTTCACTTTTTTTTTTGCAAGACCATCTAGTGTTTCAATACATGTACATTCTAATTTTACTGAGTACTTTATACTTTACATTCTAAAAAGAGAAATGGATGTCTGCATTATATACGTCCTGAGGTCTCCTTATGGTAAATTTAGTTTAGTTCATATGGTAAGCTATGTATGACATCGATTCAACTATTTTAGCATTTGGTACTGAACTGAGATTTGCATCCATACTATACTACATGATGTACATGATACCACACAAAACAAGGTCCCACCCCAAAATTACACCCCCTCCCCGCTCATATCCCAAAACCTGCTCCACTATATACCCTAGTGTCTTACAGTAGAAACGCTCATCTTAGAGAAGATTAAAGGGTGTCTTGCCCAGAAATTATCATTATGATTACCAGCTTAAGGTCACATGGAACGAAGTTCATTTCCTCTATCTATAGGGTAACACAAAAAACACCCCCCACCCAGTGTTAGCTGGTAATATTTTAAAACCATAGCAAGATTTAACCATCTCTCACACTGAATGTGTCAGAATATTGACCATGATAGGAAATTTAATGAAATGTCTTTCAATGAGTTAATGCATGGTATCCATGAAGTCAACAAGTGTATTGAGAGAGCTAAAGCAGTAGGAACTAAGGGTTTGAAAATATTACTAGCGAAGGCTATGCAGAAAACATCACTCTCAAAGGTCAATCAGGTGCTTTTGAAGTGACTTAGTAGTAGATAAAGTAATTGATGGTCGCTTGGTGGATTTTCTTGTGGGTGAAAAGGGTGCTGTAGAAGCCCACTTGAGTGCAGAACACATGTCTATGCGTAGTGCTTATAACAGCCAGGGATCCACCTCTTCTACCAGCAATCCTGGCAAGAGCAGACGTCGCAAGAACAGGGCAGCAGGGGAGGGGGTGGACTCTAGCAAGCAGGATTTTACTAACAAATGCTTCAAATGGAATTTCACAACATGTGTTTACAATGACTGCAAATGAAAACCTATTGTATACATTGCAAAGGTGCCCAGAAAGGCAAAAATTGTAAATTTGACAGGGAGCAGCATGCAGATGGTAAAGCCTGACAAGCGGGTAATATTGTTATTCCTCACCCAAATGCTAGTCTACCTTTGTTCATAGAGGAGGCTTATTAACAGTCTTCGCAATGAGTTATAATGATGTCACGTGTACAGCTAGTATGAGCAATTTGTTAAAAACATACGAGGAATATTTTCCATTGTGGGACTTACCGGGAGTTCATTATGTATGTGGTATTAGATCACAGTTCAACCTGTGCGCTTGGAGAGAAATGTTAGCCGGTGGCCCAGATAATGTTTAGATGGCAAAGGTAATTGGGACTCATTTCATATTAGATGGAATCTGTCATGGTTTCAAATTAGTGGGTCCAGGGGCACATATTGATGGGGACTACAATGTTAATTACAGTTCTCGGACCATCAGTGCTTTCAGTGAAATTGATAAAATTATCAACGACAAATTATCTAGCGGAAAGCTAACCAGGGTTGATAGGCAACCACATTACATTCACTTATTGGATGCAGTTCCAAAAGCATCTGGCAAATATAGACCTATAACTGATGCACGTTTGCCTGATGGGAACTCAATCAATAATTTCATGCACCAGACATTTAAGATGTAGTTTCCAACAACATGTCAGAGGTGTGTTATTTTGGGGTGACAGATATGACGGCAGCCTATCATACCATATTAATTCGCCCATGTGACATGAAACTTCAGGGCTTGGTATGGTACTTGGATGGCGCGGATGAATTTAGGGCTTTGTGAATACGAGTGGTTACTTCTGTGTCAACTTTTTAGATGACTTTCTTGTCATGCCGCCTACTTATGAGGAATGTAGATCAGCACAATTATTCCTACATAGGACACTACAGAAGTTAGGGTTCTACATATCATATGAAAAGCTGTCAGGTCCAAACATATCTGGGGATTGAACTAGATTCTAAGCTATAGTGCAGCTAAGGTTACCTGAAGGCAAGTTGGCAAAATTACATGTGGAGCTAGCCTTTTTTGCAGGTCACCGCCAGGAGACCAAGAAGCAGCTTCAGAAATTATGTGGAATCTTGGCTCACTGTGCCACCTTGGTCCACGGCGGCCACACATTCTCACACAGAGTCATTGGTATGTTGAAGTGCTTCACTAAATCCCGCAGATATATAACCCTGACACGCAGCTTTCTCAAGGACATAGAATGGTGGCAGTGCTTTGCCCAGTGGTTCAATGGTTCGGCCAAGGTAGTTCAACCACCTCTGCATACTTCGGTGGTAACCTCTGATGCATCTTGTAGTGGTTACGGCGCTTTCTGTGGTGTGGACTGGATAGCCGGTCAATGGAACAACAATCTATACTTGGAGATCGATAGTCACAAGCACTGTCTGCCTTCCCCCTCTGACATAAATGTCAGGGAGTTATACCCCATCTATGTAAGCGTCAAGCAATTGGGCCACCTGTGGGAGGACAACAAGGTCTTATGTATGACAGACAACACACAGGTGGTGGTGGCACTGAACTCGGGCAGGGTAGCAAATGATCATAGTATGGCCATAGTCAGGAAGATATTCAGGCAATCAGTGCTCTATAACTGTCATATCAGAGGAGTATACCTTCCTGGGAAGGAAAATGTAGTGGCGGACGCAATATCTAGACTCACCTCTGAGTCTGACCTCCCTGTGTTCTAATGTTGCAGGGGCATTGGAGAAGTGCAGGCAGTTAACCTCAAAATGGCGGAGTTGAGGTCTCAGGCATGGTCAGTTAACACTTGGAAGTCAAAAACCTCGCAGTGGAAGCGATACATTACTTTCTGCAGCTCTATATATGTGACTGTGCTTCCTACTAGTACCAAGCTAATGTGCAGACTATTCAGAATTATGTCAGCGGAGTGTTCTCACTTAACAATTACTTTGGACATGATGTCCGCAACGTTAGACAAAATTTTGGTTTCATCACTACCATAGCTGGTATACAGGTGCTTGGGGACCCTACCCCAGTAAGGCCATCTTTTACGCATTCTGACCTCTTGAAGATTTATTCCTTTGTGAACATGGACTCCCCTTATGAAAGCGGCTGGTCATGACCGAGAGTGGGCCAGGTTGCATTCACTACGCAGATCGGGAACTATCTACATTTATAACTTAGGGCTGACGATTGAAGACATTCGTCAGGCCGGGGACTGGTCCAGTATGGCTGCCCTTGTGTACCTTTCAAAACCCTTCCAGTCGCGAGTGGACACTGACTTAATTGTATCAAAGGGTCTCAGGTGTGGATGGGAAGTTTAATTTGTGGTGTGTTTGCGATTTCTCTGCATTTTTTTGACTTATGACTTACTTATACTATTATTTACTCTGGAGATAGCCGGCAGTCTCAGGCTGACAAGGCCCAAGTCCAACTACTCGCCTTGTCCCTCCATCACATCAATGGGTGGAGTCAATGAGTTATACCGGTTGACTCCTGTATTGATTGTCAGAGGGCACCACTCTCCACCACCTGACTGACACACCTGAACTAGGTCACACAGGTGTACTTACTTGAGCAGGCAGGCAGGCAGGCAGAACAGACTGTTGTTTTTTTTCTTTTTTCTTTGTTCTTTAATAACTTTGTTTGTTTAAATAAATAGGGCAGTCTCAGGCTGGCAAGGCCAAAGTCCAACTACTCGCCTTGTCCCTCCATCACATCAATGTGGTGTACAAATAAATAAAATAACATGTGGTGTACAGAAAACAAATATAAGGGGAGCCTTCTACCCTAGTCCATGTGATTACACCTACCTCCTTTCCAGTCCTATCACTGACTGACTGACTGCTTGTAGTTAGTGCCGCTCACCACAGATTAAAACCTTATCACCCAGGTAGCTAGGTGAGGTCAGGTGGACCTAAGCTCCCATGATATCAGTATGCATGGTGGGGAGGAGGACAGGACAACCATATAAAGATCATAAATAGAGGACTGCCTAGTCTAACCTAACATAATTTATAATCATATACTCCAAAATGCTTACTATTATAATTGTAATATCAATCAAATATGTTGTCCCCTGGTAAATTGGGTTGTGTGGCCAAGATGACCTAACAATAATAACAGTGTTTTAACCTAAGTTTCACTGTATGGGGATTCACTGTATTTCTAACAATGATTCACTGGCAATGCAGATGCCAGTGAATCACCATTATTTAAAGGGCAATGTTTTTTTATTGTGTTTGCATAATCAAAAACAATATCTATTGAAGATTCCTTGTTATTGGCCCAATGATAATGGTGACGTGCATAGAAGACATGCTTACACATGCTTCATCTAGACAATAACATAGCATGTATCAGTATAAAGGCAATGGAGACTATATAATGTTAGGGTATCAGAACTTGTTTTACCTGTCTAGTTTAAAGAGGTGCGTTCATTTTACTACAATATTAACCTCCTGATATATTTCCTACTAGTATAATTGTTCAGATATGCCATATATAATTTCCACTGATTCTAGCTGAAGTTAATGTAATCTACAGCCTTGTACACTTCAAATTTCGATATCCATGAATGTGTAGTTGTATTTGAATTGCAAATATATTATGAAGATCACTATGTGGGAGTTAAATTGATGCTTCTATGAACTCATGCATCTAATGTTCTCACCTTCAAAGTCATCATTATTCATATTGTCAGCGAACTGTTACAAGTCGATGTTGTAATGAACACTGAATCCAGAGAAGTTCTTTGATCCTTGTTTATTGCATGATGACAGAGTATACATAATTAATAGGTGGTAACAATGATACACTTGCCAGCGTGCAGGCTCTGCCCCTAAGCTTGTAGCTCAACCTGTCGTAGGTCCTAGATACTAAGGAGGTTGTGCATGGGATAATGTAAGTAGAAAAGATGATTGCTGGGGCTGCTCACCGGTCTTATATACCTAGGTGAGCAGCTCACAGGGTGATGAAATGTACCGGTAGGAGCAGGTCAGATCTGGTCAGATCTGGTTGCGTCTGGTCAGATCTGACGCATCGCCATACCTGGTAATGATTCTATTTATAAGTGGACCAATCAGGATGAAGGGAGATCGTGGAATTTCCCTGCATCCTAGAAATGCGGCCACAGGTATGTCGGTATGTTGTGATACTCCCAGTGAGTCAGTGCCCAGAAATGGGATGGGTCCGGCTCTCACAACATACTGGTATGGGTGATGTAAGAGCAGCTCACTGTACACACTGGGGGGGGAGGAATGAGCTGTGAGCTTGTGAGCAGGTCCTGAGCATGTGTGGCGAAGAATTTGATAAATGTGTAAAATAATGAATAATACCAAGAATGGTCCATTGACAATATCCTCTTCTGCAATCTATTTGGATTCTTACAGAAATAATCTAAAATGAAGATAATTATCATGTTCCTGTAATCACTACCAGTTCGAAAAGGTAAGGTAGGTAAAAGTGGTCTTCTAAGATGTGGATAATAGCATCATTGTATAGGGTTCCACAAGCTACAGGAGGTTATCGGTCGAAAAATCATAAAAGGTTTGCATATGACAAATTTGGAGGTATTCCAGCCCCTACTCTTCGAATTTTAGTTTCCCCCTCTATTTCTTTGGCTCAAAATGTCAGGCCGGATGAGATCTTCATGTTACTTACATGGGTTTTGATGGTCCCATATGCATATTTTGGGCTCCAGGGGGGTAAAATGTGCCCAAAATGACCAAAATTGTCTGGGTAAAATTGTGTCTGGGAGAATGACATTTGAGTTACAAGCCATGTTTAGGGATTAATTTCCTACAGAAACAATCTTCATACCTCCATGAAAATCTCAGGTCCAGACTATTTTGACCTGTTAATTAGGAAAATCACATTATCATTTATGTCAGATGTGTCCTTGCAATTTTAAAAGAAGCATACTTATAAGAATTCTTTTTCTGGGCACATGTCTGGACGAATGACATGTGAGGCCCCATGTGCACACTTTCTATGATTTGTGACCTATCACAGATATTTTGGTGAAGGGCTGTGTGGCATACACATAATCATTATGACGGCAAGCATGGATGGGAAATCTTGTATTTCAAACCTACTCCCTGTGAATGGTACCATAGAAAGTCACTAGATGGTGCTGGGAATGCCATCAAGCCCCAACTGGTCCCTTCTTTTTCTCGCTAGGTGATAGCACTGACACAGTCTATGGCACCCAACTGTATCAATAGTACAGTCTGGGAGTACTCATATTACCCATGGTGACCACTTGGGAGCAGTGCTAAATGTTGCATTGGGTAGTTGCACTGGGTAGGGAGTGGTGGGGTTGTTTTTTCCTTGTACTTCCTTTGCAGCATGAGTTGCGTCTCTCAGTGTGTTTGTAAACATGACTTATTTGACAGCTACAACAATGACATGCAATATTCAGCAAGCAAAACACAGATCTGCAGCAAATTCAGGGTACATACTGAGAGAAAAGCAGAGGGAGACCCTGAGGGGCGTTCTACAGGTAAGTAACCAGTTCTCTAAACCCCTAAATTTGACATGGTGATAGGTTCATTTCTCAAATTCGACATGAGGTCTAAATAAGGGTTAGTTTAATGCTAAAAGTCACCAGAGGCCTGTTTTTCCTATTCTATGGACGTCCGTATGTAACATACTTATATATATGTGTGTCACCAAGAAAGCGATCAGGTCAAGATGAGGGGAAGGTTAAAGATAAAAGTCACCAGGGGCCTGTTTTTCCTATTCTATGGACGTCCGTATGTAATATACTTATAATTATATCTATTCAAGACATAACATACTAGGCCTACCCAATGTTGAGGTCAGCTATTAGCCAGGGCTCTATTTATGCAGCATGCTGACTGTAAAGTTATTTGTGCAGTGTTGAATCGTTAACAGTTTATTGTGATATTTTATAATGTTTTTTTCTATATTATAACAGCAGCAGGATGTGCTTGCAGTGCTGCCCACAGGCTACAGTAAGACACTAACATTTACACTCCTGCCTGCAGTTTGGGATGACCTGACCTCCAGTCCCAAAGGTTAGCTTGAAGATGGGATATTAAGAGCTAACTCAATGTATACTATGTTTTCAACTTGTTTACTACCTGCATAAAAACACAAAAAATACAGTATTCAAATAAATGTTGGGCTTGAATTTGGTCTTGGGGTACAGAGGTGCTAAAATTTATAATGCCCAGCCACCTAAATGGACCACTATGGTATATGCTTATCTTTTTACACATAAACTAGTTTGTACCCTATACATGCTGTCTTTCAGGTACCTCAATAGTAGTTGTCATCTCACCCCTTGTTGCACTTATGGAGGAGAGGATTGTGCGCATGAACACACTGGGGGTCCCAGCTGCTTTCCTTGGTTCTGCTGAAAATACACCTGGTGCATTTATTTCCTTATCTAATATGGATTTACTGCTATTGCAGTTATTATGGCCATGCATTACAATATTGTGACTTATCAGTTCCTTTATTTTTCTTTTTATATATTTTAATGTCAGCTAAAAGAACAAACTATATAAATCATTCTGTTGTTTAGTGTTTATTTCTGGTTTTTGCCACTGTAACTATGGTGTGAAATGATTACATTACATCATGAGTCATAATAATGTGTGAATTATGTCCTTTTCTGTCAGAAACACTGCAGGAAGTCTGGGATGGGAAATTTTACAATTGTAATGTTAAGTCCAGAAGCCGTGTTTACAGAGAAGTGGCATGCACTGCACCAAATTCGAGGTATACAGGATATATAATCTAGGTAAACTTCAAGGAAACTCAACAGAAATTTTGCCTTGAGGTTTCCGTGGGGTATATTGGAACATCAGTGCACCTGAAAACCCCGATTGAGATCTACAGAGCATAAATCCCTCTGCAAAAATCCTAAGAAAACCCTGATCTAGAGATTTCCCTGGAGTATATTAGAGTTTAAGCCCTCCTGAAAACCCAAATTGAGATCAACATAGTATACCCACTACATAAACCCCAAGGAAACCCTTATCTAGAAATTTCCTTAGAGCATATTGGAGTTTTCAAGGAAATCCTCGTGTTTATGCCTTATTCTGAAGGTTTGTCAGTGGGTATGTCATATTATATTAACCAGGAGAGTGAGGCGACCTTAATCTTGTGTTTAGACCTTATTCTTGCGGCCTGTGGGTGGGTATAACATATTTTATCAACCAGGGGAGTGAGGGGACCTTAACCTCGTATTTAGGCCTTATTCATGGCAAAACACTCTGGTTTGTCACAGCGAGACCAAAAAAACATAGTTCTATTGAAAATTTGATAGTGGATCAGATAAAGACATTAATGAAAACAAGTTTACATTTATTTCAGATAAGTATATATTAGTTTAGAGGTTGTAACACCTCTCACACTATAATTCCCTATCATAATCCATCTACACCATTGCTCCCCCCCCAAGGTGTCAGCCCTGTCTGGAGGCCATTTCACCGCGTTTATTATAAAGCTATTAAACACGGACCTCTAACATGGACCCAACCATGGACTGTAATTTTTTTTTCTTCAAAACGTTTCTTTTGTCTTTCCGTTATGCCCTCCGGGTTTTCATAATAAACGCGGACCCTTTCTAATAAACGCGGATCCTTTATATTAAACACGGACCTGGGAACACGGACGTCCGTGTTCTACCCTCCGCGTTAATTTAATTTTTTTTAAATTTAGCGGCAAATCCGTGTTTTACTTTCGGGGATCCCCGGGCTTTCCCCTGTGACGTCATGAATTATGGGATATCTATGGCCGCCGTCACCTTCCGGAATGTGGATTTCTTTGTCGACGAGGGAGTGAAAAAGGTCCAAAAATGCCTAAAGCGATGGATAAGGTAAGCTTAACCATGAAAAGATGTTTCTGTCTTACGAAGTAGGTCACGTGGCATAAAAATTAGGATGTAATTCGAAGTTTGATAGTCTTTTTCGACGAAAAAGCAAGGTGTTTAGGTCAGTGTCAGTTGAGTGATTTCATTCTCGTTGTCAAATGTACAAGTAAACAGAGTCGATGAAACTTCCCCTCTTAACTGTGTCACTTACGTTATTGTTCTTTCATATCCTCTTACCCAGAAAGCCCGTGAAGGGTAAGAATATGACGAAAACGAGGGCTACTATGAAGAAGAAGACTTGGAGTATGAGGAATATGTTCCGGAGGAGGAGGAATACGATGAATCATTGAAACCTTCTGATTTTCCCGGTGCTGGCGGCGGCACCCAAGACATTAACTATATGGTGTACTTATATAGAAATTCTCTAGAAAAGAGGTTACATGATGAAGAACTATCAAAAAAAAGACAGCGTGGCAAGCCCCCAAGCAGGGAACATCCTATGCATTATGGCATACCCATTAGGAGGTCTGCCTTTCCACCTCCTCCTGAAGATGACCTTTCAAGAGATCCTTCTTACCTTCCTGACGAAGAATTCACTGCTCCATTTAGCCCAAGGGGTCGAGGCAGGGGGGAAAGAGGAAGCCGTGGATCAGGTGCCAGCAGGCCTAGGGGGAGGCCCCGAGGATCTGGTATTGGTGGAAGGGGTGCCTCTCGAGGTACATCCCGTGGAGCCCGTGGAGCCCGTGGAGCCCGGGGAGCCAGGGGAGCCCGGGGAGCCCATGGAGCCCGGGGTTCTGTCCGAGGACGTCGGGGTAACACATCTAGAAACACATCCATTTCATCCTCTTCTGACGTGCAGTTGAAACATTGGAATAAGGCTGAACTGAAGGCACTTATATATGGTGCCAACCACCTTAAGCCTGTACTGAAAGGCAAATTTAAGTCAAGCAGCGACGGTACTGTCATGAAGAAATTAGGGTGGGAGGAGTTGTCAGGTAAGTCTTTATGTTTATTTTAACTGTATTCTGCATGTCAACTCATTGTCTCGAAACAAGGAATTCCTTCCTAAAATTTATATATGCTTTATTCAAAAATAAGAACTGTAGTGTCTTTAAAATATTAAAGGAAAACATTATATGATCATGAATAACCCCAAATTTTGAAACGTTGAGATGATATCAAAATACTTCTACTATAACAAAAGTAACTTTACTCCACGTCTCTTGTCCTAGTTGTCTGTGTTATTTAATAATTATGTAGGGGTATGGTATTTTACACTTTAACGTTCATGTACCCGTGAGACTCAGACCTAGGTCCTTCGGGTGTGGTGGGGGAATCCGGATGGCAGGTGGCAGCACCTGCCTCTGGGTTCGTATCCATTACACCAGGGGGCCTACCACTCGTCCGCCACACGTCACGTGGCCGGTCTGAGTTTCGCGGGCTTTTCCCCTATATAAGGCTGGTCCTAGCCCTAGGTTCCTCAGTAGTGGTTTACCCACTGCTCAACCAGGTTGTTACCCGAAAGGGTAACCGAATGCCCTAGTAGCATGTAGTCCTCTGAGGCTGTGATCGTATGTAACGCAAGCTAAGAAATAAAAGCTCGGTTGCCTACCCGGAAACTTTTTCTCTCTCTTCGTTATGATTTAATCTTAACTTAACGAGACGAACCATTACACTGGTGCCGTGACCAGTTGGTCTTCGGGTAAGCGCAGTCAGAAATGACTGAGCTGAGCCCAGTCAGGGGAAATGGCCCAAATAATGAGCTAAACTCCCCGATGGAGGATGGTGAAATCAAATCACCACCCCAAGGTACAGAGTGGAGAAATCCACTAGAACACTACCCTGATGGGTTAGAGGATGTAAGAAAAAACTTACATGATGAACTGGATGAATTTGGAGACTCCTTATTCATGCCAGGAGGTACATCGAAACCTGCACCAATGCATAAAAGTACTGCTCAATTTGGTAAACTACCATTTGAGGTACCAAAGCCTAGTGCAGGTATGTTTGAAACTCCATATAGTTCTCGAATTAAACACCAGAAATGTGGATTCGAAAAGAACAAAATGGACGAGCTTGAAGACATGAGAGCTGAATACAAGAAGATTCAGAAGGATCTTATTACACTGACCGGAACCCGAGACAAGATTCTGACTGAAAACAAACAGTTGATATCAGAACGTCTTGATTACGATCAAAGTTGTAGACGCCAACAACAATTGTTATTGGATCAGATGGAGAAAGAAAAACAAGATTTTCAACTCCAACACGAACAGTATCGTGATGCACTATACACGGCGGATCTGGAATACAGAGCCTCGTGTGATGAGTTGAATAGAACTAAACAAGAGTTAAATTCAACTCAAACGGCCTATGGCAAGTACCAAGAAGAGCTGATGAGAATTGAATCAGCCTTCAAGGATGCACGGAAAACGTATCAAAAACAAA
The DNA here is from genome assembly GCA_949317995.1 of Acholoe squamosa. Taxonomy (NCBI): domain Eukaryota; kingdom Metazoa; phylum Annelida; class Polychaeta; order Phyllodocida; family Polynoidae; genus Acholoe; species Acholoe squamosa. The sequence continues at coordinate 19,666,223 of OX439043.1, read as the reverse complement.
CCGATGAACATGAAAAACTCAAAGGTCAATGGATACGTGAATCCACAGATTTGGCTGCCAAACAGACAAAGATGATGGATGATTATTCCGAACTGGAAGCTAAAGCTATCCAGATGTCAAAGTATCTAGAAGATACTCGTCGTGCAGTAGGCACTCTTGAATCAGACTTCACTGTTTCAGGAATTGCCCTAAACACGACGAGTAACCGGATGAACTCTTTGAGGGGCAATGACGGGGTAACAGAGACAACTGTACCTCGTTATGAAGGAATAAAGAGTCATCAGGTTAGATTTACAGACAATACCTTCAAGCCTCTTGGTTTAGGTACGGAAAATGGTGGGGCTGGCTCTGCGAGTGGAACTAAACAAAACCACTCGGCAAACACCTCCACCTTTGACGGCGGATGGCCACAACAGTCACCTCTAGGGGGACCAAATGGCCCGTATGCCCAGTATGGATGGAGTCAATCCCAAACAGGAGCGAATCCGTCCAAAGGTAGCACCCGGAACATGTCCGGAGGAACAACCGGACAACCATCCAGGAATTCCAGTCCAGCTGGAGGGCAATCCGGATGTGACCAAGGATCCGGACCTCCAGGAGATCGTTCCAGAAGCAGATCCTCTGCTGGTGGGACTGGTTCCAATAATGGAAATCAGTCAGATGGAACAGGAGGAAACACTAATCTCAATAGTGGTTTCTTTAGCTTTGGTGGAAATACACAATCCATCAACAATCCTGGGCCAACTCCTCAAACCAGCGGATACACCTTTTTACAGGTGCCTCCATATGGAGCAGGAGGATCAGGAGGCGGAGGAGGACCACCGCCTGGAGGCCCTGGAAGTACTTATGGTACGAATCCTCCAAGGAAAAAGAGACTCAGTCGCCGAGTATCTCTTTCTCCAGGGTTACAAGCGCTGCATGACTCTAATGCAGCGATTGCTAACTTAGGTGTTGATTGCTACAATCAAGGTCTGGACGATACGGAGATCATGGAATGGAGTAAGGGTTTATCCCTTACTGGATCCACGAATCCGGCTAGTAGAGTAGCTAAGATACCTACCCCCTTTAACGCCAAGAACCCTTGGAAGGAGGAGTATCAAGGCTGCGCGGATGTCTTTAACTGCAATGGATGGGGTAAAGCGGAAGCTCTCCCCTATCTAGTATGCTGGTTAAAGGAAGGCGACGGAAAAGGAGCCGTGGAACAATGGAGAGATTCTCAAATAGTAGGACTCCCAGCCAATATGAAATATGATGAACTCATAGAGATTGCTTCATATCTATATGGGAATATAGTTGGAGAAGATCCTTGGCTGACATTCACTAAAAGAACACAGAAGCCTAAGGAATCTGCCAAAGTGTTCGGCTTGGAATGTCAACGACTGTTACATAAAGCCAGACCTCAATGGAGACTAGATGATGAATGCTTCCTAGATGAAATGTTTAAACAATTCATTGAAGGATTGCGGAATCAAGAACACAGGACAGTAGCCTGCAAAGCTTGGAAGAATGATGCCTCTCTGACAGATTTGTTCCAGTCCTTAGATCATTATGATCGAAAGGCCCGTATCTTTGCCGGGAAGGTACCCCAACGGATGTCAGCAATGATAATCCCGGAAGGAATACCCGAAACCGATTCATCCGAATCAGGGGAACCTGACGAAGATGAAAACGTTGGGGCCATTGGCCAAGGGAACCCCCGGTATAACCGGAACTGGGGAAAGAAGCCGGGTTACGTCAAGGAGAAAATGATTACTTCTAAACCTCCTGTGACTCAACCCGATACCAAACCTACTACCGGTCCGTCTTTATCAGAGGACCTGGTTAACAATTTGGTAAAGAAGATTACTGAAAATCTTAGGAGGCCTAAGCCTGATAGAAGTGTTGTGACATGCTTTCGATGTCAGGAAACTGGGCATTATGCTGCCGAGTGTGAGGCAGATAAGCCAGTTTATAGAAACACTCGTTACCGGAACAATCCGGGTAAGGAGGACTCAGTGAAGAAGGAAAACTGAGAGGGGGTGTCCATGAAGGCAACCGGATTACCCCCCGAATGAGTGATTGCCATGACTGCCAGCCTATCGCCGCTTGCGGTACTGGTGAGAATCCTCTAGCGATTTCGCCCAGCAGTGAAGCTAAGGAGCCTGATCAGTTCCTTACTCATGAGGCTGGGGAGACTGATAGTACACCAGGTGTCAAGAACCGGCAGAAGAACACAGAGGGGAAACCCGATATCAGTCCAGAGGGAGCGGCCAATGAGTTGGCCAGGGTGGGGTGTGCCCAGTTCCCCCCGGGTCATCCTTGTCTCGAATTCTTGAAGGGATGTGGATTTGACCTCGGCGCTAAGACGGAACTTGCTAAGTACGCAAGTAGTCCTACCTACTTGAAAGGTAGGAGGTGGTACGCAGTTGTATCTGTGAGTGGTAGATCCGCTGAGTTTCTTGTCGATACGGGTGCTAGCCACTCCTGCATTGCTAAGAGATTCTATGATCTTTTGCCTACGAATCATGAAACTTTCACAACGGAAGGAAATGCTCGTACGGCCGACGGTAGCATGATACAAACGTTCGGTAGAACATGTATGAGGTTCAGTCTACAGGAAGATAAGGACTACCTCCTTACTCCTACTGTGGCGAACATCGCGGATGATGGTATACTTGGTCTGGATTTTGCTGCATTATATGGAGCAAGGTTAGATTCCCAGAGGGGGATATTGGAAGTGAGAGACCCGTATCATCTCGAAGTACAATGTGTGCTTAGGCAAGTAAGCAGTGTAGCCAGTGTAGCCCAGACTGTTAAGATACCACCGGGCACAGCCTGTGATGTCTTATGTCGAGCGGACAGACAGTTTTCCAGAAAAACTGGAGTTGTAGAGCCATACATGGCCATGTTGTCAAGTATCAGATTGGAATCCGCCGATGTTCTAGTAGCTAACGCTGCTTGGACGGTGGTTCCTATATCCAATACCGGTAATAAGACTGTCTACGTACAGAAGGATACGATCCTCACGTCGGTTGTCCTGTCTGAATTGGTAGAAGGCTGTAAACATGTTTCGGCACCCGGAGCCCCTTCCTCACCCGAAAGGAGCCCGGAACTAGATATTCTAGTATCCGAAAGCCATGTAGAAAGTGATGAACAACGTGAAGCTCTAACTGACTTGTTATACAAGTACCGTAAAGCTTTTGCAGCACCAAGTGAAAAATTGGGGCGTACCGATAAGGTACTGCATACGATTGACACTGGTGAGAACAAACCTTTTAAGATTCCTTATAGAAGACTCCCACTAGCCAAGAAAAAGGTAGCTGAGGAGGAGATAGCTAAAATGCTTGAACAGGATGTAATAATTCCATCAACCAGTCCTTGGTCTAGCCCTGTGTGCATGGTGACTAAGAAAGATGGTACCATCCGTTTCTGCATAGATTACCGGAAATTGAATGGTATGACCAAGAAGAATTCATATCCCTTACCACGGATTGATGAGACTATAGACTCCCTAGGAGGTAAGCAATGGTATTGCTCTCTAGACTTACAATCCGGGTACTGGCAAGTGGGTATGCATCCGAAAGATATGGAGAAGACGGCCTTTTCCAGTCATATTGGATTATTCCAATATAATGTGATGCCGTTCGGATTGTGCAATGCACCGGCGACATTTGAAGCCATGATGGAAACTTTATTAAGTGACCTCTTATGGAAGAAATGTCTCGTCTATCTAGATGATGTGATTGTCTTTGGGAAGACATACGAAGAATGCTTGGAAAATTTAGGTATGGTCCTGGAAAGGATCATAACTAATGGTTTGAAGCTGAAGCCCAAGAAATGCGATCTTTTCAAAAGATCTATCAATTACTTGGGGCGAATAATCTCGAATGAAGGGATTAAAGCCGATCCGGAGAAACTGGATGCCGTGTCAAATTGGCAGGCACCCACGAATGCGAAAGAAGTCAGATCCTTCCTCGGATTCTGTTCCTACTACCGGGACTTTATCCCAGGATATTCAAGGGTTGCCTTTCCTATCCAGAGTTTGTCCCACTGGACACCCGGGATAAGAAAGGAACGATTCCCTTGGGGATCCGAGCAAGACGAGTCCTTTAGGAAAATAAAGGATTTGTTTGCAAGTACACCTGTGTTGAAGTACCCTACGGAGAATGATCACTTCATTCTAGATACTGATGCTAGTAATGAAAGCATAGGAGCCGCCCTTTCTCAGGTCCAGGATGGGGTTGAAGTTCTTATAGCCTTCGCTAGTAACACGTTGAGTAAAACTCAAAGAAATTATTGTACCACTAAACGTGAGTTGTTGGCTGTGGTGGTCTATACGAAGAAGTTCAAGCACTTTTTGTGGGGGAGTGATTTCACTCTACGGACTGACCACTCCTCCCTCAGATGGTTATTGAACTTCAAAGATGCAGAGGGGATGATAGGTCGCTGGTTAGCGCACCTATCCGAATTCGGTCTAAATCACAGCCAGATTGAACACCGAGCCGGGGCAAAGCATTTGAATGCAGATGCTTTGTCTAGAATCCCAGTGAGGAAATGTGCAAATGCTGAGTGCACTGATTGTGGAGCCCACAATGCTGTGTTGGCAGGGGTTCGAGTTCCATTCGAAACCCACCCGGAACATGTCTTGAATTGGTCCTTGGAGACCATCCAGCAGTTCCAGGAGTCTGATACAGTCACATCACGTTTGACTAAGTTCCTTAATCAGGGTATCTGTCCTCCAAGACCCGAAGTGTCATTGGAAAACAGAGAGATGAGACGATTCCTAGCTCAATGGGCCGAGCTAGAAGTCCGGGATGGTATTCTGTTCCGATGGAAGAACCATTCTAATAGGAAGAAAACCTTGCAAGTTGTCATACCTAGTGCTATGCGACGAGATATTATGTATTTCTGTCATGGTCATAGAACTAGTGGACACTTTGGAAAGAAACGGTCTCTAGAACGTCTGACCAGACGATACTATTGGCCCGGCATGAGTACAGATCTCACCCGGTGGGTGGAGACCTGTCCCGAGTGCTGTAAGAACAAACCAGGACCCGGGTTAGGCAAACTGCCATTATCCCAGAAACTGTTTGGGGTAAGGTTTGCTAGAATAGCTGTTGACATTATTAGTGGGATTCCCCCCACTCCTAGTGGCAACACGTGTATGATGGTCGTGTCTGATTATTATACCAAGTACACCCGAGTGTTTCCTTTACCGGATCATAAGGCTGTTACTTGTGCTATGGCCTTTGTAAAAGGGTGGGTGCTGCACTTAGGTGTCCCACTCATGTTACATAGTGACCAAGGCAGAGAATTTGAGTCTAGTCTGTGGCAAGAGACGTGTAATTGTCTGGCGATCTGCAAGACAAGAACCAATCCCTATAGGCCACAGAGCGATGGACAAGTAGAGAGATTCAATAGGACTTTGATCCAAGTATTGAAGTCTCTGGTTAATGAGCAGATGGATGATTGGGATGAACAATGTGAATTCGTGGTACACGCCTACAATGGCACTGTACATTCGAGCACAAACTGTTCTCCTAATCTCCTCGTTTTTGGAGAGGATTTGATTATGCCAGCCGATTTGGTGTTTGGCGTAATAAGAATGAATCGGGAAACCCCTTGTCAGGTGATGTTTGTAGAATCACTACGGGATAATTTCAAACAAGCCTATGAGAGGGTTAGAGATGAGTTGCAGAAAACTGCGCGTTGGCAGAAAGTTGGCTATGACACAGGTCTAAAAGCTAGATTTTTTAATCTAGGAGATAGAGTACTGCGTCTACACCAACCTCTAGCCAACCAGAAATTAGCCAGCAATTGGGATGGACCTTTCACTATAACTCAGGTTATTAGTGACTGCACAGTGATTATTAAATCACAGCTTGGTAAATGTTACAAGTCAAATGTAGCGAGACTACGCCCATGGAGAGGGAGGGATACCTCCGAAATGTATGGCGATGGTCTATTGGAAGTAATGGAACAGAGTCGTGTTAAGCAACTCGAAGTGGTACCGACCCGAAAGCGAGGACCCGGGCGGCCAGGGAAGGTTGCAGACCCGAAGAGGGTGGTGCCCCCTGTCGTAACATCCGGAAAGCAGGGGAAGATACAAAAAGTCTCGGCAGGCGCAGGTAAAAATAAGAGGAAAGGTCCTTCTAAGGCTAAGAAGACCTTGGAAAAGGCTCTTATGGATACCAGGTCAATAAAAGAGGCCTCAAAACCTCTTAGACGCAGTCCAAGGTTGCTAAAGACTGCCGTAACCTTGCCTGTTAACACAACGAGTGTGTTGTCCTGTACTGTGTACTGTTATATGTTGTAACCTAGTTCAATGTATATTTGAGCCGGTCATGAGTTTCTGGAAAAGGCCCTATGACAATGTACCCATGGTTTTGGACGGATAATCCGGTGGATATGCTTATGCTATCCATAAACTCCATAATACCTAGCGAGTTGTCATAGTTGAACCCTGAGTACGGACGGACGACCGATCGGGTATTGTATTGTTTTTATGTAAGGGCGCGTGACCTAATTAAGGGCACGCGGGAAAGTTGTTGACCCATTTTCGAATGGTCACGTGAGGCGCCGGTTTGATCATGCGCAGCGATTCAAGTTCGAGTATCCCGCCATATTGTCTTATTCCTGCAAAGGAAGAAGACGTGGCCGAGAGTGGTCTTACTCTTGTTGGAGTCTGATAGCTCGAGACAGCCATATTCCGAGGTGTGCCCTGGTTAAAAGGCACCCGCCTTTCACTGGGTAAGCAGTACTTACTGCTTATCCGGTGAATTGGGATATTTAATCCCCGAACGGCCACTTCTGTCGATGGCAGAAGAGGCCGTCCGCCTTGGCGGTGGTGCCGGTGCCAGCACCCCGCCAGAGTATGGAAGTGGTTCTCCCCAGAGTCCCACTTATACATACGACGATCAGCAATACAATGCTGATTGTGATCAGATGGATCAACAAATGAATGTTGATCAGTACTTCTCTGGAGTAGACGATAGCGACATAGAATCGTTCTATGACGCATCCGACAACTCCAGACAAGTTAGTCCTGAACGCCGAGGTGTTCAACAACAAACTGATGTAGGTGAGCCTTACGTAGCCCCTCCATCCGAAGGATTGAGTGGAGAACCGGCAGGAGCCCAGTCTAATGACAGGGCTCTGATGCCACCTCCCCCTCAATTGCCGCCCCGTCTTGGTGGGAGTACCTCATTCGGTGCTTTGGGACCTGCTTCTCCGGTTGACAGGCCAATGTACCTAGAGCTGCCCCTCCCAGACAGTCCAGAATGGCACGATGTAGCCGGTCCCTATGACGGACGGATGTTAGCAATTTCTGAGGAAATGCTGATACCCACCTGTTATGGGACGCCCAGAGAGGTTGATGAACGTGTTGTCAACGCAATCTGGGAATGTGCTCATCCGCAATGGGCTAATACCTTTCCGGAGTCCTGGTTGATGGATTACCATCAGATGGCCAAAGGATTGGTAGTCCACTTATGGTTTCGTAAAGCCGTCTGGGACGCAGAAATGGCTTTCCGAAGGAATCCCTCTTATAGGCCTTCCTACGTGTCTGACAAAACAGGTTATACCGGTGTCAAGGCAGATGAGGTCTCTAGATACATGGATAGAGACCAGATCCTACTGTTAGGCACAGCGGATGAGTATGAAGCAGCAGGTAACGCTGTTGTGGATTACTGTCCAGGGGTCCCCATTACGTCTCAAACCATTGAGGCAGAAGAGGCCCGTATTGGTGTGTCTCCATTAGACAGACTCGGGGTAATACAGGACCTCGTAGTACGTCTATTGGAGAGGCAGTATGCACTGGCGGATCCGGAGTTAGTACCCGGACCCGCACCCGTGCAAGTAACAGCCAAGATGGCCGATCGGATGGACCGTCTCATGTCTCCTGCTGAAGCTCCTACCTTGGGGGGCGCAGCAGTAGTACCTGAGAAGGCCCTACCTGATGCAGATGTTTCCCTTAAAACTGCTCAGTCTACCCCTACGAAGACTGAGCAAGTAAAGGAGAAAGCAGTTGGTGGAAAGGGTAAAGCAACCCCCACCAAAGGTAAGGGTAAAGGGAAGCGGTCAGGAACCGAACCCTCTACCAGCACGAGTGTGGCAGACAGTACCCGAACCCGTCGGGTGTCTCCACGCTCGGCCAATAAGAAGGGCGCTAAGACTTCGGATGTCTCCGGCAATGAGACGGATGCATCCGAGCCTGGCACTTCTACTAACGGCAGATCCCGCAGGCGGAATAAGAAGAGGGTTGACCAACGCAAACCTGAACCTATCGAGGTAGACGTTCAAGCTGATAATACAGAAGCTGAACCGGCTGTCCCAACCGTAAAAGTTGAGCTCGGTGTGCCAATCGTCAAGCTACACGACGTAATGGCCGATTTTGAGTGGAGACGCTCAAGATGCTGCAGCCCAGGTTCTCGCGGGTCAACAACCCGTTGTGCAACCTGTGGATGTACCATCCGACCCGGAGGGAGAGGAGCCGGTTGACCCAGTTATGGATGCCACTCCGACTGACGAGCAAGAGGCTGCTATCTGGGCTAACGCCAATAGCAACTTTGCTGACTTCATTCCTCTACACAGGGGACACCTGAAGGGGAGTAAATCCGTATGGAGACTGCCCCCTCGGATCACCTGTGAGAGGCGTGAAGATATGGAGGAGTGGCTTCGCAAGAAGCTCTCTGATAGAAAGCCGGCCAATATGTACTGGATCTATTGGGAATTCGTTAAGAATTCGCCCAATGGTCTGTACAATTATGACCAGAAGGGCAAGCTCAAGTTTGCTCTAGATGAGTACTATGGGGAGGATCGTAAGGATTGTCCCTTCCAACGTTGTACTCAAAGTGAGGGTGAGGTTGAATTCTTCATCGAGAAAGATGAGTTCCTTCGTCATCTCGTGGAGGTTCATATGCACCAGAGGCCGGAATATGTCTGCGATCGAGAGGTTGGCAAGAAATGTGCTAAATGCACAGGATGTGTCACCCCCCGACGCGGAGACATGGTCCGGCACTATGTGACTTCGCATGGAGAGGGTCTGGAGGCAGCCATAGATCGGGTGATGAAAATTCACTCGGAACTCTATGGTAACCTTAAGGGCCTCAATGCAGAGAAGTTGGCTTCCCTCACACCGAGTACGAAGCAGTTTGCGCCTACGGTTCCTGGTACTAACCAGAAACTAAAGGCTCGGTTTGCCCAGACTCCCGGGTCCGGCAAACTAGAGTACGCTCAGGAGGAGTACGATCTGTTGAACGAATGGAGGAGCAACAAGGCCCGCCGCCGTGGTGGGGCTTATGTAACTCCATCCGGAGAACAGGTCCGAAGCCGCAGGGATTACCGCCAGGGACCCTCCGCGGCAGATGGGAAGAGACAGGCGTCTGAATCTCCAAGCCGAGCCAGGTCACCACTGGAGGCGTTGGAGAGACAAACGAATGGGGGAAGGAAGAAGCCACATCTTCCATCTCCTACTGGAACTCCTTCCCACTATGGACGAGCACCAACTCCACTAGGTGCACAGAACCCGACATTCTTTGGTGTCAGTGGACCGGGTGGCCAGTCCTCCCGGAAACACGCGCCTTTGAATGTCAGAGACCCGAAGCAGTACCCTGCTATGGGCCCACCCGGACCAGAGATGCAAATCTTTGATCAGTACGGGAGGGTCAAGCAGGAACTGCCGACAGTAGGAGGTCAAGCCCCGACCTACAATGAGTGCTGTGGTGAGACAACGTCCACCCGTGCCATTGTTGACGGCCAAAGACCTTAGAAGGGAATTGTCGCGGTTGCCCCTGGCACAGGGATCACTAAAGCAAGGCCCTTCTTCGACCACTGCTAGTGCGGCTACTACTGCGGTTGCCTCTTCGCACACGCAGGTAGCTGTCACTGCGAGAGGGTCTGGAGCACAGCCGAAGCCTCAGGGTCAGGTACCCCCACCTGGTGCTGTGGTTCATCGGCCTAAGCTGATCCAGACCGTAGAGACCTTCTTCAAGAAGGAGGACAAATTGTCTTGCAATATTCAGAGCAAGCAGTTTGAGACGTTACAACACCATCTGGAAAACCTCCACCTGGATATGTATCGTCGGACCGTGTCGAGCACTCTCCAGTGCATTGACGCGATCCAGAAGTCAGAGATCAACCGGATCTCGACTCAGATAAAGACGGATGTTGCCAAAGATAAGCAGGAAGCTGCTAATCTGCGGCAGGAGGCCCTATCCGAGAAGGAAACAGCTTCTCAGATGCTCGACCTAGAACGAGCAACGAACATGAAGAACCAGCAAAAGTTCTTCAAGGTTTTCGGAGTTATCATGGATAACTGGGACGGCACACCTGAGCATGCTTTGAACCTGTTCGAGGCACGCCAGAAGGTGAAACTAACACCTGCTGTCCAAGCCACCCGAGGAGAACATGGAACAGTAAAAAAAAACAAAAAAAAACTGTTGCATGAAGACCGGACATAATTGTGTGTCCCCGGGTGCTATTTCCTATGTATTGTTGGATAAGAAACCATTTTTTTATCCAACCCGTATTGATTCGGGTACCAAGCTGTACCCTAATCCGGAAACTGAAAACAGAAGGAGAAACAAACAAGTCACTCTGGAGGAGGAGTACGAATGCTGTAAACACCATAATTGTACTGTGCCATAATATAATGACTGTGCCTATTATAAAATCATGGACAATTTACACTAATATGGACTTTTGAACTACAAACCGGATTTACTACTACACCACTACTACTTGTGAGCTAGCACTTCAAGCATCAGGGTTTAGCTACGCCCATAAAGTCCATCAACAGTCTACAACTGGATCTACTATTACCTCCAGTTAGCTAGCACTACAGGCATCAGGGTTTAGCTACGCCCATAAAGTCCATCAACAGTCTACAACTGGATCTACTATTACCTCCAGTTAGCTAGCACTACAGGCATCAGGGTTTAGCTACACCCACCAGCAAGTTTTACTATAGCACTTCAGGCATCAGGGTTCAGCTCGCCCATACCAAGACATCAGCAGCATCCGACTCCTGTTACATCCTCCAATCATGAAAACAAGTAACTTAGTTGATAATATTATAATGTGTGTAAAATTGTATTTATAACTACATAATATCTTTTATAAAGATATATTATTATAGAATGTCTATAAATATACTGGATCTGCGAATCCTAAAAGTTGTTTATGGTAATCCTAGACCTATAACTGTCTAGATAGGTCATTCTTGGTCTCAATATATAAAGAGACTATATTTCTTCTGTAACCTATAAATATAAAACACTAAGGTATAAACTGAGCTGCGTCTCAAAAAGTATAAATATTTTTCTATAAAATAAGAGAAGGTCCAACGGATTTCTCTAAAGTTAGTACTGTATTACTCAGGTTAATACCTAATTGTGTTCATATAAGTATCAGATTAATTGTTCATATCTGATCATTAATATTCAATTCACTTTGTAAAGTGGACAGAGTTGTTAATTTAAAAAGTCGAAATTTTTTTTTCCGGGTTCAATAACTGTAATACGGTCATTATTTACAACCACCGGTCCTTTTCAGGACCCTACTGTTGTCAAAATGTTGTCAAAAATCTGTGATATATTTATCATTTGTGGTTGTTATAAGCTACTAGTGGAAGTGACATGAACGACACTCGATGCTATTATTGTATAATTTTTCAGAAATAGGATAGTCTTATACTATAGCCTATTTCACATCGAGCAAGTGTAATTAATACCCCTTTTTAGTATTGTAAACAATTACTTGCTAGGTTATTAATACACTGCGGTTTAATCACCCCCAAGTTATTGTCTAAGGGGGGCAGTGTAGGGGTATGGTATTTTACACTTTAACGTTCATGTACCCGTGAGACTCAGACCTAGGTCCTTCGGGTGTGGTGGGGGAATCCGGATGGCAGGTGGCAGCACCTGCCTCTGGGTTCGTATCCATTACACCAGGGGGCCTACCACTCGTCTGCCACACGTCACGTGGCCGGTCTGAGTTTCGCGGGCTTTTCCCCTATATAAGGCTGGTCCTAGCCCTAGGTTCCTCAGTAGTGGTTTACCCACTGCTCAACCAGGTTGTTACCCGAAAGGGTAACCGAATGCCCTAGTAGCATGTAGTCCTCTGAGGCTGTGATCGTATGTAACGCAAGCTAAGAAATAAAAGCTCGGTTGCCTACCCGGAAACTTTTTCTCTCTCTTCGTTATGATTTAATCTTAACTTAACGAGACGAACCATTACAATTATATAATATAATAAAATGAAGATAAATAAAACTTTTCTCATCTTTCACAGAATATGTGGAGTCAATGGGTAAGAGAGAATGGTCGTCTAAGCAGTGTAAGGACAAGTTATTATACTTCGGACAAGACGCAAAGAAAAAGGTAGGTTACATAGCTAGCTTTCGATTTTTCCCCAAATTGCTCATAGTGGTAAAAGAATGCAGAAGTAGGTCAACATATACGGGCTCCCATGTTATTTGTATTTAAAGTGGTGAAATACCATATCCCCTACCTTCTTGTGGTCCATTCTTTTATTTTTTGTGTCCGACTTGGATTTTTTTTCCCTTTTTTCATTATGTTAAGTGTAATAAAGACTTGTGTTTAAACTTTTCCAGAGGCAATATATAGACAGCAAATACAGGTCAGGGAGTGGCCAGAGGAAGCCAGAGGATTATCTCACAGATCTAGAGCAAGGTATACTGGATTGGTGTGGAGAGGACGTCGTCTTGGGTGAGTTTTTAAAAAAATTGGTGATGTTGTATAATTTCCTTTTTCAATGGCCGACTGCTTTCAAAACCACATGCAGAGTTCAATGAAGTTCAATTTTCTTCATACAATGGCAGTTCTTTTTATTTGATCTCACAGCTCCTTTCAGCTAAAATATATATCTGTATCCCTCCTTTCAATGAAATAATCATAATCATTTTTTGTTATTAATATATATTGCAGGAATACCTGGCATGCAGCCCCCTAACCTCAAGGGAGGAGGCAGGACAGAGGAACCGTGGTCGTGCTATAACCCTGACAGACCAGAGCGGGAGAATTATGCTGCTTTGGAAATGCCCAGCGATGCCATGAAAGCAGTTGTAGACGGGAATTTACTTGCGGTCGATGAAGACGGAGGTAAGCGAACTGTCCCCTATGTCTCAAATAAATTTTTACATTATTTAATCAAGAGGAATTTCCATATTAAACCCAAAGGAAAAAGGAGAATGCCTAGAGAAATAAAAGCGTAAAATAATCTGGTGCAATGTTAGTTTTGGACTATGCCAATATATATATCACATGAATGTTTTCTTCACTTTGTCTTTCTTAATAGGACAAGAATATCAACAATAAATATTTTTTTTATTTTTTCAGATCCTATGATGGATGAGGCCGAGTACAATGAGCTGCCTGACCAGGCCGACGTCGAGGAAGAGCACGATCCCACCAACACAGTAGACCACTACATGCATCAGCAAGAAAGGTGGTAGAAAGGAACACTCCCAAAAAAACCCCCGCAAAAAAACCTTTTCCTCAGCCTCAGCCTCCTGTTATAGAGAAGGCTACCACCTCTTTGAAAAGAAAGAAAGTTGTAACGGCGAAACCTGTGGTCAAAGAGAAGGTCCCTGAGCATGAACTTCCTGATACTTTACCTGACATTAAAGCTGGCCCATCTAAACATATCACAGAGGACGTTCTGGACACTGAACCTGCCACCAAGCGAAAGAGAACCCGAGCTCCATCTTTTTCAAGTATTATAGACGACATTAACATTTCAGGAGTAGAGGAGAACGATGAATCTTCTGTTTTTATTACCAGTACACCTGCTTCTGTATTAAATAAAAAGGTGCAGGAGACAGCAGCTAACAGTAAGAGGACAGTTGAAAAGAATACCTCCCTTCGTTCAGATCGTGATAGTTCTCACAGTAAAAGGAGGAAACTGTTTGATGGACTAGGTGACGGGTGGAAGGCAGAAATAGAAGCTGCTACTCGGTCTTTGCTGGAGCAGAACACAGAAATAATATTGGAGCAAAATAAAAAAGTATGTGACTCTCTTCAAAAACATCAAGACGAACTTGCTCAAAATACTCAGGAGATCGTGTCTATAATGGTCAAGGCTCTGAAAGGGGTGACCCAAGGGTTGACAAAGTCTTTAAGTGAACATTTAAATGAAACACAACAGTGCCTAATGTCTCAGAGGGACACAATGCTTGAGCTACAAAGGAAAGCATTAGACCTACGTAAGGAAGAAGCTGAGGAAGATAGTGTAGCGCTTGCAAACGTCCACACAGAATTGACAAACCAGATAGTGGGGAAACAAGTGCAGACAGTAAAAGCGCTAGATAAGTTGAGTGACATAATGACCGAGAACAGTCAAAAATTGACAGATGCCCAAACTAAGATGAATGTGGGTTTCATAGGGATGCAGGATTGTGTGTTATCTTTGTCCAAGTCATTTAATGCTATGACTATCAATGCTGACCATCTACAAAAGCGGTGTGACACTGGTCTCCAAACTGCAGCCACTGCTGACAACATTCTCCAAAAAATAGTTGAAACAATGGAAAAGCTGAATGAGGCCGTGACACACTCTGTCGACCTATACATATCAAATCGTGAGTAATTATGGAAATATTTTCTTTTCTTTTCTTTTTAAAAGATATCACCAATTTAATATGAAGGTGTACATTGGTCATCAGGCTTCCAATAACATTTATTTTACCTGTATATCCTTAGCTCACAGTTAATAAAAACGGACCTCTGTGTTCTGTCAATTATCTGTCTATGAAAGTGCTGTACTTAAAATCCTGAGTCCAGGAGGCCATTTCACCGCGTTTATTATAAAGCTATTAAACACAGACCTCAAACATGGACCCTAGAGGAGGAAAACACACTAAAAGGAAATGGTATGTTTCGTGCAGCTGATAATATTAATTATTTCAATGTTTATTTAAATATATTCAAATAGGTAGAAACCTTGTCTTTGTAGGCATGCAGACTGCACCGCCTGTCCAAGAAGTTAACCATGATCAACGACAAGCCGGAACACCTGAACCACACCCGCCATCAGAGACAGCTGAACCAGACACTCCTGAACCTACCCTACATGCACCAGATCAACGAGACACGAACGATAAAAAAGTGACAGAGGACAGGTACAAGCCTGCAGTCTTGACCCTCCATCCTTCTAACGTGGCCGCTTTCCTCACTCACCCAGAAACTCACGGAGGTACATAATTTCAGGATTTTTTGTTTTCGTTTTTTAACTTGGGACAGAATATGTATGTCACTAAATACCTATCTGTGTTATTCCTTGGTACATAATGAACCAAAATTTGACACGATTCTTCATAAAAAAAATCTTTATATCTTATTGTCATCTTTCTTTTGTAGATATTGGTTCCACATACCACACCACAGAGCAGCCGTTCAATGACGTTGGAGGGGGCAATTCTTTGCTTATCCCGGGATCTGGTAAATATAAAAAGCTCTCATAAAAAATAAACTGCTTTCATGGAAAATTTATTTCATATAATTCCTTTGGCATACTATCTGTTGAGTGAGACTATTTTGATACTATATCGGATTTAATATGTCAGAAAAGGAACCCATGTCTGCTGCTGGTTTAATTAAACATTAAAAAGTTGGACGTATTGACTCCAGCGGGTAAAATAGAAGAAAGCAAGTTAACTTAGTAAACTTTTTTTGGTTTTTAACAGCTATTTGTCGAGAGGCCAGTGAAAGTAACGATGGAACAGGTTTGCCTTCATACTTGGTCAGACACAAAGATGAATTCACCATAGTCCAGAACACAGGGGAGGTACCTGATGGACCCATACCTGGCACAGGTCATAACCAATTATCACAGGCAAATACAGAAGGATTAGGTTATCAGGGGGTGGCGGAGAACTGTGCCCTAGGAGAAGTAGTAGTTGACAGTGTGGCAGCACAAGAGACTGAGGCGCCACGAGAGACTCAGGCACCACAAGAGAATGAGGAAGCACAACATACAGAGCCAGAACAAGACGAGGACGAAGCTAAGTGTACAGGAGATGACCATGGTGCAGGGTCTGAGGCAGGCTCCGTGTCTGACAGAGATGACATGCCTAAGCGGTCAGAAAGGCTTCGTAAGAAAGTTATCTTCAAGGGCTATATCGTGTAAAAGGTGTATAAATGAAAAGGAAACACTTGTTGTTTAAGGTTCATGTTAAAGACAGGTTCTGCTTTTTATTGTGTTTAACCATAAAATCATTTAAGGTGCTATGTTACAAGCAGAAATTGTAAGTGATCACAGACGATAATAATTGTGTAAAAATACATAAACTTGGGGCATTTATTAGTTGTTATACCTTCTTGTTTGTACATGTTAAGAAGAAGTGGGTATTAATAAGTAGTACCTCTCAGTTAAATGCTGCATCATCCAAAGTATACAGATGTAAGGAGAGTTCTCTCTATGATATCTTTATTTCACTAAGGTACATACATGCACTCTTTTTAATATAAGGGATACGGCATGTCCACTAATTTTTATTCTGTTTCATGATGACTTTTTCAACAAAGTTTTATCTCATGGTATACTTTTCATTTTAAGCTGTTTCCACGGTGGGAAAAAGATGGAAATAGGTGTAACATTTCACTTTATTTTAAGACTGGGTTAAGCCCATTCTACAGCCGATGACTTGTCCTTTGTCTGATTATAACATGTCGGTTTTAACAAATATTTCTTAATAAAAGTTCATTTTTGTTCAGCTAAATATATTTGAGTTATACTTAAATGTCAGAGAATTATTATTATGTCATAGGGAATAAAAGAAAACAAAGCTCCAAGTCAATTTCGAGTTGTGTAGTTAACGACGGGCATGGGGACCAAACTTGGCTTGGATATATTCCTCCCGCAAATTCTTGAAAGCCACACGGGGCTTGGGACCAAGATTGTCTGGTTGGACGATCGGTGGGTACTTTCTTTTGAAGCTGTCCTTGGAGGGAAAGTCGCGCAGAAGCTGTATCTTGGCTATCCGCGCCACATTGTGCAGACACACGCACGACTCAATAATGCATCCAGCTCTACGGGGTTCATGCAGGAGGTATCCTCCACTGGCATCCAGACACCTGAAGCAAAAGAAAAGAACCAAAAATAAATTAATTTTGTGAGGAGGACATATTTTCTGGTCTTTGCTATTGACATAAATGAGTTTTTAGTGATATATAAATAAATTCTTTCCCAAAAATTAATGTGAAAATATGGAAACTTACCGCCATCTCTGTTTGAGGACACCGATGGTCCTTTCCACCTTCGACCTCGTCTTTTTATGCCACTTATTGTATTTGGCATCCTCATCAGTTACTTCGGGGTTGACTGGGGTGTAGAGGTAGTCAGTGAGAGTGTACCTGGACCAACAAAAAAAATATTCCATATCTTAAAACAAAAAGAACAAAAATTTGAAGGAGAGGGGCATTTAAAAGGGACCTTACTTTGCTTCATGTTTAAAAAAAGGTGGAGAAAGGTACAATGACACATAGATAAATAGAACTTTTATAACAGAGCAATATTTATTTATTTAGCTATCTTACCCCCCGTCTCCAAGCAGGAAGAATCCAGAGAAGTCCCCCCTCTCTCCTAGGTATTTCACCTGGCTCCCGTTCATCACATACACGTCGTTACACGACCCGGGGTTGCTGGCGTTCACATGGAATATCAGCATATCCCAGTCACAGATGATCTGAAAAAATAACCTTAGGCATTAGAATACAGTAAAATAAACATCCAGCTGTCTTGTACCTGAAATGAAAATTAATTAATAAAACTGAGCATTGGTGCTGTTTAGTGTAACAGAATAACTCTAGACTCACCATGGTGTTAATGGAGTAGTACCCCTTGTAGCAGTAATACTGATTTTCATCAGCCACCACTCCTTTAGGACAGGCTATGGGGATGTGGGTACCGTCTATCAGCCCGAAAACCCCCGGCTTCCTCTTCTCCCTCAAGAACAAGACTGACTTGTTGTTTTTCTCGATGTCAGAGTCTGGCCAAACGACATAATCTTCCAGCCGGTGGTGAAAATAGTCGCTTATTTCTCCCACAGACCTGCACACCGTAGATATTGAGACCCCATGACAGTCTGCTATGGTGGAGTAGCTTGCACCAGTGGCAAAGTATCTCACAGCAATGCAGAACTGAAAAAAAAGAAAGAGAAAATAATAATTAGACATTATTTCATTTTTACATACGTGGAGGTCACAGGGAAATTAAGGAGAAAAATTATAGGACAGGGGGATCTAAGGATGCTTTGAGAGTCTGTTTTCCATCCGGGGTTTCTTGCATGAGGGTCTCAGATAGAAGGCAGGGGAAGAGAACAGAGATAAACACACAGTGTACTCACTCTGATCCTATGAGGGACAGCATGTACTCCCCTCAGAACACGCCTTTTAGGTGGAAGATAAGCCATGTAGTTCTTAATAAGTTTTCGTGTGACTCCCTTGGTGAGTCTGTAGCGCTGCAAGAACTTCTTGTCTGTGTAAAATGACAGGGGATCCCTCCTGCGATAGTATTCCCTCTTGGTGCACAGAATGTAGTACCGACCCATGTTTACTTCTGTCTTGAATATGGCGGGTCACTAGTGAGGGAGAAGGGTCAAGGTCACTAGGTCAACCTGGAAGAAAATAAACGCGAAGGATTAAAATCAAACACGGACCCTTAAAACCATTAAAAGACAGCCAAAAAGGGTCCGTGTTCGAACACCTAGTGGTCCCCTACCCCACCGCATTCATGGTAATAAACGCGGAGTTATGACAGACTTTAATAGGTTCCGCGTTCTGAGCAGAAACGGTCAAAAGTCCGTGTTTGCAGGCGGACCTCCGTCTTTGAAAGCGGAGGTCCGCGTTCGGGGAAAAAAAAAAATTTTTAAACGCGGTGAAACGTTTTTTTTAAACACGGACTCCGTATATTAAAAACGGATATCCGCATTTAATATATTAAACACGGTGAAATGGCCTCCTGGGGGGAAGCTGTGAACAGCCACAGTGGCACCTCTATTGTGATAAGCCTGTAGGTGCGACCATACAACAATAGGCCTCCATAATAGTGCATTTATGATTCAACCCAAAGCTATAGCTACATGTAGTAAACACATACACTCAGTAAGTGTTTAAGTTGCAGTGTACATGTTAAGGTGAACTATACGAATGGAAAGTGAATTGATTGATTGATTTGTGTTTTACAGCACTTTAGCGGCACTAAGTGGCTATCCCGTGCTTCACAGGTTGATAATTTAACAGAGGAATGTGTCAGTGCCCGCGCATATGTGCACCACACACATCCTGAGGGGAGAGGAAAGAGGAGATATAGACCCTTTTAAGTGGGCTAGGGAAGCCCGGAATGGAAAGTGAAGGTAAGTAAATATATATATATATATATATATATATATGTAATATATATATATATATATATATATATATGTATCTATGTATCTATCAATCATTATATTAGGTTTTAGGTCTATATTATGTTCTATATGATCTGTAAATTAGGTTCTTTCATATAATATTATCAATTTGAATAGCAATACTTTAATGTATTTATTTTTGCATTATCTCACGATTCTGGCCTCTACAGTGCTTTTTTGCTCATAACCCCAGTTCCTTATCCAGCCATAACACACTCTCAGGCCTTTTGTTCGTCTTCAAGAAGGTGCTAGTTTCAATCTGGACATGTTAATAAATTTGAGGAATATACAATGTCAACTCCTCCATACATTTCCTGTTAAAACCGTTTAGGTTCAACGGGGAATTGATCCCCGGCTGCTGTGGCAGGAGGCAAGCTCGCTGTCCACTATACCAAGGCGACAGGTGGTAGAACCCAATACACATGGAAGATATGGAAAAGTTGTCTGACATACCTGATGTTTACAGAGCTCGTTTCAATGGTGCCAGGTGGAGTTATTAAGAGAGAAACATCCTTAGATATCCTATATGAATATGCCATGCCTAATTTCTCCATTTTCTTCGAAATGAATAAGAATCCATTGATTTTCCATAGCGATGCGTCTCGGCACCCACCATTGCGGCTTGCCAACCCGAAAGTAGGTCAGGTACATCCGGGCACCTACCCGCTTCGTATCAGGCCGTGTGCATTGGATCGGTATGGAAAATCAATGGATTCTTATTTATTTCGAAGAAAATGGAGACAAAATGTATGCGAACACCAACTAGAGATCGTATATTTGGTGGTGCTAGAAGTACAGGACTTGACATTATTGGATTATACCGGAAAAATGTGTGTAAAGGTGGAGGTGTGTCGGGCCGAGTGACAACATGGCCACGGCGGGTTGGCAAAGCAAGCGGATTGCATGCACTTACATAATGTCTTCTCATGGATTAATTCTGGGGTTATAAGGTAAGATATTCATACATAATGGATGAATACGTTAGATAAACGTATTAATCCATGTTATGAGACAGCACTTGTGGGTTTATTAACCCACAAGTGCTGTCTCATAACCTGGATTAAAGGCTTATTAAACTTATTTCCTCTTTTGTCATTTTCTAGAGCCTCTGCAGGTGTTGCCGGCCAGCAGGAGCTCCCAGGGCTTGCCTACCCTTTCCCCAGAGCCCCTGGAGGTATTGCAGGCCAGCAGGAGCTACCAGGCCAGCCTACCCTTTCCCCAGAGCCCCTAGAGGTATTGCCTGCCAGCAGGAGCTACCAGGCCAGCCTACCCTTTCCCCAGAGCCCCTGGAGGTATTGCCGGCCAGCAGGAGCTACCAGGCCAGCCTACTCTTTCCCCAGAGCCCCTGGAGATATCACCATAACCAGGAGCCAGCCAGGTCTGGGGAAAAGATGATGAAATTGATGAATTGAATCCCACCCCTAAATAAAAATAAAATGATGCCTCAAAATTTAAATGAGTTTCCTAAGGGTTTAATATAGTAAATATATCCCAGATTTCCTAGTGCTTTCAGCAGATTCACCAGAAATATATCCTTCTATTTTAATGTGACTTACATGAGATTAAATCTGATGTTTCTTTTAGTTTTCATGAGGTATACATAATATTATATCCCAGG
This sequence comes from Acholoe squamosa, assembly GCA_949317995.1. Lineage (NCBI taxonomy): Eukaryota > Metazoa > Annelida > Polychaeta > Phyllodocida > Polynoidae > Acholoe > Acholoe squamosa. The sequence goes on along the minus strand of OX439043.1, from coordinate 19,645,200 downwards.
TTTCCATGAGGTTTATAGGGGTTTGGAAAATACTATATCCCAGATTTCCGTGGGGTTTAATGAGACAAACAGAAAATTATATCCCTAGTTTCCATTGAGTTTACTTGAGAATACCTCAGGTTTCAAGGAGGTTTAAGTAAATCTACATCCCAGTAAAGTGTACCAATACATGCTATACATGTTCTCATAAACTCCTTTAAATCTCAGATTTACAAGGCCCACTGGGCACATCAATGTTGATTCAGCGTTGAAACAACGTTTGCAATGTTTGCATATCAACATTGATTTAGGGTTGAAATAGAGTTGAAATTGAAAGTTGAAACAACATACTCAAAATCAACTGTGATTCAACATCTAACCATCAGCGCTGATTCAATGTTTGTGTTTCTATGTTGACTCAACATTGTTTCAACAATGTTGAAACAACGTTGACAGTTGTTTTGTTGACATATCAATGTTGAATCAACATTGTATCAACATTGAAATCAATATTGTTGATTTAACATTGACAAATCAATGTTGAATCAACGTTGAGTTGACAACAATATTTCAACATTGATATGTCAACTGTTGACTGGATGTTGAAATGGTGATGGTTGACAACGTTGAAATACAAATATTGAAAAAGTGTTGAAAACAGGTTGATCAACATCATCAACATAACATCAACTGGATGTCAATGTTGATGCAACATTGTGTGCCCACTGGGGGTTTACATTTTCCTGGAAAACTCAAATATACCCCATGAAATCACTTGAAACCTGGTATACACTGAGGTTTATGTGTGAATATAAATCTTTGTACACCTTGACTTTGGTGCAGTGGTGACTCTCCAACATACTGATCTTGAGTAAAGACCATAATTGCTGATGCAAGCCTTGTCTGCTTTATCTGGTAAAATATACATATTTTATAAATGTTCCCTATCATAGAACCTCCCATATAAAAGCTGCACTCTCACCGAGAACCCGACTTTTAGAAAAAGCTACTGAAAGTAAATAAAATCCTATCCAACACTTTCATGCTAACATACCTCATATAAAATAACTGAGATTTTCTTTCATTACTAAACTTAATGTCATACCTGTTCAACCTGAAAAGATCTTCCTACTTTGAATATCAACTTACAGAGGGAGGCTAAAAAAGACAACTTATAGTTAGATTGTTTAGAAATGCAAAACTTTCCTATATAAATTCACAATGTTTGCATTATATCTAAGACAATACCATTTTGCCAAAAAGTCTCTTTTGATTACTTTCAGAGGTGACAAATTCCGCAAAGATTATGGACAGATTGGCGTATTCAGGAGCTTGCTGCCAAATGCCAATTTGTTGGCATTATCAGCTAGTGTCCCACCAAGCATGCAGCCAAAGATGTTTGAGATATTATGCATGAAGCCAAAAAAGGTCTGTGTAATAGAACTATCAACAGACCAGCCAAACATCCTCTACACCTGTGTACCTGGCACACCAACTATTGATGCCTCACTGTATTTGTTGGCTAATGATTTGAAGGAAAAGAAGTTGGAATGCCCCAAATACATCATATAATTGTAGCATTATGGATGAGCTTGCTCTGTTGTATGATTATTTGGAGGAACAAAATGGCGATTAGGCATACCTTGGAATGCTTTCCTTTCGCACCTACCCGGAACCTCAGGTGTTCCTGAGGTTCCAGGTAGGTGGCAGCACCTATCTGGGTCCGTGGGACACCTGCCGACAAACCTAGGGATCCATATAAAAGCCATGCGCTCACCTGCTACGTCACAGGCCATGTAGGCCTCTTTACATGCTACATGTAATGACATGTTTCCCTAACTACCATTTATAGGGTAACCAGAAGGTGTACTGAATAAACCCGATGGCATACACTCGGAAAACTGTCTTCATATTTCTTTCAAGACTCAAAGCTAGCTAGTAAAACAAAAACCACTATATTGGTGCCGTGACAAGTTAATTCTGGTGTGTATAGCCAAGACTATAACATCCGAACGGCTTATACATGGGTTGCATGAGCTTAATCAGACCGCCCCTTATGGACAACAAATTGCCCAAGAAAATGGAAATGGTACCCTAACGGTGCAAGCCCATTCGAATTCCCAGGATGAGTGATACTTAACCCTTGACACAATCGGGTCCTCACTACCAAGTAGATAGTGAGGAAAATATTCCAGATTAAGTTAGGAGAGAGCAATCCATACAGAGTCAGACTGCTTTGTTAGGGAATAATTCACTTGCTGGAGAATCATGTAATTTAATGTTTGAGGCTGGTGGCAGCATGATGTAACATACAAAATACCTGAAGGCGAGGAGTTAAAACAACCTGATGTCTTCCCAATGAATGACACCTATGTCACCTTAAACAAAACACTAAATGTTTTGGTTAAGGCGAAGGATGAAGTCACTACAGAAAAGGAGCAACTAGAACACAAACTTCTTGGATTAAAGAAATAATTCAAGCGGAAGAAGAATGTTTATCTGAATGATCTTCAGATTGAAAAAAACAAACTCCAAGAAATGAGACAATCATTCCAGAAGGAGTATGACTTAAAAGATAGTCTTATAAAAAGAATATGTAGATACAAATGATCAGCTATGCCGAGAAAAAGTGAATACAGAAGCTGAAGTAGTATATTATCGGACTGAGATGGAGGACTTGAATGAGCAATGTAACAAGCAAGCTCAGGAAAATGAAGTGGTTTGGTTAGGGATAATAACATATAATCGACAACTGGAACAGGATAAAGAAGGTATGATACAAGTAAACAAGAACTGCAGGAAACTGCAATGGCATTAGATAAGTACATAGAAGTGCTACAAAAGTGTGTAGTGAATAAAGACCCAAATGTCGTTTCATGTAAGTTGAATGATAATGACGAAATGGTAACTATACCATTGGATCAGATAGCTGCTACCTCAACTAGCTTACAACAGAGCTCACCAGTCAGATTTGACCCTTTTGTTAAAGACGGTGCAAACAAAAATGTTAACTCTGGAATTATTCTAAACCGGATGGTAACGTTTCTAGGGGAGTGGGATCTGATGGCTCGACTACTACAGTCAACGCCATTAAGACACCCGTACGTAGCACCCCTTCACCTGCAAATCCGAGATAAGATCCGCATGTCGGGCACGCCTGATCTGAGTGGCATAATAAACCTGCCTTGGACCAGTGCTCCTGTAGTAGTAACCACACAGAGTACGACTCCACCACCTGTACCCCAGGCAGTGGCTCCAGTAAGAGGTTTGCTGATGCCTCCCTCTTATTATTCGTAACCTGGACATAGTACTCTGGCAGGACCCATATTCCCTTATCCCGCTCCCGGTCCGAATGTAATGCGAGCACAGATACCTAATCAATACGCTGTGCCGTCCCAACCAGGGATAACTTCTCAGCCTGTACCTTTATCCTGGATTGCAATAACAGGCCTGAGAGGGAATGTGACTCAACGTACTTATGTTCCACAATCTGTAACCAGTGGCCAACGCCCATCCGTACGTTCTGGATGTACCAATACTGGAAATGGTCAGAATAGCTATTATTTTCGGACACACAGTATGGGGGATCCGGAAGAGGATTCTCTTACTCTGGTTATATCCTAATTATACCCGTAATCAACTGTATGGTCACAGATCTACCGGTTATGCTGGTGGGCCCGGAGGATCTGAGGGAGGAGCCTCTGGAGCAGGTGGGAATGGACCCCCGGGTGGACCGCCAGAAGGATCAGGATTCAGAAGTTTGGGATCAGGAGGGGATGGTAGAAAACCTAACCGTAGAGCCTCTATGCCTGCTGCAATGCAGAGTGTGTTCGATAGGTGTGAGTGTATCCAAAACTTGGGTATCGACTGCTACTGAAAGGGTGCAGATGGAAGGGAGATCATGGATTGGAGTATGCGAGAAGCTGACAGGCTTCGAGGCTGTGCTTATCCGGCAAGGAGAATTGCTAGGATCCCCCCTCCTTATGACCCTAATGAGCCATGAAAGGATCGATATCAAGCCTTCAGGGAGGTGCCAGATTCAATAGTCGGCTTCATTGCCAGAGGAAGAGTCTTGGTCCTCATCCTGGTCCATATACCCAGCTAGAACAACTTGTGCAATTTACATCATTCTTACATGAAAACTCATGTGATTTACGTAAAAAAGACATCATTTAGATTAGTTTTGCTAGCAGGGATATTGGGAGTAGTGGGTGCTGGAGTTGTGAGGGTTAACTGAGTTTATTTCTGCTTCCGCATTAGGTTGAAAAGTAGTGGGGGACGGTCCATTGGTCAGATTCATCCTGGTGGGGGCGGGGTCAGTCGGTGCTAGAGCACCTTCCCCTGAATCCTAGTCATCATGATGGCTGTTAGCATTGTCATTATCATGATCAGGTTGAGACCCTGTGTGGCTTCTGTTATCCTTTCTGCCGGGAGTGGGGTCTCTAGACTTTTTCATTGACTGTTGCACCCAATTGTCTGGGATGGTGAAATCTGTAAGTACCATGAAGGAGACATTACGGCTGTTGTTTGATTGCCCATTGACAGGGATGAAAACAAAGCTCTTGCTGCTTTCAGATGATCTGGATCTTTGATCAGATCAATTTTGGAATCGGATCTGTTATCTCTGGAGGCAGATCTGTCAGTCGACCTTGATTTCTTGTTGAAACCATTTTTGAATTTGTTTTCATACTGCTTGCTATAATTGCCACTAGGTAGCCTGTCCTCCTTTTTGTGGACATTTTGGTATTTGTCCTTTCTGGACCTGTTGTCCTTGGAGTTGCCGTTATATCCAACTGCACACAATTCAGTGGGGTTGCTCTGGGCCTGTGCAATTTTTATTGCTTCAATGTTTAATTCTTGGTCAAGAGCAAACTCTTCAGCTCTTATTAGAGTTTTTGGTGATTTCGCCAGGACAACATTTTTCAGCTCAGGTCTGAGGCCATTGATTAGGTAGTCGATTTGTGAGGTCTTATCCAGGTTGGTGTTTGATAGCAGCAGGGTCATGTCAGCCAAGTAGTCTTCTGTAGACTCATTGGGCTGCTGTTTCCTGCTCCTGTATCCCTTGAGTAGGGTGGTTGGGTCGAATCTTGTTAGAAAGGCCTCATATACAGCATCCTTGCCCTGCATGATTGGTTTGTCCATTGGAGTGGACGTTTCTGATGAAGAATTCAGTCAGGAACCTCCCTGCAAACCTTTAAGGTAAGGACTTATCAAAAGGTTCTGGCTTGTTGAATGAACCTAATTTAGCAGATGTGAGCTTGTCACTGTCCTTCACACCTGGTGATCCTGTGTTTAGGTTGAAGGCGGAGTGCCCTAGGTTTGGTTTCACTGGTGTGGAGTGTGCTAATTGAGGGGACCTGGGAGGATAGGGCAATCACACTGATTGGCTACATAACCTTGAGGGATGTAGACATTGATAACTATCCGACCCGAGTTTTGAACTGTTAGGGTTAAGCACTGGGATGTTTGTTGCTGCTGCCACCTGGTGTGAGCTCACTGAGCCGGCGCTGTTTGTTTGGTACAGTGCTCTCTGTGGGGTGGGCTTGGCAGTTGCTGTGTTATTATTGGTGCTGTCTTGGAAAGCACTTGGTTGGCTCAGCCTGGTTCCAGCCAGGGTATTTGGATGGGATGGGCTGTAATTAGGTGCTGTTGGATATGGCGGGCTTTGGTGGAGTGGGCCTGAGCGCCGCTGTTTGCTGGGTGGGATCTGATTAGTTATGGAGCTACTAGCCTTGACTGACTGACCATGCAAGGCTTTGAAAAACTCTGTTTTCATGGAATCCATGTTCTTGCTGAGATGTTCAGTCATTTGGTATGTAAAATCTTCAGACCTTCTTAGGACATCCAAATTGGCTCTGCTGTCCTTCTGAGATTGTGGGTAGCCTCATTCTCCATGTGCTCTCTCCAACAGTTTATATGTCATCTAGTCCCTGGTGAACCCTGGTCAATTGGTCTGAGTTTTCTTGTCCACTTCTTTTCATTTCGGTAGACTTAATAACGGTTCACCTGCTTGGTGAGCAGCTCAGAGGAAGAGTTGCTGATTACCTTGGTACATTTTCTGACCAGACTTTTTCTCAGATTGTCCTGATCGTAACAGGGGGGCTGGCCTCTGGACATTGTGGGGCCAGCTCTATGGGGGAAGGTGACTTTTGTATCCTCCCTGGAAGAGCTGATGACTCTATCAAAAGTCTGTAGCCAGTGGGTGTCCTTCTACTGAGAGGCGAGCTAGATTGTGTCCTCCTCCTGCGTCTAGGATGGGGTCTGCTTGCTGAGTCTACAAAGCTTGTCCTGCACTGGGTGGTGGGCATGTACACAGGTGGGGGGTAGTATAAGTCCTTCTCCTCAGATGTGGAAGGGTGGTGGTAGGTTCTGGGTTGGTCACCAATGGGGTCAGGCCAATCATGCTCTAAGGGTCTATTGATGTGGGCTGAAAAGCTTGAGGTGTTTCCTAGCACTTGGTTTTCAGGGTAGGTGCTGGGAGGAAGGTATTTTGCTCTCCCCACACCGTTCTCATAAGCTGATCTCCACCTCGATATGGTTGATCCAATAATCAGCATCTAGGGAGGTCTCAGAATCTGAGTCTATGAACACAGGGCTTTCTCAAAATAGGGTTGGTTGGTTTGCAGACCTTGTACTGGTAGTCACTGTATCAATACCGACCTGTGATGGGTTGCAATTGGTAGGAGCGGTATTGGGTGAGACAGGTGGCTGTGATGATGCAATATCCTTGAGGGTGTCTTGTGATCTATCCTCAAGATGTAGGTCTAGGTACAGGTGGTCTGGTGTACCTATGATGGGTGTGTCAGAGTTGGGAATCTATTCCTGGTGCGGAAATGGATGTACTGGTGTGTGCTCCAGTATTGTCGTCTATACTTGTTGAGGAAAATTGTTCAGTACCGGTACTCACAGAGTGGTTTACACATGGTTGAAGGGCTGTGGGTATAACTGGGTCCAATTTCAGTGCGTCGGGTGAGGAATTTTCTGTCCGGAAATGGTATGATGCAGATGCGGGTGGGTTGGGCTCGTCTAGCCCAGGTGATGTAAAGGCACGTTCAGAAGCTGGCTCCTTGGGTGTTGTCCTACTAATGCTAATGGCTATGAGAGGTAATTGTAGTGGGTGAAGTTCTCCACCATCGTGTCAATGAACCATTTTAAGTGGGTGAAGTGATAAACACTGAATCTAGAGAAGTTCTTTTGATCCTCTTTATTGCACAGCTGACATGAGTGTTCATGCAGGTGGTAACAATGATACACTCGCCAGTGTCCAAGCTCTGTTCCTGATATAAGGTATAGGTATGGTGTGAAGAGATGTAAGGTAGAGATACTGGGAGGTGCTCATGCGGGGTGTTATATGTGACCAGGCAAGCAAAAACACCCATCTGTAGGGAAACTCATTATCAAAGTTCATCTGAAGATCTTTAAAATGAGACATCACTGGTTTAAATATTCCTAGTTGTTATGTCAGAACCCCACCTTGAACATAGGTCGTTATTCATATTTGGAATTGATGATTAAGCTCTAAATACATCAAAACACGATAAATCAGCCTTTTTCATAAAAAATACATAACAATATGGTGATTTTTGTCATAGATTTTGATCTAGAAGGAATTTTGCATTTCTGTTTTCAGAATTGGTTCTTTGGTGAGTTTCCCTGAAAATTGGCATAAAAATCTGCAAATTTTGATTATTGGAATGGTTGCCATGGCAACCAGAAACAGGCATATAGGCTGATTTCTCATGAAAAATGTTCATTTTACCTTCCAAATAGGGGTCATTTCTACCGAAAATGGTGCATTTTAAATGAGACCATTGAATTCTGCATCAAAAATTAGCTTAATATATTTTTTATTGATTTTACAGTAATTTTGCCTCTCCAATGCCCCCTGGTGGCCAAATGGGGAATTAAAAATCTGCCGCGGAGGGGTGTTCTCGCTTGATGGGTCACATATACTCAGCTGAGCAGCTCCCAGTAAGGACGACGTCTGCTCTCCGTCACGTGTGACCTTGGTGGTGCAATACCAATCAGAGAGCAGCTCGCCACAGGGACCAATGAGGGACAAGGGTGTTTCATTCAGGTTTGCCCTGGTCCTAAAATAGCATCCACTGGTATGTTGCAGGACCTCCAGTGGGGTCGTGGCCGGAATTATCCGGTTTGGCTGTCATGACATCTGTGTTGGGATGACGTGTGAGCAGATCACTGGATCCCACTAGAGGAGGCGGGGTTCGGTGCTTTAGTGACCCCGCCTACTATAGAGTAAATAGATAGGGGCTGGCGGTAGGCCTGTGGACAGAGCTGGGGCCTGTATGGCGAAGAAATTAATAAAGGTGTAAAATAATGATAATACCCGGAATAGTCTATTGACAGTAATGTATATCCATGTGGTGTGCGAACAGTGAAGTTTCATTTTACCATGTACCACATTGTCTTTAAATTAACCTTATGACCCTAAATGTAATATAAAGGTTTCACCTGATACTTCCAACTACAACATACCTATAACCTTTTGGTGCCCAGAACTATTTGACAATTTTCTATTTATTTCATAGGTATATCACTGTTGTTAAGTATATATACTATTCTGATCTTCTTTCTTGATATTGGCCTCGTATCACATTCTGAATGCCTTTAATTTAGAATTTTAGTTCAGATGAGATATCAGGTCTGGCCTCAGTCCAGTTTGGTTGCCATAGCAACTAAACATTCTATTTTGTTATAATGTGGTATCTTTGTTGTTGTCATTAAGTGGACTAATTATTCCAATGAATGGCAACAATATCATAGAAAGTTCAAAGTATATTACTCCTACACATCATTATAACCCTTATATGCGTATGAATTACAATCGACTGCATACTGCAAACTTATGTCATGAATAATACACATTTTCATTCTTTCTTATTTTTACGATGATGGATAGATCATCATGGTATTGTTTAAAAACACAATCCACAAAAATTGGGCTCCCGAGGTATTTCTTTTGAAAAAAAAGTCTTTTTAAAAATGTCTTAGATTTGCTAATTCTTTTTTCTGTGATAACCATCAATCACAGAAATATGAATGCTCACATGGTTAATGCTTTGATATTATTGTTTATTTAGAACTTTTGTTTGTATCCCTATTACATGGCATTCTGTGTGCATTCCTAATGTTTCGACAGTACATGGCTTAAACTTAGGTAGAAATAGCAAGATATCAACAGCCTTTTTCAGCTTTTGAAATTCGTAACTCAAGAAGCTGTTTTTAAGACCCTTTATCTTCTATTTCAACTGAGATACTAAAACAGGAAAAAATGTTTTTAGAACTCCCTGAAGCCAAATCAAAAGAATTGCCAAAACTACATCTGTCAGTGGAATGAACTGTCCTGCCATGCAATTGCAGAGTTCCATAAAATTATGATATAATTTACAATTGCCTATATCTTCAAAGTTACAAACTGATAGCTAGTTCCACCTCCCTAGGGAAGTGAACTAATGCGAAATATTGCAGCCAACAGCAAGGGACATAGTAATGAGCACAAGCTCCGAATGCACTTATGTAAGGTTTCAGCAGAGTTTTGTCACAGGCCAGTAATCTCCATTACCAAGGGGACCTTTACTAATGCTCACTCATCAATCACAACGTCATGTACTGGAGAGAAAATCCTCCGTTGGGTTTCCACATCACCATGAGATGAGTGATCAGCCCAGTGTGAAATCCCCATCACAATACACGTCATTAATCTGACAAGGTCGTCAAGCATGACATCAGGTGTTCAGTGTATAGGGAAAGATGCTCAAAGAGGCTGCTTAGCCGTGCATGGGAAGAGTGGTTAAAATCAATGAGATAACAAATAATCATCCATTTAACCAAATTAGACAAACAAGGACTTGAGGGTATTTCTTGATAATGCTAATTGCCATTCCTTAGACATATACCTTTGTTGTTGTCATTTAGTGGACTAATTATCATAGAAACTTCAAAGTATATTACTCCTACACATCATTATAACCCTTATATGCGTATGAATTACAATCGACTGCATACTGCAACCAAACTTATGTCATGAATAATACACATTTTTATTCTTTCTTATTTTTACGATGATGGATAGATTATCATGATATTGTTTAAAAACACAACCCATATAAATTGGGCTCCCGAGGTATTTCTTTCAAAAATAAAAGTCTTTTAAAAAATGCCGTAGATTCGCTAATTTTTTCTGTTGTAACCATCAATCACAGAAATATGAATGCTCGCATGGTTAATGCTCTGATATTATTGCAGAAGCTCTGAATGCACCTATGTAAGGTTTCAACACATGCATTTTGAAGCTAGTACAGCCTCAATGTCCTATTGTTAATTTCATTTCAATTGTGGTCAATTCAGGACAAGATGACTGTGTAAAATCGACATGAATTATGGTGTTCAATTTGACAATGAAGACCTTATTCCATCACTACTCATTTTACAAACCAATGAGTGTGTTGCAAATGAAAAGCTGTGCATTGTGATATCTTGAGATCACAATGCAGAAAATACTGGTGATAAGAGTATATTGTTGAAGTTTTATGTTGGTTTCATTAGTAACAAATCACCAAAGCTTTCAATGTTCACATCTGCTGGGCCATTCATTTGGCTTAGTCCTTTTGGGGTTGCATGGCAGGCTAGTCACTTGGCAAAAAATATTTTAAGTATTTTTTCAACCAATTTTCAACCAGATAAACCAATGAGGAAACCAATAAAAACGTTTTTTTTAACATTCAAAAAACGTTTTTATGCCAAGTGGGTAATGTATCGTTCATTTTGGTTGACATGAATGCAGCTCTGGCCCCTTTACATGTACACATCACTTTGACCCTTAAGGGTAGATAAACTCTTTGTTGTGGGATATGCAGTAATCGGTTCTAGAGGAAATTTTCTTAGTCTGTTTTCGGTTCACAGTTCCTTATGTAAATATCCAACACATTTGTCGCAAAAATTCCCGTTTAGAATAATGGAGTGGTTTCCATGGCAACCAGAAATTGCCATCTATGCCCTTTATCTATGTTTCGATGGCAACGGATGTCTCTTTTGCATTCCATAAATGGAAGGTTCCGGTAGAAATGGATTAACTCTGAGCATACCAGTGAATTCCCCATCAAAAATTGATCTGAACCATTTTTTGGTATATTTTTCAGTGTTTGACTCATAAACTGCCCCCTGGGGGCCAAATGTAGAACTAAAAATCCCCCCGGATGCACATTTTCTCCAGATGGGTTATATATTTGCTTTTTTCAGTTGCCTGCACCAACCTAGGTTTGACAAGCAATTACAAAAGAACTATCTGGAATATTTTAGCTCAAGATATCTCATTTTAAAGGATGTGACTTAAGGTTTAAGAGGCCCCTTTTTCCCTGGATGCATGGTTTCCCCCATCTGGTCACCTATATGAATGGCTCTCAATGGGAGATAGTTTCCATGAATGACTGTTCAACCTATTGCCCACTAAATCTACTCTGGCATGTTACTAGTGCTTTGGGATACTCCTTCATGGCATGACATGTTCCCAGATGTCCTTATAATCCATCTCTTGTTGGTTTATATACCTTTAATACTATCAAAATAAGAGAATACCTTATGACAAAAATTGACTCAAGGTGTCTGGCATCTTAAAGTCTGGTTCTGCTACCCCATATAATGCCTGTCACTGACCACTCTGACAGGAAATTGTCTGTATTGATCAGTACGTATGAACAGACAGCTTCTAATGAAGGCTCCACATCATTACTTAGAGGCACTGTGAGTACCATACCGAACCAATGGATGGTGATGGGTGATCGTTAAACTTTCCTATTGCTTCTGAGTAATGGCTGAAAGGTGTTTACACAGATGGAGGGAGACCACTAACTGCAGCATAAATGGTAATTCTAGAAAGAGCTTCAGGTGACTTTATCAAGATGTTCATGAATACCAGTACTCATTAATGTTGTTCTAAAAGCATATTTTTGTTTGTCTTTAATATTCCTTACATGTATACAGTGTCTCAAACTGTTTCACAAGTCTACACCCACTCATGAAAAATGTATTTGAAACATTTAGGTGATATTGTGGTTGTACACATTTTACAGTTCATATAAACTGTTGTTTTTCTTTACATTCTTATTCTTGAAACCTCATGCATTACACCTTGAAACCTAATGCATTAAATAATACATGATTCTGCTGCCATAAATCATGAAAGCCGGTAGACAAATCCAGAAGGGATTTAACAATTGCAAACTTAGCTGTTGATGTAAGAAAGCACATGTCTCCTGTATGGCACACAGAGAGAAGTCAGGGGGGAGAGTGGGGGACAACTGTGGTAATTCCCAGGTTATCACTTTGAAGTAGTCTAGCACCTGGATTATCTAACAGGTGCTAAACAAAAAAGACAACAGATGCTAACACTTTATAACAAATAAAGAGGACAGTGCTTGTATGACTTAATATATTATCCATTGTGCTGGAAACCCCCACTCCCTTCTCTTCCTGATTGAATTGAATTGAATTTCTATTGACATTTAAATTGACACGTCGCTGGGAGTTTTTCAACAAATGTCAACCAGGCATACACCAGCGTAGTATACCTGCAAGATAGAAAGATAATAGATAAATGCTCTCATTTGTTTGAGAAACATCAAATACTGTCCAGGTATTGTTAAAGGGTCACGGTCATCTTTAGTTCCTACATCCAGAATGTAATTATTTTTTTATATAAGATTGTTTATACATATGCATTTCAAAAGTGAAATAAAATTCAATGTTTACGGTTTAGTTTGTTCATACTAGAGGTCTGATCATAGGGGCATTTTAAACAAATCATTGAATCTACTCCATATTAAACAAAGCCCCTTTCCATGATTTCATGAGTATGTGCCCTATTTTCTAAACAAGTTATGCACTGCTTCAACAAAGTACTTGCACTCACCACATTCGTCTCAGAAGTCACCTGCTTTGTTTAGAAAAGAGAGAGCTGCACTATCAGGTACCTACTCATGTCACACACTCTATAGTATATTTTACTGACTGACTTCTCCCAACTAGGTACCTACTCAAAGGCGTTTTTTTTAGCACCGTACATGAATGACCACTTGTGAGCAACAAAAGGGACAAGTTATAGCTACATGAAAAGAAAGGACTGGAAACAAGGGCTTTTTTAGCTAGCTCTTCCTTTTCCTATAGGAGCAACACCCTCCTAGTGTCCAGTACAATACTCTGCTCAATACCTACAGGCTGCCCAGCCAGTGTGTGCGTCGGCAAGGCAATCTAGACCCTTTAATTCAGTCAATATAATGTGTTCACTGTCTGCGTTGCACTACTCAATCTTTTCCACAAAAGTTTCCCTCTGTGGGATGGACTTTTTGAAAAAATGCCATTTCTTTACTCTTGGGAGTTGAGCGTTACTTGTTCATTGTTCCTCAGTGCCCTCATTGGCACAAGTACATTTCCAGGTATCTTTGACGTTTTGTACATATCAGTCCAAATAGTTATTTGTCTCTTACAACTTGCAATTTTTCTATGTTACATCTGGAGTTGAGTTGATCCACACTTATATCATGTTGGTCTCTCACACCTTGGACAATGCAGAGTGCATCGTTTTGCTGAGATTGTAGTTTTCGTATTGCCCAATCAGATCCTCCTTCGATGATATAGCCACAGTAGTCAAATAACGAGGGTTTGTTCTTTTCTTCAGACGTCTGAGATGTGCTAGTCTCAGTCTCATCAAGTTGATCAACTTCATCAAAGGGGTCTCAGGGACAAGTGAGTATCGACAAGTGAGTACCATTTTCAGTACTTTTCCATTCATCTTTAGGTCCATGTTTGTCAAGTCTGGGACAGATCGTTGCGAGTAGCTCCATAACACCTCTGTTTTGTCTGTGTCCGCTAATAAGGCCTTGTGACTGTGCATTTTTGAACACCTCTTTTACATTATTAGTATTCCAATAATTAAGGTTTATATACCTTAGTGCAAATTCCTTTTCTGCAATTATTTTGACCAATACTGGTTGGCCAGAAATCAGGTTGTTGGAACACCCCTTGCATGCTACATAAAACTGTTCTAAAACTGGATTCTTCAAGCTTCAGTAACCCCAGCTGGCTCAACTAATTTCTCTGTGTATTTGTGAAAGAAGGCCTTGAGAATACTTTAACAACATATTATAGTCCAGACAGTCTTGAAAAGAGAGTTTTACAAATACACAACTTCAGGAAGGCACATGATAATTAACCAAAAATAAAGAAGATCTGATGATATCCCAAGATGCCTTCAGCTGGTGAAGTTGGAGTTTTGAATGGTGAGCATTAATCGATCATGAGATGTTAACTGAGATATACTATGGCATCCGCACCAGGTGGCAGCCCTTGTGTAATGAGTCTGATCTAGAAGGTTATTTCCATTATCCTTTCACATCCCATAAGGGCTATCCTTAGAGGCAGCATGCGAATTATGCATTTGGGATCAACCTTTTCTCAATTGTCTCTATCATCAAGAAGACAGAGAGGACATAGACAATGAGCATGAGCTTAAGAGTGTGAGAGATCATTTTAGTAATGTGTTAAGACGCATAGAAATAAGACAAGATCCCCCAAACTGCCAAATAACTCAAGCTTTTTTTCTTTTTAACTCTTTGTTGTCCCTGTTCATGTGAAAGGAAATTGCTTGGTTCACAGGGATGAGACTATCAATTTAAGAGAATTCAGTAAAACTTCAAGGTCCTATCATGAACATAATATCAGCTACATTTTGGGATTGTAGACCCCATTTGTATTTATTGTAATCCAATTAATTCCTCTAATCTGTCTGTAGGGAGTTGATAAACTTATAATGAGACCATACATGTAATAGGAAAGGTATCAAACTGACACCTTCAACTACAACAGAGCTATAAAGCAGCAAAGCCCAGATTTTTCAACGACACTAGACCTCAATTTGGCCTATGTTAGCCCACAGAGTAAGGTTTTGTCTCAGACCATCAATCTTCATTCCCAAGGGGACCTTTACTAATGCTCACTCACCAATCACAACATCATCTACTGGAGAGAAAATTCTCCTTTTGAGTTTCTACACCACCATGAGATCAGTGATCAGCCCAGTGTGAAATACCCATCACAATGCACTTAAATAATCTGAGAAGATTGTCAAGCATGACATGAGGTGTTCAACATACAGAGGAGGGGTTTGTTTTACAAAGGGGCTGCTTTGCAGTGCAAAGAAAGAGCTAAAAATCAATGAGATAATAAATAATCTGCTATTTGTGAAACGGGCATTTCTTTACAGGGTGAGGCAAATATTGTTCCAATCATCATCACTAAGGCAAGAAATATCACTGCCAGTATTTATAAGGAGCATGGGAATAAGCACAAGCTCCAAATGCATTACGGTGAAAACAAACATACAACATATATATATATATATATATATATATATATATATATATATATATATATATATATATATATATATATGTTTTTAAATCATATTCACAAAGTTTCCCTTTACTCATAAACTGAAAAGCAAAAACCTGAGTGATATATAAAACCACTTGTAGACCCCATGGTCTTTCAATGTTGAACTCATGTATAGCTTCAAGGTCTTAATATCGATTTCATTTCAATTTTGGTTGATTCAGTACGAATCTACTATTTGGCAAATTCAGAAATGAAAATTGTGATTGAACAGGATTTGCGCCCAAGAAATTGTATTTGACAATGAAAAGCTCATTATATCAACACCTCTCATTTTATCAAAGTAATTATTGTGTTTTGTTAATGAAAGCCTGTGCCTTCCCAGTGGGCACAGAACGTTGCATCAACGTTGACAACATGCTGATATTATGTTGATGATGTTGATCAACCTGTCTTCAACACCTTTTCAATGATTCTTTTTCAATGTTGTCAACCAACACCATTTCAACATCCAATCAACAGTTGACATATCAATGTTGAAATATTGTTTTCAATTCAATGTTGACTCAACATTGATTTTGTCAATGTTGAATCAACAATATTGATTTCAATGTTGATTCAATGTTGATTCAACATTGACATGTCAACAAAGAATGCCCTAACAAATATCAACGTTGTTTCAACATCATATCAATCTTGTGTCAATGTTGAATCAACATAGAAATACAAACGTTGAATCAGCGCTGATGGTCAGATGTTGAATCACAGTTGATTTTGATTATGTTGTGTCAACTTTCAAATTCAACTATATTTCAAGCCTTTATCAACTGTTGATATGCAAACATTGCAAACGTTGTTTCAACGCTGAATCAATGTTGATGTGCCCAGTGGGTTGTAAACATTTTGGCAAAGTGGCTCGTATTCCTTCAGATCACAATACATTGTTTTTGATTGAGGCCACATCCATTACTGACAAATCCACAAAGATGCCAGAACGTCTTCATCTTGTCTGTCTCCTTACTCCATTTATGGTTGCATGGTGCTTTAAAGCTGGTATAAAATCTGTTATAGCTTTTTCTGATATTTCAGAGAATTGTATACCCTTCCTTACGTTATAGGATGCCATTAAATGGTACAGGACATCTTTTTCAGCTGGTCTTTGCTCTTTAGTCAGGAGGAAATCTACTTGGCTAATGGTATTGGTCACAGGCTCCTGGTGGCACCACTAAGTGGTCATTGGAAAGTGGCACAACTATATATAAATGCCACTCATCTCCTACCACACATCCAGATCCAAGTCGCCACCAGCAGGGCATAATTATGACTCTACTTTATGGCTTCAGATGGAGCCACTGTGTCCGTGAAATTAAGACTGGATAAAATGCTGAAATTTTATCAGGACACTCTAAAAAGGACTGTGATGATGAACATGTTGAAAGTGGTAGGTCCATGTATTTGACATCATCTTGTACCAGCTTTAATACAATATGTCCAATAGGTATCGTGTTTTACCTTTGGGTGTAATTTCATAAGATATTACAAACACACACAGATATACATGATGCATTATGGCTAACCAACCAAGATCCTGATCAGTTTTACGAAAAAAAAGTATTTGGCATGAGTGATTTCGAAGTGATATGAACACAATTTAATGATTTGGCTTAGAACTGATTATAATTCATTAACCTTACACGCTTATACAATCCAGGAGTTTTTCTTTATAGTTGACGCATATTAGGGAATATACAATCCAATGTTGTACATGTTATATTGTCATGCAGGCTCTGGTAAATCGTTGTGAGGCCACAAGAGTTATTGTACGTCAGTATTACAAGCTTCCACTCAAGGAGAACCTCTCTACATTGCAATAAAACCAAGAAAGTAATGTGTAATAGTTCATTGGGGGAGTACAATTCGTATAAGCCAGATTGTGCCATAGCCAGTTGCCTTCTCTGCATTCAACAACATGGTAGACTGCAGTTGGGGCCGCTATATTATGTTATTCACGGGTCCTATTGGATGCTTTCATTATCTGCTCTTTTATTAGGCATTATGTGGGAAACCGATTGTGCATCTATCTTTGATGACACAAAGAAGGAGATAAAAGTAGTCTTCCGTTTGATTGTGATTGGATACCCCTGAATGGATGTGATCCGTGCTATCATGCAATTCATAACTTAAGCCAGTCATTGGGGAGTGTGGTGCACTACACAAGGTTTATACATGATTCAGCAAGTCTAGGTGTCTCTACTTCACAAGAAAATTGTCCACTCTGTCAGTTGGAAGGTGGCGCAACTACATGTAAATACCACCAAATTTGGTAATTACGTTCCATTAGGCTCTCAGACATGGGAGTTCCTTAACAGAAGGATAAGTTCCACTTTAAGCCCAGAATGGATTGCGGAAGTTTCAGTCTATACTTTCCAGAGTAAGAACATGGCTGACTCTGTGAACCATGATCGACAAATCAGCATATCACCTTAAGTAAGGAGATAGATGACGATTTTGGGTTCACAAGATCCTTTTATCCCAGATAAAGGACCGAGGTGATTATACCATATTTATATTTAATAATTCTACCTTATACGGCCATTAAATTCATTGATTTTCATTGCGAGCCAGGTGAAGGTCCGGTCCTCCACCATATTGGTTTCTTGTTGATGTTCTGTCAAGTCAGTGGTATGCAACCATAATATCCTCCATTTACACTGTAAATACAGCAAAGCTAAGGCCTTCATCAAGATAGGTGAACCTATACACACACTCACATATATATATGTATATATATATATATATATATATATATATATATATATATACATATATATATATATATATATATATATATATATATATATATATATATATATATATATATATAAATCCTGCTGGGGTAGAATCCATGATGGGATATGTTATTCTCCTCAAATTAGACAGTTTCCATTGATGACAGTGCTCTGATTGGAGGTCGAGGTCGAGCCAGTGGACCGGACAGTGACAATGCTGTCCTATGTCGTACAGGCATTTACATAGAGCTACTGTTGGTAAGGAGTGCACCTGGTGGCCAGGATACCCTCAGACCATATGCCAACATAACAACTTGTATACAATGCCTTTAGTACATACTAACCACTGTGTTTTATCAGGGTTCTGCACTGTAAAATCATGCCTTAACTGGACAACCATGGTGTCATACTAGAGATATGTGTATGATCAAGTTGTCACATGAGAAATATCATAGGATATATGGCTATAGTGAGTAAGAATATCAAGCTCTTATTATGTATCCCAGTTATCACTGGTTTATTCAGCTTAGGCAGTATTTTTGTATCAGTAATACAAATGTTGATACACAGGTAATTCACACACACATTAAATATAATATGGGTATAAGTAAGTGTTCCACTCCTATATGTAAAAATAATAATACACTGTCCAATATAGTTCTAGGTGAGTTCCCACAACCTAGCTCCTGGCCTGCTGCTAGAGGGATAATATAAAGGTGTAACTTTACCATCTTGTAGATGGATGGTAGAAGATAGCCTCTGGCCACAAGTGGGGTGTAGTCCTATGCCTGTCTGACATAGTCTAACCCAGCAGAGTGTGGCAGATGCATAGCAGGCTGTAGGAGAGCTTGACTGGAGATGTTGTCACTGAGGTGGTTCTCTGGATACTGCCTTTTGGAGGCTCAAGTCTGGGTATAAGTAGCCAACCCCTGGCTTGCTCTCACAGATTAGCTGGAGCCAGTGGCATTTGCCACTGTCTTTGTCCATTAGTGCTGAGTCTTTCATGTCCATGGGGGTGTATAGAGCGCCCCCATAAGCTGACCGCTGCGCTGCTGTAACTGTGCACTGTGAAAGAAGAACTTGTCAGTTCTCCACACCTTGCCGCTCGCGTGCGTAACTTGCGTTGGTTTGTCTGTGGTGCACGCGGAGGTGGAAACACTCTCGGTCACCTAACTCCCTTAATAATGAGACTTTTGACACTGGATCAAGACCATGGTGTGCGTCTTATCGAGGCACATCCTAGTCAGGTCTCAAATCCAGCCTGTGACTTCCAGGAGATGGCATAAATGCCATCGGAAGTATATGACGCGGTCAACTCAAGGCCTAATTGTTAGTCTTTGGTGCTCAGCGGCCTGTGACGGTCAGTT
This sequence comes from Acholoe squamosa, assembly GCA_949317995.1. NCBI lineage: Eukaryota > Metazoa > Annelida > Polychaeta > Phyllodocida > Polynoidae > Acholoe > Acholoe squamosa. Next base: position 19,625,660 of record OX439043.1, on the reverse strand, counting down.
GCCATGTCCCTAGATAATTATATACACCATTGTTTTTGGTCAGTGAACCATTAGGTCGGACCTTTGGACTTTTCATCATTAAATATACTTTTGTTCATGTTCAGTGAACCATGAGACCAGTTGCTTTTGGTCTTTTGACTTATATATATTCACATAGCTGGTGGTCAGTGGACTATGGACACTCATTTGGAGTTATATGTATTAATGCTTCATATTATTATGCATTAATACAATCATATGTGACAATTTATGGCATTATAAAAGTTTACATGATAATGATATAACTATATAATCATGAAGAACCCTGTACTCTCTGTTGATTTTGTAAAAGGCCTTTGTAACTATACTTATATAGCCTACTAAAGTAGACTTTTTCTGCATCACCATGTGTAGCAAAAAAAGGAACACAGAGCTGCTTTGCTTTATTTTAGACCATTATCCTTTCTTAAAGGACACCATATTATCAAATTATGTGTCCTATATTAACTGAAAAAGAGGGTCTAGATGCACCTTTTGTGATTGCTACTGAGGAAACCGTTTGATTTGTCTTTTCTACTACATTCTCAATTCAGGAAGGACACAGATGGCATAGTCTCGCACCCTGTCTGGTATAGAGTCCAATTAAATGATAGCCAATGCTAGCACAAACCCCGGTGCTAGTCCAGGCAGTAATGTTAGCACAACCACATTTCTAGGGTGCAAGCATTACTGTTTGGATTAATTAATGATAGGCCTACGTCCGATGCTATCATTGCAGCGAAAGCTTTAAAGAAAACCTCTATGGAAGAGGAACTCTCAAAAATATGTCCCATGGTAATGTTGTAGCCTGTGGCTAAAGGAGCTGCAACAGGGCGGCCCTTAGCCATTTGATATTGAAGTGAATAGTTTATAGGACCTGTATCAGGAAATTGCATTCAGGATTCACAGGGACTTTTCCTACGCAAAGTGTGCTTCTAACATTACTGTGTGATTATGGACATTATTAGTTAAGGACCTATCACAACGACCACATAATCAATGGAAGTAACCCTAATAGATATAGAAAAAAACAGAACATTTATTCAGAGGGTGTGTATTTTACTTAATGTTGAAGGCGATAAATGTTTTTACTATTCATGTACTTGGCAAAGAACTAGGGCAGTCATACGTATCCAAAGTAACTGTAGGTCTGTCCAGATGAAAATAAATATGCCAGAGGTCTGCTTACTACACTGAAGAAATGTTTATTTTTTACAGTGAGCAGCATAAAAATAACGAGGCAAACCCTATCACATTTAAGTTTTCTGGGTGTTAATTCAAAACATTTTACGAAAGTTCTCTCATGTAAACAATGATCATTTCATAATAATTATCTTATTAGAAACAAAAGTATGTGCTGTGTGCCCAAAGTACCTAAATATGTCAATGTGAAGAGTCTGTGGCCGTGTTGAAAAGTTGAATTCGACAGGTTTGACTTGTTCATTTTATTCTGTTCAATTTGTTGTGTTTAGAGCCGACGTATATATCATATCAGAGACATATCCGAAAACGCCACCTTTACAACTGTGGTAATATCAATGAATATGAAATAAGTAGAAGCTATGCATTGTAATATTGCATGCCTCCATGGTCGGTATGGTAATTTTGTGGTGTATTACTGGTCAAATAGGAGGGGGAAAAATCAGAACAAAGCTCACATTTTGGAACACGGAATGAGGCTGATAGAGTGAATTGTACATCACGCTAAAGTGTGAATCACCATCCTAAAATGTAATGTAAACTCTGAGGAGTCTTGTCTGCTATTCTATCATGGCTACACATTTTCAACAATATGGAAAGGAAAGCTCATGATGATCCTCAGTTTATGAGTGAGAGGAAATCTATTTGTTGGTCTTTGCAATCTTTTAAAGGTATCATAATGTACACAACTGAACCATATGGGTCAGGTCGCCAGAAAGTGTAAGATTCTGCCCTTGAAGGGCCTGAAAAATTATTTTTCTAATTACTTTATCTAACCTTAACAAAGGTATGAAAGGACATCCCCTCAGCTCAGAAAACCAAAAAATACCAACTTAGGATGTCCGGTTCCATTTTTATTGCTGGTTTTGTGTCATGTAACGTATGGTACCAAAATTATGAAATATGGAGGTAATTAAAGTTGCTCTCAGTAATATAAGGATGCCCATTATGCATAACAATAATGTGGATTGGATGCGTTGTGTAAACACAGGGGGGACCGGGGACTTTGCTGTCTGTCACACCCTGTCTACTACTAGAGGGGACTACACTAAGAATGTGGTTGAGAATAGTTTTCCGCCCATGAGTAGAGCACATATGTAGCTAGTCAACTTAAGATCAAAGGGCAGTTTAAGGAGGTGCAAAGTAACTGTTGATGGGGGAATGCCCACCGCCTAGTTCTGTATGAAAGGATGACCTTTAAAGCATTATACGTTTATCAAAGCCCGGCCATGCACATGAAAAGCCTGGGGCATTGAGTGATGTGTAGAGGTGACCCTTGCAAAATAGACCCCATGCTACTTGTTCAATGAAAGGATGCTTGATGTTGGCACCTGTAATAGGGCATGCTCATGAATGTAATCTGTGTGATTGACATTTCCAGACCACCTGAAAAGACCCTGACTGTGTTCCAGGTCGCAGATAGTAGCTGGTAATAGGGAGGGTCCAGAGGGTGCTTATGCCGTTAAGATGAAGGATCCCCTAAGCAGATTCAGTCATCACATTGCTGTGCTTTTCCCTTATATCTCACCGTTTCCTGCTCTAAGTTATTGGAGCAGCTATCCATATAAGACATGTGTTAAGACACTTTCCTTGCAGAGACAAGGCTTTGTGTAATCATGGGAAAATCGTCTGTGAATTATTCCATAAGGCAAACCACTAGACTAGGGGATATTCATTAAACATAGTTATACTTAATACACATTTAAGGTGATTTATGTTCCAAACAGGTTTCCCTGGTATTTGCTGAGTAGGAGTACTATACTCCTAGATCGATAGTACTATAAATAACCGAAACACTGTTGTACACAATGGTAAAGGTGAACGATGATCAGTTTGAGCTATCGGCCTCGTGCGGAACGGGCAGGAAGCGCTCGTGAAGAAACAGGAAGCTCAAACTGGTCAGAGTTCATCTTTACATTTATGTCAAGGTGTTTGGATTGATAATTAATCGATAATTCATCAATATAAACCATAATTAACTCTAATTTACCCATCGTCTTCGCGAAATCCTGACCGCCGCCATATTGGATGTTTACGTTTCAAAAGGGCTGCGCATGCGCGGTGGAGCTATGACGTCATCGTGCGGATTTCCCGCGGGTTATTTAACGCAGGGGTGCAATACGGGAGGCTAGTGCATTGTCAATGGAGCATCGATATTCACCTTGACATAAACTCCCTTTCCCTCCTACTCATGCTTCTTCCAAAGCCAGCTCTTAAGAAGAGTGATAACATAATGAAAATGACTGTGACACCACACTTAAAACACAAACCATTTCCAGGCGATTATCTTTCAGATAATCTTGTACAGAAATTCTTATAAAAAACAACTTATCCCCTATGGACACCTCGTAATGTACCTAAAGCATGCTGGTGGAGACGGCATCACATGTATGCTTTGAGGCAGCTGATCACGCACTGATGACCTGTTTCAGGCCAAAGACGATGGTGGGGAGGTCACATAATTGTTCCTCATAAAAACAATATAAACTGACTGATGGGTGACTGATGGGTGACTGATGGATGTCAGTCACTGATTGACAGCAAAGGGACAGTATCCTTAGGGTCCCTGGCTGTCTAGTTCTTTTCGCTCTTTAAGTTTGGTTGACAATTAAGCCCTAATCTTTTATATTCACTATCACTGCACACTGGTGGCCGACAGGCAGCTGCCATCACTGTGTGTGACCTCATGACCTCATGACCTAATAGGACCCAGAATGAGGCTAGCCATCGAAACTGGCCTGATCGTTAGGCACCACATGTATGCCTATAGGGCTGACAAGAAATACTTACTAATGGGAGTCACCACGATTTTCTTCTATCCCATGATTCAAATCAAAATCTCAGTTGATCACCACATTTTGCGTTCGAACATGACATTGTATGTGATTTTATCTCCTGCATCCCAAAGAGAAGATGGGACTGAACCTCTATTTATTCTAAACAATCTAACTTTATTTGGTCCAAAATTTATCACAGTTACAAAGGATTATACTTATCCTTCTAATGTGATCAATAGTAGTTTTCAAGATATTTCATACAGAGCAATTCAAATATATATGCACTGACGCACCCTACATAAAGAACCATTCATGTAGAATTTCAATAGAAACGCATCATTATTGGAATGAAAAAAAAAAATAGAAAAACTATTAAAATAACACTTGACCAAAAAGTAAGAGTGGTACCTCTCAGCATGGCTGATGTTATGTACCACCATTATCACATAGGACCCAGATACTCTACATAAACGTGGAACAAGATGGATATGATTGGTTCATTCAGTTCAATAATGTTTTTTTCATTAATTAATAAACCATTTATCACTCGTAATGAATGCATTTTCCCAAAGTCGCAAACACATGAGCCAGATAGAACTTTGGATTGATGTGATGGAACATAGTGTATGTGCTTCATGAAAGGTGTTATTTGCTTACCAGCAATGGAAGAGGGATAAACAATGACCATCAATAAATCCCTATCGTTGGCTTTTCCATTTCCCTGCAAATTGTCTACTGTCAGTGGTGCAGTGCCACCCCAACATGCAATTACTCCCTGATGGGGTAATCTGTATGGTGTAGTCCACAATCAAGCCCTGTCCAAGGACAGGTGCTATAATTGTAGAAAAGAATAACTTTACCTTATCTTAAACTCAGAAGCTCTGTAAGCATATAATATCATTCATCACAGGTTGAAGTGATCATAAGGTCGAATCCCACATGGCGCAAAAATGACTAAAATATCTCTGCGATTTTGTCAGTTGCATTTTATGGGGTTCCTGCTGCCCTTAATCGCAAGGAGTGCTATTTACACTGTGTAATATCAAAGTACCAATGCACACTGTTCTATTGCTTTATATCCTTGCGATTTCAGGATATCAAACATGTCAGACACAGATATACCCATTAACTAGAACGATATATTGCATATGCTTTACAATAAAGCATAACAATGTCCTTGTGTTCTATGAACCTTAGTGTAATATGATCCTTGCAAATTTGGGGAAGGTCCCAAAATTGCAACAGATACAAATTCGCAGAGATGTTTGAGGCATTTTTCGCCATGTGGGATTCAACCTATAGATGGCTTAATAGAAAACAATCATGCCTCGTCTATTTGGGATTCCCAGCTCACCTTAGTAGACAAAAGTGACACTCTCTCTGCTTTGAAGGAGAATACTGTTTCTTAAGGCTAATTGGCAGAGTTATTAGGAGATATCAGGGCCATAAGGCGGGTATTTCACAATTTTTATTTAGGCAAAACGTTAGCCAAACTCATTTTAAATCCTTGATCCGTCAAGGATATTGTTTGGAAGGCATTTTTTTTCAACTACAGCACAGATGTAAGCTATTTTGTTATGCAATAGGTGTGTGGGCATCTGACCAGTTCCATGGTTATGTAAAGGCAACATACTGCCTGGTTAGCATTTCAATTTTGATAAGAAATATGAGTAAACTACCTCGTTTCATATACACCTTTGAAGGAGGATCGGCGATACCAAAATATCAATACAATAGTGATTTGTTACATATATGCACACATTCCTTTTTTGTTCTTTTAGAAAGTGTAGGAATTTATGTAAACCGAGTCAACTCATCAACATGGATGTCTGATCTTTTTGCCACCGCTCTATAGTGTCGGTATTAAACAATGTATGTTGCAAAGGAATTAGTATTTTGGAGCTCCCTACCTAACCATGTTTAGGCATCTACTGGTTAATATTTCAATTGCCCAAGATCTCTGGGAATCCACTTTTACAAAAGTTGTAAATGATTGGCGATGAAAGCATTTCAAGCTTAAACAGAATGTCTTTTCTGCATTTGCAGTGAATTAAGTTATAATGTCTTACACAACTCAATTGAACAGTATTTTCAAAACAGTAGTTTGAATGGAATTGGTAACTGTGTTAGGAGTTCTCAGAATACGAAAGTTCTCTGTCAGTGCCCTTCATAACCTATGCCAAACTTTAATTGGAAAAAAAAAAAAACCAAAACATAATGCATCTATACAGAATTTTAAGCAGTGTTAAGAAAGCAATTTAGTAACTACATGATTGAAATACAACATACAGGATTTTAGTTGTGACATATTTTCATCATTATTTGGGATACTATAGGTCGAATCCCACATGGCGAAAAAATACCTCAAATATATCTGTGATTTTGTCAGCTGGGGTTTATGGCCTTCAGTTTGTCCTAAATCGCAAGGGATGCTAGATGAATTGTGCAATATCAAAGTCCCACTGCAGACAGTGCTAAGGTTTTATATCCTTGCGATTTTAGGATAGGAAACATGTCAGACACAGATATATCCATTAACCTGGACAATGTATCTTGAATGCTGTACAATAAAGCACAACAGTATACTTGTGTTCTATGAACCCTATTGCAGTGATATCCCTTGCAAATTTTGGGTAGACCCCAAAATCATAACATATTCAAAATTGCAGAAGGTCAAATCCCACATGGCGATTTAGGTCTCAAATATCTCTGCAATTTTGTCCCTTGCGATTTTGGGGTCTTCCTGGGCTTCTAGATCGCAAGGATTGTTCAACTTATACCAACTCCAAAAGTGAATCAAGACCAATTAAGCAGTTATCCTTGCGATATATTGGCTCAGGACGGTCCCAAGAGTGCAAGGGACAAAATCACAGAGATATTTGAGCCATAAATCGCCATGTGGGATTCGACCTTGGGATATTTTAGGCATTTTTCGCCATGTGGGATTCGACCTTATAGTTGGCAATTCCTATGTTGCACACTAACCATCAGTGTCAGAGCCCTAAAAAGGGAAGAAGGGTCAATTGTGTGTAACCCAGCATAGAAAGGCTGGCCCTGGAGCAGTCAATATGGCTGCCCAAGCTTGATTAGAAACTTGTGTTCCTGGACACTTGTGTCCTCCCACTTTAACCTAGAAGGCAGTTGAAAGACTAAAAGCGAACACGCCTTACACACAGGAAACAAGCTCACAGCGGATGTGTCTGTCCTTCGTTGTAACCCTTGAGTATCACCAACATGAGTCATCTTCTTTAAGAGAGCCTAAATGTCTTGTAAGCAAGGCAAAATATTAGGCAAGGATGCTTTCACAGATTTACTATTCATGGAAGTTTAACGAAGGAAATCATTTCCTTGTTTTACTTCGTTAAGGCAACATTGGTTGTGAACGGCACTTTCATGACCAATGAGTAAGAGGAATACTTTTAAACCCAAAGGAATTTCTTTCGAAGTTATGGACCAACTCACTCAAAATGGACTCTCTTTATGTTGCATTCTTCCTTGATTCTTTATAATCTGTTCTATTGCAGAAATCAGATCAATGTTAAGTCTATATTGTCAACAATTCAGTCGTTCGGCTCTCCTGTAGGGTCAGGGTCTCTTAGATGAAGAACATCTGTTCTTCTCATGCAGGCTGATTTTGAAGTTATGGCATCTCCCTTTAGAAATTTAGTAAAATCAGTACAAACCTACAGAGTGACTTATTGAGAGAATTAGTTTATCCTATAGCAGATAAACTGTTTTAGTAACAAAACGTGGGAACACGTAACATTACGGGGATTCAGTGTTATTTATGGCCACCAGGTGGCCCCAACAGTGCTGCACATGATATAACACCATACATTGTCAGGGAACATTCACCCACTTCTCCTTGTCCAATTCTAATGATCAATATCCCAAATGATCCCTGAGATCTATTCATTTCAATTGAAACAGATGTTGTGTAATGAGTTCATTGAATATTATCTTAGTCAACAGATTTCTCAAATCAGATAGAAATACCTGAACTAGGAATATTACAATTTCTGTCAATATTTGCAGATAATATCAGTGTTGGGCATGATAACATGCTTTTTTTTTTGCTGTAAAAGAAGCCTGTGTTCATTATGCAGGGTCTGTGTTTGTCAAAAATAAAAAGGAAGACCTACAGAAAGTCTTCTGATATATTTCAGCAAAACTACTCTCTTGTTTTAGTTGGTTGTGGCACCTAGTAGCTTTGAAGAGCACTAAATCCCCATAATGTTACCTTTTCCCGTATTGTGTCGCATTTTCATACAAGATGATTTGAAGTAAATGGAATCTTAGCATCAATGGTTTGATGACAAACGTGTGTTTCTCATTCAATATCATAGAGCCAACCTTCAAAATAAGTGTTTGGAATTTCCAAACAAACTAATCATTAATTTGATGGCATACCAGACTGCAGTAGTTACTTTGCCATTACGATGTCACAATCAATCATTCTTGACAATTTTAGTTGATTCCTGACTGCATGGTTCTAAATTGAAGGAGACGACATTCTGCAATCAGATATTTCCTCAAAAAAGCTGTTTGGACTTTTCAATATGTTGACATATGTGCAACTGCAAGGGTTGTTATGCCATTATCACTTAACAATCAATCATACATGACAACATAATTAGTTTCTTGACTGCCTATACTGTAAGAAGTGTATGTTTTATAACAGAAATGTGTCTTGTAAGCTCACAGGGGAAAGTGCTGTGCTCTCAAATACCGTGACTCTTACTGTAATACCAAGACTTTTTAGGTGTAGATATATGTGTACAGTGAGTGATCCTTTATAATTAATCTGTATGCAGTATACCATAATCAAACATTGTCCCCAGAGCTTAATAATGAATTGCAATATATAATGATAATAACCTTAGCAGGTTCAATCTAGCATTGTGCACCAATGATATTGTACAAGGTTACCTGAGAAGAAACTAGGAACAACCAATGATATGCATACATAACACCATAACTGTGTCTAAATCTGAAATACAAGTCCATGGACTCTGGGGTTGAAGCTAACATAGGCCTACCTGCCTTTAGGTTATTTCAGTGTTAAAACTGAATGACCATCAAATGGTTTGGGTGATTTGGTTCTCTACTTCTCTTACCCTCAATAGTCTTCATTAATCATGCATGGTTTATAGTATCGATGCATGCATGAAGCACACACATGAATGACATCATGGGGATGATTGCCAAGAACTAACCCCAATAGCAGAGTATATAGCAGTGTCTTTTATAACATACCTGTATATTTTGGAATTTTGGGAAACTTACCGTAGGGTACCGGAGGGAAGTTGAAGTAAAACTTCTTATTTTACCGAGGGAATACGGGGTATTGGAGGAACAGATGAGATACGAACGAGGGTGGTCACATGACGACAGACTTGAAAACCTAAAATCTATGAGTAGAAAAACACACACAATTTTCTGGAAACAAACCAGATTAGACATTTCAATTTTTTATATAATAATAATAACCTCGAAAAAATATGGGTAGGGTGGGAAGGGCATCTGTTCCTCCAATACCCCGTATTCCCTCGGTAAAATAAGAAGTTTTACTTCAACTTCCCTCTGGTAACCTAATGTAAGTTTCCCAAAATTCCAAAATTTTACCTCGGGAATACTTCGGGTATTTCCGTAACGGATGAGATGTTGAAAGCAAATGTGTTTTTCTAGTCATAAAGATTTTTGGCTATTATCAATAATTCTCAATTCTTATCAATTTAATAATTGACCAAGACCAATACAGAATAAATTCAACACCTTTAATTTTCTGACCTTTATCATTACCAACTTGGTTAAAGCACAGTACACTAGTAATCTGGAGTAGTCAAATAACTAACCAATGCAATTAATACACCAGATAACCCATACATTTGAACGTTCAAGAAATCTAATTTGCTAGTCTCAGCAAGTTTGTAGCTACATGCTCTGTATCAACCTCGATGAGTCAGCTGACTTCCACCCTGCCAGGCGCATTACGGCATTTAAGCAGGATCCTACCTTGGTGGAAGCTGAAGCTGAGGCCCCCGGAGTAGAGTGGGCCTTCCAACGTGAAGTGTCAATCTCAGCCATGTCTAGAGTGGCAATGGTCCATCTGGCCAGGGTATCCCTACTGATTCCGTCATGAGGCGAAATATAACTCATTACGGAGCTGCAGTGGATTTTCAAGAGGTGGAAGGTTCAGCTTCCTCCTAAGTCGTTCAGACTTTTCACGGACCTTTTGCCTCCTAGTGAGATATGCCTTGAGGGTGCTGACCACACAGAGCTTTTCATTTAGTATGTAGGGTCTCAAGACCACAGTGTTTAAAGGGTCACCCACTCTGTTAGACCTTAACAGAGTACTGAGTCTGAAGACAGCATTTCTGTCCTCCCAAGACAGTTCAACGCTAAGATTGTCTGCCCTCTTTGAGATGTGACAAGCAAAATTAAGACAGCTAGTTTCAACGATAACTTCTTAAGTGACAAAGAACTGTTATCCCCTCAACTTTTGAACAACGTGAATACCTTTGTAACGTCCCAAAATGTGTCATACCTTGGTCCACTAGGTCTATCTTCGTATGTACACTTCACCATATGGTAAATGTTTGGATGTTGCCCAATAGGCGCCCCATCTACCTGTGGTAACAGGGTTCCCAAAGCACATCGTGCCACATTCATAACTCCATGACCTACTCCCGAGTCATACAAGGTTCTCATAAATTTACACACTTGTGGCATAGTGCCCTTCATCCAGTTATAACCCCGTTCAACACAGAAAACGATCCATTTGTTTATGTAAGTCGTATAAAGTTTTCTTGTAGATGGTCTCCAAGCTTTTATTATAAGGTCAATGGAAGCCTTGTCATACCCTTCCTTTTGGAGCCATCGCCTCAGAAAAGGAAAGCTATAATTGGTAGACTTCCTATGAACTGTAGGCTTGTAAGGGCCCCATGCGGTAGTAGGTTGTTTTTTCTCTTGCGGAACCGTACGTAGTCCAACGCATACTTGTGGGCTTTTGCCTTCCAGGGTTGACTCTCCCAATCCGGCATCACGAGGATCGCTCTTGCCCCGGCCCTCAATATGCGTTGAAGTACTCAGCCTGCAATGCTGAACGGAGGAAAACAATATAAGAGCTTGTTAGGCCATGTGAATGAGAAAGAGTCAACTTTCCATGCTTCTGGTTCTGGCCTACGTGACACAAAACATTGAACTTTACAATTTGTTCTAGAGGCGAACATGTCCACCTGAGGCCTCCCAAACCTTTCACAAATGATTTCAAAAATTGAGTCATTTATCTCCCACTCAGTCTCATCTTGGAAATGGCGTGACTCATGATGAGTGATGACATTATCTACTCCAGGCACATGAGCCGCTGTCAACCAGATCCCTCTAGACTCACACCAGTTCCAGATGTTTCTTGATACCAGATTACACATTGGAGACTGCAGCCCTCCCATATGTCTCACATACGCAAGTGCCGTGGTGTTATCCGTCATGACCCTAATATGAGCCCCTCTCACTTTACACAATGATTTTAGCCAATATTCTATTGCCATGGTCTCGTGGATGTTGGTGTGGAAATCCACCTCAGAGGGAAGCCATCTGCCATTAGTTCTGACGTTCCCTCTGTGTGCACCCCAGCCATCATCCGAGGCATCCGTATACAATTCAAACTCTGGTGGGCCTACATCCAGTGCCTTCTTAGCAGTTGGTATGCTGGCTTGCCACCAAAGTATGTCCTGTATAGCATCCTTGGAAAGTACCATTTTTGCATCAAAATTCCCTTTCCGGTAGGCTAACCATTCATTCTTGCATTTCTCAAGTCCTTTAATATGTGCAGGCCCATATTGAACTCCTGCCTATTAAGCTACCATAAGACCTATGAGAGATGCAACCTCCCTGATTTTTGGCTTGACTTTCCCCAGCAGCAAGTAGGAATCTGACTTGAATTTGTCTACCTTCTCCTGAGTTGGATATATAGACATATCCACAGAGTCAATCCAAAACCCCAAGAAAATCACCCTTTGTGAGGCTACAAAGGCTGACTTATCTGGATGAATAACAAACCCTAGCCCGTCCAGGGTTTCACACACTCTTCTGATAGATTGCTCACAACCTTCTTTTGACTCATGCATAATAAAAGAATCGTCAATGTAGGGGAAGCAGATGTCTCCCTCCTCCCTTAGCTTTGTGAAGGGGGGAGTGAGCAACTTAGTGAATACTCTTGGTGCACATGAAAGACAGTTTGGCATCCCTACAAACTGGTAGAGGACCCCATTCCAACTTCAGAACTTCAGAAATCTACGATAATCTTCTTGTACAGGGATGGAGTAATAAGCATCCTTTAAACCTACACTCCCCATAAAACAATTAGGGGTGACAAGGTCCACAGCAGTTTGTAGAGAGGCCATCTTAAAATGCTCATACATGACCTGCTTGTTCATATCTGTCAAATCCAATATAAGCCTGTAATCTCCATTTGGCTTGGGGCGCAGGAAAACATTGGAGATGAATTCGCCCTGTTCATGTACAGAATACTCAATAATACCCTTAGCTACCATTTTCTCTACTTCTTTATCCATGAAGGCCACCTCTACCGGATCAAGTTTATATGGAGGAGGCACCCAGTCCTGGGATGGTAAGGCATTAAAGTCAATGGTGACACCCTGAGACACGGCTAAGATCCAAGGGTCCTTGGTGAGTTTAAACCAAGCATCAGCACACTTCAGAATGTTACCCCCTTTAAAGGATTGGACAGTGTTATGTAGTGGAAAGGGACTCACCTGCCCTACTTGGGCCCCTTCTTGGAAAAACCCTGTTGGGCTTGCTGCTGCTGACCTTGGCCCTGAGGACGAGGTGCTTTGAAGCGGTGACCCTGGCCTTGTGTCTGGTAATTCTGAGAGTAAGTGTGCCGGTAGCCATGAGCAACTTGAAATCTTGGCTGAGCGTATTGATAGCGCGGAGCAGGGTAGCGGCCCCTAGGGCCCTGGGCATAGTAGTGGTTTTATCCATAAGGGTGCCTAGGTCCCCAGGCTTGAGCAGGTGCTGTGCCCATGACCTTCTGCCTCTTAGACTGGGAATGAGAATCCTGAGACCCTGGGCGTTTGGACGCTAGAACCTTGTCTGAGATCTTCTTGTCCTCCTCAGCTTGCTTAATACGAGCCTCCAGGTTGCCCCCAAAAAGCCATTGTAGGTCCCCGTCAATGTTGGTCTTGGTGAGCGCCTTAGCATAGGGCTTAGCAAGGAAAGGTTTTAGCAAGTCCCTCCTCTTTGCCCATTGCACACATTGACCAGTAATCTGGTTGCCTTATTGAAATCCCTTCCAAAGACATCCAGTTGTTGGTCCTCGGGCCCTTTCTCCAACATCATCGAGCCTAATGGTGCCATAGCTGCAATGGCCGAGACCACCCCTTTCTGCAGGGTCTGAAGAGATACATCTAGCATACGCACTGCCGCATTCTTGGAAAGTGCCTCAGAGTTGAAAATTGCTTCCTCTAATTTAGGTGCTACCAGTCTCTGCACATTTGAGGGCCTAGGAAATTCTTTAGTCGCTTTCTCTAAGTCCTGGGCAATATAAGTCTATTCAAAATAGGAATTGATGGCATCCGAGAGGGATTCATGTACGGTGGGGCCTTCCTTGGTTAGTTCCGCTTTTTCCCGTCTGTAGGACTGGATACTCTCAGCTAGGCCTCCAGTTAGCCCCTTGAGATGGTCAATTGGAGGTGGCTTAGCCTTTGACGACTGTGCCTCAGAATCACCTTGCACAGAAGTCACTTCCTCCTCATCATCCAGAACTGACATAGCATGTGCCTGTCCATGTGGGCCTAGAACCACATAACCCTGACCTTCCTCCTCTACTGGTTCACATTGGTAAGCCATGTGATCCATACCATAGGCATAATCCATCGGCTGGTAAGGTTCTTGATAATATTCATAACCCTGTTGGTAGTAGGGCAAAGGAGGAGCCCACCTTTCAGGTGGCTGCTGGATCAACACCACAGGTGCACTGGGAGTCTCAGTAGTTTGAACTTCAGGCTCCTTCTCAGAGTTAACAAGACTCAAAGTCTCTTTCTCAGAACCCTTATCTTTAGAGTGCGTAGATGAAGATCTAGCAGAGCTGGAACTCCCTGAACTAGAGTTCTTGTGTGTTTTCTTTCCCTTCTCTACAGCAGTAGGACTGGACTGTGATGTACTTGCCATCCTGAAAACAGACCAGAAATAAAAGATTATAGACTAGCGACATGGTCGCGGTATGTACTTAGAGCAGGACTACAAATAGTGTACCTGGAGTAGACCAAAGTATTAATATCAAAAAACATAACGACCTTCGGTCTCCTCTAAGTACCACCGTTCGCGGTTGCTTCAACCAGTGTACTCTAGGTAGCTCCCGTGTGTGTCCTACTTTAGGTACGCAGGTACAACCACGCTGGTGCCCGGCGAGCCCCAACGGACAATTTTTCGATCGCTATCGACAAAAACTGCCCGAAACACATGCAAAATTAGGGCAAAAAGTGCCATAACATCAGGGAAAGCTCAAAGGCCCCTGTAAGATCCCTGTAACGAGAGAATTCCAGCGGAATTCCTCCAGGGATTTGTAAAAATGTAAGATCTCTCTACAGCCTGCCAACACGATGACTGTCTTTGAGGGAAAACTCTATTTTTCTAGCGCTAAAAAGGTACCCCAACGGCGTATCCTTGGCTAGGTATAAAACAAGAACAAAAGCCCTTAAAATAGGGCAAAAACTGCCCAAAAAGGGCAGTAAAAAGAGTAAAAACCCATCAAAAACTCACCTGGAAGTTTGAAACCGTCTGCCAAACACGAACGCTCGATCCAAACTGTCCTCACGTGACCACCCTCGTTCGTATCTCATCGGTTACAGAAATACCCGAAGTATTCCCGAGGTAAAATACAATACATTTGTTGTTGATTAACAGAACCCCTTCCTGTAATTCTACAATTCAAGTTTCTCTAATTTTACAGCAATAGTTGCTGGAACCTCATTTGCCAGCAAATGTTTCTGTAAATTTACAGTATATTTATTGTTCATTTACAGCAAAATTTGCTGTCCATTCGCAGAAAATATTGCTGTTTATTTACAAAAAATTTCTCTGTAATTCTACAACACATTTTGCTGTAAATTTACGGCATATGTTTCTGTAGAACTGAATGACCTTGCTGTATGATCACAGTGACTGTTACTGTATGATTACTCTGAATTGTTCTGTAAAATTACAGTGATTCACCTCGTTTAGATTTACAGCAAAATGTACTGGAACCAAAGTTGCCAAGGGATTTTGCTGTAAAATAACCCTGTCTAATTCTTACAGTGTAGCTCGAAATTGAAGTAGACTGCATTCTGCAATAATTTGCAACAAGTTGTTTGGAATTTCCAATATATTGGCAGTAACATCTTGATATAATACCAGGGTGGTGTTTCACAAAGTGGTAAGGTTCATCAGTAGTCATACTAAGATGTGATTGCAGTTTGAAGCGTGGTAAATATGCTTATATATAATAACAGGTGTTTCTATGAAAGCATCAGTATATTCTTTTACACCTCTATTAATGAACGGAATGTGATAAGACTGTTAGTCTTGTCACAGTTTAGTTTTGAAATAGATATTTAATGGCAGTTTATTGGCATCTGAAACATCCCACTGGCTCTATTAGTTGTTATGCAATGGCTACCGCAAAACCAATCATGCATGACAATATTACATCCAATATTAAATTAAAGCACGGTTCAGCAATTATATAAAAAAAAAAAGAAATCTATAAAGCATACATGTCCCCTCGCCATTCAAAGCACTAAACTCAGCTACTCGGTTTGAGTATATAAGAAAACACAAAATGATGGAATGAAATTTTCTGTAGTTTAAGTCTATAGAACTGTACTCTCTAAATTTAGGATGAGGCATAGTCTTCAAGCTAGAACGAGGGTGTACAGGATTAAATTTTGCAAAGGGAATTTAAAATAATAAGACAAGCAAGCAACTTGGCATAAAGGCCTAAAGATTAGACAAGACAGAAAAGGCTGCAACACTTACAGTGGCTGATTCAGCTAGCCTTGCTGGGCGTGGCAGTATAGTCTAGGGCGTTACAGGATAATGTTGGCTTTGATATGACTTAACATAATATGAACAGCTCAGACAACTTTTGGATGAGAGCAGCTCAAAAACTGACATGCCGTGATCATAACCTGGATCATGATGGGCTGTTGTAGCTCATGTTATTGCCGTGACAGTCCTACTCCCGGCCACATGTAGGAACTGGTTATATCTGAATGCATTCTCAAGATATATGACTTTATTACACAACTTCTCTGATTTTGGGTGCTTTTTCTGGATACCTGTTGATATTGCAGGTTGTAGGAGTGCTGATATCCTGGATATCAGCACTCACTCCTAGGAGTGCTGATATCTAGGATATCAGCACTCCTTAATCTCCTAACATGTCACATGTTACATGTTAAAACCTACGAAATTTTCATTGCCAGGGTAGGGGTCGAACCTGCAGTCTCCCCATCCCAAATCCAACTCCCTATGCATTACGCCACAGGGACTGACGAGAAGTGGTTGGCTAGAACCAGGTCTCTATAACATAAAGCCACCCAGCAGTAGTGTAGTATGAACGCGTCCAGCACCTTGACCCATAACCAGGCCAGTCGCGCACAGTAGCAAACCAACGGCTGCCGGGCGCCAAGGTGTGTGTACCGGTGGTCTAGTGGTTAGCGCATTGTGCTCAGCTGCTAGAGGTAGGCCGGACAAGTCCCGGTCCGGGCGTACATTTTTTTTATTCGCAGTATGTAAACACACTATAGCAGGCTTCGAGTTTCGGGCCTGGGGAGGGAAACGATAATTTTTTTCAACTTGTATTTATTGATATTCTATTGATTATTTATTGATTTTTATTGATTAATTGTGTAATAAAAATAGTATTGAATGGGCACCTCATTCAGTGTAGTCATTCACAATATCCTACGATACACTGAATTCAGTGCCCGTTTGCCCATTCATTACTCTCTTATTAAATTGAGCAGTTATGTATGATATGCCAATCACAAAATTCTATTCTAATTCCACAAAGGTCAAAAAAGGCCTTTAGTAAGGAAAACAACTAAAAAGAGCACACTCTAAACAGAACCTTCAAATGCAATAGTATTCTAGAAAATTCAGATATCTTTTAATGCACTCTCAGTTCCTCTCTCTGTATGATGACTGCACACGTAAGATATGTTATATGGGTTGTGCAAATAAGCATGGGCTTCCCTTAGACAACCCCGGTTTGTCTAAGGGAAGTTGCTTTACTTTGGTTTACCTTATAAGGTTCACTATGAATGACACAATCCGCAAACACAAAGGATCTTAGTGCAGGACCTGGTAAAATAAGACCCCCTTTCTATATGATACAGGTACATGATATTGGGTGTGATTCTTTTGATAGTTAGCTAGATTTATGTAGTTGGCCTTGCCTGTAGACGCACATTGAACAAGGTCCACATCTGTCTATACACACAAAGATAAGATTGGACTCTCTTCCCTGCCTCCGGCCGATCCAGTCTATCTCTGTTAGGTCCACTCATGGCTTTATGTTGATCCGTACCTAATGCAAGGGGGCTGCATTTTGTGATGGAGTAGTTGGCTCACAGTGGACATTAATTCCTCAGTTGGTATAAATCTGCACCCTCCCTGTTGAATCCCTAGGATCCTTCCAATTCTGTGTCCTGGACATGTCTAATATCTCCATACTGCATATTGCATCGACCCTTTTGTGCAAAGAATTATTTTGAAAAAAAAACCGATTTTTTAAAAATAGTTTACAAAGTACATGCCATTTCTTGTATGTCATTGAAAATAAATCTCTAAAGGTAATTAAAGAGACATTGGATTAGCTCTCGGAAAATGTATTATGAAGCATGTGCCAGAACAATTCATGCATTGACAGGGAAGGATAATGATTGAAATGGTAAAATCAATTTGATTTCTATAGGTTTATCTGGACATATGCTATTTCCAGCATGTATAATTTTGTTTGGGACAACCAAAATGACAATATTTTTAGGGGAAAATGATGTCATGATCCAAATTCATGATAGAAATCAAGAAAACTGATATTCATCATCACTTTTCTTGATTTTTCTCAATATCTATGTAGATTTTTTTTTTGTGGATTTTCTGTAATTTACTTGTTTTCTCACATGTCCAGAGCACGCACCTTTGGATTGGTTTCAGACCCTTGAATCATAATGTGAAGGCTAACTATTATTGACAACATCTATTACTATAATGTATTGGGTACTGTTGGAAAGTCCTTCTCATAGGGATTCTACTAGTATTTTAATGATTCCAAAGTACAAAAGCCAGGGCATAGCTATGAAACATCATAGTATGAAACCTCACAGTTATCATTAACTCATGTTAGATACTAAAGCTCCATAGGTTTAACCAAGGAGCCCTGTATTGCACCCCCCCCCCCCCCGTCCACCCATTGATGCAATAAACCCTAACCTGTATTCCATGGCAATGTGTAGCATCCTAAATAGCTAAATTATAAATTATCATTCTATACCAACTTATTGTTCCGATTTCAAACATATCCCACTTAGACAAGAAACTGTTAAAGTACACTCGATTTGGTTTGACTGAGGGTTATCTCATTCAGCTCCAACTTGTGAGATAGCCCTCAGTCAAACAAATTCTCATGAATCCTTACATCATATGCAAATTAGTACACATGACTTGGTCTTGTTGGAACTCTATTGGAAGTTTTCAACTGCTACAATATAGCAATTATATTAGTATATCCTTCTACTGGTTTTGACTTATCTATAGGTAGACATTCATCATTCATGAGACTCGAGTCATCTAACCTTTCAATAATAATAGGGAATATAGGCCAGGGTTCTTCCCAATAACTACTTGCAGAGACACCATAACAAGAAGGAAAAATGATAAAAACCCACTGAATCTAATCTTCTCTGAAGGATACAGGTACATTCAATACAGATCAGAACGAACACGTATATTCCTGTTATCAATGACTTTTAAACCTAATGTACTGTAGATGAAATGTCAGCATGGGCAGCCATCAAACCATTGCTAATGGATTGAAGCCAGACAGTAACATGACCTTTGAATCTTTGTGTCCCAGGATATTTTATTGCTGCAATATGTGATATGACACCCATTTCATCCTCTGACACCTATGCCAAGAAAGTAATCAGAAAAGAACTATTTAAAGGTGAGAATTGTTCAGATTGAAATGTATACGGCATCAAGAGGTCGCATGTACGGTCAATTTGTAAAAGCTATCCAGTCATCAAAATATGGTTTAATTTAAAAAAAATATCTATCTTCTTTGGTTGTTTTGACCATCAACAAGGCCAATGTTACTGACATTTGACATCACCATACATTATGATTGTCTTTATGGACTTAGATGATCTTCTCATTTGATAACCAAGGTAATTTTACATTGACTGTTTTGCACCGTTTTAGGTTTGAAAAAATGCTCGTAACCAGACGGCACTATTGAGAACTCCATGCATAAAATCCAGTGATTGCAATAACTAGGGGTGATCAGCAAATATACCAATGATAACACCACAACATTAATACATTTTGCACCATTTTTATATGTGTTTTCACACGGAATACATCAAGCAACATTCGTGTGTGCTAAGCAAAGTGACATTCTGGGGCAGCCCTATCTAAAGAGCTGGTCCCAGTGTGTTGATCAGTTACATTTTCTTTTGCTAATCCGATGGGTTTCTTTGTAAATTTGCTAGATAAAAGTTGGTCAGATTAGCAGAAAATGCACCTGACTGACGCCCTAAAATATCTACCATTAAACCCCTTTTATGAACTACGATTTATATATCATTTCAGAAGCTTACTGTAGCATACACCATGTGTGAGGCTTCCCAGTATGCAGAAACTCACTTTCATATATAGATCTCAGTGGTTATCATGTAAAAAGGATGGCAACTTAATTTATTTCATGTTGAGAAAGCCAGTACCTTTATGAAAGTATAGGCAGTGACCCAGCAAATTGTCGTCATCTGTCACCATGATTGGTCATCAATGGTGACTCCTTTTTGAGTGATAACTCATTCCGTCATCTTTCGCCACTGTGTGTTAGACTCACATGGCATAGCAATTGTTATTCCTGGTGATCTTGTGCTATAACGGCGTCGTCAAAAGGGTGTGCAAAAATTGAAACTAATTCTGCACAGCCCCATTATCTACTTAGCTCTGCCTCGTGGAATACTGCTTTGATGCTAACTCATGAAGAAAAACTTAGTTTGGAGTAAATCTCGTGAACCTCTGACTAAGAAAACTTGGATTTATAAATCACCATTTTACTCTGCAGTTCTAATCCTTGTCATTTCATACATTTAATTAGTGTCAGTGCCCGTGCATATGAGCACCACACACATCCCAGTGGACAGGAAAGAGGAGATATAGACACTTTTAAGTGGGCTAGGGAAGCCTGTGTGGATGGGATTGAGGTGTGAATACAACTCCCATCCACCTATCCTTACCTCCTCTACTCCTAGGGAAGTCACATTAAATCATATTTTAGGGTAGAAAATTGTTAATTTCTTGATAAGGAGGGTTCATATACATTTTGGTATTTTCTTGTGAAAAAGGCTCGGAGCTTTTAAATCGGAAATAGGTTTTAGTGTTATCTACAGATACCTTTTATGGTCATCTGGTGATAAAAATCAATGATTTAATGCACATATACATGGTAATTCTTTATGCTGGGTCTGTTCCTTGGTAAATAAATGTTCGTATTTAATCAAGTACTTAGATCTGTCCATTCAGGGCTAGAAATGGCCACGGCCATACATCCATGACTGGGGCCATTTGGAGTGCAGTCTCCAACCTGATTATTTGACATCTGGTAACTCTTGATAGTGATAAAAGCGATCCTTTTCATCCGGTTGCCAGTATCATTCAGGACACTGCATTGAATAGCTTAGGCCGTAGCATGTTGAGAAATGCCATCATAAAACTCCTTAAATTGCTTTCCCCCTAACAACTCTCTTCCAGTGCTCCAAGCAGTGTTATAGGACCCTGCCTTATTCCATGGTCATTACTTTGCCCCCTCCTACCCTATCAATCAGAGGTTTGCAGCACATGATGATCCTTCACATATTAAAGGAGAGCTATAATCCTGAAATTTATAGTTCTGTAAACACCCACTGGTCACAAAATACTGATAGTCGTCCTCTCTGAGGTAATTACACAAACCAGTGTTTAAGACATTTCTATAAGCCCCCAGGGATCTACAGACCCAGTTATCAGGCAGGGTGTTGATTGGATTTTATAGCTCCAGGGTCGTATTCTGCAGAGATTTATGTTCTGGCCAAATTGAGGGAAGCTAGTAAAGCTAGGATCTGTTTAGAATAAGGCTGAAGAGTACTTGGAAGGCCCCATTGGACTCTTAAATGTGATGGATGCTTTCATGTAGTATAAAAGAAGAAATGTTGTTCCCAGATTGTAAAACTACCCACATTATAAAGCTCCCCAAATAGTAAATATAAAAATATAATTATCCATTGTTTGTATCGAATACATCATGGTTCATTTGCTTATAAATGTGACCTTGGTGATTATCTTCATCATAGTAGGCCTTGAGTGACATCACATATAATATCGTCTTATCAGGCATATCTTTTATGATGATGCTTAAGTTTTGACATTAGGCATTAACAAAAACGAATTCTGTCCGACACAATAGAGTGGTAAAATAACACATACCTTTATCAAATCAGAGCGTTGGGAAGTTCAGACTGTGTCCCTGCATTATATCAAAAGTATGTCCTTCTCACAATTCATACAAGGACATCTACATATGTGACAGGATCTGCAAAAAGGGCCCTTAGTGCAGGATGCATTAAGGTTCTTATTCCCAGTACATGTCACATATATGTTAGAAAAATGCCAAAATACCAATCCTGAAAAATCTGATATTTTTGACACTATATCACTTCAAAACTAGCTAGGCTTCTAAATGTGCGACTTCAGTACCACTTCGTAAGGATGGGTCACAGTATAGCTTTTTGCCAGAAGCCCCAGGTGGCACTATGGTAGAACAAAAATGTACAAGGAATCTCTGTGAAAATAACAATGGATCTCTAGCAACGTTGGGACGAGGATTCTACCATTGTTTAGATGACACTTTTTTTAGTGTGGCATAAAGAGATTGACTTACATAATCATAGATTTGTACAAACCTACAGATTGACTTATCGATAGGTTTAGTTTGGCCTAAGACAGCTTGATTTGCACAGGAACAGAATCAAGCTGAAAAGGGCCAGCTACTTTCATTCTCATACAAAATTACTTTAATCAAATGGAATTTTCATAATTATTTATAAAACGGCTGGCAGTGCTCTGCTGCATGATAGAAGTGACCTTGAGTGCATTATAGGAATACAGTGCACGGCTGAGCAAGGTCACCATAGCTAGAGACCAGTCAGGTACCCTTAATTCTTCTAGATATACCTTGATTGGGTACTTGATTGATTGGAATGAAATGTAAAACATTTTATAAAAACAATAGACAACTCCTTCTTCACATCTTGACTGTCTGTTGTCCTATAATGCACGAATGCGAAGATCATTGTCTATTCTCTAAATATCGCTGGTGTGATGACATAGTAGAATGCAATAGTTGTCATGCCATTATTATATACAATTCATTCATGACAATTTTGATAGTTTCCTGACAGTAAGGTTTTAGATTAAAGCAGACACAGGGCTATTAAAATGTTTTCACTACAAAATCAATCACACACTACGACTTCATTGGTTTCTTGACTGCATGGCCGTAAATTTAAGGGGACAGTATTCTGCAATAATTTGTAATACGCTGTTTAGAATTATAAATATGTTGAACGTTTCCAGACAAAAAGAACCATTTCAATGCACTACTAATGTGATGTTTTACAAGTTGGTTAGTTTATGCCTATAGAACTGCACTCTTTGACTCTATGACTCTACAATGAGGCAGAGCCATCACACTAAACTAAATCCAAATGAAATGAATGTTTGCAAAGAGAAATAAAGAGAATCAGATAAGAAGCAACTTTACAAACACATCCATCAGCGTTGCAGGGCTTAAATCTTAGACAAAACAGCATGGGCTGCAACAACCAGAGCAGCTACAACAGCTAGCATTGCTGTGCATGGCAGGGTGGTAGAGGATAATGTTGCCTGTGATATGACTTGACATAATGTGAGTAGCTTCAGCAACCATTGGCGCAGAGCAGCTCCCAGACTGATCATAACTTGATGGGCTCTGTGGCCCTGTGGGGAGGGCTCTCATGTTATAATGCTCCTGCCTTGACAGTCCTACTCCCAGCCGCATGCAGGAACTTGTCTGTACTGAACAGATATGTGGCTTTAACTGAGTAGTAATCTCTGGTACTTGTGACTTATTTAGCCTACTTTTTCTCTTTAGTGCATGATTATGATGGCAAAATAGGTAGGAAATGCCGAGGGCTGATTATCCAATCTTAGTAAGAACCCTGTAATATGTAGACGCATTGCCATGAATTCAGTCTTTACAACTGTAACAGAATCTTCTAATGCAATAATATCCTAGTAGATTTAGATAATAGCTAATACATCTGCAATATCCTTGACAGTTGTGATGTCATTTAATTCACTGTATTTCACATTGAACAATATGGGAGCTTTTAACCTAATCCCTGTTGGTCCAAGCGAAGTTGCTTTGCTTTGTTTCACCCTAAATTCACTATGATTTGAAAGACGGGTCATAATAAATCAAAAAGTCATTGGAATGAATCTGTATCTGTGTATAAGCTATTGTGCATGATGACGTGGTAACTTAAGCTATCTTATTAGTCTCTTTCTCAATTATAGAAGGATTAGGATTTACATTATAAAAGGTAAATGTAATCCTCAGTAAAATTATTAGCACCAATTTAATTGTTAAATACGGGGCAGACCACCCTTCCTACTGTATCTCTATAATCCTTTTATTTCTGTCATGGACATCCCTGCAGGTGTAATCTTTCCATATTGCATAACCTGATTCACTGCAGTCTTCCGATTCTGGTTTCGACTTTAGGTAAAGATATTACTGGCCATGCCAGAATCCTTACTGGTTAACTGGAGTCCGTCGGTAAGTGGTCTGGGCAGCGAACCTTCCTTTTATTGTGCTATATATGGAAGGATAGACACTGAAGCTCCATGCAGCATGGGGTTAATAAACTGGCTAGATTGCTATGAGTCCTTATTTTATGCCAAATTAATGTAATATTTTGAACTTATCCTACTAAGATAACATTAATACATGTTATAGCTCACTCAAATTGGTCTGACTGAGGGTTATCTCATTTGGCTCCAACCTGTGAGTTAACCCTCAGTCAGACCAATTTAAGTGAATCGTTACCATTACATGCAAATCAGTGCACATCATTACTTGGTTGTTGTAAGTTTCAAACTGCAATAGTATCATTTGAATTTGATTTATTTCTAGATGTACATTCACCATTGGTGAAACTGTTTCCTGTTCCCTGACAAAGGGGAATATTGGCCAGGGTTCTTCAAAATAACAAAAACCCAATCTGAGTCGAATCTATACAAATCATTTCATGAACAATAATGTTACTGACCTTTGACATTATACATCATGTCTTTATGGACATACCCAGCAAATACGCTTGAGCTTGAGCGAGGATGGGCAATGCCTGAGCGAGGGTATCTTGAGTGATAGCCCCAGGGGTGAGAGGGATAGAGCTATGAGCAAGCTCCCCCAGTCCTTGCTCATTCACACTCAGGTTCACCCAGCATATGGGGTGAGATGGGGTGAGGATGTTTTAAGTGAGGATGGGTTAGGTCATACGCACACTCACCCAGGTTCACCCATACATATCCTGATCTATGGTTGATCAGTTTTTACATTACAAATCCCTTTGTGTACCATAGAGGTGACAGTTAGAACATGGAGCCACTGGAGGAAGGATGTCCACAGCTATGTCTATGAGGTAGGTCTTAGTTCTGTTTCAAAACACCTTATACATTAGTTCTTGTACACAGTTCATTTAAATACAAATGTGAAAATTGATTTGAACACATCACAGACACATTTATTTCAAAATAGCATTGTTGCTCTCACTCGAACATTTTCTTTTTTCAGCTTTAATAGTCAGACAGAAGCAGGTTTGAAGACAAGCATCCGGCGTCCCAGCTGCACCTTCCTACTCATTCAAACTCAGGCCCTTAGACATGAAGAGACAACTTCTCATGGATGTAGCCTTCTGACTTAATTCCTTGGTATGGGGACCTATGCCCTTTCCGTTGGTCCTGCATCACACAAGGAAGGAACACTCCAAGGGGTTGACCTCCTTTTTCCGACAACCCCACGGGAGGAGGGCACCGCATGTGTTGACAGTGCACATTGTCAACACATGTGATGCCGCCTGGGGTCCGTTACACAATCAAAATTCGTGGTTGCTAATTATAATATATTAGAAATGTATTACAAGTACAAATCTGGATGGTGTTCACTAATTTCCCGTGCTCTTTAGTAGATAAGCAAGATGCAGTTATTTCTATAGAAATTGGTAGGTGTTTCATAACTATTCTTTAATATTTTCATAGTGCTCTTTAATTTATTTCCAGTGCTCGTAAAGGGGTTTATCCAGTGTTACACAAATCAAAGTTATACTGACTTAAATTGTGGTACTAAGTTTTTAAAGAAATTAAAACAATGTAATTTTTAAATAGTTATACATCAGGAGGTCCCAAAATGCATGTGTAATGTCAACAACATGTTTGATTTAGATATAATTTCAATAGTTTTGGCAGTATGAAATAATCTAAATCTTGCTCACTATTCTATTTTGTGCTCTTTAATATTTGTTTAATGTCATGCTCGTTAATTTTGTGGGCATATTTTCATTGCCTGTAGTGGCCATTTAACAGGATTTTAGTTGTTGTAGAGGGCCTTTAAATCTATATTTAGCTCAAGTCTGTATTAGTTAATTCAAATATTTTTAACATCATATGGGGTTCGCATTTATTGTACAGGTGTTATGGGGCCCTGTGATGAAGTAGTACACAAATTTGTGCAGTTTACCCTGTACCTGACCACTACTGGATGAGTACCAATATTAACTAACATGAAATAATTAAAGAACATGAAAAATAACGAATATAAAAGCATTTGGTATTCGTCTTTACAAATACAGATTATGAAACACAATTATTTCTTACTCTCCCTCATGCTCGTTATTTTACACATTTTTTTAAGTTAAGAGCACAAATCAACGAGCACCAATTGAGTAACAGACCCCTGGAGGAGTGGGCACCGGGAGGAGGCAGCAGGAGGGGCTGACTTAGTGCCGACTCCTGGCCTCTCTGAGCGGAAGATGTCACGTCACTAGGCTTAGTTGACTTTGCATCTGTCTTATTTAAGTTTTCTATTTACTCCCCTGGGGCTTGGCCCCGGAGGGGGGGGGGTAGGGGTGTCATTGACATCCACCTTTTTCTGATTTCGATTATCACGATTTTTGGTGTTGATATTCTGATAATATTACATCTATATCACGATATTTTGATGGATTAGGATATCCTGTTAAAATTCATTTTAAACCCAGCAAATTGTCGTCATCTGTCGCCATGATTGGTGATCAATGGTGACTCCTTTTTGAGTGATAACTCATTCCATCATCTTTCGCCCCTGTGTGTTAGACTCGAGTGGCATAGCAATTGCTATTCCTGGTGATCTTGTGCTATAACGACGTCGTGTTCCATCTAGCGACATGTGTGAGCCACTTCACACAGGTTGACGAGTACTCACGACAATTTGCTGGGAATGTTTTCTAGTCAATCGATATTATTAATATCCCCCCACCACTTACAGGTAGAAACCGCAAGGTCTCCCAGCAGATAGAGTAGCCTGATATGGATGTTCTTTTTAAACAGCATGATATCTGTAAACAGATAATTAGAATGTAGTATTTTTGTCATACTCTACCTAGCCAACTAAACCTTTAGTCTATCTGCTGGACAGCACTGCATCAAAGCATCATGAAGGCCCTCTAGGAGTGTATCAATTCTTGAGGGATGGCATGATGCATCTATGTAGCCCTGTTGAGTTATTCAAGAGGGTTGCATTTGTGCATCATGAATACAAATGGGCATTTTGCATTAATGCATTGACAGCCCTTAAAGGGATAGTATTGGCAAGGACTATATAGATCTCCAAATAGTAATATTGGTATGTAGTAGTTTCTGTATCTTACACAGAAAGGTAAGAAATAGCCTTAGGCAGAGGGTTTTCTTATACCCCAAGACAAATTATTATAGACAGCTTGATAATAACTGTCTGTTTTTCAAGCAGTGCAACCATATCTACACACGGCAATGAACTAGCACTGGCCTTTGATTATTTGACATCTGAGACCTGTTTCACAACCACCATGTACGAGTAAGATTGGTGTACGAGCAATATCACTCCTATGGTCATCCTAAGATTGATCTTAGGCTTCTTAGGCTTAGGGGAAGTGTTTCAAAATTAAATGGGGAGTGAAACTTACTAGTAAAGGTTCAATGTAAGAGTGACTTATGACCAACAAAAAATAGCTTATTTATGTGGAAGGTTGAGGGTACACGTAAATGTGAAAAATCCTATCAACAAGTGAAATCCCACAATATTTTCTAATGCATGAAGTCAGGCATATATCAAATCAAAATTCCCCCTTTTAATACCATTTTATATCATGGAATAATGAAGTAAAGCCATATTCTGCACCTAGGTAATTGATCTTACTAGCCAGATAATTGGCCTGCACTAACCTTACAATTGATCTTGATTACTGCTCCTACACTGCAAAAGTGGTGTTTAGATCCTAAACACAATTCTAAACATATTCTTGCAACGTTTTTGTAATTACATTAATTTCCTAAACATGTTTAGTCAAACAATGTGCTTAGCTCAAGTGTTTAGAAATGTAGGTGTTTAGGTTAAAACTTTTGTGTTTAGATATATGAATTTTTGTGTTTAGGCGTTTAATAATTTTTGTGTTTAGATGTTTAAATGATTTGATGGAGAGTTAAGGCTTGCAGACATGTATGCATTAAAAAACAGAGATATATTTTTTTTCTCATTTACTTGGGGGGGGCATCAGCAGGTATTTACTTGTCAAAGTCTCCAAAGATGGCAGCCACACTTATATGTGTACATATATTACACACTGCATCACAATGAGAGACTTGAGAAAGTACAACAGCTTGCCAGGAAGGACATTGCCTTATCTATTCCAGAATAACATCAAATATGTGTCAGTCATGGAGTTTATTAATTATTTTATGGTAATGATGGTGGCATGAGGTGAATCTAGTCAATTTTCTATTGCCCTTTCTATTCACATGACATTCTATGAAATGAAACAATGATAAACATGGGATTTGGGGACATTTGTCACAACAATTGATTATAACTACGGCAGATAGTCCAGTCAAAGGTAGTGCTGCTACCTGGTGTGGATTCAACATCCAAGTATTTAAACATATTGATGTTAAATCTAAACACCTATTATTCAACTGTCTCAACTCTAAACATCTAAACATGTTTAGCATAAATGTTTATGTAGTTAGAATAAAAGTGTTCATTTCCTAAAGGTGTAGTCAATGAGACACCTAACTGACCTATATGTTTAGGTTTTAAATGTGTTTAGACCTAAACATGTTTAAAATCTAAACACATTTTTGCAGTGTATGTCTAACTGACAGCTGTTCCAATAGGAGTGACAGGTTGTTCTGAAACACTTGTAGTCATTCCAAAATGACTGATCTTAAGTGGTCACTCTTAGAGTAAAAAGATTGATCTTAAATAAATAATGCTTATGAAACAGGTCTCTGGTAACTCTTGATAGCGATAGAAGCGATCCTTTTTATCCAGATGCTAGTATCATATTTCTGTCTTCTCACTTCTGGAACTAGGAAAAGTAGAGGGTGGTCTACCAAATCCAATATCATTAATGACGTAGGCTATCATTTCAGACACAAATAGGGCGTTTCTCAACATATGACAAGATACAGGCAGTATGACAACCTCCAGTTGTACATAGCTGTTTTGCAAAATATTTTCTTCTGCTCACAGAGGGCTGTTTCACAAAGTCTATATACGATCACTCTTGAGATGGTGAGCATGTTGCTCTCAAGAGCATCCAAAGACCAATCATTGGATTATTGCTCTCAGAGTGACAAGTCACTCTTACAGACCCAAGAGTAAGACTGTTTCAGGAGGAAGTCAAGATCGAATGACACTGAGGAGTAAAGGTCCAACATAGGAGTGACATATGAGCAATCATAAGGTGTTTACAAACCTGAATTTATGTGGAACTGATATGGTACACAGGAATCTGTAGATACACTGAAAAGTTATGATATCCTCTTTCTTCATGTAGTTATTTGCATATGACATAAATACAAAATAATGTTTAATCTGGGCTTTAGATCATGATTTTATTTTTGCAAAGTTGTATAAAATATTTAGGCTCATTGTTTCCACTATGATGAACGATCAACTTTGGGAACCACATAGGGTTACTCTTGATTTGAGTCTTTTGTCTATGATCAACAGTGTTTCTAAAGCACTGCTCATTGCTCTTGATATAAGAGTAAGATAGGCAGGATTCAATGAGTGATCCTTGTGAAACAACTTATGATTTTACTCAAAGACCAATCATATGTGTTCACTCTTTAAAGCCAAAGATTGATATTTATTTCTGATCCCTTGTGAAACAACCCACAGGGTTGGCTAAAGGACACCGAGTTGTATGCATATATGACTAGAGACACAATGACTGCTCTACCCAATTAGGCTCTTATTTAGTCATTCAGGATACTGCTGATATGACTTGAATATCAGTGGACAGATAAGGGGAAAGGGCCCTCCGAGGTGAAATGTGATATTTAAAATTGAAGTTATCAGCTTTAAAATGGGGTATCACTCTTGCAGATAGCCCTTTTGGTCTTGGAGATATTGCTTCACAAAAGTAGAAACACGTAACTGTATCAATATAGGCAATAAGCTGTATTATTCATTGGTTGCATTGAATTGGACATCTAATTAGCATAATGATTTAAATAATCAATCAAAAATGACCAAACTTTTTCATACTTTTGGGCACAGTTTTGGATCTAGAAATGGTATCTATATGTTTTTTTCAGCATATGAATCATGATTGGTCATTCTATCAATTGACATTATTTTTTTTCTATTTGGAACATTTATTTTGGTTGCCATGGTAACACATTTATCTGAAAACCCCTATTTTAGCCTCTTTTTGGATTCAAAACGTTCCATTTACATTCAAAGTAGACAGGAAGTGTCAGAAAATAGAACATTTTTGAGAAAACCATCTTTTTCTATGTAAAAAAGTACATAATATTAATTTTTGGCCTATTTTTTTTGACATTTATGGTTGTTGTAGCTCCCCCAGTGGCCAAACACAGTACTAAAAAACCCCGTAGGGAGGGCCCTTTCCCCTCATCTGCCCACATAACTTTATTCACTTAAGCTGTAGCATGTTGAGAAAACTCATCCTGCAAAATTCCTTAAACAGCTTTTCCCCTAATGACTCTCTCCTAGTGCTCAGGCCAAAACCAACCGACCTCAGCCAAACAGGGCTGATGTCAGACTTTTTAAAGCATTTGAAAAAAGTAAAAATATTGAAGGAAACCTTGTCCCAAAATTGCCAGAGATCGGGTGATATTTTCAAAGACATTCCTCATACATTTGTGTACCACTGTACTGCTACCTGGGACTTTTTGGAACTACACTGATTCCCTGCCATACAATTATGGTGAATCGCAGTTCAGTTTTATCAAGATCCTGGTAGATTTAACAGTGCTTATTTTTACAGTGTAGGACCATGCCTTATTATATGATCATTACTTTTCCCCCTCTGACCCTATCAATTGGAGTCTCACAGCACACATGATGATCCTTCACATATTAAAGGAGAGCTATGATCCTGAAATTTATAGCTCTGTAAACACCCACTGGCCACAACATACTGTTAGTCAGTTTTGACCAGGAAATTACACCAACTAATGTTTAAGACATTTCTATCAGCCCCCCAGGGATCTATGTACAGTGCCAGTTTTCAGGCAGGGCAACGATAGGATTTTATAGCTCCAGGGTTGTATTCTGCAGAGATTTATGTTGTAACCCACCCAAGGCAAGCTAGTAAAACTAGGATCTGTTTAGAATAAGGCTGAAGAGTTCTTGAAAGGCCCCATTGTACTCTTAAATGTGATGGATGCTTTCATGGAGTAATAAAAAAAGAATGGTAAAACTACCCAAATAATGTATATCCATTGTCTGTATCACATGCATCTCAGTTCATTTGGAAATGTGACCTCAGCGCTTTTCTTTATCATTGTGGGGATCGGGTCAAATCACATATGACATGATTTTATCAGACATCTTTTTTTAAAGTGATGCTGTCCATTGCTCTTCTGAAACCATACATCCAGGGGGAAAAGGCTTTTTAAAGTTTAGTCACAGGCTTTAAAATGGGACAGCTTGAGGTAAAATATTTCAGACAGCTATTCGGTAATTGCTTGTCAAACCTATGGTGTATGCAACAACAAAAAAAAAAGAAAATAAGCTCTAAATGTATCATAATTATCCTAGCTTAGATACCTCTCATACAAAAACTACAGTTTTGTGTAGAGATAAACCAGGAAATGTGATGTTTTTATCATAAAATTGGTTCTAGAGGGAATCTGTAGGTCTGTTTTCGGTTTTTAGTACCTTATTTAAATATTCAAAACATTTATGGCAGAAATCCCCCTTTGAAATGTTTCCTTGGCAATGAATGTTTCTTTTGCATTTCAAAAATGGACAGTTGTCAGTGGAGATGGAATAATTCTGGGCATAGCACTGGATTCCCATCAAAATTTGGTTGAATCAATCTGTTAGTATACTTTTCCGTGTTTTATTCATACACTGCACAACTGCATGACCACATGGGCCCCATATGGGATTTCACCGGGTTTGTGGGCTGGGCCCAGATGGGTAAAAGCTGGTAAATGTAAAGGCAGCCAGATGGGGCCCATGTGGGCTAGCCCAGTTCACTGTATGATCCGAAGGTCGATGGATCTAGTCCAAGCAGTGATGGCTACTCTTCCCATCCTGTCATAGTATTACCAATGTTCCCAACTATCTCTTTCAATCCCATAATACTTGAACATATAAAATAAATGAAAACACCAAACCATGAAAAATTATTTTGTTCCATTCTTTCTCCAGTGGAAAAAAATGGTGTGGACATGTTGGCACTAGATGCACCGACCTTAGGATCAAAAGTCCAGTGCTCTTCATACTGAGCTAACTGGGTGGCTGTGATAGTCACTGTAACTATGATGTAAATTTTGACTATGACTATCACAGCTGCCCAGTTAGCTTAATAGGATGAGTTGGTGTATTAGTCCCAACACGTCCACACCATTTTGTCAACTGGAGACCTTTGCCCAGTTTATAAAGAATGGAAAGAGGGTGGGAAGGACTAGATCTATCGACCTTTGGATCATACAGTGAACTGGGCTAGCCCAAGTGGGCCCCACCTAGCTGCCTTGACATTTACCAACATTTACACATCTGGGCCTGGCCCACAAGCCCTGAGAAATCCCATTTGGGGCCCACACGGTTATAATGTGGACCAAGGGAAAGAATCCCTTCAAATATTATGACATATTTTTTCCAAGGTGCAGCATCAGACGAGGGTACACAAATTAAAATAATTATATTCAGAGGTAAAGTGAAAAAAAAACATTACCAGGATTCACGCTATTCTAATTGAAATTTGGCATTCGGAATTCGAAATCCAGTATATTCAGAGTTTTACAATTTGATACTATTTTCTCTCATGTCCTTGGAAGACAATTTACCTCTAAATGTGACTTTGAGGAGGCTGAAAATGTATATTAGTATTTTTAAAATATTGTTGGAATATATAGTGAGGTTAAACAGGCTTCCCGTACATATTCAAGAGTCATTTTTCCATAGTACAGACAAAATTATTGGTTTCTCCCCAGCGCCTTGCAGATAAAGCCTAGCAGCATGGTATAATTTCACAGGCAATTTATAAAACCAACTTTCCTCCCATCTTCCATCCAGTGAGAGGGCGGTCTTTGATTTAAATCGGACCTGGTGATATGAGACAAAGAGTAGATAAAAAAATATGTTGGTATTCTATACATGATTACAGAGAGTCAGTTCAATATAACAACATTAGAGACATTTTCATTCTCTGCTGTATTGGATTATGCTGTCTCAATTTCCAAACATGCAATCACCATAATTACCATGAGATTTTGTCGATGTGACTGGTCCCTCTGCTCTGAATAGTGGAGGCTCCACTATGCAGTTTTTGCTCAGAATTGCAGCTATTTTCACAAACTGGGACAAAAACACAAAATAAAAGTGGGATTTGTTATCATTGCAAGGCAGAAATTGTACATTGCGGGAGCTATTTGTTTATCTGGGGGTGTTATTGTGTGCGATCTCAGGCATGCTTGTGTTGTCAAAAAGATGTTTTTTGTTTACTAAACCAAGCTGGTGTTATGTAAATTATGCAGACTTTCACATTGGGGAGTCTCTGCAATTCAATATCAGACAGGTTTGATTTTTACAGTATTATAAGACCCTGTGATCTGTGTCACTGCTGTGTTGTTATCTATATTTTGATGTGTTGATATTTATATATTGAACTCCCACCCAATCACAGAGTCTATGCAGGTGCAGTTTAGTTTGTAAATATGGCATACAAGGAGAGAGATCGCCCATGAAAAGGCCCCTGAAATTCTTGTCACAACATCCAAAACATCTCACTAGATGGAAATATTTAAGGGCAGAATATGTTGGCACAACTCAGATAATATGTTTCTATATGATATCAACTACCAAATGATACCTTCTATATTGAAAAACTTTTTTCGGGGAATTGAGAAATATACATAGCCACGCTGCAGTAGTTAGCTCTGAATACATATAAACCTAAATACACACACGGGTTGTAGGTAGCCAAGCTAAATGATGATCTATTTGGCTGAAGGGCAAGCCTGCACCCTATCAGTATGGATGCCTACACATTACGACTATCTAGCTCCAGAGGAGATAGAAAAAACGTATCTCTACCTCTATTTAATGTTTATTATTTACCTCTATTTACCCCTGCGTGAGGTTCTAATATGTATTTTCGACTTTGTTGGATGCAAAAAAAAACCCTTAACGTTTGGAGGTAAAAAAACGTGGCAAATTCACGTTTATTTCAACATAAAAACGTTTATTTCCTCCAGGAGAGGAAGTTAGACGTATTTCTACCTCTGCTTTATGTGCACCTCCTAGGGGGGCCTACCTCTTTTTACCTCAGTGTGAGGTAGATTTAGGTTTTTCAAACTAAAACGTTTGTTGGAGGTAAAAAAAAGTCTTAACGTTTGGAGGTAAAAAAAAGCAGAATTACGTTTCTTCTATCTAGAAAAAACGTAAATCTACGTATCAGGGAGGTAATTTTATTTACAGGGGGATGGGCTCTAACTAAATTGTACTGTAAATCCCTTACAAACTACAGGCCTCCTTCATTCTAATGGAAATGTCAAAAGTGCTTGGAAAACGACTTCCTATGTGTGTTGTGTACCAACATAGACTCTACTGAGCTTCATAGTGAGTAAATTCACCCCCAGCCCCCTCCCTGATATTGTCTCTGTCCCCTGGCAAAAACCTTCACAATTTCAATTGAAAAGTGATAGAACTAAATAGGCCACCTGGATAGTGTTAACTATAGCTCGATGCAGCAAGTTGGGAACCTGAGTGTTTTCCAGTTTTGGAGGCAGCTGTGCATGTAAAATGCCTTCATTCAAGGGACATTTTTGTATATGATTCACAAGACAAGTCTTGTGTATGATTCTATCTCAAAAATCATAACAAAATATGAAAATAGAATCATTTGCTATGCATTATTCCCTCATAATACATGTCAGACTAGACAAAATTACCTCTGTAGGTCCCATATGGGCTGGAAAAGCACCATGCTCATAAATGTCTTCATCATTTTCAAGATAAGAATATCTGAAGACCTGAACAATGTGAACAGGTCCATGGTGCAAAACCATTTTGTTTCTATTAAATTCCATCATCCATTGTTGTTTTGACCTGATGACCCATTGAAAACCATATTGAAATGCTATTAGAACCCCATATAAGGCATGTGAGCCTTATTATAATGCACTATTGAGCTATTTAGCTGTAAATAGCAACAAAAGCGTTGTCGGCACCAAAGACTAGAATCATAAGATGTGGCTAATTCTTCTCACACTTATTGTATCACTTAGATATTTAATATGCCTTTAAAGATGATCGAGTAGAACATAAAAATGGATAATTCTGGTATCAGTGGGTGATCACACGTCCATATATGGTGATCTATGTGGTCCCTCATCAAAAACCAAGCAGAAATTTTGCTGAAAATCACAGTTTTTGCAAACTAACAAAAATCACATGTCTCCCATAGTGTAATAAGCCACCATAGAGGTAGGGGAAAAAAGCATACTCATTTATAAACTTGATGGGTCAGTATTATGCACTATCTATCAAAAACTGATGGTTAGAATATTTTTTCACAAAATATATAGGGCCAAACTTTGAAAAACAGCG
Organism: Acholoe squamosa; assembly: GCA_949317995.1. Taxonomy (NCBI): domain Eukaryota; kingdom Metazoa; phylum Annelida; class Polychaeta; order Phyllodocida; family Polynoidae; genus Acholoe; species Acholoe squamosa. The sequence goes on along the minus strand of OX439043.1, from coordinate 19,589,960 downwards.
ATTTTTTTAAACTAATGATTTTTAAATTTATAATTTGTACTTTAGTGGTAAACTGTGCACTATATTATTGTAATACCATCTACCCTGGCCTGAAAGCAATGAGTTTCATCTTTCATTTGCTGCAAATATTATGTAAATCGGATAATTTTTGGCTAAACTACAGCATTTCTTAGCGAAAATTCAGGAAAAACTAAGTTTTAGGTTCCCAACTTGCTGCATCGAGCTATAGTGTTGTTGACGATTGCCCGGCTGGCCCTGAGGCAGTCTCTCCTACTCTTCTTTTTTAATCACAGTATCGACTACTATTACAACAATAAACTCATTCTCATGAGTGTTGGGAATCGTAATCCAGTCATTGGATTCTTTCATAAACCTACAACCGGGGCATCAAGTGCACCTCCAACCAATGAATTTGAATATAGCATCCAATTTCAATGGTGCCACAATCTATATGATGTGCCTGGAAGTTACGGTGTACATCCATACCTCATGATGGTCCCCAGTTCCATGTAGTATTTGTCGACAACATTTTTAATTACCATCTGCATTATGGCAATTCCACACAATGGTGATACACTTTTTTCTAGGATGCATCTGTCTGAAATTATTTTGAAGGAAGGAGGATATCTTTTGAAGTTCATTTTTTAATGTCGTGCCAAGATTGTTTTATGACAGTAAATGCAGTGAAACGGCATCAGCTAATGAAAATTATTTGTGAAGAGAGAAAAACTGAATCTTTAAACTCTTTTCTTCTTCAGAACCCGTGGGTATGATGCTTAAGAACTGATCAAATTATGATGACATGTTCCTACCTTTACTGTAAATTTTGTCCTCAGATTTTCTGATTGATGAAGTAATTTTAACCAGTAAAATATAACAAAAGATGGATTAAAACGTCCTTTTTCATATTCATGTGAGTGGTCAAATAATTATGGCCCTAAAAATGATTATTTCTTTCTCTGGTGAAAATTGGACTTTTTGAGCAGAAAAGTTATGCCCACAAGACAACGTGGTTTTTGAAGATAAGAAGATGCTTATATCTAATCATGTACATAGCATTTAATATAAAACTAACATAGGCATGATTGCAATTTAGCACTCCGTATTCCACCTAATAAGCGCCCCACTCCCCTTTTGGGGCCTTTTACATACTAGAAAAAGGGCTAATTTTCACGATTTTGGAGGTAAATAAACTCTTAAGTTCTAAACCACCATGAAAATGATTTTTAAGCACCCAGGGCGCTTATTATGTTGAATACGGAACTGGCTTTTCCTGAGGGCCTACAGGGTTATAGTACTATCAGCTTGGCTAAAACAAGAAAACATTTGGCAAGGACCACGGATAGGAGTTGCCACTCCATCGCTAGCCACTGAGGGTGACGTCACTGAGGCAGCATGACGTCACCAATGACGTCATAGGTGACAGGGAGAAAACCGAAAACATTATGGAGTTGCTACGGTTGCTATGCTTCCGGCCACTGACGCGGCTCGCAACTCCAAATAAGCCCCTGGTGGAGTTAATGGTCATGTAAAAGTTCTTAGAGTGCCACCATAGTCGTGACATGAACTTGTATCAGTGATCCTGTAGTGCCTCACTTTCAATTGCATTAATCAAGGTTCATATTGTCCATCTGAAAATCAATTGATCATAATTTCTGTCTATGTTCGGTGTTGGAAGTACGGTTTAATCCACACTTCAATGAACAAGATTCGACCATACATCTGTCTGAATTTGTCTTTCTGGATACAAATGATGGGACATGTCTTGGGAATACCATTCACGTGTAGCCAGTGTCACCTGAAGGTTCCTTATTGTCCCCACATCTTGCGATCGTGTAAACTAATCTATATAATTATGTATATGATTATAAGGCCAATGTAACATACAAACAAAATATGCCCTTGACGCAATGTCAGCCTGAGGGAAGTATTGTCGGTCCAGCATATGGATTAAAAAAGATAAAACTAGCTCCCTAGGTTTCTCTCTGATTTTGCTCTTTCCTAGTAGGCTTTATTCAGGGCAAACAGAGCTGTTTCCGAAAGAGAAGTTGATCATCATAAAACATTACAGTATCATAATAAAAAGGAATATTGATACTGTATGAGGTAAACCAATCCCTTCGTCATTTTTGCAGTCTGATGCTACAAAGAGATTTGTTTTTGCTCTCTGTACAATGCTAAGATATATGATAAGCTCACTCATGTTGCATATCTGATGCCTTTCACATGTAATGGAGAAAACATATTTCTTTGAAACTTTCTGTACTGAACATCATTGCTATGAAGGGAACTATTTTTGCATGGGGAAACTAGCTAAACAAGCCAATAGCGATTGTAAATTAGACGTTCGAAAAGGCCTGAGGCTTTATTTCAATACAACCTATAACATCAAGAATAGTATAGGTTCCCTAGGATATCTTACTCCATAGAGTCCTATAGTGCAAGCCACCCCCTCTACCCCCCCCCCTTAAAAGTAGGCTACCTTTTGTGTTAAGTACTGGGTCCTATGTAAGATAAGGGGGTTCATGGAGATGTCATGAATATATCTTTATTAGAGTGATATCAAATGGAAACAAGGGGCCACCTATACCAAATATTCCTGCTGAATCCAAAATTTGTGGTCTTGATTTACAAAATTTGGCCAAAGGTACCTAAAAATGAGGTTTGGTGATGAGAATATTTTAAAAATGTATCCAAAATGACTCAGTTTAGACTTTTTCAGACTATATGAATATTTGTGACGAAACAAGGAAAATGATAACATTAGCCCTTACATGCCAAGAATATCAAAAGTGCGCTATTAAGCATATATATGTATGTTCAGCAGACCACCATAGGTTTAATATTAATCAGATTTAGATGATCTTAACACCAGAAGACTCATAATATAAGGGGGCTTTCCAACGATACCAAATTTGATATGGTGCATTTAGTATGTAATTTCAAGTAGGTCCTATTACAGAAAATATTAAATTGAAAAGAGGCTAAAAATGCATGAAAAGTGCACTCTCTAGCCAGGAGAATAGAAGAAAAATACAGAAAAATCACTAAATTCACAGAAATATTGATAATAATATCAGAAATATTAATGAAATATTTCTTCATGTGATTTTCTCCAAGGAATCCAATAACGATACATTTTTTTTTCAATTTCCAACAGAATGGCCCTCTTTGAAATGTGAAAATAATGTTTTATGACTTGAAAAAAGCCTATTCCCCACTAGAATAAAAGACTAGAAAAAAATACGATATTCAGGGCAATTTGATCCAAATCAGCCCTTTTCAACTTCTTGTGACATCATCATTCCCTACTGAGAGATATAATATTCTAACATGTGACCAGGCAAGCAAAACACCCCTCTACAGGGAAATTCATTATCAATGTTCATCTTAAGATCTTTAAAATGAGACATCATTGGCTTAGATATTCCAAGTAGTTACAACAGAACCCCTCCGTGAAGATAGGTTGTTATCTATATCTGAATTCAATGATTAAGCAATAAATACATTATTAACTATAATAATGTCTAAAAACACAATAAATTAGCCTTTTTATAAAAAATACACAACATTATGGTGATTTTTATCATAGATTTTGATCTAGAAGGAATTTTCCATTTCTGTTTTCAGTTTTGGGATTTTTAGTGAGTATCCTTTAAAATTGGCATTAAAAACTGCAACCTTTGATTATTTGAATGGTTGCTATGGCAACCAGTAACAGGCATACAGGTTGATTTCTCACAACAACTCCAATTTAGTTTGGGCGAATATTTTATTGGACCTGGCCAATAAACATACATAACCAGGCCAACACGCCAAACAGAATGGAGAAGAAAAGAAAAACCAGGTATTACATGAATAAGGCGCTAACCATACGCCGATCAAGATGGATACGAGCTTGTTTGGATTTTGTCAAATAATGCAACACACTCAATGATTTCCAATCACCAATGTTCTTGAGGTCCAATAGACTGAAATCTGCATCTGCCAAGGCCGATGCACCTCCTCTGCGTAGCGAGTGTGAAGACAACTTATCGATGCCTGACTTGGCACACAACTTTTGCAATTTGCCCAAGTACCATGAGTAACTGCCACGACACCATTGGCTATTTTTCATGTATGACACTACTTGTGAGTCACTGGATGGGTAGATCACCATAGATAACAGCAGGGTCAGGTAATAGTGAAGGCAGAAGAGTGAGTCATTGATGAGTGTGAAACGTATGAAAAAGACCCACCCTTTAAATGAAATGTCTTTGTACGGCGAAGTCTGACAGAGACACCCCAGACTTCCCAGATCAAGTCTGACAAGCAGACTGCCAGTCCTTGTTCGACAACATTGGACTTACGTAATAAGCCCCTGAAGCACATGATAACAGCGATCCAAAATGCCACATCCTCAGAACATGACATATCCAATAGTTTATAAATACACTTTAAGTCCTGCACTGACGCTGGTCGTACTTGGTCTACATGCTCACTTAGGGTCCTTCGAATACCTCTCATAGTCATGTAGAGTTCAAATGTATCAGGGTTGACATATGAATATCCTAGGACCTTGAACAACACCCAAAGTCCTCCTAGGTACTGTCTAATAGAGCTGTAGCACAATCTTTCAGCCAAGTGTGTAGCATATAACAACAGGACGTCTATACTAGCAGGGAATGGAACAAGCACACCATATAGTATGCAAAATTCCATATAAGAGTTTCATTGGCTCTTCCTAGTACGCTCTGTGGCTCCAGCCATCCACTGTTACTGGTAGTTCCGTAGCTTGTGAGTCAAGACACCCCCTGCAGCAGAAGCCATTTATCAGAAATGAAGGCAATCCTTTTGCACACCTTTTATCCGTGCAGCGCGACAGAAAGTCAGGAACAACATTATCTTTAGATTTAACGCGAGTAGCAACAATATGAAAATTATGTACAACTGATAACCAAAATAATTCTCTTATCCACCACATACAGCAAACACTCCGTGATCTGCCCATGTTTATCATACGTTGGACTTGGGTATTGTCGGTTCTGACTATAACTTTTGTATTTGACCAATCATTTCCCCATCGTTGCGCTGCGGCAACCACTGGCCAGACTTCCAGTAGGTTAATGTCCACTGACTCATCATATTCACAAGGGGGTTCAACCATATGATGTAAGGGAAAGCGATTGTACAATTGATTATAGGCAGGTAGCTTCCATGCACCTACTAACCAATCACCATTATAACATGAGCCGAATCCAGTTAGTGATGAGTCATCGTCTATGACAGGATGACAATCAAAGGTACGTAGAATTTTGGCAGAACCATTGAATACATAACTGAACCTTTTCCACCAGCGGATGTCATCCATAAACCAATCAGGTAGTTCAACCACCATGACGCTGTCAGCCATGTATTTGAGTAGGTTAATGACTCTACGTGAAAATGTCCTGCCTCCCCGAATAACTCTACTAGCGTGTGCCAAATGACCATGCAGTTCTTGTAACTCTTTTTTTGTAGCAACAGTTTTACCCAAGAACTTGTCGATCAGTACTAAAAATTTGTCTAACTTATCTCGGGGTAAGCTGATTTCTATTTTCACTGTGTCAATTACCAGACCCAAATACTGGACTTTGGTAGCAGGGGATAAGATTTTTTTCCATGAAATACGGAACCCGAGACGTCGAAGCAGATCTACCAATATAGCCTGATGCCTCGCACACTCATCATAGCTGTCAGCAACAATGACAAAGTCATCAAGGTAACCAAAAACATTAAATATACCTCTGCGATTCATACACCGGATGACAAACTCGGTTAATTGAGTAAAGATAAATGGAGCACATCTAAGACCAAACGATGAGGCTTGATCTTCAAAATATTCTGGCGCACCATCCAGACTCCACACAAAACCTTGTTTGGAACAATCATCCCAATCAGCCACACTACGATAAGCAGATTGGATGTCCAATACACATAAAAATGAGCCCTCATGTATGACATTAGTAACATCATCTACTTGAGTATAATGAAACAGTTGGCAAGTTGTGTACATAAAGTAATTGATACTTTTAAGATTATCATCGGGATCACCACGGCTGCAATCTGTTATTGGTCTTGTGCTGCCATCTGGCTTTTAAATAGCCTCCAGTGAATGTACATACTGAGGTCTATCAAGAACCCTTTTGACTTTATCAATGAACTCCTTTCTTACCAGATCGTCCATTTGGCATTTTACACCTTCTTTGATTATGGAATGGTAATTTTTTTTTAAATAAGAACCATCATAATCCACATTAATGATTTTGAAGCCGTTACGAACACCGTCTAGGATATAAGCATAATTACAATCAACTTACTCAAACCCCATGCATTCATCAAAGAAGGTGTCAACGGACGGTTACATGTGGTGAAGTGAATGTACACGGAATCCAGGGAAGTTCAGTTGATCCTTTTATTGCATAGCTGACATGAGTGTTTCATAAAGGTGGTAACAATGATAACACTCGCCAAGATCTAAGCTCTGCCTCCGATCCTATAGCTCAACCTGTCGTAGGTTCTAGGTATAGGTGTAAGATGTAAGTTGGGAGAGATGACTGGGGGCTGCTCAAGCTGCCTTTTATATGAAAGACTTGAGCAGCTCACAGTGTTGTGAAATATTCTATACACGTGGCTCAATGAAATAGGGACACGTGTCATAGGGAGAGATTGCCACCTGTGAGTTAGTCATGTTGATGAGTATTGAGAGGAGATTGTGAAATATTCTCTCATTCCAAATATGGCACCACAGGTGGATCGCACTTCCTCTAGTTACACTGTGTATGCTTAGATAAGGTTGGAATGTTATTACATCCTTGTATCTTATGTCACAGAGTGTCATGGAGGAGGCGCGTTTGTCATGAGTAATACATCCTGGTTCCTGTTGGGGAATGCAGGAGATTGTTGAGTGTGGATCATGGGCAGAGCTCAGGTTTTATATGGCGAAGAATTTAGTAAATATGGAAAATAAATATAATACCCAGAATGGTCCATTGACAAATCCCCACATTCCTACTCGTCTCTGCACGAGTGTAAAGGGAGAAAAATAAGCAGAAAAATAAGGCTTTGCCAAGTCCATTGACAATTATGGGTATTATGGTACATATACAAGGTTTTTTGTGAAAATCTGACGAGTTTACGTAACATGCGGTATAATAAAAGCGCTTCTTTCTGGGTTTACAAAAATATAGTTCGTGTGGATCAAGTGACTTAATCTATCTACAGGTTATAAAGGTTACATGTTATATGCTTATAATGTGTGCGTATGCCTGTTATTTTGAAAATATGGGAATTTTTCTTGTCTGGTGGCAAGTTCTGTTTGGCGCATTGATATGCCAGGACTTGTCCATGTGAAAACTAACTGGGGTCGGTAATTCTTGGTACTGTGGGGTCAAAGATCAGTACAATGGTGATGAATTCTTGGCTCCACACTACCAAGTTTACCTTGCAAAGTTAGTTACGAGGTGAAAATTAAGGTGGAGTAGTGTATAACAGGGACGCAAAATATTCATCAAATATATATGAATGGGGTAAATAAAAGCTTATTGCTAAGGATCTACTATGACTAAAACTCATAAATACATTTCATGGTTGAGCTTGAAAAACAATGGTGAAGGTGATGAACTTTATAGCGCCTAGAGTTAAACCAGGAGGCCATTTTGGTTTTTAGTCTCATAATGTTCATCAAAGGAGAGAAATCTTAAGCTAATATATACATTTGGCCTAAACAAAACAGGCTTTGAAGAATCCAGTGAAAAGGGTTTGACATACTTGATAGAAAAGAAAATTTTTACATTCACAGAAAACAAATAATACGTATAGGCATGGGGGTTGTTTACAATCGTATCTCAATGGTTGGGTAGTACAAGAATTGTTTCTGTGAAAAGTCTATTTGTGTGTTCTGAAATGTCGATTAGGGTGTATGCTATTTGGAGGTAGGTTTTGGTGTTCTTTAATGTTGAAGTTCTTAAACCTGCCCTCAGCTTTACGATGGTTCCTGGATCTGATGGGTCTGAATTTTGAGATGGTAATGTCTGAAAAGTCTAGATATACTGATGCTAAGTCACCAGCAGTGGCCACATCTGATCCGTCCTCTGAGGTTGTGTCTGTCTCTGTGGTGGGGCTAGGTCGAGCTGGCATGGGCCTCCACATGGTTCTGGGTGGGGACCGTTGCCTGTTGCCGCCTGCCTTGGGTTTATTGTCATAAGCGCAAGGGCACAGGAACCCATTTGGCTGATGGTAACACGGTATACAGAGTTTGGCAGGGGGTACCTGCCCATTGATGTGGCGGCAGTAATTATTGTTGTGCCTGTAGGTTGGGGGCATGGGTGTCCCAGGCCTACAAGCTGCCGACACATAGGTTCCCCTGGGTGTTAGATGGGGCTTCCTAGCTGGCTCCCTCCACTGGTTGGTGGAAGTTGCTGCTGGGGCTCGGGGTCCGCGGCTGGTGGGGTTGGATTTGGCTTGACCTCTTCCATGCTGCTTCTTCTTCCTGTCGCCTTCCTTGACGATGATAGCCCCGGCTCGTCTTTCTCCAGGGCTGGAGGGCCGACGGACGGTAGGGCTGCCAGGTCTCCAGAGGAGGGGTCTGTAGGGAAGAGAGCCGTGAAAACAAACCATTAACAGAGGTGTGAAATCCTGCTTGGGTCAGCTGGTGGCCTTGTCAATACAGGATAACCAATAGGTGCTATGAATTTCAGCTGTTTGACACATAATATTAACTTGACAGAGCTCAATTTGATTGCAAGAATAGAATGCGGTAAGTGTAACTAAGCAAGCTTAGTTGGTTAATTTGTATCACGCTGGGTGGCGGTACCGAGCTGTCGCTTCACCGTGCTGAACCTGATTATTCAGATAAAAATCCTGAAAAATATTTCGAATAGTGGCCTAAAGTTTTATGAAGGTGGTTGAAAAAGGTCTTGGAAAATTTTGAGTTGTGGCATTCTGTTATACGGTATGTTAACTGAATTTGAGGGTGGGGGTCGCAGATTTTGAAATAAATTTTGAGTTTTGATGCCTATAGCCTTGGCCCTATATAAGATATGGGTGCAGGCTATCTTATCAGTAGTTACGCAAGATGGAGATCGTCCAAGGCGTTCTCCATTTCCCGGACGGTCGCGCTCTGTTGATCACGGTGTTCATCAACGAGGACGGGACGTAAGTAATTTTGAATTGGTGGTAGTGTGAATTTGTTTTGGAAAATTTTGAATCAGAAAATTGTTACGGGCTTTTTGGTAATTTCAATTTTTGATCTGTTTTTTTTTTTGTAGGATACATCAGGTCACCTACCTACTGCTGGCGCCTCAGGTGCCGGCAGTGAACGGCTTCTAGGAAAAACGTAAGTAATCCCTTTTATCATGAAGCTAGGTTGTTTGCACGTGTTGATGTTGTTGTTTTCAGTCTATGTATCGAGTCACGACGATCATGTGACCGAAACTAATGGACATTTGCATATCACGAAGCTCTTTAAAAATGGCGACGCCGGGTCGCGATTGGCGCGGAAATTTTGTGCAGACGTTATGACTGCGTTTATGGTTTGTGGAATGGCCTTGCGTCGTCATTGATAAGATCTAGTGATGTGCAAAGTGAAGCAATGGCGGGATATTGCGATTTTGTGGGTATGGTTATGTATGGTTGGGATGGGGCCCTATGGGGGGGTCCTTGGGGGGTCTCGGGGGGATCTCGCCGGATAGGAGGGGGATCCCCACATCAGCGTCTCAGGGCTATCCGGTCTGCTATGTAGCGCAGTTCAGCACCTGTTATCCCCACATAAGGGTGGTGGTACCGTCCAGTGTTGTCACCGAGCCTGTGGGCGCTGGGGACAGTCCATTATGGGAGGAACCTCGGGGGGTGGCCGGTGGAGGTCGATGAGGACGCTGAGCGTACCCAACGATCCCCACATCAGCCGAAACTAATGGTTTAAAGTTTTAAAGAAAACCTACCATCTATGGTGTTAATGGCCCTCTCAGCCAGTGTAGGGTCGAATAAGTATAGATCCTTGGGTGGTTGGGTTTCCCTGAGTTGTAGCAGGGCCATCTCTGCCGGAGTTGTCCCGCTGGTGGAGGCTTTAGGGGCTTCCCGCCTGCTTAGGTCTTTTCTCCGTGTCAGAGGTGGCACTGGTTTGTAGCTGGCTGATAGTTCGTATTCACTTGGTGTGAGTTGGAAATCGGGCTGGTTTTCCTGTACAATGGCCAGGGTGACCGTATGGGGTCTGGATCTGAGGATGATTGTGAGGGGGATCCGCCAGAGCAAAGGGCAACTGGGGTATCTCTCCAGCCTCACCGTCCTCAGTCTTCCACCAATGATCATTCCGACGTCCGACTTCCAATGCGCATCAAGATGACGGGCTAGGGGGAAGGTTAACCTGGGTGGTGCTAGTTTGGGTGCCAAGATGGATGTTGGCCAAAGGTTCCTTCCATACACCATTAATCCCACTGGAAAGGCATATGTGTGCCCTCCAGAGTGTATCTTCAGCACGAATCTCGGTGTTCCGGGGGCGGGGTCCTGTCTGCCGTAGGGCCAATGCCTAAGACAGCGTCTTCCCGCCGCCTTGATGAATAGCAAGCTGAGGATGATGCCTAGGAAGGCAATCATGGAATCATACCTTCCTGGCATCTGAATCCAGTCAGGTGTAGTGATCTCCTGGGGTGTGGTCCGCGTGGGCCAATTTTGGTTGGTATTTTTGATCATCTCTTTGAGCTTATTCCAAGATGCTGCGTCAGCCATCGTTGCTCGACTGTGAATGGTTACTAATTGGGCTAAGTATACCACGCGCATGTGTATGCGACACGTGATCAGGCAGCTCAAGATGGCGATGGCTGGCGACAACAGGTGTAACCAAGGGGAAAACTCCAGGTGATATCCTAGATGTATGAGTGAGTTGGTGCTCAGGATGGATGATTTATCATGAATTTTGGTGGCAGCGCCTTTTAAGTCTAAAATGTCTTTGAATAGGGGTAGGAATTTTCGGTTGTGAAGGCGCTTCAGGCGCTGAATATTTGGTAGGTCTAGGTGGGTCGGAGTGGTTGCTATGGTTACTCCTGATATGTTGTTTGGCGGGTTACCAAAATGCTGCCATAGAGGCAAGTTGAAAGGCACTTTGGCGATAGGTTCTAAAGTAAAGTTTTTGGCGCAGGACAGGTCTGAATTAATCATTATCATGCCTCTGTTTTTAAGTGAGCAGAGGCATGGTACTGAAATAATAGAGTAGGCTGCATTTCTGATCTCAATTTGGCCTGAGTTTGAGCATTGCATTATTGAAGGTGAAAAGCTAGTGATGAGCAAGTAGGAGTTTTGGGAGATGGGCTTAGCAATGTTGGGAATTTGTGCTGTCATGTGGACCCGAAAATTGCAGGTGTTATGTACAGCGTCAGGTAGGTCTAAAAATAAGGATAAGCTGCAGGTGGGGTGCCTAGGAGATAACATGGGCAGGGGCAGGTTGCATGTTATGAAAACATTTACGTCACAGAGATCTAAGTCAGAGTGATCCAGTTCAATGTAGTGTGACTGGGACGCAGACATGGCTATATAATTAGGCAATGGCTGTACTCGTGTAAACCCAGTAGTGTTTACATTGGTGGTATCAAATGGGACTGGGAAGGCCTCCGCTCTATATATGGAGTAGATGTTGTCCCCCAGCCCTATGGGTATAGGCACTGTGATGTAAAGTTTGTTTTGGTCCTGCCAGTGCACATGCACTCTCCTTTGGTAGTAGAAACCGGTGGGTACGTTTAGAATTTTGATACCATTGTTGGATTCATACAAAGAGCTTGATAGATTATTAAGTCCATCTTCCATGACTTTATGTGGAATTAATTTTGGAGGTAGCTCGCCTTCCATTAGAGTGGTTATTGAGTCCAGTAGGGTGTCTAAATCATTTTGCAGATTCATTAGCGCTTCAATTTGAGAGTTAGCAGCGGTAAATAACATCGAATGATAGGTGTCTTGTCTGCTCTGTTGTTCCAGGTTGAATAAGATGTTCGATACATTCTTAGTCAACAGTTGGATGTTGGAGCTGAGCAGAGCCAGGGCGTCATCCCTATCATTTTGCATGCTGGAGAAAATACTCAAAGATTGATAATTAAATTCAGAAATGTTCAAGAGAAAATGTGTGGCTAATTCTACCACGTGCATTTTGGTGGCTAGAGTTTTCTCTAGGTCGGACATTTCGGAATTCAAGTCTACATCAGGTTGCGTGCTCAAGCCAATTGATTCTCTTAAAATATCACCTATGATTTGTCCTGGGGCGCCTCTGGGTGACCTAGTTTGGGGATGTTTAAAAAATTTTATTAATAGGGCTAAAGATTTTTGAGATTTTTGGTAGAGATTTGCCAAAATTAGGTCTAAAGTTTGGGCGGTTTCCAAGATAAAATTTGGGGCATTTTTGCTGATTAGGGAGGTTAATTTGTCTGGTCGCTGCATCCATATATCCTGAGATCATTTTCTGGGGTATTTTAGTGAATAAAACACCATAGTTTGGCCTAAAGATGGTTTCTTCATTGGTTACAAAATCCTGTGCTCCTGACTGGTGGGTCTGGGCGCACAAAATTAGGAGGAGTGCTGCCAAGGAGGCTGCTGTCCTAAAAATAGAAATTTAGATAAGCTTGTGAGAGATTGATCATAGAGATTGAGATAGGACTGTTGTCTGGGGTGAGTTGGGTGTTCTAAGGGTGGGGTTGGGGGGGGGTTGGCTTTGTGTGAGGTATGTTTGTGTAGATTGGGCGGTGGTCGTTCTATACGTGTTTGGGTGTGTACTTGGTTAAGTGTAGTGTGAATGTGGCGCTTTTGGACGTGTTTATTTAAAAGGTTATCAGTTTGCTAGGCTGATGCCTTAACTAGCAGGATGTCTCCATCTTAGTCATGTAAAAAGGTCGTGAGAATTGAAAAGGGGAAATGAATTGAAGGGGAGTAATTGATTTTTTCACGTCGTAAATGTGTAAAAAAGGGGGGGGGGTAGAATGGGTCAATTCAGGGTTGATAGATTTAACTGTATAAGTGGGAGTATCTAGCCATCTCAAACGCTGCCAGCTGAGTCTGAAGATTTGTTGATTGGATAATGACATTGTATCTGCCGATACCTGTTTCATATCTTGGTAGCTCTTTAAGTGGTTTCTCTGTGGTAATCAGAGTCCTGGCACATAGGAGGGCTATATAGCTTGATGTTTCCTCACTGAATCTGTCCCACAATGGGACTGTGGGGAAATCTTTGCATAGATCGAATATCATGGCCTTGGTGGCCGACAATACAATTGGGTCTTGTAGGGTGAGCTCTTTTTGAACTGTTTTGTTGTTTAGGTATACACCTAAGTCGTCGCTGGATATGCGTTTGATCATGTCTTTGTGCTCCATAATAGTTATTCTGATTTCGAACAGATCCATGGCCTTACTTCTGATGCCGTTTGGGCCTAAAAGACTGTGGATGGTCCACCCTGAGTTGGCTCCATGTCTAATCTCTGGGGCTCTAAGGCTGTTGTGAATAGTGAGAGAAAAAAAAATGTTGATAGGTTCGTTGTTAGACTAAGACAGATGAATGGGCTGGTGGGGGGTTTTGTCAAGAGGTTGATAAATAAGGTTGTGAAAAGTCAGACTGCCATACATGGTTTTGAAAAAGGACTGCAAATTCAACTATTGCATTTTACAAAGCACTCTGGGCGCACACTACCATTGGCATGTAATGGGTATCTGGGCAACATGATGGTAGATTCCATCATTGTCATGCTAGAACGATTGATGACGCTACTAATGGACACATAAGACCGATCCTACCTGGGCTTGTTGCATGGCAGTCCCGACACTTGGGTCCTGTGGTCTCCGGATGCTTGCTCCATGGTGGCTGGATGTGGTGAGTTTGGTTATTGTTTTGGAAGTGGATAAGATGGGGGTGGTGTGAGGCTTATAAGCATTTCATGAGGTTGGCTAATTCCTCATTACATGCCTCCCGATGAGGTATGTCTCACCCATATATGGCACGGGGCCTAGCTATTGGTTGGTTTGCATACACCTGCGCATTGTGATATGCAAATTTGATGGGCCTCCTAGGGGGGGGGGCGGATGATCATTGGGTGATCTGAATATTGTAGTTATAATGGGGGGTTGATGGTTGTGATGCTGAGATTAGTCAGCTTGTGGGGGTGCACTTGTTCCTGTTATGATAACACAGCAGGGAACTGTGCTGAATTATTTGATTAAGTGTCTCACCAAACATTCCAGTACCCATGGTAAACAGGGGCATAAACACGGATCAGGATGTCTAGGTGCTGCTCTCCTACAATAGGTGGTCATTTGGTAATACTTTAAGGTATAGAGGAGCCCTGAGCTTGTAACAAACCGGCGCATGCGTGTTCCTAAAATTAGGATTCACGAACCGAGAATACGCTGTGACCTTGGGTAATTTATGTGGCGTGCCAACCTTAATCAATCATTATATGACTGTCTGAGTCTCAAATCCTAGATAAAATTCTTGACAATGTCCCATCAGTAGAAGTAAGCCAGAAGGCTTTTGGGGTGTTGTGTAGAAATTGTGACGTTAAAGGTAATTGGTATGTGGTTTGGATAATAAGATGAAATGAAAAAAAAATTGTGGGGGAAAAACATCACTGCATGAAATAACATGTGGCCAAAATTGCCGCCGGTTTGGGTGAAGGTAAGGGGGTATGTGTAAATGTGGGGGGGGGGGTTGTGGTGGGTGTTCTGGGGTGAAAAAGAAGGGAGAAAAAAAAAAAAAAAATTGTGTGTTTTCTGAAAATGTATTTCTTTTTTGTGGACTTTTTCTTTGTCTTCTTCTTTGGGGAAGGGGCAAAGGTGATAAGTCCTTTCTTTGCGGGTCGCCCTCTTTTCTTTTTGACTGCGGGGGATTCTGGCTGACTAATATGGGTGGAATCCAGATCAGGGTCATACAAGGTGTTGATTGGCCCAGACTGCAGTCTTTTGATTACAGCCTTGGCGCTAGCCTTGGTGATTGGTCTTCTTAATCTGGATACATGTATTGATTTCTTTAATACTTTACCATCTTGGAGCCTTTTTAATTTTGCAGTTACTGGTGAAGTCATTTTCATTATGATGTATGGTCCACTATAGGTGGGCTGCAGCTTTTTGCTCGTTTGTTTTACCAACAGGTTAGGTATGTGTAAATACACAAGCTGGCCTGTGTTGTAGGTGCATGTGGAGGCAGTGGCGTCAAATCTGGCTTTCATCTTTTTGTGGTGTTTGACCATGCTCTCAGCTGCCTTAAGTTGGATGTCATCTCTTAAGCTGAGTAAGGCGGTGACCAATTTTTCCTTGTCTTTGATCTCTTCAGTTTGTTTGACCAATGACAGGGAGGACTCAGTTGGGAGATGTGATTGCTTTCCAAACACCAAAAGATTGGGTGAGTATCCTAACACACTGCATACGGTGTTGTTTATGCTGAATGCTATAGCCTGTAGGAAGGTCGACATATGTTGCTGTGATTTGGAGACAAAGGCTCTGAGTGAAGATTCTATTGTTTGATGCTGACGCTCACATAGACCTTGTGATTTAGACCAATGTGCACTCCCTGTCACATGTTTGATGCCGAATTTATCACAAAAAGATGTGAAATGTTTGGACACATACTGTTTTGCGTTATCTGTGTTTAGGACCGATGGGGTTCCAAAAACACAGATAACCCTTTGGAAAAATCCTAGCGCTACTTCGGCGCTGGTGTTATCCTTTGTGGACCAAACAGTGATGTGCCTGGTAGCATGATCTGTGACGACATGGATAAAAGAGGATCCATCCACAGCAGGTGTGAAAGGACCGATGGTGTCCATGGTGAGGTGAGTGTAGGCTGTTAAAACAGGGTCCCTCAGGGTCATTGGGGTTCTCAGATGTTTTGGTCTTTTCTTTGTTGTGAGACATGTGTGGCAAGTGCCACAGTAGTCAAAAACATGTTTGAACATGGAACGCCAATAATACCTGGATCTGATTGCTGCATACGTTTTAGTGGGACCAAGGTGTCCTCCTAATGGTGAGCAGTGTGTGGCCTCAATTAGTGATTCTGCCCATTTTTCTGGCATCACTATTTGTAGTGTAGGCTCCAAACTGTCTCCATAGGTTGATTTGGTGATCCTGAATAAAACTTCGTCTAAAATCATGAACTAGTCATGGTTTAGCAGTATCTGTTTACTAAGGCTTGGGTCCTCTGGTAATTCACCCTTATTGATGTATGACAGCATGGAGTCTGAGAAAACATCCTCCTGCTGTGCCTGTATCAGTGTCTCCCTGGATGGTGTTAGGGAGTGGTGTTTGCATAGCTGGCTTATCGCTCGTTCAGCCATGGGTAGCACTTTGTGTGATAACTTAGCCCTTCTTGTATTAGCTAATTTCACTGATACTCTGGGTGACCTAGATTTAGGTGGTCTGCCCCTTGATTTGGTCTTGGTGTCCTTGACCTTAGGGGGGCGGGTCTGTTTACTTCTGGTTGATTTGCTGGGCTGAGGGGGTGTGACTGGGTCTGGTAACTTGGCTTTAGATCGAGTTAGAATGCACAGCTCAGGCACAGTTTGATTGGAGCTGAGTTTTTCTCTCTCAGAGCTGCCTTTCTTTGCGATCACACCCTTTGGCTTCTTTGAAGTGCTACCCGTAATCTGTCCTCCTTTTAGTATGGACCTGGGTGGTCCCATGAGGACTGGATTTTTGGGAATTGGGTCATTTGATTTGAAGACTTTGGTCATGGTAATGTCGGAGAATCTGACTGATTTAGGAGGGAGTATTATTCTACCTTGAGACCTGATGGGAATTGGATCATCAGAGCTGGGCGGGTATTTCCTTCTGGAAAGGAAGTCTGCCACAATGTTGGCTCTGCCTTGCAGGTATCTGACTTCAAAGTCGTAGGACATGACTGTGTCGACCCACCTGGCTAACCTTCCATTGGTTATGTTTTCCTTTTTGTTGAAAAGGGAAACCAGGGCGGTGTGGTCCGAGTATACTTTGAAGTGAGTTCCATCCACATAATGGTGGAACTTTTTGACTGCAAAAACTATTCCTAACAGTTCTTTGTCAGTTATCCCATACCTAAACTCTTGAGGTGTCAAGCCTCTCCCTGCAAATTCAATCGGTCTATAGAAACCATAGTCGTCTACTTGAGTGATTACAGCTCCTAGGCTGTAGTTGCCCGAGTCAGTGAAAATGACAAAAGGTCTATTATAGTCCGGGAATTTCAGCACAGCTTCGGTACAGATAGCAGCTTTGATTTTCTCAAAGGCTCTCTGACACTCAGTGGTCCATTTAAAGGTGCATTTTGTCGCCTCATAAAGGGGCTTCATGACATGAGCGAAACCTCTGATGAACCTTTTGTAAAACTGCGCCATGCCATTGAAACATCTAAGATCATGGATGTTTCTAGGTGGAGGGAAGGTTTTGACAGGTCCAATTTTGTCCGGGGATGGTGACAAACCATGCTGGTCTACATTGAAACCAAAAAAATTCCATTTTGGTAGTTCCAAATTCGCACTTTTCTGATTTTAGTTTGATGTTTCCTCTGATAAAAAGTTTTAAAACCTCGTCCAGATCTTGTAAATGCCTTTCCCACGTGGGGCTGTAAATGGCTACATCATCTACATATGCTACAGCATTTTTATACTTGCATTTCATGAGAAGTTGCTCCATTACATTCATGAAGGATAGGCCTGAAGTTTTGAGTCCCATGGGGAGAACTTTTGCCATGTATCTCGTGCCGTTGGCAGAGAAAGTGGTAAGTGGCCTAGATTCTTCTGCTAGGGGAATCTGGTGGTAGGCGCTGTAGACATCCAATTTGGAAAAATACTTGGCGCCCGTTCTGCCTATCTGCTGCATGAGGTCGTCAGCTCTGGGGAATGAGTAAGAGAAAGTTTTTAGATTCTCATTTACCCATCTGTAGTCAACTACAATTCTCCAACCAGAGGCTACTGACCTGTCACCTTGTGGTTTTGGCACTAAAAAGGCGGGTGAGTTCCACTCACAGGGTTTGGTACACTCTTCTATTATCCCTTGTTCTAAATGTTTTTTCAGGAGTTCCCTTTGAAAAATTTCTTTGTGAGGGGACATCCTATACGACGGTCTGTTGCAGGGTTTGAAGTCTGGTTTTAATTCCAGCTTGACTTCATTTTCCACATTGAGACCTATGGCGCTTTCATTTAGGACAAAGGCTTGCCTATTGGCCTCAACAATGTATTTGATTTGTTGTCTTTGAATTTCAGACAGTTTTTCACAGATTTTGTACTTCAAGGGTTCGTTCCCTTTGGGGAGTTGGTCCATAGGATCCTCTCCACAATTGATTGGGAATAAGTCCTTTTCTGTTGTTACACTGTTGAGTGAATGGGCCTATTGAGTGCACCAATGGGTATGGCCTTTTTGATATTGAAAAGTTTAAATACACCGAGGTTCATGTGTCTTTTTTTTCTTGATGGGGAAGTCGTTTGGGTTAGCTACCGTTACTGGTACTATCTTAAGGTCTGATCTAGGTTTAACTATGGCGCGTTTAATAAGTACCGGTAGGGTAGAACCTGAGTTCTCAGTCAATCCAGTTTTTCCCACAATGTTGCTATTCCCTATCACAACCGCGTTGAAAGTGGCTTCAGTGTTTGGTGGAATATCAACATTTCTGTTTGCCCTGATGTAATTGGGTGATGGGGGAGTTGGTCCAAAGGAAATTTTGGCTTTGTATTTGGTCATGAAATTTACTCCTAAAATTAGGGGATGGTTCAGTTCAGGTACCACATGGAATCTGGATCTGAATTCATGGCCACCAATGAGGAAAGTTACAGTCATGGAGTGATTTACTTAGATGGGGGTTTTATCAGCCAATAAAACTGTCAGTCGTGCGCGTCTACCATGTCTAAAATTTGGTGTGTTCGCGATTTTGTCAGCCATTTTTTGGCTAATAAAAGAAAGTGAGGCGCCTGAGTCAACAAGAGCTCTATACAAGTGGTTATTTATGTCTACAGAAACTGCACCTTTGGTTAATTCTGTATCAACGTAAATGGCCTTACCTTGCTGCCCATACTGCTCAGATTTAATCCTCAGTTTCAGGATTGAGGTCCTTTGGCTCTGGTCCTCGTACTCGTCCTCGTCATCACTGGAGTCCGAAGTCTCATTGGTATTCAAGAAGTTGGTATAATCCGAACTGGATGATTGGGAGTCTACTGAATTCATTTGTGCATCAGCATCTCGAGAAGTGTCCTTGGATAATTCGATGGTCGTGGTCCGGTTGGGGTCGGGGTCACTAGGTGCTTGAGTGCCTTCCCCTGATCCCTATTCATCTTGTGTGTTGTTGGGGCTGTCATTGTCTGCTTCAGACTGAGATCCTGAATGGCTCCTGGAGTAATTCCTGCCTGGGGTTGGATCTCTGGACTTCTTTAATGACTGTTGTACCCAATTATCTGGGATAGTGAAGTCAGCTGGGACCATGAAGGAGACGTTTTTATTGTTGTTTGGCTGTCCAGCAATTGGTATGAAGACGAAACTTTTGTTGCTATCAGAGGATCTTGATCTTTGCTCTGATCTATCTTTTGACCTATCTCTTCCTGGGGACTTATAGTCAGATCTATTTTTGGAATTAGATCTGTAGTCCTTAGGATTGGATCTGTCTGAAGATTTGGACCTTCCTCTGTAGCCGTTTTTGAATTTATTTTCATACTGTTTGTTGTAATTGCTACTGGGCAGTCTGTCTTCTTTCTTGTGGTCGCGCTGATATTTATCCTTTCTGGATCTGTCGTCGTTCTTGTTGTAGCCTACAGCACATAACTCTGCTGAGCTGTTCTGAGCAATTTTTATGGCCTCGAGGTTTAGTTCTTGATTTATGGCCAATTGTTCAGCTTCCAGCAAGGTCTTGGGAGATTTGGCTACAACAACATTTTTTAGCTCGGGTCTGAGGCCATTTACAAGGTAGTCCACTTGTGAGGCCTCGTCCAGGCTGCTGTTGGACAACAACATTGTCATGTCTGCTAGGTAGTCCTCAGTGGTTTCATTTGGTTTTTGTTTCCTGGCTCTGTATCCTTTGAGGATGGTGCTGAGGTCGGGAGTGCCAAACCTCGCCAAGAAAGCATCATAGACGGCGTCATTGTTTTGCATGATGGGCTTGTCCATTATATTGCTGAAAAACCACTGAGCTGCCCTTCCTTTGAGAAAGGTGTACAGGCAAGTTGCATGTAGGTCGGGCCTCTTGGCGTGCACATTTCTTATGAAGAATTTAAATTCAGTCAGAAATTTTGCTGCAGACCTGTAGGGCGTTGGTTTGTCAAAGGGTTCAGGCTTGTTGAATGACCCTAGCTGGGCAGATGTGAGCTTGTCGCTGTCAATTCTACTAGGGGGAAATCTGGTATACTCAGCGCCATGGTATCCTCCCTGGTGCACTACCGGTGTGGAGTGTGCTATATGATCATACCTAGGAGGATATGGTAGTCCAGAGTGGTTGCTTGTTTGTCCTTGGGGACTGTAAACACCATTAACCACATGGCCACCGTGTTGGTTTGGATTAGGCGCTGTGTTACAAGACGTTGTCGCTCCCTGGTGGGTGTTTGGTGCACCATTTGTAGGAGATTGGTGCGGTGCATGTGATGCTGTGTATTGATTGTCTTTGAAGGCATGTGGTGGGCTCATACCTGCTCCTGTCATGTCATTGTGGCTGGTACTGTAGTCAGGTGCCGTGGGGTAAGGAGGAGTGGATTGTACCTGCCCTGAATTACCCTGGGCGCCGGTGGCGGCTTGGTTGGAGTTGGTGGCGTCGGCACTGTTCGAATGGCTTTGAATGGCCCTCATCAGGTCAAGCCTTATTGAGTCCATATTTTTGCTGAGCTGGTCAGTCATTTGATATGTGAAATCCTCGGATCTTCTCAGAACTTCCATATTGCTCTGCTCTGCCTGCCTGAAATTGTGGGCGGTGTTGCTTTCCATATGCTCCTTCCAACGTTCCATGTCATCTAACCTGAGGTGTACTCTGGCCAATTGGTCTGAGTGTTCCTGTCCCTGATTTTTAATCTCAGTGGATAGGGTGCCCACGTGCTTGGCCAGTAGCTCAGAGAGAGATTCGCTGACAGCGCTTGTACAGTCTCTGACAAGGCTTCTTCTCATGTCCTCCTGGTCATACTGAGGGGGGTGACCTCTGGGCATTGCCATGTTGGGTCGGCGGGGAAAAGTCACTTCAGTATCTTCTCCAGGTGAATCGATGAGGAGAGGTGAGTTGTAAGGCGTCCTATTGCCTCTGTTGAGTAGCGGGGTTGTAGCTACGAGGTGAGACCTGCTTGTAGCTCCGTCCACACTTCTCAGTAGTCTGTAACCAGTGGGGGTTCTTCTTCTAAGAGGTGAACTTGATTGGGCCCTCCTTCTAAATCTAGAGCCTTGTCTTGGTGGCGAGTCCACTGACCTGGTTCTAAGTGGCTGTGTAGGTGTGTACACAGGTGGGGGGTACAGGTCCTCCTCCTCAGAAGTGGATTGGTATCGGTTTGGCTGGGTAACGGTAGGGTCAAGCCACTCGTCCAGTAGTCTATTAATGTTGAGTGAGAAGTTTGGATTGTCTCCTACCGGGTGTCCAGAGTCGTTATTGGAAACCCTGCCTACACCGTTTTCATAGGCTGCTCTCCACCTAGAAACTGCTGATCCGATTCTGTCTCTCCAGTAATCAGCGTCTAGGGAAGCGTCAGAGTCTGTGTCTACAACCACTGGCTCCTCACAAACCTGTGGTTTATGTGAAGTTGCACTTGGGTCAGTTTGTGCTGCAGATGCAGCTGCACTAGGTGTTGTAGGTTGTGGGGGGGTGTGGGTCGAGGTACAGGTGGCTTTGTGTATTGTCCACAGGTACTTCAGAGGTTGGGCTAGTTATACCAGAAAGTCTTAGTGGCGGTGAATTCACTTGTGAGTAACCAGGTAAGGTGATGTCTAATCCTGGTGCATGTAGTGATACTGGGGTACTGGTGTGTGCTCCAGTGTTGTGATCCACTTTTGTAGAGGAAAATTGTTCAATACCGGTACTCACAGGTTGTAATACGTGGGCCTGCAGTGCTATAGGTAAAACTGGATCCAATGTCAGTGCGTCTGGAGATGAAGTTTGTCCCTGGAGGGGATGTGTAGCATCACTTGTGGGGTGGTTGGGCGCGTCTAGCCCAGGTGATGTAAAGGTGCGTTGTTCTGAAGCTGGCTCCTTAGGTGATGTCTCACTATTGCTCATGTTTAATGAGAGGTTGGTAGTGGGATATTCTTGGAGGGTTCATCCACCATCGTGTCAACGGACGGTTACATGTGGTGAAGTGAATGTACATGGAATCCAGGGAAGTTCAGTTGATCCTTTTATTGCATAGCTGACATGAGTGTTTCATAAAGGTGGTAACAATGATAACACTCGCCAAGATCTAAGCTCTGCCTCCGATCCTATAGCTCAACCTGTCGTAGGTTCTAGGTATAGGTGTAAGATGTAAGTTGGGAGAGATGACTGGGGGCTGCTCAAGCTGCCTTTTATATGAAAGACTTGAGCAGCTCACAGTGTTGTGAAATATTCTATACACGTGGCTCAATGAAATAGGGACACGTGTCATAGGGAGAGATTGCCACCTGTGAGTTAGTCATGTTGATGAGTATTGAGAGGAGATTGTGAAATATTCTCTCATTCCAAATATGGCACCACAGGTGGATCGCACTTCCTCCAGTTACACTGTGTATGCGTAGATAAGGTTGGAATGTTATTACATCCTTGTATCTTATGTCACAGAGTGTCATGGAGGAGGCGCGTTTGTCATGAGTAATACATCCTGGTTCCTGTTGGGGAATGCAGGAGATTGTTGAGTGTGGATCATGGGCAGAGCTCAGGTTTTATATGGCGAAGAATTTAGTAAATATGGAAAATAAATATAATACCCAGAATGGTCCATTGACAAAGGCATGTGGGTTGAAGTGGAGGCACATGTCATCTAAGACATGAATGGCATCACAATCCAAAGGACAAGGTCTAAACCATTCAACACCATCGACAATCCTGGAAGTATATATAGTAGGAATTAATATAATGTCTCTTGTATCTGGTAATGACTCTGAAGAAGTGACATGATTTGAACCACAAGCAATTTCGAATTTGTTGACATCAGATAATAAACTGTATTCCAGTTCACTGGTATTGTCAGAATCATAGGAATTATAATTCCACAATCTATGCCAGAGTCACTAAAGCCTGAATCAGAATCCACTAAGGCCTGATATCAATCATTTGATTTTTTTACAGTGCACTTTAGTTTTGTGTGATTACCCCCACAAGAACGACATACATGTGGGTGAGGGCAATCTTTGGCGTTACAACCATTATCACCGTTAAATGCATAGCAACAGTGAATTTCATCTGACTTTTTCTTTTTGTTCT
The DNA here is from genome assembly GCA_949317995.1 of Acholoe squamosa. Lineage (NCBI taxonomy): Eukaryota > Metazoa > Annelida > Polychaeta > Phyllodocida > Polynoidae > Acholoe > Acholoe squamosa. Next base: position 19,566,604 of record OX439043.1, on the reverse strand, counting down.
TTTTCCTCTTACTGCTGGACCCTGCACTAGCACCAGCACCACCTTGTGATGATGGAGGGTGGATACCAAGAACATTACTTAAGTGCTCAGCACTCAGATTCTCAAGACTAACACTGTTTGAGAAGATGTTGTGATCGAAATAACAGAATGTGTGTTCACCAAACAATTCTCCCCGTTCATGCATTGCAAGATCATACTGAATGAGAGCATCCTCATTGTAGAATGCTTTCTTGTCAGTTAGGAACTTAACATGTTTACCATAGTTTTTACATGGGAAGTTCCTAGCCAACATGCTATTCAAAAGACCCATGCTAGCAGAAATAACATCATTCAAGGTGGGTTTTTTTACTTTGTCATGCAGCATGTGCTGTTCAATGTCATAAGTCACAAACTTACTGCCACTGGCATTGTTAGGTGAGAATATTACTACTGGAGCGCCTTGGGCCTGTTGTTGTAGTTGTTGGTTAGGATACCATGCTGTTGGGTTTTGTTGCCCAGACTGAACACCTGGAGCCTGAAACAGGGGTTGTTGACCCGGTAGAATTCCCGAAGCCTGGTCTTGTTGTTGAGGATTAGGAACAACACCAAATTGATACACAGCCTGTTGTTGTTGGGATGTTGGCACTGGGACACCATACATGTAAGAAGCAGGCGGGGCACCATATACCATAGGTGTAGGTGGGAACTTGAGCCTGCCATCTGGTGCCCTAAATTGGCCCACACCAGGCCAATTGACAGTCTGACTAACAGGTGTGACAGGTGGGGAATAGGGTGTGCCATCTTTGTAAAACAACTGAGGAACAACATTTTCCATAGTGGGTTGGGTTGGAAACACACCCTGAGTAGCAATAGGACTAGTAGAACTGTCAGTTGCTTGATATTGTGGATCAATACCACCAGAAATGCCTGAAGTACTGTTTTTAGGAGCTATACCACCATTTCTCCATTGTTTCCACAGTAAGAATTCCTGATAATCTTTGTCTAACTCAAATGTGTTTCACTGACTGGAAGGTCTGGTTGATTCTCCTGGGGGACCGGGTGATTGTACCGGGAAGGGGGCTTGTTTTTGCGGGTGAGAGACTTGTTAATTTGGGTATTCCGGTCTCCTGGAGGCAATTTTTTACTGAAGTTGGGTGAATCAAACATACCTGAGCTGGTTTCAAGGCCGGATTGGCCTGCAGAGGGTCCAATAACACTAGAATTAGGCCTTAAAACATTGCTTGCGGCCGAAAACCGGCTTTCCGGAAGTCCAGGGCGGCCATTTTGGTCTCCGCAGTGAATGATTCAGCTGGCTTGTGATTGGCCGGTCATAGCAGAAAAATGGACATTTGGCCCCTATAACATAGAGTCTATGGCATTGTGGCCCAGAGATAGCTCATTGGACCCATTTCCCATAGGTCCAGCATTGGGTCTAACAGACCCTGCCTGACTAGTGGTACCATCAAGAGAAAAAAATGCCCCTCTCCATGCTCTTTCACCGTCCTCTAACTCACACAATGATCTCTTATTTGCTGCTCTGATGCTTGCCAATTCTAGCTCTAATTCTCTACGTTGGGAAATACAAACAATATCAGCTTTTCTGGTTTTTTCAGCTTCAATTTCACAAAGCAAATCAGTGTTTCCTCCTCAAGCTCACCGTGTTGGCCGTCCTTCCCCCGAGGCGGCCGGTCGCTCTGCCTAGCCTCTGTGGTACCGGTTGCTCCCTGCTCATCACGGTCGGCTGAATCCGGTAATAATTCCAAATCCTCCGAAGAATAATGTTTCCCCGGGTTAGCCACCCCACAATTCGGGCACTTGGCCACTTGATATAGGTTTTAGAGGGTTTTTAGACTCCACTGTTTTGACAGTTTGTTGACTAAATCAGCTTTCTCAAAATAATTCTGGGCACGAAAGGGTTAAGGGAAAAACACTTAAATGCTCTAGATACAATATTTAAGGAGATATACCCAAAAGAGTAAAAAATTAAGTGAAAACAAGTCTAGGGTAACTTTTTCCGAGGAATCTGATTATGCTATAGCCAAAGCTCTATTTTCATTCTAAAATTACCTTATTTAGAATCCAAAAAGAATGTTTTTCGCTAAATTTAGCATATTTGTGAGCCAGCAAGCAGAAATGGAGGTTCCTGCAGGATTTAGTACCTGGTTTAGCCACCAGGGGGCACTACTATGGGCTATAATAGGACAAATATGCCTAAAACTGCTATAGGCTACTTTTTTATGGACAATCAAATGATTTTTGATAAAACATTCTATTTGTGGGGGAAAGGGTCCATATTTGGCATTAAAAAGAATGTTTTTGGGCCAAAACAGGCATTTTTGTTGATTTCTGTTGCCATGGAAATACGATTTTCTTTCTAAATAAGAAAATTGATGATCCCATTTGAGGGAACATTTCACAAGGTCCACTATAGTGAAAACAGAATGAAAATGCCATTTCTACATCGAAAGTTATGGGCAAAAGAATGAAAATGTATGCTAATTTAGCTAATTAGCATAAATTATGCTAATTACAGATGTATCTCATGACCAATGGGACTTATGGCTTATTGACATTCACGAAATGGTCATACCTACCCATATTTAGCAAGCCATTCCTCCAAAACTAACAGGAGTATCTTCTCATGCAATAAATCACTGTAAAGCTAGTGATCTGAATTTTAAAGTTGACTTCTAGCATTGGCACCCTTTCTCCTTGCCTCTACACATTTGTTAACATTTGGTTGACATGGAAACCATAATTTTGTTCTTTTTGAATGAAATGTTACTTTATCGTATTGAGCTGTCCATAAGGTTTTCATGACTAAAAATAAAATTGAATTATCCCTTCTAGATCCAAAATTATGGATGATTATGTTTAAAAATTGTTATTTTTTTACCAATAATTGCATTTTTTTTCTGCCACAATATTTCAATATGCTATTGAGTTAAGGGGTATCCTAAATTTCTCCATGTTGCTGATGACAAATGTTTGAGATCTCATATTTCTATAGCTATTTGGAGTATTTTATCATGCACAGTACTAAAATGTAGCTGAAGACGTGAATTTGAAAAAGAGATTTTCCCTTAATGTTACGTTTCCAGAGTTTTGTCACATTTTTCTTAAAAATGCCAAGCTGGTGAGAACTCGGCCGCAACTGTCCCAATTCTCCCCAACCTATAACAGCTTTTTCTGAAATCATACAAATGATGAACAAATAACCATGTGACAGCAAGCTTATCAGTGAAAATAAAAATCTGGGGGTTCTCCAAAAGAATTTACAGCATCACAAGGTTTGAAAACTAGGTAACAAGCCATGACATGTTGATTTCATTTATTGTCATATTTGATGGTGTCCCAGTTCTCCCACAATTGCTCTATTTCTACATTGATAATAATGCTCACCTTGATAAAGATATCATTTATAAAAGTATTTTAATCTCGTAAGTATACATCAAAATGATTTCTAACATGTTGTCAGCAGTCTTAAACATCATAAAGATTACAGGAATTCAATAATTTGATTAATTTGTAATGACTTTACAACATGTTTATTGGTCCATCCCAGTTCTTACAAGGGTGTGTCCCAGTTTTGCCTAATGGTGTCCCAGTTCTCACCAAATTTAATCAATATTAAACCAAGCTCTATTTAAGAATTGATGATAGTTAGGAATTGTCTGAATAGTCCATATTGTAGGCCTACCATCAATCGTTTCTTCTGGGAGCAAACTACTTTGGACGTTGTTCTGGTTGTAGGAATGATGAACAAAAATATTGTGACTTAAAAATATTGTCCCAGTTCTTCCTTACAGCGCAAAGTAAAATATGATTACGGAACAAAATTAACCCCAGTATAGCATCTAGATGTGTGGCCTGACCTCTAATAACAGTTTTGAGTGAATTAAATTGCATTACATTACAGTGTATTATTTTGGAAATTACAATCATATGTTTCATGTACATAGAAATGATGCTGGTGAATTCTCTTTCAATAGTGATGTCTCTCATTGTTAGCTGACCTTAATTAATCAATAGGTCATCCTGAAGACAACAAGAGCTAACACTTTGTGGGTTTAATCAAACCATGTTCAATTAGGTGATAGGGGGTCTGCTGATGAGGTGCTGCACTTCATTGTGCATGGTAAGACATGCATTAAGTGACGAAGAAAAAGGTGTTGAAGGTCAGGTACAAAGTTGTGGTCATTTTGGTCAAAGTGAATTCTGTGCAGCAATATCTAGATGTGTGGTAAAACACCTTTATTCAATATAGGGATAGGAATTGTGTGCAATATTTACTACTTTCTTCCATGTAATCCATTTATCTCTATCTGAATGGTGATTTAAGGAGATCCATTCTTTCTCTTCTGATCTCCTCTATACATATCAGGACCCGTTCAGCATGCTTCTAAAAGCTGATGGGCAGTCAGGCGGTACACCTTATGGTGGGGGAGATTGAACAAGCTGCTACTGCCCCGCCCTGTCAAGACCCAGGAGCTCAATCTGAAGCCGTGTTGTACTAGACTTATTAAAGCTGCCTTATAAATGGGAGAATTCATTGATTACCACATTGATGGGGAAGGGGTGCTTGGTGCATGCTGAGAAGGATTTAGTTGGAACCAAAAACAGGCTCGTAACTATAAAGGCAAAGGGGATATTATCCATATCAGGCGATTAGTCATAACCAATGTTTTATCGGCCAGATTCAGCATTGTAATGCCATTTTTACGACTATCGAATTTACTATTTTTTGTGAATGTACAATGCTGTTGGATTGTGCACGTTGAGAGGGCATAAAAATTGCTTTTCCTGGGGATTTTTTAAACTCTATTTCATAAGTAGTCTAATGTTATATTGATTTCAATTGACCCAGATTTGGATCCATAAATGTCTAGCATGCTAGATATTTCTGGTTTGCCATTGGTCACCATAAGTACTTAGTCCTGCATACACAATGGTACCCAACAACCCAATGTAAGCCAATGCAAAATCAGGCCAAAATCAGCTGCAGACATCACTAAAATAACCCTTTAGCTGTAAAGATCAAAGGACAGAAAATAGGTTTATAGCATCGTTATCTGATTGCAAGAACTAGGTTTATCATTTGTAATGCATGGGGGGAAATGAATTTTATCATAACTAGAATTTGTGTTGAACAAGGTGGCTCAAAGCATTTCGGAATGACATTAGATCAATACTATTTGGATTTGTAGCCCTCCAAAATTGTAAAATAGGTAAAGGAAAATCGAACTTTACCTAAATTCATATTTTTACAGCCACACCATGATTATATCCCAGACGGGTTTCAGAATCGCAAATATAGCTTTTTTTTTCCATTGATATATTATTTGAGTTGGTGTTTCAGGAGGTTTGGCAGTGTTGTAGAGGATAAGCTTTTGTTAATGCAACATTCAGTGAAAAAAAATGACACTCAAATGTCCATCCAACAGTTAATATAAAATCCTTCGATATAACAAACTATTGGTTGACATCCAGAGTTGTCATGGTTTGCATCAGTTGGATGCAAATTCAAAAACTGGCACTGTGGTCGCTCTTCAGAGGAGAAGGTCAGAAAACCGTTCCACTCTAGAGTATTTACTGTCCAAGGTTTTTCATAGTAGGAGCGTGTTGCTCCTATGGTAAAAGAGCTGTTAGTAGGTACCCTCTTTTCAAAAGAAGTCACGCTCTGCTTCACCATTCAACTTGCACTCACCACATTAATCTGAAAAGTCACCTGCCTTGTTTAAAACAGAGAGAGCTGCACTATCAGGTATACCTACTCATGTCACACACTCTATAGTATATTATACTGACTGACTTCTCCCAACTAGGTACCTACTCAAATCCCCCTTTTTGAGCACCATACTTGAATGTCCACTTGTGAGCAACAAAAGGGACAAGTTATAGCTACGTGAAAAGAAAGGACTGGAAACAAGGGCAATTTTAGCCAGCTTTTCCTTTTACTTTAGGAGCAACACCCTCCAGGTCTCGTATATCAGCCATTTGCTAATCTCTTCTCCAGTGCCAGCTCTGCATACGTCTGGTCAACAGAGTTTATCCTTTCCTGTCCTGTAACGTTAAACTGAGATGGACCATGCAACCCGTCCCCCAATAATTCAACACTGCTCAATCTCCTCAAACTGCCGATATTATTCCTATTTTTTTTTAGCAGAGTGCAACTTTTCTCACTTGACTCTTTGTATTAGTAGTTGTTCTCTGCTTCTTCCCAATTTTGAATAGGGTAAAATGTTCATAAATACTGGAAAATTGGTTATTAAATGCTATGCATTTTTGTATCGTACAATGAATTAAACCTGTTTGCAAAGTCCAAGTGTTGTAGTCTAGTTACCTGTTATCTTACATCAGGTCTAGTTGACGACAAGTAGAACTCTTTGAAAAGAAGATAACAAAGGCCATAATAGACAATGATATCATAACAATACAGGCTATATGACACCGTTTTCGACATTTTTCCATTATGAGATGAGATTTGTTTTGTGAAGTAATTTGTTTCAGCCTTTGAACTTCTCATTTCATCATGATCATAATCATCATCATTATAATGAGCACTAAAATAAAGCAATCTCTTTCTCTTTCTGCATCATGGTTCTGGAAGGGATCTGTTTTTGCATCGCACATAATGTGAAAACAGCACCACAGGGATGCATCATTTATAGGCACCCATACTTTGTATATGTTCAGTGCCTTTCAAGTCTAATGCGAAAAAGTATCTCTTTGATTCATTATGTAATTGACACCATAATGACAAAACCATTGGATGTTTATAGGCATTATTCCACTTCAGTCGGGTTTGCAAAAGGTCACAAAAAAAAATGACTGAAAAAGTTAACTTTGAGTGACCTTTTCCCACTTTCTGTCACTGAAAAGTATATTACTGACTTTTCCAGTCAGCTGTTTCCCATTTTCAGACTTTTCTTTTTTTTCGTGATTCCATTTAGACTTTTTCAGTCAAAGTCAACTTCCCTTAACATTTTTAGCAGACTGACAGTCAGTGGAAGCAGTTTTCCAGTCAAGGTCAAACTTTCCTGGTGAGTTTTTGACTTTTCCCCAAATATTACTTTTTTTTTAAATGTTTCAAAAAGTCAATCAACTTAGTCAGAAATTATCAGTTAAGGTCTGACTTCTAACTTTCAGTCAAGTCAGACTTTTCCAGACAACTTTCTCTTTGACTGATGGCCAATGGAACCAGGTGTACTGACCTTAAGCCATAGGTGGACTGAGAATGTTTGGGAACTGACTGGAAAAGCCTAAAAATCGACTGGAAAAGTCTAAAAAATTTAACTGAATAAGTGAACCTTACAATGGAACCAGGTTCCACTTATTCAGCCAGGCATTTTCATTTGACTAATCTGGACTTTTGCTGACTGAAATTGAATAAGGCCTTTAGATGAGTTGTCACTATACAACCACGAGATTTACATCAGGTATACAAGAACAACATTCAATGATATAAATAGAATCTTCAAAGGTCTGAAGCTGATCATTAATTCCAACCATATTTTCTGTCACTGATATGATACTAGCAAACTAGTTTACTTTGACGATAAAAGAGTTAGTTCCCTGTGGTATGTATTCATGCTTTGTTATGCATTTCCTTTCTGCATCATAATGTCAAGATGACATATGATTTAGGTGTAGGCTATATCATATCCACACAGACTTTCCTTACCAACTACACTGGATTTATCATTTTTGAGATGATTCAGTTTCTGCTGCATAATGGTGATTATTCTGAATGGGTAGCTGGAGAGCTGAGTACTATAGGGATCTGAATCCTCATGGCCAGGAGAAGTGGGCACCATAAAGGTGTGGACCAATAGGAGAACTGGGTACCAGGGAAAGGTGAGTCCATATATAAGGCTGGTTCCAGAAGGAAGTGAATACTGTCAGCCTCTATTAACGATACATTTGAAACATTTGTTGTTTATGGTAATGGAGCGTGTCATGATATACCTCATATGTGAAACTGACCTTTGTAAAATACAAGATTTGTAGAGGAAAATATTATTTGATATTTCTAGCCAATAATGAAGGGAATATGGGTATGAATCCATTCCTTTTACATTTATATCAAATCTAGGTATTCAATTTACCACAAAAGCAAGAATAATCATTTTCCATGATACCATGCGTTTCACATCTTAGGTTCATCAGTGATAGGACCATATATTGACTAGCTCTCAGTGTATGTAGTTCATTTATAATTATTCTTATCAAGTCCTGTTTCAGATCGATTTCACATAATATATGGATGTGTAATGTGATAATGTATTCAGTTCTCTGTGGTACTCAGTTCTCTGAGGGGTTCACTTCTCCTTGGTATCTAAATATCTTACGGGTTCACCACACTTATGCATTGTCCTTTTTTTTGTAATAGAACTTTATTTAGTAAAATGATGCATTTTAGTGTGAATAGATATGTGGGCATGACAACAACATGCTAATAATGATAGTATTATATTCAAATAATGATTTCTTATTAGAACTAATTACAAACACTAATTATTTTCTTTATCGTAAGAGGGTAAGTAACAGTTTGTATATTCTTTCTTGATAAGTGTGCTTAATTTATCGAATTCACTGATGTTCAACAGTTTAGGTTTCAACTTGTTTCATTGTGTTATGGCACCAGGTTTATTGAGTATCACTGAATATATCAAGTAAGGCATAACGTGATACTGAACCTTGCATTGAAGTCCTTCTAGATGTAACAATTTGTCAGATCACAGACAGCAAGAGATCAAAGAGCACAGGGAAATGCCAAGAGACAAGCTAGGTGCTGCCACATAGGGGTAGATGTAAATATGATTCTGCACTATTAGGTGTTGATTGGACCACTATATCCGAAAACTCAGGTCTCTCATCATGGTGAGGAGGTCATCCTCGCAAAATGTCACTGGTGTTATGAGTGGCTGTCCATAAGGCATGACTGTCCATAAGGTATGACTGCCTTGAAATGATGCATGGCCACTTTATCCAAATGTCAACCTTTGGAAGGCCATAAACCATTGCTTGACATTCGAGCTGTCTGAATATGTGATGATTAGGGCCAGATAAAAGCATGATCTGAAGCTGAGTGATTTTATCTGATATCAATGAGTGCCCATTTAATCATCACATATACATCAGAATGCATTCTGCATTCACTGACATACAAATGTATGTATAGTTTCCAGAGTCTGTGACACACATAAATCATCGAGGCCTTTTCCCCTGTCCATCCCTCGTGGCCTCATGGGTAGGGTGTAGCACTTTGGATGGGAACCTCACCCTAGTCATCAGTCTCTGGCGCCCAACTGCATCAATAGCACAGTCTGGGGGTTCTCATACTACCCATGGTGACCACTTGGGGGCAGTGCTACATGTTGCATTGGGTAGTTGCACTGGGTAGAGAGTGGTGGGGTTGTGTTATATCCTTGTACTTCCTTTGCCGATCCGCATGAGGCCGATACGGAGAGTGCGAATCGGCGCAGACCCGCTTGTGAACAAACTTCTATCAAATCATGACATGTACTTGTCATGAAGAAATGGTTGGTGACAAGAGTAAAGTACTTCAGCATACTTATTCCCTTCTACTAAAACATGGCATGTATTTGCCATGGTGGAACTTTACCATAACAATAGTAAAGTATGTAAGTATACTTATTCTCTTCTTTCAAATTATGACATGTATTTGTCATGGAGAAATGATTGGTGATAATAGTCAAGTAATTCAGCATACCTATTGCCTTCTACCAAAGCATGAAATATTTGCCATGGTGGAACCTCACGCTATTAAAACATGACATGTATTTGTCATGTGGAAATTTTTGGTGACGGTGGTAAACTACTTCAACATTCTTATTCACTTAGAAGACATGGCAGATATTTGCATGGTGCAACCTTACCATGACAATAGTAAAGTACTTTAGCATTCTTATTCCCTACTATCAATTCATGACATGTATTTGCCATACTAAAGCCTCACAATGACATATTTATTCCCTTATATAAAGTTTTATCTCAAGTTGAATACGAGAGCCCCATAGGCTTAACCAAGAAACTCTGTATCACACCCCACAGTGTGATAACCCTTCCCCGTATCACACTCCCTGGGAAAACATCCAAAACGGTCAAATAGCTGATGATAAAATCATTTCTAATGCCAAATAAATCGAATTTTGAACATATCTGACTAAATTAACTTGAGATAAATACAAAGGAGCACTTGAATTGGTCAGCACTGAGGGTTATCACACTCGGCTTCGCCTCGTGTGATAACCCTCAGTGCTGACCAATTCTCGTGCACCTTTGTCTATATATCATGTATTTGCCATGTTGAAACCAAGACAATATTAAAGTACTTTAGTATACTTATTTCCTTCTACAAGAACATGACATATATTTGCCATGCTGAAACTGGAACAACAGTAAAATACTTAAGTATAATCATTCCTCTCCAGTAAATCATGACCTGTATTTGCCATGGTGAAACCAAGACAATATTTGAGTACTCTAGGAAATTCCACACTGGCCAAAATGACCTGTGTGGAAATTGTCTACACCGGACATTTTTGTCTTACACCCAAAATGTCCGGTGTGACAGGTGTACATTTCAGATGCTGCTTTATTATACTGATTCCCTTCTACTAAAACATGATATGTATTTGCCATGCTAAACAACTTATGGTGAGAATGGTGAATTTGTATTCCCTTCTATCAAAACATGTATTTGCCATGGTGAAACCAGGACATTAAAGTATTTTAGTATGTTGTTCTCTTTTCCTAAAACATGCCATGCTGAAGTCTTATGGTGACAATGGTCAAGTACTATAGTGTACTTTTTTCCTTCTGCTAAAAATATAACATGTATTTACTATGCTGAAGGGTTATTGTGACAGGAGTAATGGAATGAGAAACACAGTAAAGGATTTGTGTGGTCAAATCATTTGCCTTATTGTAGGAGATGGCATGGAATTGTTATGCTGCAAAATATAAAAAGGGAAGCAAGGACTTCCATTACTAAAATTTCAATTTTCATCTTGGAATAAAACATTTACAGGGTGTACATCTGTGTCAACTTTATGAAACCACCTCTTCCTATAAAACAAACAGAGGAAATTATTTTCCTGCTGAAATAATTTTATCTATCATACAAAATTGCATGTACCATAGAGCCCAGTGAATAAGTAACACTCATGTATAGCTGCACCTCTAAGCTACAGCTGGAGGCTAAAATAGTTTCCATTTCTTGGTAATTCTATATAAGTAGAACCCCTCTTCTCATGCCTACCCAGAGTTCAGGGTAGATTTTTAAGCAACATCAAGGTTCCTACAAGGTCTATGAGCTGTGGCTTATAAAACATTCAAAAACTATCAACCATAACCTTTACATTTATGTCATATATTTTTACCATGTAAACAAAGTGACTCCAACAATGTCAAAAGTGTGAACCATCCATTCCAACTGGACCAAGAAAATAACATATTCCCCTTTTCAGCTACATAACTATATAATAAAACCGTACATGGAAGGCTTTAGTCCTTCAAAAGTGAAGTTATCAAATACCTAAACTTTGAATACCACATGAGTACTTTCATATCCCACTCAGATTCATTGATCTATATTTTCAACATGCACTATAATGTCCTTTATCACATGTAAGTTAATTTCAAACATATCTGTCCAAGTTGTTAACATCTTTGAACATAGTTATTCAATTTGCATAAGAATTTATTTTCTTTTAAAACCTTTCTTGATTTACCAGTACATAACAATTTTCTTTTTTTCACATTCTCAACTTGTTTCATGACATATTAACCAATTCAGAAAGTCATAGGTGAGTGAATATCCTTTACTGTATTACTCTATGACGCTTTTCTCATGAAAATATATTAGATATTTATACAGTTAGAGATTTCACTTGACAAACATGGCGCACAAACATGTAACATGTACCTATACAAGTAGGCAACATTTGCAACTTACCCAAACAAAAAGAAAGTTTACTTGATCCATGTCACTTAAATATGCACCAGTTAACTATACAAAGAGTTTTCAATAAAATAAGCCATTCTGTTTATCCTTAGGCAGCAATCTTGAGTAGCATCTGAATGGTATAATAAAACGTCTGTCCACTAGTTCAGCAGATACCCATGAAGCATCCTGGGATATGTTCAGCCGTAAGGGATAATAAAATAGAAAACAAAATATATATATCAAACACAACAGTTTTTGCTTAGTAAATTAACTAAATAACACTACTCTCAATACCATTAGGAACCATTCCTATCAACAGGCAGAACCTAAAATAAAAGGACCCAAAAGTACATGTTAGATTATAGATCACAATTCTCACAATATATGAAGGCAATGATAAAGCTTCTGTGTATCTGTACATAGAAACAATGAAAATTTCATTTATCATAATTAGTTATCACCAGGAATTATAACAGGAAAACAAATTTACCATATTGGTTATCACCAGGAATCATAACAGGAAAACAAATATAGTATAATATGGGACTATATACTCTCAGGTATATATTATATATAATTAATGAGTGATATGTTGGTACTACTTTACCCTGGGCGCATAATTATAGTTTTCTATGACGTCACACATAACATTTCCTCCAGTATATAAGCTCCAGCAGTTGAACTAACAGTCAATTGGCTTCATATACTCGGACAGCATACACCGCACGGGATGGTGCTGGAAATTTTAAACTTTATTGTTACTATGGTATATTGTGATTATATATGTTTTATATTGCTATTTATAAGTATTTATATTGTTATTTATTATATTGTGAATTATTGTCCTATTTTAATAAAGGCATGTATAGGATTGATATTGACAAAGTCAATTCTCACCAAACCCAGTGTCTTCTTATTTATTCCACATTTATTGTTATATTATCATAATGATTCATTATTAATTATTACCGGTACACTCGATTAACATATTAACTTATAGTCTAATAATGTATTGGGTCTGTATGGCTCATGTTGGTTGTTTTGTAGTAAAAACTTTACTATCACCTGTTTCATCTGAACTGATGTTTACAAGGTGAGTACTTTATAACTTGTCATGTAATTATCGGAACATTCATTTCTTTTAGAACCCAGGAGTATCTAATAAGTGCAGGTTTGTTTTAGTGCAGTTGTAAGAAACCATTAGCATTAAAATTCCCTGATGAAAGATCTCTCATCACCACATTGTGAGGAAAGGCACATGTGTTGTGATTAATAGAAATTAGCTTTTGTGCACAACATGCTCCATCGTGTTGTTCAGGTAGAACCTGAGTTGTGCTGCATCAGATTTGTCCTTAAAAATTACAAGACTCTCCAATATGTAATCGGAGGGTTATTTGGTACAGCATACAAAGCTCTCCACCAACAGTATATGAAAACCTAAACACTTTTATTATCCTCATACATATATAATAACCACAGGGCCTTTAAGAAAAGAAAGTAATACCCTAAACTCACCAGTATAGGCCAGTACACCACTAATTGTTCAAAATGCCTAGATATAGCTTTACCATTGGACAGCATAAAACCATCTTGAGTCCGAAATGAGATAACTTATTTTATATAGTTGCTTATAGAGGGTTGTAGCTTATAGAGATGAGTTTAAGGTAAATTAATAATCATGAAAATTAGCTCTCCTGTGGTCATGGGTTTAATTGAAAATTAAGCACATTGGTCATGCTTTGGAAAACCAATCACATGGATGGCTGTAAAATGGATGGCAGCAGCCTGTCTGTGTACCTACAGTGTTAGGGAAAACTGGGTTACGGTTGAAATAAAAGGATCGCAAGCCCCTGGCAAACATGGCATGGCTGAAAGTAGTTTTGGGGATTATACCAATACCAAAGCTAGAAGGGAAGCAGACATTAGGGGATACTGACTAAGCTCGCCGGTATTCTGTAGCCAGTATGTAGCAGTATGATCCTTTAAAAATGACCAGTAGATATTGTAGAGAAGTACCAGCCTATGATGGGTGTGAAAGAATCACATTTTAAGTACAGGAAAAATATACCAGTTTTGTGTATCATTTGATATAACTTATATGTTATGGGACTATATACCCGTGGTATATTCATATAATTAACGCCCGGCGAGTGATCCGCCCGCAGGGGACTACTTGCAGTGCGTAATCATTTACTGCGACATTCTGTAACCATGACAATGTTACCCCCCACTATATAACGTCCCGCATTTGAAGGGTTCCCTCAGTCGGACTCAACTACTCATATGGTGCACAACAACCCTATGCTGGGGTTTGGCACAAAATTTTATTTTTAATTTTACTTTTATTGTTAGGTTTAAGATTTAGTCTAGGTACTGACTGTAACTTAGGTTCACTTTTTAATTGACTGATGTTGCTTGAATCAAGCCATTTTACTCAGATCGATTCCACCAAACACATGTCTCTGTCCAATTATTTATTATCACATCACATCTTGTGGTAACTATGGTAACTTATTATCATTACATGTATGGTACAATTCATATTCCAATTAACTTGGTACCTATCCACTTATCTAGGCAACTATGGTAACCAATATTTATTACTGGTAATTGTTATGTACTTAACTCCGCCCTAGTTAACTTATATCTAAGGTTCTGAATCAACAATGTTGTGATGGTGGACTGTAAAAACACTAAAATTTGAAAATAGAAATTTCCACAGAGGACATGTGATAAAAGGAAAGACTTGCACATGTATTTTGGACTGCTATAATGTTGCTTGAATAAGACTCCTAATTGTGAAAAAATGTTCAAATGCAACAATCCCTGTAATGATATATAATTATATAGAATCATATCTACATTTACTATAATACTTTGCTTAAAAGCTTTTGCCTATACACAAATCATATCCCTTAAAGTAGAACATAAAAATATAGAGTTGTCAATTACACACAATAAAGGTTGATAATCAATGTTCGAGTACTAGAAAGAAAGGACTTACCACACAACTCTGAGGACTTGTGGGTGGTGGGTATTTGCCTAGGCTGTGAAGGGGAGATGGCACACATGACCTGGAGCTGGGTGGTGAAATTTGGGATGATGACTAGCGTTGTTTCCAGGAGTGGGCCAAGGTTGCATCAATCCAACATGTCTGTCTATACTTGTACTTGACGATCACTCTTTTTCTAACTGTAAAGAAATCATGTCGATTTGATTAAAGACATATAAGTACACTTAAATGGTAAACGATACAATCCGTGTTTGATAACATTTGTTCACACTGCTTCATGGTCTATTTATTGGTGTAATCCATGACATAGTTGGGATGGCCCGCTCCTGGATATCGGAAAGTGCTGTTGTTGATGCCCTCAACTTAAGATATCATTTTTTACCTTGCAGTGCCATTTCTCCTCATCTGTTCATGAATCGACTGGACATTGTATCCTAAGGATACCTGCTTAGATATTGGCTATCCCCTACCCTTCCCCGGGACAAACTCACAACATTTCCAAACATTGTTAAATCCTGTCTATATATGTGTAACCCTTTGCAAATCATTGCTCATCCTATATCACCTAATTCAGTACTAGAATACCTTAAGCCTAGCCGATGAATTCTCATATAATATAGGATGCTGTATTACTACCTTTATTTATTTCAGTAGCGGATATTCTAGTCCCAAAGGCTTATTAAGGATTGGAGGGTGTATTTGAGCTGAATATAGCTTTAACTAAAGGGTTTACTAGTCCAAGAGACTTAGTATGGTTTGGAGGGTGTACACACAAGCTCAATATACCTTTAACTAGCGGGTATTCTCTTCCCAAAGGCTTAGGCAAAAGAAAAATGATTTGTTTTAGGTAGCATGCTGAATAAAACTAGGTAGGGTAGGTCAGAATTTTTATTTATTTTGTAATTTTTTTGACTGCCACAAAGACTCACAATGAGTCACAGCGACTCATGGAGGAGTCACGGCAACTCACAGACAAATAAATTGACTGAAAACTTGCCTAAAAACCTATCATTTCTTCAGAAATTGAGAAAAAATTAGGTTCTGCATATAAGGCGCAACCCGAACGTTAGCTATATGGTAAGACATACTACAAAAGCCAACCTCTATGTACAATGTATACAATGTAGGATGACCCTCCCGACCACCATACCTATTTGTGAAGCTACTGTAAATTCCCTGGTATAAGCTACACTCTCGTACAAGCCACACCTTGACTTAAGGAAATTCTGGGTAATCCTTTTTCTGTGGGACCACTAAATTCGCCAAGGTAACATGACCATTTCTTAAAATGGACATGTGATATGGGCCCTATAGTGAAATGAGGTAAAAAAATGAGTGACATAGGCCATTGGTTTAATTCAACATGGGACATGATATGTTCTTTGAAGTGACTGTGGGTATCTAAATGACATGTGTCATGAGTGTTTCTTTCAATCAACATGTGACATTAGGACCCCCCATATACACCTGCTAGGTTGTACAATTTTCTACCTGGGGGCCATCCATAAATGACGTCATGCAAAAATTTTCCTTTTTTGAGTCTTATGTAGGGACGGAATGTGGGGCTGAGTGAAAATAGCATAGGCTAGTGTATAAAAATTTAAAGTGTAGTCAGTCCTAGGCACTGGTAGTGACGTGTGTTGTATATCATTGATTGACTGTGGTATTTATGACTGTGTGCTGGCCTCCCCACCATACATTCCAGTATACAAGTGTAAATCTATCACCTTACCTTCGCAATCAAGTCAAATCCACCACCATGTTCAGCCCACAAGCTCTAAGAGAAAATCAATCACCGTGATGTGATGTAGGTGAACGGTAGACTACTGGGAGAGGTTGGGGCCATCGTGGTTTCTCTGGGATGCTGGCGATCCACCGGTGAACCCCTAATGAATAGTCCCAGATACGCGTCTTGCCAGACACTCTAACACACTTGCCGCCATCTGAGTCGACTTTTTATGTTCACAGTCATTCCTGTAATAAGATACATGAGATTTACCACCACACATCATATAATACAAAATTAAGATAAAGAAATATGAGATTCCTACAGAAGGGAGAAGAGATCTCTGGCTGAAGGTATGGACAGTTTTCAAGCCTCTCTTTGAATTTAAGAAGGGTGTGAACTACACTTTTTTAGCCCCTCCCCCCTCAAAAGGGGTCAAACATTCAAACTCAAACCCACCAACCACCCAGTAGTATTATGTGTGCAGCCCCATATTCCATCCCTCAATGCAGGAATATGAAGCATATTTCAAATGCGGAGGGAGGTAGGGGCAGTAAGTGTTCAGATACTGACATAAATGTGAAACACGGACGTCCATATTTAATATACGGACGTCCGTGTTTATAGTAATAAACACGGTTAAACAGCCTCCTTGGGTGGCTTTGAGGGGGATGTAAAAATGTCAGACCCTCTCCGCTAGTACTGAACAGATTTCTTTTAGTATTGTAATCGGGACTCCTTGTGGCCAATGCAAAAGTCGCTGTTAGTTACAGAATGAATTGATTTTATTTTGTAAAAATGACTTGTTTCAAACCTAGGCCTATGGGCATCGTCTGAAATTAGATTGCCACGTTCTCCGCAAGTGTTGAACTGATTTCTATGAGAATTTTAATCTGGACTCATTGTGAGTATAGCAATAGTCGCTGGTAGTTACAGAATGATATGAATATTTTGTAGCAATGACCCCTTCAAGCCTAGGCCTATGGGCATTGTCGGAAATTAAATTGAGACATTCTCCGCAATTACTGAGCTGATTTCTATAAGAATTTTAATCTGGACTCCTTGTGACCAAAGCAAAAGTCACTGCTAGTTACAAAATGATTTGAATATTTTTTAGAAAAGACCCCCTTCAAGCCTAGGCCTATGGGCATCGTCTGAAATTAAATTGACACGTTCTCCACAGCTACTTACCCTATTTATATGAGAATTTTAATCTGGACTCCTTGTGACCAAAGCAAAAGTCGCTGGTAGTTACAGAATGATTTGAATATTTTGTAGAAATGACCCCCTATAAGCTTAGACCTATGGGCATTGTCGGAAATTAAATTGACATGTTCGCCGCAACTACTGAACCAATTTCTATGAAAATTTTAACCGGGACTCCTTGTGAGCATAGGAAAAGTTGCTGCTAGTTACAGAATGATTTGAATTTTTTGTACACTTAAATGGTAAACGATACAATCCGTGTTTGATAACATTTGTTCACACTGCTTCATGGTCTATTTATTGGTGTAATCCATGACATAGTTGGGATGGCCCGCTCCTGGATATCGGAAAGTGCTGTTGTTGATGCCCTCAACTTAAGATATCATTTTTTACCTTGCAGTGCCATTTCTCCTCATCTGTTCATGAATCGACTGGACATTGTATCCTAAGGATACCTGCTTAGATATTGGCTATCCCCTACCCTTCCCCGGGACAAACTCACAACATTTCCAAACATTGTTAACCCTTTGAGGGCAGAGCAAAAATGGTTGTCCTGGCCATGTGGACGGTCCCTGAAAAAAGTAAAGTTCCTAGAGGACGAGCCTATTTTCAATTCCTATACAAATCCTTTATGATGGCCGTCGACTATAGTCTACGCTAGGCCTACCATGGTGTCGACTATAGTCGATGCTAGGCCTACCATGGTGTCGACTATAGTTGATGCTAGCCCTCAATGGGTTAAATCCTGTCTATATATGTGTAACCCTTTGCAAATCATTGCTCATCCTATATCACCTAATTCAGTACTAGAATACCTTAAGCCTAGCCGATGAATTCTTATATAATATAGGATGCTGTATTACTACCTTTATTTATTTCAGTAGCGGATATTCTAGTCCCAAAGGCTTATTAAGGATTGGAGGGTGTATTTGAGCTGAATATAGCTTTAACTAAAGGGTTTACTAGTCCAAGAGACTTAGTATGGTTTGGAGGGTGTACACACAAGCTCAATATACCTTTAACTAGCGGGTATTCTCTTCCCAAAGGCTTAGGCAAAAGAAAAATGATTTGTTTTAGGTAGCATGCTGAATAAAACTAGGTAGGGTAGGTCAGAATTTTTATTTATTTTGTAATTTTTTTGACTGCCACAAAGACTCACAATGAGTCACAGCGACTCATGGAGGAGTCACGGCAACTCACAGACAAATAAATTGACTGAAAACTTGCCTAAAAACCTATCATTTCTTCAGAAATTGAGAAAAAATTAGGTTCTGCATATAAGGCGCAACCCGAACGTTAGCTATATGGTAAGACATACTACAAAAGCCAACCTCTATGTACAATGTATACAATGTAGGATGACCCTCCCGACCACCATACCTATTTGTGAAGCTACTGTAAATTCCCTGGTATAAGCTACACTCTCGTACAAGCCACACCTTGACTTAAGGAAATTCTGGGTAATCCTTTTTCTGTGGGACCACTAAATTCGCCAAGGTAACATGACCATTTCTTAAAATGGACATGTGATATGGGCCCTATAGTGAAATGAGGTAAAAAAATGAGTGACATAGGCCATTGGTTTAATTCAACATGGGACATGATATGTTCTTTGAAGTGACTGTGGGTATCTAAATGACATGTGTCATGAGTGTTTCTTTCAATCAACATGTGACATTAGGACCCCCCATATACACCTGCTAGGTTGTACAATTTTCTACCTGGGGGCCATCCATAAATGACGTCATGCAAAAATTTTCCTTTTTTGAGTCTTATGTAGGGACGGAATGTGGGGCTGAGTGAAAATAGCCTAGGCTAGTGTATAAAAATTTAAAGTGTAGTCAGTCCTAGGCACTGGTAGTGACGTGTGTTGTATATCATTGATTGACTGTGGTATTTATGACTGTGTGCTGGCCTCCCCACCATACATTCCAGTATACAAGTGTAAATCTATCACCTTACCTTCGCAATCAAGTCAAATCCACCACCATGTTCACCCCACAAGCTCTAAGAGAAAATCAATCACCGTGATGTGATGTAGGTGAACGGTAGACTACTGGGAGAGGTTGGGGCCATCGTGGTTTCTCTGGGATGCTGGCGATCCACTGGTGAACCCCTAATGAATAGTCCCAGATACGCGTCTTGCCAGACACTCTAACACACTTGCCGCCATCTGAGTCGACTTTTTATGTTCACAGTCATTCCTGTAATAAGATACATGAGATTTACCACCACACATCATATAATACAAAATTAAGATAAAGAAATATGAGATTCCTACAGAAGGGAGAAGAGATCTCTGGCTGAAGGTATGGACAGTTTTCAAGCCTCTCTTTGAATTTAAGAAGGGTGTGAACTACACTTTTTTAGCCCCTCCCCCCTCAAAAGGGGTCAAACATTCAAACTCAAACCCACCAACCACCCAGTAGTATTATGTGTGCAGCCCCATATTCCATCCCTCAATGCAGGAATATGAAGCATATTTCAAATGCGGAGGGAGGTAGGGGCAGTAAGTGTTCAGATACTGACATAAATGTGAAACACGGACGTCCATATTTAATATACGGACGTCCGTGTTTATAGTAATAAACACGGTTAAACAGCCTCCTTGGGTGGCTTTGAGGGGGATGTAAAAATGTCAGACCCTCTCCGCTAGTACTGAACAGATTTCTTTTAGTATTGTAATCGGGACTCCTTGTGGCAAATGCAAAAGTCGCTGTTAGTTACAGAATGAATTGATTTTATTTTGTAGAAATGACTTGTTTCAAACCTAGGCCTATGGGCATCGTCTGAAATTAGATTGCCACGTTCTCCGCAAGTGTTGAACTGATTTCTATGAGAATTTTAATCTGGACTCATTGGGAGTATAGCAATAGTCGCTGGTAGTTACAGAATGATATGAATATTTTGTAGCAATGACCCCTTCAAGCCTAGGCCTATGGGCATTGTCGGAAATTAAATTGAGACATTCTCCGCAATTACTGAGCTGATTTCTATAAGAATTTTAATCTGGACTCCTTGTGACCAAAGCAAAAGTCACTGCTAGTTACAAAATGATTTGAATATTTTTTAGAAAAGACCCCCTTCAAGCCTAGGCCTATGGGCATCGTCTGAAATTAAATTGACACGTTCTCCACAGCTACTTACCCTATTTATATGAGAATTTTAATCTGGACTCCTTGTTACCAAAGCAAAAGTCGCTGGTAGTTACAGAATGATTTGAATATTTTGTAGAAATGACCCCCTATAAGCTTAGGCCTATGGGCATTGTCGGAAATTAAATTGACATGTTCGCCGCAACTACTGAACCAATTTCTATGAAAATTTTAACCGGGACTCCTTGTGAGCATAGGAAAAGTTGCTGCTAGTTACAGAATGATTTGAATTTTTTGTAGAAACGTCCCCCTTCAAGCCTAGGTCGGAAGGGGGTCAGTATAGAATGATGCCTTGTCTACAGACTAATGTCCACAGGGAATCTACTCCATCATACAAAGTAGACACCTTGAATTATTTACACTCCTAGCCGTGGGTGCACCTTGCACGGAGATAAACTCGATCTTCTTTGTCTCCATGCAGACTAGCAGCCAGCAACAAAATTCAGTTTGCATTTGGATAAGGTTATGATTGAAATCATTATAGGCAATTGCAAATGAATGTATACATATAATTTGTAAATATAAGCAAGACAAAAATATACTCGTAACTGTTGATTCATAGTTATATTCCTTTTATTGATGCCAATTGTTTGTTTCTGAAACCATACCTGGGGAACAAACCTGATGGAACTAAACAAAGGTTTCCCTAATGTATGACTCTTTGTAATATGAACATTAAACAATTGTGTTGCATCTGGAGGCCATGAAGTTGTTATCTGATGATGACAGCCTGTGAACTACTACCCACTAGGGGGCTGTCTGAGCTTCTCACATTCTGTCATGTCAACGCCAACATTATCCTATTGTCCCCTGAGTAGCACTAGGGTGGCAGACATTTCTGCAGCACTATTGCACCTATTCTGCTACTCTAGTTCTTAGAGTTATGCTCTATAATGTAATATTTGTGTTAGGACTGATGCTAGTAATGTCAAAAATAATTTATAGATGCGGAATTGAAATTAGATTTATATTATTATGGTTAACCTCATTGAACAATTTAGGTACAAAAAAGATATGTCTGTCCAGGCTAGAGAAGGTGTTTTCCCAAAACAAAAATATGTAGATTTTCAAATCGAGATTATTAGTTTGCCAATGATAAGCTCATTAGAAAATAAAATCTCAGCTAGTGTTTTGAGTGGTTGCTATAGACATTTTGTATATCAAAAAAGGCTTTATCTTGGTATCGCTGACACAGGACATTGGATTGATATTTATCTACTTGTGAGCATAATTTTCCTTGTTTGTCAATCTTTGAAAGAGATTATGTTTTAATCTTTAAAAAAAAAATGTCATTCTAAAGGATGAAGCGTACTAATACTAGACCATCTACTGCGCCTCCACCTAAAAAGAAAGCAGGTGGTAAGTCTAAAAAGACAATTTTGGTGACCATGTTACAAGCCTCGAGGACAAGGTTCTCACCATCTGGTCTCAAAACAATGAAATCAACGCTTCTATAAACGACCATAAACCTGTTGCTACACATCCTACAATTACACAATATAGCCACAGGTCAGTCAGATTCCGGTAGTGGACATCACCTCAACAAAGTCAGTACCTGTAGTACAGACTCGGTCTAGGAATACTCGTGCCGCCACAGCTGCTGCAGCCATCCCAGCTGCAGTGACATCACAGCCTGCTGTGGGACCATTCATCGACGAGTTTGCTGTGGCCATACAGGCCGCTACCTTCGTGGGTGAGAAATCATATCCTCTACCACTCAGCTACCAAATCAGGCTGCTCCTCAGAATCAGACTAAACCTGATAAACAGCCTATACAGACTGCTTCTGCTTCACAACCAGCCTACAAAGTCTCTCACAGCTCGGCTGGTTGCACTGATGAACCCTGTCAGGCTTACAACACTAAGGTTGGCTGCACTAAGCCTGACGGAAATACAGAATGTGGTATACAGTACGGCCACCGGCCACTGCACCTGGTTCCGGCACAATATTCAGAAGCTTCATTTCCATGGCTTCACAGCATTCGGCTGCAAACAACCAGGAGATAAAGTGTCCTGCTTTCAGGCCTGAGCTGGATTACCCAGGCTTTCCCTATGATACTGCTGACATGATCTTAGACACAGACTTAGCCATCTCTATCACTGCTGATAATTGTGGTAAAACTACCTCATCCGAGCTTAGGCCTAATGCTCTCATATTTAGGCCCATGTCAGATATCGACACTAAACTTCACACTCCAGACAACACCTGTACAGTACACAACTCTCCATGAACTGCTCATATAATAGAGCAAATAGATCAGGTCATTAGTACCGCTAGTCCAGCTTGCACTACTATACATACTTTTTCATATGACTCTAGTGATAGCCAGGCATACACCGCAAGCTCACATACTGATTCAGATGAAACTTATTACCCTTCTGACTTGGACTTGATTTACAGCTCACCTCCCGCAGGTCTGTCCCCTGAGCTATTCACTCCTATCAAAGCCTTGTTTTGGCCGGTAAGGGTTACTGACCTTTGAGATAGTTTCCCTCAATATTCTAAGCTATATGACACTATGAGAGAGACCTGCTTGCCTAACAGGTTAGGCCCCAGACTCACATTACCGTCGGGCCTCAATCTGGACTTCTGGGAAAACAAATTACAAGGTTACCATGACTACAAAGTATGTGAATACTTACGCTATGGTTGCCCAGTGGGCTACACTGCAGATACACCACCTGTCTCCACTGAAACAAACCACAGCTTAGCTCTTAGATACCCTACTCACATAGACGAAATACATATAAAATGAACTAAAACTAGGTGGACTTCTTGGGCCTTTCACATCGGCTCCATATATGTACAAGGCGGACATACCCAGTAAACAAAAAAATGTTATTTAACATCAATAAACCATTTTTAACGTTTTAAAATGTTTTGCCATGATAAGGAGCCATAGGGAAACATTCTGAAACGTTTTTTGTTGACTGGGTAAAGACAGTTGAAAATCGAGCTCAATGATTTACCACTATTCACCATGATACACAGAGGCCTCTACTATATACACACTTGCTCCTCCTTTGGGGCCAGGCTTTCCAGCTTAGCCTGTCAACCCACAACCTTAGCTATTGCCTACCTCTTTGCTAAACAAGGGAATTGGTCCTTGAACTACCTTGATGACTTCTGTGGGGCAGCTCAGACTCTGGATGAGCCTTATCAGGCTTATTCAGACTTCCTAAGTCTGACAGCTGAACCCCTAAAAAGTGTGAACCTCTGACCCAGATCATGGACTGGCTGAGATTCAGACTCAATACGGTAGAAATGACTCTTACTATACCTGACTCAAACTGCAGGAGGTTATAGATGAGTGCAAATGCTGGGAGAGGGCTAAATTCGCCACTAAGAAGCAACTTCAGCCGTTGGTAGACAAATTATCTCACATTTCAAAATGCATTCCTAACTCAAGGAAATTCATATGTAGGGTACTGGAGACATTAAGGAAGGCTCCAGATACCGGCATGGTCTTCCTCAACAACCCTTGCAAATCTGACATATCATGGTGTACAGCATACACCTCCTACTACCACCCACTGAAACCTACTCCTTAGAATGTGACTCTACACTGGTGGGCGGGGGTGGCAACTCAGACCAACACTACTACACATTGCAATATGACAAAGCACACATAGAAGCCTACAAGCCCAGACATAGACTCAAAGCTGTAAATCTGTTATAGCTTATTGTACACTGGTACTGAAAGATAAGCATGGGTTTAGAATCATAATATATACGGAGAACCTAGGATCCCAACAGGCCCTAGACTCAGGCATAACTCAAGACGAAGTGTTATTTGCCTGTGCAAGACAGATGTGGCTTAAGGCTACTACAATGAACACACACTAGATATTAGACACAAGAAAGGTGAACTCATACCTCTAGCAGATGCACTGTCCCGCCAACATGACCCAGCTAAAAGAACCTATGCTCTAGCTCTAATCGAGACAAGGAATCTCACTAAACTTAAACCTGCTGCTACCTCACCCTATGTTTGATTCTATACATTTCAGGCCTTTCTCTGGGAGACCAGGGTATAATTTCATTCCAGGCCTCGCTTTAAGAGGCCACGGCAGTAAACAGACTTAGACAAGCTACCTAATACTTAACCCTCGCTGTGTCCTACAACACAGACATATTACACCCATCACCTCAGGCTGCTGCCCTATATCAACAATATCTGGCCAACTCACTGTCAGCACTTTCATCCTGTAGGAACTATATATCTGGGGCCGAACTCTGGATACTAACACATCATAACTAACTAACTAAATATGAGATACTAACTTTTTATTTTTATCATATGAATCAGTGGGGGTAGCTAAGGGAGCAGTTAGACTCTCACCACATGAGACGGTACCAGCTCCACCATTACTACCCCAGCACTTAGTCGCAGTCTGCACATTATTGGATACTATACCAAACACATTACACTACAAACTGACAAAGCAGCCTTTACAATGGGATTCTTTGCCTTCCTTAGAGTTTCTCATCTCCTCACCCCACTGCCTTACTGTGGTCTGGCCTACCTACCTTTATGACGTACCATTTTATTATTCCAATAATCTTAACATATGATTGTATTAATATGAAAATATGAGGCATTAATACACTGGATGTCTATAAGAGCGTATATGCTCCACTGAACACCAGCTATATCAAATATACATAAGTTATAAGACCAAAGGAACCGACCTCATGGTCCACTGCACAATATAAATATTTAATGGTCAAGGCAGACCGACGTAATAGTTCACTGAGCACAAACAATAGTGTATACAATGTTCTAAAGTCAATGCAACCGACTGTCATGGATGGCTGAGCACTGCTGACGTCGTCGCGTGTGTCTGAACACCAAAGACTGAACAACAGGTTACATAAGTAATGATGACATAAACTTCCAGTCGCTCTAGCACTGCTCCAGAGCAACCAAATATGAAAGCAGTTATGTAACCGCCATAATAAGACGATCGAAATGAGCCCAAGATCAAAGTCCAACTCCCATCATTAAGGAAGTTATGTAACTGGGACTGTTTTGACCTTTGAGTGTGCCACAGACAAACTGGCGTGAGTTATGCGCCCGGAAAGCAAGGAGTGGAAACCTGACAACTCTGCGCATGCGCAATATGGGGGATGTAGACGCAGAAACAATCGAGTTATGAGGGTCTGAACATGCCAAACTGGCCAAGGCAATGGGGCAGTGGCGTCTATGGGGGTCCTTTGTGCGCCCACTAAGACCTGAAAAACTCCCCACTAACAACCAGAGACTGGGCTGATGCTACTGGCTCCAGTCAGTCTGAGTGGCCAAGCGAGGAGGGGGTACTTATACCCCTGATGGGCACCTCTAGAAATCAGAATCACCAGAACCACCACTGCAGTCCAGCTCTCCTCTACCTGCTATAGCTCTGCACTATGCTGGGTTAGACTATGCCAGACAGGCATAGGACTACACCGCTCTAGTGGCCAGAGGCTATCAGGTGGAGTGGAACAGAACTTAATACTTTTTAACCAACTGTATAATTACTGTGTGTGGAAATTACCTGTATATTAACATTTGTATTACTGATACATAACATGTTCTGCCTAAGCTGAATTATCCAGTGATAACTTTAATAGCACTAATAAGAGCTTGATATTCTTACTCTCTATATACCACTAGTCATATGATATTTCTCATATGACAACTTGATCATGCACAATTACTAGTATGACAAAGTGGTGGAGAACATCCTACTAAGATCCCAAATTACACAAGCTCTTATCAGTCAAGCTGGCAGAACAATACACAAAAACTTTACGTAGTCAGAGACCTGCTGAAGAGGTCTACCTTCCCCCTAGATCTAGGAGACCCACCCTACAGGACACCCAACTTATGCTATCTACTTCTGAGGAAGAAGGATCTGCCTCAGGGGGTGGATCCACACCCTCATCTAGATCTTCCACCCAAGCACCTGCCTCTGATAGCCACTCCTCCAGAGACACATCTCCCACACCCTCCACCATGGACACCGATGAAGGCCTTCAACCTAATCAGATAGCTGAGAAGATAAGGGCCTATGAGAAGGCCATCCAAGATGCAGTTACTGCCCTAGAGACCAACAAGTCCCAGCAGGAGGACAGGGAGAGGATCCTCAGTCAACAATTGGCAGAGAGGAATGCGGCAATAGACACCCAGCAGAAGGCCATGGAAGACCAGCGGAAGGCCCTAGATAGGCAGCAACAACAGATAGCAGATCTCATGGAGTTAGTATCAACCCAGACCCTTACAGCCTCCCACACCCACCACCACACCTATCGTCACACCATCTGCCTCTGGATCCAAGGATGACGTCATGATCTCCATGATGTCCAACATGACCAAGATCCTAGACAGACAACAACACGACGACAGGAAGATCAGGCAACATGAGGTAACCAAACCTAAAACTTCTCACCCATTACCACTGATGTCAACAGTCTATTTATTGATCACAAATTCCCAGAGTATTTAAAAGATAAGTACAAAGTAACAGACAGTGACACCATGGTTACATATCTACCCAAGTACCTTGAAGGGCAAGCATTGGCTTGGTTTGAATCCTTCAAGGAAAGTGTCACACCTAATAAGTTGACATGGACCAATGTAGTGCATGAACTAAAAGAGTATTTTGCTACTTGAGACAATATTATCTCCAAGACTGCACTCCATGCACAAAAGGCAGATGAACCTATCCAAGACTATGCATGCCATCTCAGAAAAGTGTGTAATGCCCTACGCCTAAAGGATGAAACTTTACTCCGAACATTTACCCAAGGCATGAGGCCCTGGATCTCTGTAGCTCTTGAAAACAAGAAAATAGACTCTTTTGACCAAGCCCTAGAACTAGCCTTAGAGGTTGAAACCCAAGATAAATCTAGAAAAGTAAGGGATGGGGAGTCTAATCCACAGCCTACTAAGAAAAAGGTCCAGGAAGTGACCACTAGTTCAGAGGAAGAAGATGTCAACCTAATGTCTAGTGCCCATGTAAGGCAGCAGGCAGCTAAGGTTGTCTCCAAAGATCCTACCGGTAGATATAGAGGAAATAACTATGACCCCAACTACCACTCCAATAGAGGTAGAGTTAGGGGGGGGGGGTAACAGCAACAACTGGGGGGGGGGGGTCACAACAGTAGAAAAGACAACGGCTCATCCAACTCCAACAATGGTAACTCTTCATACAGTGATATGAGAGATAGGACTCCAAGTAATGGCAGATCATATGTGACCAGGCAAGCAAAAACACCCATCTGCAGGGAAACTCAATATCAAAGTTCATCTGAAGACCTTTAAAATGAGACATTATTGGCTTAAATATTCCTAGTAGTTATGTCAGAACCCCACCTTGAACATAGGTCGTTATTCATATTTGAAATTGATGATTAAGCTCTAAATACATTATAAACCATAATAATATCTAAAAACACGATAAATCAGCCTTTTTCGTAAAAAATACATAACAATATGGTGATTTTTGTCATAGATTTTGATCTAGAAGGAATTTTCTATTTCTGTTTTCAGATTTGGGTCTTTCGTGAGTTTCCCTGAAAATTGGCATAAAAATCTGCAAATTTTGATGATTGGAATGGTTGCCATGGCAACCAGAAACCGGCATATAGGCTGATTTCTCATGAAAAATGTTCATTTTACCTTCCAAATAGGGGTCATTTCTACCGAAAATGGTGCATTTTAAATGAGACCATTGAATTCTGCATAAAAGATTAGCTTAATATATTTTTTTATTGATTTTACAGTAATTTTGCCTCTCCAATGCCCCCTGGTGGCCAAATGGGGAATTAAAAATCTGCCGCGGAGGGGTGTTCTCGCTTGATGGGTCACATATAACCAAGGATCCAACAGCAGGAGCCATAGTCCACATAGGACCTACAACAGTGGATCCTACAACAACAATGGTTCCTGCAACAACCAGGGGTTCCAACAACTCTGGTCGCTACAACAACAACTCTGGATCCTACTCCAACCAGGGGTCCAGCAACTCTGGTTCCTACAACAACCAGGGATCCAACAACTCTGGATCCTACAATAACCAGGGTTCCAACAACTCTGGTCACTACAGCAACTCTGGTCAATATAACCAGGGTTCCAACCCACATCAGGAGGATTACAAACCCAACACAAGAGGTTACCAGGGGAACCAGCAGAGTAACCCCCACATACCACCTCAAGTGATGGATCAAATCTCCAAGCTTCTGGTGGCAAACATCACAGCCACCCCACAAAACCAGAATCATGGAAATAAGGTTAGCAATGAACTTACATGTCATGACAATGTTTGCCCGAGTGGATTTATTGCGTTTTGGAACAAAACAGGTGTGAGATTTGTTTCGTTTAGAAAAAAAGTGGACTTTAGGTGGGTCCTAGGGGCAAAATGGTGACTGTTGTGGAAAAAAATATTTTGCAACATTTTTTCACTTATCCCAACCTATCTTCTTCTTATCCTAACTCCATTTTTTTTCAAAATGGCGTTTATTGTGTTTTGGAACCAAACTCTTCATATAGTGATACACTCATCAAAACCTATTGGACCAAGAGATGCCCCGGTAGTCATATCCCTACCTTCCACCCTGTCATCTCCAGCCTGCCTGGGTAGAATAGTGTAAACAATGTACCATCATCTTAGTTTACTACGGCTTTCACTTATCCCTCAGGACTACCTCTTACCCCTCTCCAACTCACCAATATTACCAGAGCCGCACTCTTAGACATTGAGTGCCCGTATGCCATGGATTTCTCAGGCCACTTTTTCAGAAGAGGTGATCTTCAATCGGCTCTAGTTAGTGGATGTGACAAACAGTCCGCCTCACACAACGGCACCTGGTCATGCACTTCTGGTATGAGACCTTACGTACCGAGCCAACACACCCTATCTAGTCAGGTAGCTGAGGCCTCCCAATTTTTTTTGCTAAACATTCTGAGTAGAAGCAGGAAACAAGTTTCATGGATCAAAGTGATGCCTTAAAAAAAACTGTCTCTGGACTGGCATCTCACTTGGGTGGCGGCCATCGTAGATTTCAGGGATTGAAACCTGAAAAACAGGCTTTTGACCAATATCTGTACTTTCTATGCAGATATTAACATTATTTTGGTGTCTTTACTCATAGATTCTAAGGCCGGGGATCCTATTTCTGGACTTGTTTTTATTATTTTATTACATTATCATTTGACAAAATGGCAGAGGTCAAAATCTCAATTTATTGATAAATTTTTCATCCGATCAAGGTCAAAGACATATGAAATGGTCAAATTGTCAACAGGTCATTACATGTCATGAAGTGAGGTAACAGGAGTCCAGACAATTCAGTTGATGATCCAGCTTTATTGTAAGACTGGCATGAGAGTAATCAATACGGTACACAGTATAGTACTGGCCCGTCTGACCCAGCTATATCCTGGGACCAAGGCACCTAAGTATTGTAGGGTCTAGGTTTGGAAAAGAAATAAGATATTCTCAGTGGGTTCTGCCTGTTTATAAAAGGAGTCCCACTCAGTGTACGTCATGTGCTATTTCTGGAAGTGCGCAGTGACTCAGTGTGGGGGATGAGCAGCTCAGCCCCTATCTGGTTGGATCCAGTCCAATCCAGAGTAGGAGGGAGGGAGCTGCTCTCAGGAGTAAGAAAACAGGGCAGGTGAGGCTAAAAATAGCATATGATATCATGTCTTCCAGTGGGGGATCCGCAGGTGGGACCTGGGGGTGCTCTCTGGGGGAGGATGGGGGAGAGCAAGTCAGACGGGGGTGAGTGAGTCACTCACCCTGTCAGGTTAAAAATAGGGTAGCCTTTGGTTCTACAGGGGGAAGCTTGGTCAGCTTGGTTTGAATATGTCGTTGATAATTATAATACATAGAATAGTCCACTGACATATTCCCACTTTGTCTCTGCACTAGGTTAAAGGGAGGATAATATCATGAGGAATGAGAGGCTATATTGAGTCCATTGACATTTAAAAATTGAGAACAAATAAAAGGTGGTACATGATGCAAAAAGGTTGATGTGTTGATTTTTCATCGATATGACTGTGTGACAATCGTTGGATCAAATCTAGTTAGAATCGGTGTATCGGTAGTAGTTTGTATGATACTGTATATGGGATAACAACTGGTATTTTTTGTCTAAAAGAAAAACTATGCGAAAACATACATCCTCAGAAAGGTGAGGTAAACTTGGTACAAAACTTTCTAAAAAATACATGGTGACAGATGTGAGGTAGTAAATACTGATTTGGTCTGCCGATGATATGTCTATACAAAAAATATATTCCTGTATGTGAAATGTATCACTGAGGGTTATACAAAAATATATAATGTGGGCAGCAGTGATACTCACTGCTGTGTGCTGCCTTGGGCAATCAGGGCAGCATCAGCAGCTGCTAACAATCAATAGATTAAAACAGAAACATGTACATACTGTCTTGATATGCAGAAATTGAAAAAATGGGTAATTGGCAATGATGTTCAAGACAAGAGTGATATTTGCTGCTAATATGTTGCCTCAGGCAATTAGGGCAACGACAATGATATTCCCTGAGGTTTGATTCTTGAGCTTGTGGACT
Source organism: Acholoe squamosa (assembly GCA_949317995.1). NCBI lineage: Eukaryota > Metazoa > Annelida > Polychaeta > Phyllodocida > Polynoidae > Acholoe > Acholoe squamosa. The sequence continues at coordinate 19,534,969 of OX439043.1, read as the reverse complement.
AGTTTTGTACCGTAAAAAAATATATGCACGCAAAAAGAAAAAATTGGTCCACCCAAAATGTCAAGAATTTTGGAAAATTGTTTCCAAAAATAAAAAATTGCATTCAGAGAAGGAATATGATTTTAGGCCCCAAGGTAGTATTCTTTGGGACTTTTAAGTCATTGTTTTTGTCAAGGATGGTATTCCCTAGGGCACTTTGACAATAAAGGTGGTTTTTTTTGTGTGTATTTTTTGGGTGGTGTCCATAAAAATGATTTTAGATTTTCACACAATAATTTTTTCTACTATGACTTAACCCCAAAAATACATGAGCATGGTTGGGTTTGAATAATGGTGAATGATGGGGTCCGTGGCACCTTAAAGATTTTGGGGCTGGGCTGTCAGTTAGCTCAGCTCCAATCTTTCACAGAGTAATAAAAAGGTAGGACAGTTGTGATCAGTGCTCAAAACAGGAGTACAGTAGTATTAAATTGGTGAAAATTAAATTGGTAGCAGCTTTTCCATGGGAAGCTTTATAGAAATTGTATAGCACTTTAGGAGTAGTTTTGGAGGGGGGTCAAAAATAATTGTGTCCTAACAATGTCAGATTTTAGAATTATGTAAGGGTGCGGAAGGAGTCCATGTGGAAAATGTCTACTTTAATGCTTGTGTTTAGTGGAACTAGCACAGACACTGGCAGGAGGTAGGTTGCAGTGGCTTCTGGGGGTTCTGTTATAGAACCTTCCGGCTGAAAATTTTCTTCTTGCATCTACCCTTTTGTTTGTCCTTGTGTAGTGGGAAATGTTAAGGTCCTTAAAATCCTTTTCCACAGAAGCCAGGTTGCCTGGCTCTACTGAAGTGGAGGAGGAGGAGTCATTATCTTCAGTGTCTGAGGATAGTAGCGCTTGTGGTGGTTGGTGCCAGGGTGGTGTTGATTTTAAAGGGTTCCAGATCTGGTGGTTGGTTGATGGTGGTGGTGATATGGGGCAAAAGGATGTGAAATTTGGGTATGTCTGAAAGATGTTAGGGGTTTGAATTTTATTTTGCTGGTCGATATGGCTAGGGTGCAGGGGCAGATGAACTCTGGAGGTGTGTTGCTGCACATTCTGCAGCCAATTGCTTGATTCTGGGGGTGTATTGGTGCGCAGGCTATGTCTTTCCAGGAGTTGTGGCCTGGGGGGTTTGAGGTTCCTGACCTTTTAGTTGATCTGATGGTTTGTCGGTCATCCTGCTCTTTTTCTGCTCTGGTGGTTTGGCTGCTGCAGTAGCTGTGGCTGGTCCTAATGGTGGCAGACCTGCTGTCAGACTCATCTTCTCCAGCACTGCTTCTCAGGTTGGGCCTGTCATGGGGAGCAGAAAAATAGAGAGCACACGGGCATTAGAGGTCATTCCAGGCTGTTTGTTTCATAAAAATACCGAAATCAACTCAGAGGCAATAAATATCAGTCTTATGAAAAAGACCAGTATTTACAGAGCTTTGGCCGATAGGTAGAATACGCGCGAGAGGCTTTTTACTAAGGACTCTAAGTTCGTTCTGTTTTGATGTGGCATGGGGTGCCACAAGAAGGGAGGAGGACCATCCGTCAATGGTTACGGACTTTAGTTCTGGTTCAAGGCACCATGCGGCGCCACTGAGTTGGCGTCTCTTTGGCGTTCAGGTCAATGGTATGAGGCGAATGGTACGATTAAATGGTATTGCCTTGCACCATTCCTTTGGTGCATCTGGGGGGGCCTGATTTGTGTGTTTGTGCCCAGGAGGGGGTTGGTTTGGTGAAAAAAATTTGGAAAAACTGGAAAAGGTTGGGATTTGAGGTTCGAAAATTGGGGCGAAAAATGGATGAAGGTTCCCGCAGTGGGGTCTACTATGAAAAGTGGTGGATGGCGTTTTTGATGTCAGAGCTGCTGAAATTTTTAACTAAGAAAGGTGCGTTTTTAAGGCTTTGTTGAATCGTCGCTGGGAGGATCAAGTGGGCCTTGCAAACTATGCAGGGAAGGAGTGTGGAGGTATACCAAATTTTGGTTAGTATGCATGTTTTAATAAAGGAGGTCCTTGAATTTCAGTTTGGGCTTTTTCGGTACCTGGGGTGGAAACTCATGAGAACTCTTTCATTTTCAGGATCATGTATTTGTGCTGAGGGGCATTTTATCTACACTCTGTGTGCCTATGCAGGGATTCTGGTAAAACGGTGACGTGAAGGATGGAAAATTTTGAAGATCTGAAAGCAGGCGAGGGAAGCCAGAGACTTTACCCTGTGATTTAGCTTATGATATTCCTGTGATTTGAGATATAGTAGGGCCTGAGGAGCCTCTGATATATACGAGAATTGTAGTTTTAATATAAGTGTCTGTGATCACCAGTGACGGGTTTGTGTTTTGATTGTTGGGGGCTTCTAAATTGGATGGCAGTGCTATCTGAAGAAGATTGGTTTGGTGATTGGGGAGTGGAAACTCTGGGTATGTTGCAAGTCTACAATCAATATAAACACGTGCTCATATTATTGTCTTGACGTGCGCACCACGTGCGAACATGGAATTGGATGTGGATGTTACCATTCCCACATTATAACATGAGAAAACCAACGTTTGGAAGTTGTATTGGCGAAGCTTTGGTGATGTCATGACGCTGCATTTGGTGCAAAGCACCAAACCCAGCGTCAGGATTAAAAGTCAGGAGTCCGCTATACAAGGTCTAAACTGGGTCAGTGGAGCTGCTTTTGCTATAGGTATGTGGCGGTATGTTTGATTTAGTGGGATTTGTTTGTCAGCTGATAAGGGCTAATAAGGTATGGGGGTCCGTGTGTCTGTGGGAAATGCAGTTGGGGTGGCTCGGCATAGCAGGGCAGTGCAGTCACAGAGGGTGAGGTATCCCCACATAAGGCCTATGTGTGGCAGCGGGGCTGTCCGGTGGGATCCTTCAGGTGAGGCGGGCGGGTCTATTGTTTTGGCAAAACAGGGGTGGCCGGTAGTGGGTAAATGGCCGGTAGTGGGTTACATGGGCATGTGGGTATTCCCACATGAGGTCAATCATGTGCTAAATATGAAATAAAACCTACTCTCTTCCGGGAGGAATTTGGCTGCCTCATCTGGTAGGGTTGGGTCGAAAGCAAATGTGTCCTTTAGTGGCTGGAGTTCCTTGGACCTGAAGCTGGTTAATTCCACCAAGCTCCTTGAGGTGGGGGCCGCTCTGAGCCGGGAGACGGGACTCCTGGGTCGGCGGATTTCAGATAGCTCTGGTAGATTGGTGGATTCCAAAAGATTCAGGGCTGGTGATAGTTGGAAGTCCGGCTGGTGTTTTGACTTGATGATCAGGGTCATAACTTGTGGTTTTGAGTTCATGATAGTGTAGACAGGTAGCCTCCAAAATAGGGGACATCTCGGGTATCTTTCCAGCTAGATCACTTTGACTTGCCCTGCAATGATAAAACTTACTTTGGCTTTCCAATTTAGGTCCAAGTGACGGCCAAAGGGTCAGGTCAGGCGGGGTTTTGATATCATGGGGGCCTTAATCCCTAGGTGCCCAAGCGCGCTTTAAAGCATGATTTTAGGCTTGAATGGGGCTTAAATAAATGTATATTGAAGGAAACCATTATCCAGATGATTGTACTGGTTCAATCTGCAAAGTTAGACCATCTTAGAACAGCGATGACCTCCCAAACACAATACAACCATCCATTTTCTCCATTATGCCAAACACAGGGAGTCAAAACTTACAAATGAGCTGTCATATTATGTTATTCATTAGAGGTTCACTGGGCTAAGAACAGACATGAAACCAATATTATGCTAGATCATATACATCCAATGTCCCAAACTCCCATTAGATTCTAAAATAAATGTTCTTATCCATAGAGATAATCCATGCATTGTTACTAGCACAGTATGTCTTCTGAGTAGTAGTACACATATATAGCAGAGACAGCTTTGAACGAGGCCTCAGAATTGCAAGTATTATGTATGGGGGGAGGCTATATATTACACAAGAGAGACCAAATACTACCAAATGACAACATATGAAATGTTTTGTTAACTATGGTTACCGAACCTGACCAATAAATTCCATGTCCTTAACTGAGAAGATCAAAATAACACATGGCCTTATCAACTAAGTGATATAATTGTGAAATATGTAAAATCTTCAAATAACTCTTGGCACCAAAAGGTTAATAAAGGGGGGCCACAAGTTAGGGCCGAAGATCATGGTCCCCACCATGAACTCAAAACAGCGTCCCTCGGAGTGGATCCACAGGACAAATTGAGGCAGGCCGTCTGAATCGTCTTGTCTGTGGTATGGCCAATGTCTCCAGCATCACAACACAAAGAGATGTGCTAGGTACAGGATCACAAGGACCACAGCCAAGTTCCACATGGTATCGTACCGTTCCGGCTCCTGCGTGAAGTTTGTGTCACTTTCCTGAGGGATTCTGGTAGGAGGCAGAGACCAGTTCTCGTTGGCCTTGTTTATCATGGCCTTGAGATTGTTCTAGGCTGCTGCGTCTGCCATGGTTGGGGTGTTGAGCACTGAGCGGATGGTGACCAACTGTGCCAGCTGCGTCACGTGTCTATAGGTGATTGCACAACACAAAAGCAGCCAGCAGCGGTGTCAACAGTTGTAACCAGGGCGAGTACTCCAGGTGAAGGCCGAAGTGTGTCAGGGAACTTGCCGATAACAGGGAGGATTCATCAGACAGGCATTTGGCAGCTCTTTTGAGGGTGAGTACTTCTTTAATTAAAGGTACTATTTTCTGATTGTGTAGGTATCTTAAGTGCTGAAGTTAGATAGTTCCAGGGACCGGGGTATGGTTGTCATGGAAACGCCTGATACATTGGCTGGAGGGGACCCAAAGTGTCGCCATAGGGGGAGGTTGATGGGGCTCATGGCCAGCGGTTCTAGGGTGATGTTTTGTATGCAAGATATATTTGAATTTATCATGATCATACCAGCATTATTAATGGAACTTAGGCATGGTTCTGTTATTACTGAGTATGCTGAGTACTTTTGATGGTAATTTGTCCTGCATTGTGGCATTGTAGGTGGGATGGTGAGGTGCTGGTAATTAAGAGATATGTGTAACTGGCTATGGATTTAATTAAATTTGGTATTGGTGCAGCCATGAGTGCAGTAAAACTGCAGGTATGATGGACTGCACCAGGTAGATCTAAAAGTAGGGATAGTGTGCATGTGGGGTGGAGTGGTGACAACAGGGGTAGGGGTAGGTTGCAGCTGATAAAGGAGTCTTGTATACACATGTCCATGTCTGCCTGCTGTAGCTCCATGTAGTGGGCGTGGCTGTTTGACATGGCTATGAAGGGGGATAGGGGCTGTACTAGTGTATGGCCTTTGGAGTCGGCGTGTCGAAGGGGACTGGGAAAGTTTCAGTTCTAAAAAATGCATATGATATCATGTCCTCCAGTGGGGGATTCGCAGGTGGGACCTGGGGGTGCTCACTGGGGGAGGATGGGGGTGAGTGAGTCAGACAGGGTTGAGTGAGCCACTCACCCTGTCAGGTTAAAAATAGGGTAGCCTTGGGTTCTACAGGGCAAAGCTTGGTCAGCAGGTGAGGTCGCCTTTGGGGATGGCAGTAAAGACGGCCTCCAACCATCGCCTTACCTGAGGACACTTAAATTCTTTGGCGTCAGTGATGAGTTGGTTCGGGTACTGGGCGATGGCGGGCTAATGTGTTGCAGGAACATGTGTATCTTTTAGCATTTTTTGAAGACCGAAAAGATATTCAGCAACATCTAAGTTGTTAAGGGCAGTTTTGACCGGCCTCTGAATACATATTCGTGTACGAATGTAGGCCTACTTTTGAGGGCAGATATCCGTTTGGCACAAGTTTTGCACCTGCTGACTGATGAGAGGATTGATGGCATCATTGTAGCAAGTCAGCAGGTTGACCAGAACGCTGTCAGTAGTTGTGGCCACCAACAGTGGGGAGGCAACCAGTGCATCAGAAACTGTGTCCGGTGTAGAGGTAGCCGTAGGCAAGATGGTACAAACCATAGCCCTGTCATAAGGCTTGGCAAAAGTGGGTGTCTGGGGATGGGCCTTTCCAGGGGCAGGTTGTTGTTCCACCTGGGCCTGGAGGCCGGCCGGCTGTTTTTTTTAATGTCGGTTGCCATAGACATGACAGCGTATTGGCCGCCCTCCAGGTCTGTCATCCTGGAGGTGAGGGTGGACAAGGTGTTGGCGAGGCCATTGTCCGGTTATTGGACAGGGCTGGGGGCAGCTGCTGGCTGTTTACGTGGCCTGCCACGAGTAGCTGTGGTAGGGGTAGCAGGGGCTGTAGTGGCTGTGGTGTTATGAGGTGAGCACGGCCTTGTTAAGATGTCACTGTTTAGTTTTGAAACAGAGGAGACTGGCACCGTAAGCTTGGCACACAACATTTTGGCAAATAAATAAATGCCCAAAGCCAGGTGGTTGTGAGTGAGTGAAGGGTTTAGTGTGCCGGATGTGGTAATAGCTAGAGAAGAAATGAGCAGATTCTAACATCATTGTTATTTTTAAGATGTGCGCAGGGTAGATGCAAAAAGATCAGTGCGGTGAGAGGAGACAGTGGTGATTTTTTTTAAGCCCCAGACCAAAACAAAGTGTTGTTTTGCAGGAGTCAATTGTAAACAGTGGTGTTAAAACTTCCCTTTTGCACTTTTGGAGCACTGGTGAGCCGGGTGGTGAACAGTGGTAAGTCGTATCAGGTTTGGAGTGCCAGCCACTATCCTCCTTTTGGTGTGTAAACAAGTGTGTGTCAGACTTTCACGACTGACAGACCTGTTGCTGTCAGTGGTGCCAAGCACATGGAAAATCTCCAAGATGAACTTGATATTTTTTACAAACTGTCACTTGATCGGCAATTACTTAGCGATCGGCGATCACTCAGCAGTTCTAGCAAGTGTAGTAAAAGAAACCTAACTATCTAAAACTGATAAAACTGGCCATAACTAAGCTAATAAAGCTAAATAAAGTCTGAACACGTCCTCCCGGTGCCATGGCCGATTGAAAAGGGCGGTCCGGAGCCATGGACCGGGCTGCCTGAAACCGGCCAAGATGCTGCAAAAATAGTTCCGAGGTGCGCCGAGGGCAGCGCCACTGGGGCGGAATTTGTTTTCCCACCCTCAGTGCTAACTGAGAGATGCATCGAACCTCGCGCTCAATGCTTTAAAAGCAAGGCTGCATCATTCCTGTCAATGCTCTACAGAGTTGTTAACTATTTGTGTTGTGTACCATATTCCTTTCGGTCATCTCTCAGTTGAGACTTTTTCTGTAAGAATTGTAAATATTCCCATAGAGTACTGGGCCCTAATTCTGGACAGGCCCAAATTCCGGACATCCTGGCTAGAATAGTGATTAGGCCCATTAATAACTGGTTGATTTCAAATCAAATAGGGCTATACAATATATGTACATGTGTCCTCAACTAACAACTTCAGAAAGTATAGATTTTCTTCACAAATCATGTGTAATAGTTTGATTGACCTGGCGTGAGGTTCATGCAGATGGATAAAGTCAGGGCGGTCCGGAGCCATGGACCGGGCTGCCTGAAACCGGCCAAGATGCTGCAAAAATAGTTCCGAGGTGCGCCGAGGGCAGGATGGCGGCACAGGGTTGAGCGGATGAAAATAGGACTGTAGAATTTTTACAAATTTACTAGGATATACATATAGGAACGTTGTCAAACTTGACATACTACTTCATAAAAGTTCCAACCAACTATATACAGAATGTCTAATGCTAAAGACAAGTTTCAAACGAGGAGGAGAGGAAAAAAAATTGAAATGCTCTCACCAGAAGCCACCTTGAAGGATGTCATCGCCGCCGTCAACTCTATTGACAAGCGAGTCAAAACTGTGGAGGAACTTCAACTTGAGATGAAAACTAGTCTCGATGGGTTCAAGGACTCTATGGATACCTTAAACAATACCTCTACAACCATTAACACTACCCTGGATGGTATAACAGCTAGGCTAACTTCCACAGAAGGAACATTAAATTCTATATCCACCACTGTCAAAGAGAATGGAGACGCCATGACGGCACACACACAAAATATCCAGGCGCAAACAGACCTGGTATTAAAACATGCACAGAGATTCGAGAAAATAGATGAAGACATCAAGAGAAAAATTGTCGTTGTAAAAGGCCTAGAGGAATCCGATAATGAAAACTTATTGGAAAAGATCAACCAACTGTTCAGGGATGTGCGCGCGGATTTTGGCATCGAAAGTGTTCAAAGTTGTAGTCGCGCAGGAACACCCGTCACATGAAACCAAGATGGCGGCGCCCATGATGTAAATAAGAAAACCCATCGACCGATTAAAATTGTGTTCAATAATGTATACACCAAAGCGAAACTGATGGGGCTCCTCAAGAATTTAAAAGGCAAGTTTCTATATAAGCATGTATCCATTGGGGATGAACTTGGAGAGACAGAGCAAAGGGAATTTAATGACTTGCGTGCCATGCACTATTTGGCGAAACGACAGGGGTACAACACACAGCTGAGACAACGTAGAATTATAATAGATGAGAAGCCCTTCGAACACAGTCAACTTCACCAGCTACCATACCAAGATCTGAACATGCAGAAAGCCAATGAGGCTGATACACCTGACGGTCTAATGTTCAAATCACACCACCATAAACTGTCTAATCTTTTCCATTGCCAAATATCCTACAGAGGAGTGGATTACAACAGCTCCGAACAGGCGTATCAAGTGTCCAAGGCCCAAGCTTGTGGGCAGAACAACCTAGTACTATCCTTAATGAAGCTAGAAGACCCAGTACAAATAATGTATGAAGCAAGGAAAATCAGACCTACAGCGGAATGGAACAATATGGCTGCCGCAGTCATGCAAGAGATCAACGAGCAGAAGTTCTCCATACCATATATGAGGGAGTATCTAATCTCTACTGGAGACAAAAACTTGTATGAGGCCAGCTTCCACCCAATATGGGGGGTAAAAATGCACTTCGGGCAAGCAAACCAATGCACGACTGAAAATGCTAAGGGTGAAAACCTAATGGGACAAATCCTCCAAAAAATCTGTGTGCAACTAACCAGAGTACAGGGAAATCAGGATGAAAATCAATAACTATCTTCATGTACATTATATAACCTAGTTCCTAACCGATATAATGCCATAGTCCTTGAAATTTAACTGCCGACTCATACATAGACCACCATGGGTAGCCAGAAGAGCTGTAAGCCCGTGGAGGGGGGGTATGTATATTTTTATAAAGTATGGTCTACAATGACCCGGATTGATGTAGCATGCACTAGTTGATTGATCACATATGTATACATTGTGCAGCATGTTGACAATATCGAATTTATATGCAATTACCAAATACCAATATGTCTTTAAAAAATAAATTTAAGAAAGGTTTTTCAATAATACATATGAATGCCAGGAGCGTGAGAAATAAGTTTACAAAGATCAAAGAGGAGCTGAATAATATTTTCATAGATATTATATTATTTTCTGAGACCTGGTTGAATGAAATGTATTGTAGTAATTTATATAGCTTCCCAAGGTATAATCTCTTTCGTCAAGACCGTATCAGTATATATAGAGGAGGTGGACTTTGTGCGTATGTCGATGAAAGTCTATCATGTTCAATAGATAGATTCAAAGCCTTGAATAGGATTAATGAAAATATAAAAGTACAATGGTTATTATCAGCTAAAGGTGCAAATAAAAAATGTATTGTATGTAATATCTATAGACCACCTTCGGGAAATCTTATGGAATTCTGTAATACCATGCGAGCCCTACTACTACAAATAGACAACTTGGATAGATATGATATTTTTATCCTTGGGGATTTCAATGTAAATGTACTAACTAATACCCCAGATAAGCAGCTTCTTATAGAAACCTTTGATCATTTTAATTTTGTACAACTTGTTAACGAAGTCACAACCACATCAGGTACAAACACGTGTATAGACTTGATCTTCTCAAATTGTGATACCATTACCTCCAGTGGTCCATTGAACATACACCTGTCTGACCACCTACCGGTACATATCTTAAAAGCCCAAATACACACAAAGAAAAATTTTAGAACCTTTCTTGGTAGATCATATAATAAACTTAATATAGAAAAATTTTATTTAGACTTAGAAAATTGTAATTGGGACCATTTTAATGAATCAAATGACGCAAGTGTTTGCTGGTCTATACTAGAAAACATGATAAAAAGAATGTTAGATCTGCAATGTCCGGTAAAAAGTTTCAAGGTGGTAGACAAACCTAGCCCATGGATGTCTAATGAGCTGCTTGAAAAGATCAACGACAAAAATGCATTATTAAAATTAGCCAGAAAAAATATGGATATTATATCATGGCATAGAGCTAGAGAGAGTAGAAACCAGGTAAATAGAGACATTGAATTGGCTAAGGAAACATATTATTCCAACCTATCTGAGGTATTTAAGAAAGATTCTAAGAAATTTTGGAGTACTATAAAGGATATTTTACCTTCTAACAAATCTAATAGCAAATCAATCATGTTAACTGACCAAAACGGCCATGTAATTTCAATTAATGGTACTTCTACTTATATAAATAATTTTTTCGCAGAAATTGGTCCTAGACTGGCGGAACAACATCAAACCATATTTAATTTTAAGGGTACGAGATGTGAGGTGGATATGCCTGAGATGAACTTTACAGATGAGGAAATCATGAAATGTTTATCTGACATAGACATATCCAAATCATCTGCCATTGACTATTTATCTACTGATATATTCAAAAAAACTATGTTAAAGTTCCCTCAAAAATTTATAAAAATCATTAATTTGATTATGATTACAGGCCAAATCCCTGATAGTTGGAAAATTGCTACGGTGACTCCCCTCCCCAAAGGGGGGGACCCATCCAATGTCTCTAACCTTAGACCGATAAGTGTTCTACCAGTACCGGGAAAAATCCTAGAAAGACTCATACATAACAAACTAAGTGAACATTTAGAAAGATTTGATATTTTATCGAAAAATCAAGGTGGATACCAGAAATCTAAATCTACACTAGACTCTATCTCAGTATTAGTTGATGATGTATTAAAAAATAGAAATGAAGGTAATATAACAATGGCTGCCTTTATTGATATAAAAAAAGCGTTTGATTCGGTTAATCATTTGATATTATTAAAGAAATTAGAACAATACGGAGTCAGAAATAGAAATTTAACCTTAATAGAGAATTACTTATCAAGGAGACAACAATGTACTATAGCCAACCATATACGTTCTGATAAAGCAAGTCTAACATGTGGCGTACCACAGGGCTCAATTTTGGGTCCTTTGTTCTTCCTATTGTATATTAATGACTGCATTTCTGAAAATGATGTTCACAAAACTTTGTTATACGCAGATGACTCTGTACTGTATGTATCCGGAAAAAACTTAGACGCTCTAACAAATCAGTTGACTATTGCACTTAATTCCTTCTCTCTCTGGTCTTCAGCCAACAAACTTACAATGAATGAAACCAAGACGTAAATAATGACCTTTGCTTCAGCAGTTAAATGGAAGAGAATACAAAAACCTAAGATTGTCCTTAATGGTAAAACTTTAATTAATGTTCAATCATACAAATATTTAGGGGTCACCCTCGACCAAGAAATGAATTTTAATATGTATATGAGAAATGTTATCAAGAGTGTTCGGTTCAAATCATTAATTTTGTATAAAACAAGAAAATATTTATCAACTGCAGCAAGAATAAGAATGTACAAAATGCATATAATACCAATTATCGATTACTGTGATATTTTATACAATGGAGCCAATGCTGATTTGTTACAAGTACTGCAGAGATTGCAAAATAAGTGTTTAAAAACCTGTCTAGATGTACATGTACTGACTCCAACAGATTTTGTACATAGAGAAACAATGAGTCCGAAACTTGAAGCTAGAAGACTACATCATATAAAAATGCTGGCTTATAAGAGATCCACTAAGGAAGAATATATTAAACCCACTGTTAGAATGACAAGATTTTCAAGTGCTCCTGTATTAAATTATATGAAAATTAACTGCACAGCTTACACAAAATCTCCTGAATGTCTATGTGCCCAAACGTGGAATAATTTAGAGACAGATATCAGAAATACTAGGGACAAAGATAAATTCAAAGCTTTATCAAAGAAATGTATGATGCAATCTATCGATATCTAAGATATATTGTAAAATAATTATACATATTGTTAAACCTACTTCTTAAAGTGCAATAATAACGGTCTATTTAAAGACCAATGATGATTGTCTACGTCGACTTTGTCAATGCTAGCATATTAGATAGTATCTGCGCATGCTGTATAAAATTGAAATCATTTATACGACTAGGGGGGGGGTATCGATTACTTTCTTGTACTTAAAGTAGATGGAAAGTGCCCCAAATTGTTCAAAATAATTGTTATTATATCGTATAATTGTATGAATATCTGTAATGACTTAAGTGGTCAGATCATAACAACATTTTTGAAATGACGATCTGGTCATGAACTGTTTGGTCGTGTTATTATTAAAAAGAATTACCTTGTAAAATAGGTAATCGTGTAATATATCAACGAATGTACTTAGGCAAACTTATACAGGCGTTATATTTCTAATACATAACGACAAAATACACTGCATGTCTATGTTTACATGATGTATGTACCACTAGACCAAATAAAGTTTAAATTTTTTCAAAAAAAAAAAATGCTCACTAACCACCCAGCCAAGCCCGGACTCTCTGTTATACTGAATAACATGGTGTCTAGAATGCTATTGAAGTTCAAATTTTCAGTATCAATGCATCCATATGAACCAGAAATTGAGTAATCTGGAGGATTTTTGACATTTTTCCAATTCTTTAACATTAATTTTCATGGATGAATTAACAATAGGACAACCCTGTCAATAAGGGGCCCCTAATGCTGGACACCCTGTAATTATATTGATGAATACTGACCTGATTTTGATATACCACTTACAGGTTTGTTATTATATGTCTGTCTATCATATGAAATTAATTCTATATCAATTACATCTTAGTTCATATATCAGAAATACTGCATTGGTAGCCATATGGTTGTCACCAGATCTCAAGTATTTTTGTTAAGGCCCCTTTGATACTACCCAGGAATGATGTACATTGAACCTAAGGCTAGTGTCCATTTAGATGATCTTGTAGGATGATAAATTCCAGAGAAAATCTTATCATTTTATATTCTAATGGATAATTCCACTGTCCGGAATTAAGGGCCTGTGCATGGAATTAGGGGCTATTGTGATATATTATGGACCCATAATTCACAATGAAATATCATACCTAAAGTAAAACCATTCTGATACATGTTAGAATAACCCTTAACATGTCAAAAGATGGGGACAATGAGATATTCTGTCTGAGAGAACCCAACAGACAACCACTAACTGTCCGGAAATTGGGTCTTTTACTCTAGCTTAGAGCCCCGTCTATCCTACACGCAGGGAGGGGGAGTAGACTTCTTTTATAGATTGTCTATGTTAGTGCAAAACCATGTCTCCATTTGGTTCTATATGTAGTCTGGAGAGACCACAATATTTTAGTATCTACGATCACTACATTGGATCCTATCTTGTCATGATAGATCATGGGGTTCTATATGACATGGAATGTATTGGCTTTAATATGTCAATGTTTAATGTAAAATTATCTCAAAGATGCATAATTTAGATAAGCCTAGCTCTTAATAAAATATCCATGAGGAAGAATTTGAGGATGCATCTTCTAAATAATTCAGGGTGGGAGAGCTGAGAAGCCTGTCAATTTAAAATATGCCGAAGTCCTAGGGGACCCTCTGTTCTACCCCTCCCATCATACCTCTCAAGGCATTTCTCATGGGTTTATTTATTAATGGATGGAAAGGTACATGTTGACCTTTTTTTTATGTAGATACCAAACTCCCCCAGTTTGTTATAGAGTCAATTGTAACAATTGTAAGTACTGATTCTGAATAATCTCTCAACCACCTTAATCTTGCTAGGTCCTACACATTGAGAACAACCATACACTCTGTGCTTTAATTTACCTTTATTTGCTCAAGCCTTAAATTCAGCAATCCTCAGCCCTATATTAATAATGCCTACCCCTATGCCTCCTTCAACCAATAATAAATGACAAATCCCCAAGGGAAGACTTTTCTTTTTTAATTTGCCCTGTACTGTACAGCAGCACTAGATCTATAGGAAGCCAAAGTCATTTTAAAGGCAGTGTATACACTCATAGATCATAAAGTTGTAGATGAATTATGGTGTTTGGCTGGGGAATGATGAAAAGACCAACATAAAGTTAATTAGGAAGATGGAAGACAGACGGAGATGGGGAAACCGAGCTAAAAAGGGGTAAGAGAGCGGGAAACAAAGAGACAGGGAGAGTAGGAGTTGTTACTGAATGTCACCAATAATTATGTGTTAATGCCTAGGCCTGATCAGTCCTGATACGGAGTACCTGAACTATCTTCAGAAAAAGCTCACAGATGTCAAACTGTGGTGGCAGAAAGTAGGACCTACAATTTTGGGTAATGATGCATTTGCTTCAGCCCGTTTATTTTATATTATACTTGCTACAGAAGAAAAAGCTTATTCAGCTTGTAGATAATCCTTGCAACCAGAATTACTCCCATAATTACAATTGGTATAAAGTAATTAATACTGATAATTCATAAAACATTTAACATACAAAGAATATAACCTCTATTCATACAGATAATATGAAAATTGTTCGACAGTAGTACTGTAGATTCAATAAATCAAGTGTATCCAACCTCTCGTGTGCTAGATTCAGGCTTAACTTATATAAGAGATTATGGGTGCAGGCACCCCTCTATCAGTTATGACCTGAACTCTATACAGACTCTATACAGGTTTATTTATTAGCCAATGAGAGAACCTCAATCTATTCACTGTGGTCCTTCGGGGGCCAACTGGTACCCATCTGATAGGTATTATTAGTAGAATTTGCTGGTAACAAGCTCCAGCAATGGCGGTGTCCATGTGACAACCTGCTACCTCAGAATACTTAGTCAATTTCTCAAGCACATATAGGGAACAAGTAATTAACAAGTAATTAATGGACAATTATCCTTTGCTAACACACACACGTCAGGAAATATCCATTAACTACTTATTTTATTACACGAAAACCCCCTCAATAAATAATAAATAGAAGGTCAATAAATTCAACAATAAAAATCACGTCTATGCTAGCACCAGGACTAGACATGCTAGTGTGGTAAGGTTTGACAGTTTGCACCGCGAAAAAGATGAACCAGGCCGGGGCTTGAACGCCTACGCCTGCAGTTTGGAGTGCTACTCGTACCGTAAAACCTCCCGTATAAGGCACGAGGATGCACCCCTAGTGCGCCTTGTAGAAGCAGAATTATTTAGGAGACATTTTCCTCTAAAATTCTCCCAATATTCACTTGACCCTGTATCGTGGTGAAACAGGATAAGGGAGGCTTTATTATGGACAAAGGTCTTTTAATTTTGAAAATTCGTTGGTTAGGACAAAAGGTTTGACATTTTTTTTTTTTTATTTATATGCGACGTATTACGGTAATTCCTATTATTAAGGTGTGAAGAGTTTCTCAAAATTGGTCAATTGCTTGGAGAAAATTAAATTTTAATATAATTACATTTACATTTTATTCCAAAAAAAAACGAAAAAACCTGATCCAAGGCATTTGAGGGTAAAGGTGAAGCACACATACTTATTCGCGCCAAAATTAGGTGTCTTTCAAATAGCACTTTCTCCCTTCAGGGAGTTGTCTCTAAGACCGTTTCTCCCTAGAACTATTACATTCCTTGATCTCTACCTACTTTCATATTTTAGAGGGTCTTTGGTGGCAGTCGGAACTCAAGAGGCTTCATTCGTTTGGGACCAAAGTCTCTCTCACTCACTTTCCAATCTCTAGTTCTAAATTGAGCCTTTGACTTTTTAACTTACTTAAAATAAAGTTAGTTAAGCATTCATGACGGCATTCATGAGCTCCTGTTGTAGAATTCTCAAAATCAGTGACACGATCTGCGAAAAGGGGGCTTAGTGCAGAGGGTTCTAAGACCCCTTCTCCCAGTACAAGTCATGAGACAAGTGACCTCATGCTGGGAAACATTCCTTCATGCTAAATACGTTTGGAACAGAAACAGTCTTCTAAGATATTCAGGATTATTTTTATCAGTCCAATACTTAATAGTTATCCTAGCTATAGCTACATCATCGGGCCAGTGAACTTTGAGGGGATTAGCCTTGTAAATATAGCAAGGCAAGCTACTCAGTATTAAGTTCGATGCTTCCTTTTGCTGTTTATTAAGAACTAATTAATCTTTAGCACTATTAAGGTTACCCCCCCCCCTCCACCAAAAAAGAAGAAGAAGAAAACAAAAACACAAAAAAAAAACTACATGAGAGCAGCATGACTATCTCTTCTACAGAGGTGAGTTTCCTAAGATACTTTTACTTCAGCTGCTCAAGTTGTACAGGAAGCATGCACCCATCGTTGGATCCATAAGTTCAGTTTAGTTCCCCAACGATTTCCAACACATCTCAACTGCTCAGAATGTGTGGATGCCCTCCAAGCCATACTGGTTGTATGCAGTTTTCAACTTCCTAATTATAGGGGAAGGTGTGAAATTAAGACAAGAACTATATTGTCTATTGGTCATTTTACATACCCACTGAGACTTCTACTGCTTTCACCACTCAATGTTTGAGGGTTTTAAGAGTGCCAATGTCATAAACTGTACCTGTTTTTTTTGGTTTTTTTTTTATTATTTTTTGTTTTCCATGTTTAGTTAAGTATAGGGGTTTATGTGTACAGCAGAGGCAGTAAGGTGAATAAACTGCCGCAATCAGGCAATTGAGGTCTGCCGTCGGCAGTGATAGTGGAATTAAAAAGATTTGGGATGAATAGTGAACCAAATAATCATACTCCAAGCTCTAATAGAACTAGAAATAATTAAAGGGCTAAGGATACTGTCCCTTCACTGTCTATCAGTGACTGACGGCCATCAGTTGGCCATGAATCGGCGGTTTTGTTATGTTTACAAAGATAAAATCACGTGCCTCTAGCTCGCACCACTGATAACCACTCCCATAGTGTTAAGCAATCACTGGTGCGAGAAAGAGGAACATGATATCTGTTCTGTGGGGTCGAATAATGACACGGAGATGTGAACAAAGGACATCAGTGTCTAGGATAAAGCGTAATGAGGTAGTGTAGCTGCCTTTTCTCAACACACCAGGCTCGGGATAATAGGCATAAAGTGGGGAGGGTAGAGTTTAATTGTCTACGGATTAATGACCTAGGAAACCCAATCGATCACACCTTGAATTATTTACATACCCAGAGATAGCTGTGGATGCACCTTGTACAGAGATGAACAGGATATCTGGCAGTCATAGAGCAGAGTCCACACTTATCTTATTCTAGCTGTGTATTCACAACCAGATACAGATTTTATCCACAGGGGTGCACCAAGCCCTAGTTGCTAAAAGAATATTCCAAATCATTATTGAGAAATGTGAATGGTTTGACTTATGTGCAACAATAGTGAATCATCTACGTGCTACTGGATGTTAAACTCATGAATTGCACTCCCATATTATGTCTAAAATGTGTGGGATTGGTAAAGACCCCCTGGTATGGCGCTTTTCAATATAAACATGTTGGTAGTAAACCTTGTGATCAGCGCATGACAGCCTGTGAGCTGCTCCCACTGAGGGCTTTCAGCCCGAGACAATGATCTCTGTAGCTGTCACTGAATAATATTCTTACTCTCTAGGGTATGCTTCAAAATGTTGTCTTTATCATAGACAGGACATTTCAGTCAGGACATCAGGAATGACATTAAGAAAAATGTCTTTAAAAATGCATGATGTGAAGATGAAGTTGTGCACTCAGATTGAAATGATTCTGACTGACATGATTGAATTTTTGATAGCAAACAGCCAGACAATTATAGAATCAATATCCTTCTCTTGCACATGTACACTGTTAGGTTGGTGTTTAGCAACCAAACGCCAGTGTTTAGGATCTAAACACATAGCTAACCGCATTATTGTCCCACTTTTCTAAATATATTTTTTTTGCTAAACATGTTTAACTTTAAACATGTTTAGGTGAAAGGTGTTTAGCTTTTGAATGTGTTTAGCTTAGGGAAGTGTTTAGATACATGTGGTGTTTAGCTTTAGGAGAGGTTTAGATAGATAGTGTTTAGCTTTAGGAGGCATTTACTTAGATGGTGTTTAGCCTAAGAAGGCCTTTAGATAGATGGTGTTTAGCTTTAGAATGGTTTTGATAGTTAGTTTGGGGTCAGGTCTTTATTTACAAGTCATCATTTGAACATCATTTTTTGTCATCATTTGAACATCTTTTGTTTTGTCATATCCGTGGGTAGGGGTTGGACTGAGGGGCTGGAGGACAGACTGAGGGGATGGAGGACGGACTAAGGGGATAGAGGACGGACTGAGGGGGTGAAGGACAGACTGAAGGGATGGAGGACAGACTGAGGGTATGGAAGACAGACTTAGGGGATGGGGGAAAGACTGAGAGGGTAGAGGACGGACTGAGGGCTTGGAGAGCGGATTGAGAGGTTGGAGGACAGACTGAGTGGATGGAGGATGGACTGAAGGGGTGGAGGACGGACCGAGGGGAATGTGGGACGGACTGAGGGGATGGAGGACAGACTGAGGGGGTCGAGGATGGACTACGGGGATAGAGGACGGACTGAGGGGGTAAAGGAAAGACTGAGGGGGTGGAGGACCGACTGATGGGGTGAATGACAGACTGAGGGAGTGGAGGACGGACCGACGGGGGCGGAGGATGGACTTAGGGGATAGAGGACGGACTGACAGGGAGGAGGACGGACTGAAGGGGTGGACCGGAGGGTACGTAGGACAGATGTAGGGGATGCGGGACAGACCGAGGGTATGGAGGACTGAGGGGTTGGAGGTCACCCATACACCCCTATACCCCCCTCCTCCCGTGCATCATGCCTATTATGCCACCCATACCCCCATATAACCCCTCTTTTCGTGCATCATGCCTCTGAGGCTTCCACTACCACCCTATATACCCCTTCCTCCCGTGCATCATGTCTCTCAGGCCACCCATACCTTCCTATACCCCTCCTCCCGTGTATCATGCCTTTTTGGTTGCCTTTACCTCCCTATACCCCCTCCTTCCATGCATCATGCCTCTTAGGCCACCCCTTACTTGCCTTTACCCCTCATTCCATGCATCATGTCTCTTGGGCCACCCATACCTCCTATACCCCCTCCTCCCGTGCATCATGCCCTTTAGGCCACCCACACCTCCCTATACCCCCTCCTTCCATGCATCATGCCTCTTAGGCCACCCCTTACTTGCCTTTACCCCTCATTCCATGCATCATGCCTCTTGGGCCATCCATACCTCCTATACCCCCTCCTCCCGTGCATCATGCCCCTTAGGCCACCCACACCTCCCTATATCCCCTCCTTCCATGCATTATGCCTCTTAGGCCACCCCTTACTTGCCTTTACCCCTCATTCCATGCATCATGCCTCTTGGGCCACCCATACCTCTTATACCCCCTCCTCCCGTGCATCATGCCCCTTAGGCCACCCACACCTCCCTATATCCCCTCCTTCCATGCATCATGCCTCTTAGGCCACCCCTTACTTGCCTTTACCCTCATTCCATGCATCATGCCTCTTGGGCCACCCACACCTCCTGTACCCCCTCATTCCATTCATCATGCCTCTTGGGCCACCCATACCTCCCTATACCCCCTCCTTCCATGCATCATGCCTCTTAGACCACCCCTTACTTGCCTTTACCCCTCCTCCCGTGCATCATGCCCCTTAGGCCACCCACACCTTTCTATACCCCCTCATCCCGTGCATCATGCCCCTTAGGCCACCCATACCCCACTATACCACCTCTTCCCGTTCATCAAACCTCTAAGATAACCCCTACCTGCCTATACCCCTCCTCCCGTGCATCATGCCTCTTAGGCTGCCCCTACTTGCCTACACCCACTCCGCCTGTGCATCCTCCTCATTAGGCTGGCCCTACCTCCCTTTACCCACTTCAGTCTTATACCTTTATTCCCAGCAGAATTAAGTACATTCTCAAATCAGGAATAAGCTTATTATGAATTCCATTCAATAAAAAAAAAAAAAAATGGCAAAAACACAAAAGATCTATGGAGACGTAGGGAAACTGGCTGATATACAAATACTTACTACACATATAAAAAACAAGGATTAGCCAAAGTCCTATCCTTTTATACTCATTTCATACATACATACTTATTGTCATTCCTATAGGAATATAGATATAGATAGCTAAACACCTGTGATGTTTTATCTTTTAACCCTTTAAGGACAGAGCAAAAATTGTTGACCTTGCCATGGGGACGACCTCTGAAAAAAGTGTAGTTCCTAGAGATCGAGCCAATTTTTCAATTTCTATACAAATCCTTTATAATTGGTATCGACTATAGTCGATGCTAGGCTTACCATGGTGTCGACTATAGTCGATGCTAGCCCTCAATGTATTTTAATTAAATATGTGTTTAAGACTAAACACATAGAGACTGGATGTGTTTAAACCGAAACACCTAAACACTATGGTGTGTAAGTGTTTAGGTGTGTGAGAAGAAGGTTTGTAGTTTTCAGGATAAGTGAATGGGATGGCGTTTAGCTGTAAGTGTTTTGATATCATAGGTATATAGGAACCACACACCATGTAGATAATGCAGTGTGTATAACCAAACACCTTTTTTGCAGTGTATAATAACGATTCACAAAGGGTTTCAGGTTTTGTAGAACTATGGTAAATATACAGATGAGAAGCAAGAATAGTTTCTGTAAATTATGACTATCGTGACAGCGTGCATGTCACCTACAAGGAAACATGATTTGAAGTTGCCGATAATTTTCATAAGTCAAAGGCAAACATAACTCAGCAGTACAGAAGGAGGAGGAAAGTGTCCTAGATTCAACCTAGTTACAGGACAAAATTTTTCAGTTGATAGAGACGGGTAGGATGTCAAGGGACCTTGACATTTCCGAATAGCGGGCCTTCTTTTTATAATTATGTCATGGTGTGACATTTATTTCGCCTTCTGATGCATATGGAGGGCCAGAAGAGATTGAATGTTGTCAAGTATGCCAATATAACCTTTATAGTGGAAAAGAGAAAACTGCCACCCGAGATCTTCGAGGTTAGTTGCTTATGATATCAAGACCTAATTTATCCTTTTGATTTGCAAAACTGGAAAAGTTAGCCATGCCTTATTCCTATTTGGTAAGGCATGAAACTACTGTAGTTGGTCATCTAGAGTTCGTTTCCCATTATCAATTTAGTGAATTAACAGTATTAAGAAAAGGATAAGGAAAAGATCCCTGCATTCCCATAGAAGAATTACTGTAAGAATACTTTGAATCACCCCTTATTATTTTGAACAAATATGACCAGTTTTTATCTACGCACTTTTTTAATTATAATGACTATAAAACTTTTCAACTAATGTTTGTCGACAATGGACAGTCCATAATCGATAAGCACTTTACTAGCTCCTTGTTATTTCTTCCCTTTTCTATGGATTGCAACATTGTAGCGCTAAAGAGTACTATAATGAAAAAAATATATATGTCCATTAAGTATTAAAATATTGTATCTTTATTTTTTCACATTTATTTTTCATCATACCAACCATATGACAATATGATGACTGTATCTAAGTTGCTGCCAAAAACCAGCCTAGGAATCTATTTCCTAGGCCAAAAAGCGACCAAACACTGTTACTCGCCAAAAACATGTATTGAAACAACATATGTCCTCAATGTAACCGCCTTAATACTGAGTAATAAAGGGAATTTGTTCAAAAAAATATGATCCTCAAAAATACAGATGAAGGGTGTGGCTTTCCTTGTCAGTAACGGCTATAATTACCAGTACATCAATGTGGAAAGATAGAAAAAAGCTCGTGAACACAAAAGCAAAAACCTTAATCAAAGATGAAATGGCACTCACAATCTAAAATTTAATACTTCTACATATGGGTTAAAGCTAGTCACAGTAAATTGATCATACCAAGTTTTGGGAGAAACACACTTTGAACAACGTGATTATAAACAGAACACTTATTACTTAGATTTCTCTCGAGGCCAAGTCCCATGTGTAATTATGGTCAATTCCTTGCAGATATATATGGACAATATTGATCATGGTAGGGTTTATAGTCCTAATAATTATTACGATCTCCAAGATGGACTTATAAACACGGCGCTGATTGTTATTATTCTATTTTTTTTTGTTTTTGTTTTTGCAAGCAGTGTATTTGTGCATTTTATTTATGGTCAAAAAGCTCAGATTTTACCTTGCAGCCTAGCAAGTTTTCTTAGGCAGTCAGACCTTATTAATATAAACCAGATAGAATCTGATAATCTATGGTGTGGATTCACTGAGGGTTTTAAAATAGTTGATCCAGAATGTGATATGAGCTATGATTGTAAAAGTCAATTGTAGAAGGTGGATTCTATAACGAGATGTGTGATATTATTTTGGACGAATTGTCCATGGGTTTGATAACTAAAACTGCCAACAAACATAAGTGTATTCATTCTTTGGGTTGTGTAAAGAAGTCTAATGGTAAATTGAGACCCATCACTGATTGTAGTATGCCAGCAGATATTTCTATTAATAACTACATGAATACAACTTCTAAAGGTTTCTCATATAACTCTATAAATACGGTAACATGTCAATTGGACAGGTGTGACTATATGAGCATTGTAGATTTAAAATTTGCTTATAGGAGTATCAGTGTTTATGGTCCACATGTTGGTTATCAAGGTTTCAGGTGGAATTTTGGTGATGGAGATGAGTTCTATGAGAGCAATCACTTGACCTTTGGGTTAAAGTGTGCCCTGTATGTATTAAATAGAATATCTGATTTTTTAACCATTGTAGCTAGACTTTATGGTGTTGATAGGATAGTTAATTATTTAGATGATTTTATTATCATTGCTAAGACTGAAGATGAATGTCTACGTAAGAGAAATATTTTTATTGAATGTATGGAGTATATGGGTTTCATTGTGTCCAAAGAAAAGGTAACTGAACCAAGTCAAACATGTGTTTTCTTGGGTATAACTATCGATTCTGCAAAAATGGAATTACCCTTGTCAAAAAAAAAAAATTGGACAAGATAAATCTAGCACTGGATGAGTGTTTGGGGAAGAAGTTTACCTCAAAGAAAATCCTTCAAAAAATTGGTGGGCTAATGTCCTTTTGCTCGTAAGTGGTTTGGGGTGGTAGAACGTTTAGTAGGAGGGTATTTAATTTTTGTGCTAAGGCTAGAAATAGTGGTGTGATAAAATTGGATAATGAAACCCAAAAAAACTTGATGTGGTGAAAGGACTTTTGTAGAGTGTTCATTTGTAGGAACATTATGCTTAATAACAATGAGTGTACACCTATGTATTCAGACTCCTCAATACCAGGTTTTGGGGCTTGGTTCGATAAAGATTATTTGTATGGTACTTGGAATGATACGGATCCAATGCAGAGTGTTTGTATTCATTTTACCCCATCTCCAAGGTTAGACAATCTAAAGATTAATCACAGGAATATCAATGTATATGAGTTATATCCTGTCATGGTGGGTTTGAAGCACTGGTTAAAAATTCTTAGTAATACCAGAGTTCATTGTATCAGAGATAACATGCAAGTCTTGGCTATGTTAAATACCGGTAGGTCCAACAATAAGTTGTTCATGGAGTGTTCAGTTAAGATATTTTGGTTATGTTTCATTCATAATATTGAAATATACTCCACATATATTAAATCAGAGGACAACATTTTAGCTGACCATTTGTCTAGGTGAAATTATAAAGTTTGAAGTTTTTGAAGTTTTAACACTGTTTATTGGCTAAAGAAAGCACTACATAGGTAGTTATTATAATCAGTCGCCAAAATACAATATATCATATAAATAGAGTACAGGGTGTAATTGTAATGTTATACAGGTGGTTTCCATGAACGTATCGTGTGCACAATTTATCCTATCACATATATTTCTCATTATAATTCACAGTCTGCCCAATGTTGTTAATATTTCTCCTTTTAAGCTCGATTTAAAACCCTCTATATTGGGTTTTAATTGTTTTCTGATGGTAATATATCCCATATTTGGTTTCCTCGATACAACAGACTATTTCTATAAATTTCCCTATTTGGTCTGCTCACTTTCAATTTTTTTCTTATTATAGCCTCTAAGTTCTCTGGAGGGAACCATAACATTATCTTCACATCGAGCATAAAGATGTCCCTAAAAAAATGTAGGAAGGTTTTGAGTGAATATAACATGTGCTTTTTTGATGGCAGACCTGAGGAAGTTGGAGCAGAGAAGGAAATGGTTCTTATATAGGGTCCTGACTGAGGCTACTTGTAAAACTCACAGACAGCAGTTTAAAAGCTATAAAAAATTTTGTAAAAAATTTAAGTTTACCCCTCTTCCCTGTTCTCCTTCTCAAGCTTCGTTATATTGTGTGTATTTGTCTGACAAGATGAAACCTGTTTCAGCCAGAAACTATTTGTCTGCTGTATGGTATTACCAAAAATTAAAAGATTATGTAGATTATAGCAATAAATTTGTAGTGAAGAAGACTCTTGATGGTATAGAGAGAGTGTGTAACGGGTCTGGTAGTACAACCTACCATCTCAGCCCTAGCGACATGGCGGAGATAAAGTCTAGGCTTGATTTCGAATCCATTGAAGATGTAGTATTTTGGTCTGCGATATTGTTATGTATAATTAATATTAATGAAACATTATAATAATATAACAATAAATATGGAATAAATAAGAAGACATTGGGTTTGGTGAGAATTGACTTTGTCAATATCAATCCTATACATGCCTTTATTAAATAGACAATAATCCACAATACAATATAATAAATATAAAATACATATAATCACAATAAATACAATAACAATTAAAGTTTAAAATTCCCAGCGTGGTGTATGCTGTCCGAGTATATGAAGCCAATTGACCGTTAGTTCAACTGCTGGAGCTTATATACTGGAGGGAATGCTATGTGTGACATCATAGAAAACCATGTGCCCTGGATAAAGTAGTACCAACGTATCACTTATTAATTATATATATATACCTGGGAGTATATAGCCCCATAAGTAAATGTGTTGATCGAGTGTACAGGTATTAATAATAAAACATTATAATAATATAACAATAAATATGGAATAAAGAAGAAGACATTGGGTTTGGTGAGAATTGACTTTGTCAATATCAATCCTATACATGCCAACAACCGCCAAATACAATGTAAAACATTCCACATTAAAGCATTACATCTAAAGCCAGCAAGCTGTCCTTAGACTCATGCAAGTATTTATAAATAACATAAGACTTCCAATTGGCTCGTCTCATAATATCCTGAACACTTAGACCTGCATTTTTTAATAAAGTTGCACACACCATGCCTAAGTGAGTGAGTTGAAACTCCATTGGACAAACCACATTGAAAAGCAGTAGTATGTACTGTATTTACTCGACTAAACTGAAAAAAACAGTTTAAAATTTCCAGCACCACCCAGCGTGGTGTATGCTGTTCGAGTATATGAAGCCAACTGACCATTAGTTCAACTGCTGGAGCTTATATACTGGAGGAAATGTTATGTGTGACGTCATAGAAAAACCATGCGCCCTGGATAAGGTAGTACCAATGTATTACTCATTAATTATATATATATATATATGGGTCATTCCAAGTTTTACTGGTCAGGGGGGGCCTGGATCAAGAATCTACAAACTCAGTATTTCTTAATAACATTATATTTTATTGATAGCCCTATATCTTGGTTTATTAAAAAGTTTCATTCAAGGATCCAACTCCTAGGGGGTCAGTTTTTATCACAGATGCCGTAAAACCTTCTAAAAAGGGGGTACGTTAATGATCGTAATCAATCAAACATGAATAACACCACTAATAAGAGGCCTGGAAACACCAAATATTGTGGCCAGACTGGTACAATACATGACTTTATGTATACCAAAAAGCTAAAGTGAGGCCCGAAAACTCTTGAAGTTACGCATAGGTGGATAAATTGGAAAATGTGAAAATTTGTGAATTTATTTTACCATTTTTTAACTTTAGCCTAGCTCATTCAAAATCCTTCATACAATGACTATATTAACTGTCCATTGTCTCTAGTAGACCTACTGTACATAATAATTAGAATTGGCCTGATATATCATACCTATACTTCATAGTTGGTGCTTGCGTAGAGGCCATTATATTACACATATTATCATTAACGTACCCTATTTGTTAACCTCTCAAAGAATGGCCACAGCTCATCTATACATCATCATATGCTTTTGTTATCACATACACCATCACAAGAGAGGTTGTACTACCTATCTAGAGTCATTTAACCCTGCATAAGGCCCATCTTGGGTGTTTAATATCACTTTGAAAATTAAAAATCACAAAATTTCTACACTTCTCGCAAAGCATGCATGCCATGGGGTGCTAAAATGCATCTTTATATACACCAAATAGTATTTTCTCATAAGCCAAACATGTCTATGATTGAATACAAATAATAGAAACACCATACAAGATGATAGGCTGGCACTATAACAATAGAACTTTAACCATCTCAAAATCCTCCTCCCAGTCATTAACGTACCCCATTTGCTAACCTATCAAAGAATGGCCACAGCTCACCTATACACTATCATATATCATTGGCATCACACACATAATGAGTAAAGAGGTTGTACTACCTATCTAGAGTCATTTAAACATACATAAGGCCCATCTTGGGTGTTCAATATCACTTTGAAAATTAAAATCACAACTTTTTCAACACTTCTCGCGGCCTTCGCTTGCAGCACAGTACAAAAATATACACTTATATATCTTAAATACTCTTTCCTGAGGGTAAATGAGATCATAATACATATATAGAGTCATTTAACCATTGATAAGGCCCATCTTGGGTGTTTAATATCACTTTGGAAATTAAAAATCACAAAATTTCTACACTTCTCGCAACGCGTGCATGCCATGGCGTACAGTAATATGCCTCTACATACCTCAGATACTCTTTTATAATAAGCCAAACATCACTACTATTGAATAGAAATGATACAAAAACCATATTAGGTCACAGGTTGAAAAAATATAATTGTAACTTTGTTCATCTCTTAATCCTTGTACCGTCATTAACGTACCCCGGTCTTTAACCTATCAAAGAATGAGAAGAAATACATTAAATAAAAAGGTAAATAGTGACTAAACAAGTTCCTATATGCTGACAAAGGATGTACAACAACGCCAAAGATTTTATCAGAGGTTTTTATGCTGATATGGTAATTCATAGTGAGGAAATCAGTAGATTTTAAGATAATAAGGAATTTTTTAGTGTTTGAATACTGATAAGATATACATAAATAAATAGGAAAAAAATATTCATGTTCTTATATGCTTACAAATAATGTACAGTAACCCCGGAAGTTCAATCAGCTGATAAATTGCTAATATGGAAATTTATACTGACAAAATATAAGAAAAATGCTGAAATATAGCCATCACAAAAATTCTTTGGAAAAAAAGTATTCAGTATCTAACTAATGGCACTAGTGTGAGTTAGAGGTACCATAGGGGCATATCATGGTGAAATATGATGGAGCTATGTGCACTGGAAGTGCCACTTGTGTGGAAAATACAGAATAAGAAGGGGGGGTACGTTAATGATCGCAAAGGTTTATAACCACTCAGCAGTGGGGGCTTTGTGCAAGGGTGAGCTTACCTGGTCAACACAACAGAGGGGGGACATGTCTAACATACCCACCATAAAACATTCCCCTGAATCCAAGATGGCGACCAGTAGGCAGGCATCTTGCCACCGGGGTACGTTAATGACCGACGAGCACTATCTCCCTAAATTTGGCCACTATGGCTATGCTTTCGATCCCACAGGAGGATTAAACACACCAAAATGCCCAAATATAGGTAGGAGAAGGAATATAACCCCAAAAAAACATGGGATAAGCACAATTTTGGCCGTGAGGGGGCCTAAAAGTTCACGACGAGGCAGAAATTTGGCCATTCAAGCCCAAATTGGGGTGGGGGGGTCATCTCAAAACACCCAAACATGGCCCAAAATGCATCTTACACACGTAGGGGGTCCTATTCTAGAGGATTATCAACAATTTAGACCCAAGGGTACATCATCTCGGCCAGGAGAGGCCAAATTCTGCTTGCCGAGCGAAAAATCATTAACGTACCCCAATTTTGAAAATACAGCCCGGGGTGGCCAAAGCTTCACCCTGGGGCCCTGGGCTGCATCGCAGGCCTCACCCGGCAACACATTTTACCCCCTAGCATCCAAAATACATCGTTTCGGTACACAAAAAGCGATCTACGGCCCCCCACAGACATCTCCAACAATATTTCATCGCAATTTCATGGAATTTCATGGAATTTCCTTACCTTTTTCGCGAATTTGGGGTTCCTTTTGCAGTAGAACTCTGCCTAGGGGTAGCTATAAACAAGCTGTGACCTCCTCTGAGCTGAAACACGGTACCTGGATGCAGGCCACTTCTGCCGGGCAACAGGAAGTCGTTTTTCTCTTCCCGTGCTGTTTTTCCCGCCGCCGATCATTAACGTACCCCGCTTACGAAGAGACCCCCCATACAGCCAAACCAGACTGTATTTGGCCACAATTCTTGTTCAGGCATGATGTATTTACTCTAAAAGTGGCCATAGACTGTGGGAATTGTATGTATTTGGTTTATTTTATTCTATTTAGAGGCAAAAGCCCAGGGTACGTTAATGATCGTGGTGTGCATTGAAAATCACTTATATGTGCCTGGCAAGGGTAATTCCCGGAGTACATGAAAAAATTTTTTATGGAAGACTCCCCCCTAGGGTACCTCTTAATTGCATATAATAAGAACACTGATAATATTCCCTAACCAGGTTAGATAGGCTCTATCATTAACGTACCCCACGTGAAAATTTATAATTAAATGCATATAGAAGATAAATTATGCCCCAAGACCCACCCAAACCATATGGAAATCTTAGCTGTGACCCCCCACTAAGGAATAAAAATATTATTGGTGGTGTAGAAGTGTTTCCCTTGCTATTATATGCCCAAGAGGCCACCTGACCAGTAAAACCTGGAATGACCCATATATATATATATATATATATATATATATATATATATATATTTATACCTGGGAGTATATAGTCCCATATAGTTAGGCGGGCTACAATAAAGGATATATGTGGGCAGATGAGGGGAAATGGTTCTCCCTGCAGGAGCTACAGAGGCTAAAAACATGAAATATAGACCAAAAATTGCTATTATGTAATTCTTTATACAGAAGAAGATGTTTTTTCTCAAAAACGTTCTATTTTTTGGTACTTTCTGTGTATTTGGAGTGTAAATGGAATGTTTTGAATCCAAAACAAGGCCTAAATAAGCATTTTTAGAGAAACGGGTTGCTATGGCAACCAAAATTATATTCCAAATAGAAAAATATTAATGTCAATTGATAGAAAGATTCATATAGATTCATAAGCTGAAAAAAAAGATTAAGATACCATTTCTTGATCCAAAATTATGCCAAAATGTTTGGAAAGGGTTGGCTTTTTTCTATTGATTATTTAGATAATTATGCTAATTAGATGCCTGATTTAATTAAAACAAGGAATGATAGAGCTCATTGGCTGTATTGGTATAGTTATGTCATTCCATTTTCGCGAAGCAATATCTCTGAGACCAGAAGGGCAAGTGTTATACCTCATTTTAAAGCCGATGCCTTCGATTTTAAATATCAAATTTTACCTCGGAGGACCCTTTCCGCTCATCTGTCCACATATATGCTGTTTGATTGTTAAAGCAATAAAAGTTTTCCAACTCATCTTTTCACTCCCATCTTTATATGTGTTCAAGAGTGAGGAAGGAACTCTTGGAAAGTCAATGTTCAAACAATACATAAGTCTGCAGAAATGCAAGACACAGACACCCTAATGCATATATGGTGACACACACGCAATAAGCAAATGGCATGAACAACACATTCCTAGCTGTAGGAGCACACTCCACAGAAAAGGCGATTCCAAACCTTGCACCATGGCTTCATTTCCAGTCTCTGTTTTATTCCATTTTTATTAGGTAGCAATGTTCAATGGCCTGCCTTGAACACATTGAGATACTCTCCTGCATAGCATCATGCTGTTTGTTGTAGGCTAGGCGTGTATGTTGTACCTCTTGGGTCTGTAAGAAGAGACACAGGAACAGTCACTGCCTTTTCTGTATTTAATAGTATTTACACTCTAACAGGTTTTGTGAGGACTGGCTATTCCGTTTCTTAAATTGAAATGGTTTCAGGCTCATACATGAATTGTTGGTTACGAAAAAATCATTTTAATGTTATTTGACAGCTAAGGTGAAATTTATTGCAAAAAAGCATCACTTCTTGACTGAATCGGTGTCTATGTCACATATTATGTGCACAAGACACACAAAGCAGATGTTTTCAATTTTCACTGCACACAACATAGTTCCTGTCACATCTTGGCTTTGACTTGTCCCATTCAAATTGTAAATAGTGCCATAACGTAGAACCCAGCTGTCCTGGAGGGGGCGGGGAGTAAGCCTTGTTTTATATTGATTGTCTGTGTTATTGCAAAACCTTGTCTCCATTTGGATCCAAGCCGTCTACTGGTCTAGAGAGAAGTACATTTGGTTGCATACCTCCACTATGGCGGGTCCTATAAGAGATGCATTCTTTTGTGTCTGTCACATGTCACATGACTAACAGACTCAATACATTCAAAGGTCCTGTTTCTGACAGATAGTGATTAACAGAGATAGACTTGATGATGCCGCCAAGTAAAGTGTCTAAGTAGAAAATCAGAAAATGGATCTCTACCCTATTAGGTCATGTAAAGAAACCTAGGCTGTTGCCACAAGGATAAGACTGTGACTAAACCCAAAAATTACTCTCTAGATTAGTTTTCAGAAGAGGGTTCTCTGGAATTTAGCATATACAGAGTGCTCAAAAGCATCATTGATGAGTCTGCTCTTTGGTTGAGAGCTAAGTTAAAAGAAGAGTCATGACTGACTGAATGGGCTCTGTATGTATTGTTCTGATTTCTGAACTGTCTTTGTTATTTGAACAATACTCCTTTTAGGATAAACACATTGGTCTTGAGTTGCCCATTTCGTTTTCGTGAATCTGTTCCTTTTTTTTCAAGTGGGCTCCCCAACCTTGCATTAAAACCAATGACCTTGGATGTTTACGCTATAAGGTGTTTCCCAGAATAGCTGCGATTCTCTGAAAAGAATCGCTTAGTGGAGCCTCAGCTAATGAAGAAAAGGAAGGACATCTGGAAGCAGTAAAGGACACAGGTCTCACGTTATTCTGTACGTTTACGATTCTTGCTACAAATTATGGTTAAAACTACAATAACAGTTATAATGTAACAACCATGTTTAGGTTTCCTACTCAAGCTTTACGGCTAGCACAAGAAGGGGTATCAGCTATGCTACGTACTAAAGATTGACAAGTATATTATGCTGTGCCCTTAATCTTCTTTGCCTGATATATTTACTAAATTTGAATACCAGGTCTATAGGTAGGTGCATAATAATTGTCAATCATATAATTAAAAAGATACTTCAGCCACCCATAGTATGGTAATAGGCAGGGGTGACTTGGTGTAATCTATTTTCTTGTCCAAAACAAGAATATAGGAATGTTATAGTTCGGACATATTCTTGTTTGCACAAAAATATAGTTTTTTTGTCTGATAAAAATATTCTTGTCCGGACAAGGCCACTCTTGTCAAGACAAGAATGTCTTGGAACTAAATTTGTGCATGTCCCCTCCAGAGCTCCTTACCTCCAGGACTGGCCTAGTCATATTTCAAAACCAGGTTATGTGCAGTGTTGATCTGACTTCACAAGGTAGTTTATTGTGGAGTTAGGAATACATACGGACAACAACATAGCAACCTGTTCCTTGTGATTAGAAACAGCTACCATTGGTACCCAACACTGCTTGGTGAAACAGGAAAACATAAAGCACCTGCTCTGTTTGTAGGACAACTCTCACAGAAAAGGGACTTTGATGATTTCTCTCCCTGTAGCTGGAAGCCTGATGTTCCTTTCTCAACATAAATAACAAATCCAGTACCCACTACTATTGCATTACTGCAGGGGGTCGTTGCACAAACAGTGTGCCTTCGTTCTGCTTTTCTCTCTCGTTAGTACGACATTCACAAAGAGACTTATTTCTGACCGTTGCACAATATGTTCTGCCTTTTCACAACGAGAGTCGTTGTGACAGCGAGACAAAAAAAACAGGACTCGCTGTGCTTTCCTCGCTGCTGCAGCGAGACTCTAGCACAGCGAGAAAAAACGACAGGGCACCCGCGTATTTTGACCCAGTTAGGCAGAACGTCACTTCCGGTGCCCGTGCTGATGTCAACAAGAGGCCGGCTTCGATCAACGAAACAGAGGGATATATCATGTCTCACTACGCTTCAGAAGTAAGTTTTCTTTTAAAATAGTGTTCTATAAGGTAGATTTTGTTCAGAAGAAGACAATGACATGCTGTTCTTAGACTGTTATTCCTTTTCCGTCGTTCTGTTAGCTTTCTTTCTCTGCCGGGTCGGGCGATAATAGGGTAATTTGGTTCGCTCTAACGTCTTTTGAGCTTGTCTCTCTCTCTGTCTTGTTATTTCTTTTCATTTTCTTTTTTTTTCTCCCTCTCTTCGAATTTTACGGCAAAGAAGAGAAAAAATCGAGTTATTCAGACATTCTTAGATTCATTTTTTCATAATTAACAGTACCTGAAAAAAAAGTCCCCCTCTCCTCCCCCCTAATTTTCTTTTTTCCTGAAAATAAATATTCTTTATTTTCTTTTTTCAGTACGACCGTTGTTATGCTTTGTCTTCAAGCGACGAAGACGATGAGGAAGAGGAGTACGATCTTGCGACCCAAGCGGGCAGCAGGTCCTTCGAGTTACCAGGAATTTTGAAAACTAACACCCTAACAGAAGGATCAGATGAGGAGGAAGAAGGACTAGAGCAAGGAGAGGAAGAAGAGGAATACATTTTAGAGGATTCTAGTGAACTCTCAGAGGAAGATAGCCCTGTTCGAAAGGGTAAGGTGAAAAAGGCTAAGGCAAAACAACCTAAGGCGGGTCCCTCCAGCAGGCCTGAAACGAACTTAACTTCCCGGGGGACAGAGAGGGCCAGATACGTATACTGGACTGAAGCTGAGCATAGAGCGCTCTTCTTTGCCCTCCTCAATCAGAAGCCGTATATCAAGGCTAGGGGGAAGAATGGAGCACAGCTGAGGAGAGAAGGTTGGGACACAGTTCTAGGTGAGTTTTTTTTTATTAAGTTTGACATTATGACAGAAAAAAATCTTTATCTTTTCTCTTATCCTCAAAGTTAAACAGAACTAAGTGCCTTCTGTGTGTTTTTCATGAAGAGAGCTGTTCTTTTTCTCAGATATTCTATGTCTCCTTTGATCTCTTGCAGCCACAGTGAACAGCATCAAGAATGCGAACCGGGAGTTAGACAAAATGCAGCATCACGTGAATGATTATTTCTCTAAGCTTAAGGCAAAGGTGAGCGAACAAAAAATATATTATACTCTTGATAGTGATTTGCTACACCTTTCAAAATATAAGTTAGTGTAACTTAAATTGATGTCTTATTTCTTCTGTATCTTTCTGACCTCCTTCCCCATTATTTTTCATTTTCTTGTCCTCATCATTTTCTCATGCTTTTCAGAACGAGGAATATCTATACCTGATAGAGAAAGGAAAACCATGTGAAGGATGCTCCTTGACCGACATGATGTTGTTGAAGTATAAGGGAGTCGAGAGAATTGCCGGTAAGACAGAAAGAAATTTCTTTTAAGAATGAAACTAGGCCCTATCTTTAACTTATTGTGAGCGTCCTGAATTTTACTTTTATTGAATATTGTGTTTTCAGCACAGGCATTTTTTTTCCTTTGAATAAATAAATGTTTTCAAGAAACATGCATAAATATTAGGATGGGTCTACGCTTTCCCAAAATTCATAGTAAAACACAGCAGACCTAATATTGTTTGTTCTTTTGACCTATTTTCTTCTTCTTTCTCTCTTCGATAGCGATACCTCATGTTGTTCTATTCTTGACAATGTGTATTTTCTTGGACCACAATTTCCCTTGAACAATAGAATTTTTTTTTTTTTTTCAGGGCAAGGAGGGGAAATAGTCTACTACACGGATCCCGTGGAAGAGGAAAAGAAACGAAGGCAACAGGCCAAGAAGTCCCCTGCTGTGCAGTCTAGAGTTAAAGCTAAAGGTGCTGCTCCGTCTCCCCTTAAAGTTTTGGTTGTGCCTTCAGAGAAGGAGCTGTTGGCACAGTTTCAGTGTCCCATGCCTAAAAAAGGGAAAGGACCTGTGTCTCCGGCAGTCAAGGTGCCTTTCAAGAAACCGGGTAAGGCTCCAGCAGCAGCAGGTGGGGCCAAGGTCACTGGCACACCGAAAGCGACAAAGGCCAAAGTTGCTGCAAATACAAAGGAAGCGAAGGCTAAACCTGCTCCTTCTCCCTCTGGAAGAGGTACCGCTAAGGCTCCTTTCAAGAAACCAGGTGTTCGGGCAGTCAGGAACGCTGCTGCCTTTGACGTTGATTTGACAGGAGACGACAGATCTGATGACATGCAAGTAGATGTTGTGTCAACAGACACCGACATAGTGGACTTGACCGGTATTCAACAGGAAGTCCCCCTCACTTCTACTCCAAAGTCGGAAGTCAAAAAGGAAGTACGGCGTAGTCCACGGATTCTTGAGAAGAAAAACTCTGGGGGCAGAGGAAAGAAATTAGACTTTGAATCAAAAACCACAGATGCCTCGAGTAAAGAAGAAGAAATAGCAAATCAGGTTAAGAACCAGGAAATCAGATTAGCCAATATCGAGTCTTTTATGACCACTATGGAAGTACACAGACGGGACAACGTGGATAACATGATGTCCTTCCTGAGTCGATGCACAGAGGTGCATGAGAGGCTAGGAACAGTGCTTGAGAGGATAGTGTCAGACAGGGAGTCCATCGTGAAAACGCAGGAAACTACCAGCCGTCACTTGCAGTCTATCATTGACACTCAGGCAACTTGCAGCCGTAATGTGGCTCAACTTATAAACGGTAAGGCTTTATTTGGGTGGACATGTCATAAATCGAGAAAAAAATTATGTGTAGCAGTAAGTACTTATATTTATTTGTTTGCACAACGAGACAGATCGTCACAGCGTGACTTATACAGTTGGCATAAGTTTTTTATTCGTTTCAACTTTTTATATCCTACAGTTTCCGGTAAGGTCATTCACATGACCGACGGGCTCCAAAGGAGGCCTGTCATGATGATGTGTGAAACCACGCAGACCCCGCCTGTTCCTGAGTTTCCTACTTTTCCACTTGTTGTTAAACCTTCGTCTTCAGGTGCCTTGAAAGGTAAGTATTTTTTTTTTTTTCATAGTCTAAATGTATCTTGTCCTATCCAATAAGTCTCTTTGTGAATCTCGTACTGACGAGAGAAAAAAGCAGAACGAAGGCATGCTCTTTGTGCAACGACCTCCAGGCCTATCTGTGCTTCTTCATATAGTTAGTCCAAAAAGATTGGGAAGTTGTAAGTTATTGGAAAAACAGAATAAAAGAAAACATTGTAAAGACAGAGAAACTGAGCTGTAAGGTAAATCTGGCTGGTATCATAAAGAAAAAGGGGCGAAGGTCTCTTATTTTCTCTACGGGACATAAGGGAAGATTTTTCATCTCACCTGTGTATAGTTATGTATCACTCTCGTTCTGAAGAAAGCACAAAAAAAGTTTTTGCCTTGTTTTTCACAGTTTTGACGCTCGATCCCTCTGCAGACCAGTCAACAGTGGCCCAAAACCTCCTTCACGTCAATGGCAATGGAGAACTAGTCACAGGTCCCACCGTAAACCAAGCTTCCCCTCTAACTTTGGTTTTAGCGGGGGAACCTGCAGCCCAAGAACAGGAAGAGCAGCAGGGAGGATCATATGCTGGTTGTGTGGTTAAAAGCGAGCCTCTAGAGCACGATCAAGGAGACGCGGGAAACAACGTGAACAGAGAGGTTGTTTACCAAGAGGTTCTTTATGAAGAGGAGGGAGAGGAAGGGACTCAACTTCCTTCTCCGCCAGGTGATGACCCTCAAAATCAGGTCACCCAGCCATTGAATGTACCGCATAACGAGCTTATTGAGCAAGGCAATCAGGGGCATACTGACCTCTCAGAGCCTGGAAAAGACTCCCATAGTGACGCGGGTGATGCAGGTTCTAACATAGAAGCACAGGGAGGTAGTGATCTTATGAAAGAGGGAAGCACTGACATGCAGGCTCATAACGAAGGACTAGAACAGGGAGGGAATGATGTCCTTGAGGATGGGGGTCAAGATGGCCAAACTCTCAGAGGAACTGACTTACAGAAAGAGGCGGCAGAAGGAGATAAAACTGAAGGTGTAAGCTGTGAGGCAGGAGAGGACAGCGAAGTAGTACCATGTCCAAAACTTAAAGAAGATGGAGGTGAAGAGACAGTGAAAGAGGTAGCACAAGACACCCAAAAAGAGGCTGGAAAAGAACAGCCACATTTGCAGCAAGGCGCTATTCAGACTAAAGAAGACCTCGAGGTTTCTCTCATAAACGTAGACGATGAAGTTCCAGAAGGAAGACTTGGTTTATGTGTGGTTCTTTCTACATGTGCCAGAACACACCCTCCTCCGCGTAAAATCAAGAGGGTCCACATAGATATATCTCAGGGGGGAGTAGTGCTCGACTGCAGTAACATAGAAGGGGTACTGAAGAAGGAGAAGCCTCTAGAGGAACTAACAGAGCCTGAACCTGACAAAGAGGTGATCACAGCGGCAGAAACTCTCCACTCCCTTCACCTGGCTGTTGATCCTAAGCCGGGTCCTGCGACCAGGAAAAGGGTAGCAGAGGCTACCAAAGGACAGCCTAAGAAAAAAAGGAAGGCCCCAAAGAATGGATCGAAAAAGAAATAGAAAATGTTACTTTCATGTGACTTTCACAGTCAGAGTATTCATGTTCGTTTTCCACTTTGTTATGATACAACGGTTTCAGATTAAGAAAATCTAATTTTTCAAGAGAGAAACAAACTGACTATGACGCTGTATGTTTTATGACTTCAACCTACATAGAGGAATGTTTTTATTTGGCCACAACGAGACTCCTTCTGTAATGCATGATGCGGTTGGAGAGTGGACAGACATATTTTCATGTAGGGAACATTTCTTTCGGGTGAACAAAAGAGAACACCCACTTTGGTTTACTTGACTAGTACTTAAGCTTAAAAAAACAGATACTTCCTAACATAATAAGTCACTGATGTCTTATACCATGACCCCTTCACGAAGTAGTCTGAAAAGTCATGAGGTACAGTGTAGTTAAGAGTTTTATGCCTTTGAAACAGTTATCGGCTTTTCCTCGACCACAAAACCATTTGAAAAGCAATAAGGTGCTACAGTGGCATCACTATTGAAGTCCACTTTTCCTAGTCACTTTCTGGTCATGATATGTAATAAAAAGTTTGAAGTGAAAGCCTGTGTGACCTCTTGTTCCTCTGATAACGTACTGAATAGTATATTAGCTTGAAGTTAAAGAAGTACAAGACTAAAAAAGCTTTGTTTATCTATTCTAATGCTATGCCCTCCTTCACAACGACTTTTTAGAAAAAAGGTCGTTGTGCGTAGGGGGCAGCACTCTCGATTTCATGTTATGACGTCATAATTGACAGAACGTCGTGGAACAACATGTCCAAATCTACAGGTGATATGCCTCCTAAGAAGCACAAGGTATGTAAAAAAGCTTGACCAACTTCAAGTCTGAACATCAGAGAAAGTCCTAAACACAAAGGAGAGCATGCAGAGCATAAAAAAAGGGCCTAAAAGTTAATTTAATAAGAGGATAATGGCGGGTCACGTACGACGTAGCACAACGTTAAAAGTTAGCCAATGGTCGCTGTGCTTTGTCCCTTACTTCTCTCATTGTGACACCGGTTGGCAAAGGCTAATAAATAATTTTTTTATTCCATGTTATGACAGCAGGGTCAGCCTGATA
The DNA here is from genome assembly GCA_949317995.1 of Acholoe squamosa. Classification (NCBI taxonomy): domain Eukaryota; kingdom Metazoa; phylum Annelida; class Polychaeta; order Phyllodocida; family Polynoidae; genus Acholoe; species Acholoe squamosa. Next base: position 19,496,763 of record OX439043.1, on the reverse strand, counting down.
AGAGACCTAAGAAAAGAACACAAATGATACTGAAGCATAAGGATTTCTCGGTTGACTCAGAGGCCTCTACAGTCCTTTACCAGCCAGAAAATGCACATCGAGAAAAGCAAGCAAACGATACCTTGGTAGGAGCTTCTTATGCTGACCATCAGTCCAACGCCAGTGACTCCGAAAGTGAAGCAGAAGATCTCCCTATGCGAAACGACCTTCCTGTCTCCAGAGAAAGGTGGAAGACGAAAGAAGTAGAAGCCCTAATGGATGCAATAAACTTAAACCGGGACGCTATAAAGTTCCACTTCAGCGGCACAGGAGGAGGGAGGGACATAAGGCGGCAAGCATGGAGAGACGTGGCATGTAAGTTTATTACTTCGATAGAATAATCTTATATCTTCCCCTTTTTTTTCAAGGCAAGTTACTTCATAAAAAAAGAATTTATAAATTTAATACTTTCTTCTTAATTCTTTCAGTGTACGTTAACTCGGAAGCGCACACTCACCGGACTGTCAGACAGTGCTCTGATAAGGCGTCTGATTTCACCCAAAAGATGAAGCAAAAGGTAGGAGAGAAGTGAAATTTTTCTTTTTCAACATAACAATAAAGTTAGTGTAGAGAAATAAGCAAAATAACAAAATTTTTATGCTAATCTATTTACTTACAGTACAATACACTAAGAAGGGATATCAAAAAGACAGGAAGCGGACCACCTGCAAAGAAGTTGCTTTTGACCAAGACCCAGCAGAAAGCTTTAGAATATCTGAAACCAGAGGCAGTTTGAGGTGAGGATGGACTACCGTAGTCACTGTACCCTACCTTATTCAACCTCTTATTGAGTTTAGAATAAAAGACATCTAATGTTTTTTTTCAAACACAGCGAGAAAAAAAAAATATTATGTACTTTTGAGACTCAGGAAACATCTGTATGTTTTCAGGTATTCCAGGAGTTACTCCCATGGAGCTGGACCCTACCAAACCAAAGACACAGTCAGGCATAACAGAAAACCATCTGTGGAGACCAGGTACTGCCAACTTCTCCAAGGCTAAGACCAAAATGAAGACCACTAAAGTACCAACAAAAGATAAAGACAAAGAGAGAAGGAAGGAAGAAAGAAAGAAGAAAGAGGAGAGAAGGAGGAAACATGAGGCAAAGATGAAGGAGGAGAGAAAGAGGGAGAAAGAAGAAGCAGTATTAAGGAAGAAAATGGAGGATTTATCCAAACAGAAAGCAGCAGAGAGGAAGAAAGACGAGTCAAAGACTGCTCTACCCAAAGTTAGACCTAAACAAGGGCAGAAAGTTGTGGTTTGCACCAGAAGCGAATACCTGCAGCTGTGTGAGGAGAAGAAAAGGAGGAAGGCAGAGAGGGAAGCCATAAGAGCTCAGAGAAGGCAAGCCAAAAATCAGTTATGAAGTATGGATTAAATGTGACAAAGATATATATGATAAAGAGAAATGGACAATCTTATACAAGTTTGACAAAAATACAGTTTATTTATAGGTTATTATGTATATGTACATAAATAAAACTTTTTTTCTTTCACGGCGCGTGTTCAAGTTTTCTTTCACAAAAGGAACAGGAAAAAATGTCAGAGAAAAATATTTCATGTGAGGCCTGTCCGCCAGGTACATCTTTATGTACATTAAGGTAAATATCTCAGACAAGCTGAAACTCTCTCGTTGTGACATACATGTGTACCACATCCTAATTATAAGGTATCACAGACAAAGAGCCAAAGTACTTTCGTTGTAACTTGAAGCATGCAAGGTGCCACACTTTTCAGAAGTATTTGTTGCAGTACTCGTCCCGGAAGCACTTGATACGCTCCTTTTCCTGTTCCCGGGAAAGCTGTCTTGGTTGGGGAAGGGGAAGACGGACTGGTGTCCAGGGATCAGCAGGGTCATCTACAATCCTTATGCCATGATCCATGGCCACGTTGTGAAGGCAGGCGCAACTGGTTATGATGTCTGAAGACCTCTTTGGCTCGTGCCTCATGTAACCTGCGGAGGAGTCCAAGATCCTGAAAGACAAAAAAAAAACAGAAAAAAATGAGCTTTAGACAGGGACAAAGGATGACACAGAAAAAAAATATTGGAAGGTAATATGTTAAAGCGCAGATAATTAGTTCCTTTCTTTTTCTCATGAGTGGGAAAGAGTTACACTCACCTCCAACGCTACTTCAGGATACCGATGCACTGCTTGACTCGAACCCGGCTCTTCTTATGCCACTTGTTGAATGCGGTCTTCTTGGGTGAAGTCTCGTCCTTATAGGGCGTGAAGAGGTGCCGACGCAACCCATATCTGCCAAAAGTAGAAGATAACCACATGTTATAGTGTTTTGCATGCTGTGAAAGAAAAGTAGAGACAAAGACTAAGAAAGGAAGCTCACCCCGAGTCTCCTAGGAGAACAAAATCCCCCCAAATCTCCTGGTCGAGCTCGTCTCCAACGGGGCTCGCCGCGAGACAGTAGGCATCATGCACCGATCCTGGGAAGCGAGGGTCTATGAACAATATCCGTTTGTCATAGTCACAGACAATCTGCACCAAGAAAGAAATAAAAATCAGGAAAAGGGAAATAAATTCCATCTAACCATATTCTGTTATAGATGATAAGTTTCATAATAATTCTAGAGGTGCAGGACAAAAAAAGAGGAAGATGAACCTTATTTTATTAAGGAAACAAAAATCAAGAGGACTCCACAGAAGGTAAGAAAAAGGTGAAAAACTCACAGTGGTGTTGATGGAGTGATACTGATTTCTGTTGACGTATGCGCTCTCGTTTCTGGAGGGGCACTTGATTGGGATGTGGGTGCCATCCACGTATCCAAATACAAACGGTGTCTCTTGTTCGACCTCTCTTTGGTTCCTCTTGACTTTGTGGCGGTATAACTTCAAGGCCGCAAGCAGTTTCGATTCAAAAGAGTGGGGCCACTTCACATACTTGTGCCGGTTCTTGACGAAGTATTGAGCGACATCTTTCACTGAATTACACACTACGGACTTGGATACCTTCTGGGAGTCCCCAGTCAGCACGAAGAAACTCCCAGTGGCAAAATACCGTAACACTAAACAGAACTGAAAGAAAAAAAGGAAATCAATGTCAGAGTATTAGGAAAAGGGGAGAAATTAATAAATAAATTAAGAAAATTTCTTTCTTCCTGATAAAAGGTCGTCTAGTCATGGGTGTGGACTACAAAATTCTACTGGTGACATGCTCATTTCTTGAAACAGACATGTGACATGGGATTTACTGACATGACTAAAAAAATTATTGACATAAAATTATTAAAATTGACATGTTGGGCCATGACAGAGGTGACATGTGACATCAAGTGATATGTGACATGACCATTTCATCGAGTCGACATGTCAGAAGGGGGACCCCCCCCATCCAGACCACAATGAAAAAAAAGAAGGTATTTCAGCTTACCCTGTCTATGCAGGAGAGGCCTCCCCCACGTTTGCTCCCCTTGAACTTGCTGTGTAGCCTGTAGTCCTGGCACAGCTCCATCACTACCTCCTTGCTGAGCCTGTACCTTGCTGTAAACTCTTCATCAGAGAATAAAGTGAAGGGAGTATCTCTTTTCTTGCACTTTCACTTTCTTCTTCCCAGACTGTCTCTTGGGACATCCATTTTGACACAGTGTAGTTGTCACACTTTAAATTTCCCTCCAAAATGTTACTCTGGTTCCATTCCAAATCACAGAACGACTGTCCCCATAGGGACCAATGTTAAAAACCAAAAAGGCGGTGACTCCAGAGTAACTGCCTTTTTTTTCTCGCTGTGCACCCAAAAAATTTAGCACAGCGACTTTCGCAGAGCGAGGAAAAGATTGTGCAACACTTTTTTTCTCGCTCTGCAAAAACGGACCAAATGGCAGAACGAGAAAACATTTGTGCAACACTTAGACACTAGCAGAACGAGGAAACCGGTTTTCACGCTGATTGTGCAACGGCCCCCAGCAGTCATACACTCTCCAGAATAACTGCTCACTTAACCAGGCATTCACGAAAAAATTAAACACTGAACTGTCATAAGTGTAATGCGGTGAAGCAATGTAGTCATCAAAATATAGCCCCATATGGCAGTATAGAGAATCCCTGTATTACAAGGAATCTTTGTAAAAATAACTTAGAAATCTTTGTCTGAAATCTGCTGCAGAACCATAATTAATTTGACAGCATATTTCAAAGTGTATCCTATATGGGGCAATTCACTTTTTAATGTATATCAGGCTCAGAACTGATCGATTAACAAACTCAGTATTACTTGGTAATGCTTAATCTTATTGGAAGTGTCATACTAGTAATTGTGCATGATCAAGTTGTCATATGAGAAATATCATAAGACTAGTGGTATATAGTGTAAATACATTAAGCTCTCATAAAATAGTGTTATTTCCAGTTGTCACTGGTTTATTCAGCTTTAGGCAACATGTAGGAAATATCAATCATACAGTGGTTAGTATGTAGGTAATTTGTACATACAGTAAATATACAGTAATTTTATAAAGTATAATGTTCTGTTCCACTCCACCTGTGAGGTAATAATAATACAATGTCCAGCATAGTTCTAGGTGGGTTCCCACACCTAGCTCCTGACCTGCTGCTTAGAGGAATAATGTAATAATGGATAACTTTACCCTCTGGTGGAAGTCTTGGGGAGGATACCCCCTGGCCACTAATGATGGAAACCAATGCCTGTCTAGCATAGTTTCACCATAGTGCAGTGGTATAGCAGGTAGCAGGAGATGACTGGAGATGTTACCTCTAGAGCGGTTCTTGGTGTTCTGTCCTCCTGGAGGTGCAGACAGGCTATTTGTAGCAAATCTTGGAAAAAGCACCTCCAGACTGACTGGGGCCAGTAGCATCTGCCTAACTCTACAATGTTAGAGGGGAGCCTTTCATGTGTCACTGGGTGCACAAAGGACCCCCATTGACGCCGCTGTGTCCCCTATTGTCTTGGTCGGTTCTGTAACTTCAAACCCTCATAACTCGGTCGTTTACGCAGCTACAGCCGCCATTTTGCGCATGCGCCGAGTTGAATATGCCAAGTTTGAACTGCCCGTTGGATAGGCGCGTAACTCCCGCCAGTTTGTCTGTAGTGCACTCAGAGCTCCATTCAGTCTCCATGGCATAACTTCCTTAATAATTGGAGTTCCGCCTTGATCTTGGGCTCATTCTGACCGTCTAATTATGGGCTTTCCATAAATGCTTTGATATTTGACCTAGCTTGCTCAGGAGCAACGCTAGAGCGACCAGACGGTTATGGCGTCGTGGTTATGTAACCCATTGTTCAGTTATTAGAGTGCTCAGACACTCATGACGGCGTCAGCGGTGCTCAGGCACCCGTGACGGCCGGTTGCATTCACTTACAACTTATTAGTTTGTGCACTGAACCATGAGGTCGCACACTGAGACCCTCATTTTTATTATATTGTGCAGTGAACCATTAGGTCGGAGCCTTTGATGTCAGGAAACTCTGTCTAACTGACTCTGGCTGGTGTGCAGTGGGGCATGAACGCTCTTATACAAAGTTTGAGCGCTCTTATAGCTCTTAGAACCAACCTATGTATTAATTTCATAGATTTCCTTTGATTAATACAAAATATGTTACAAATTATGGAATAATAAAATGGTATATGATAGAATACTCCGTCTCCCCCGAGGGAATGCGAAACTCCGTCATTTCGCCGAGGGAATGTACAATTTATACAATTTTTACCTTATTTTGGAGTTATATACTGTTTGTAAGAGGATTTGAAGTGATGGGGAGTGCTTCAAATGCAATTTTTGTGGTAGAGCTTTGTCAGTATAAACAATTTTCTCCTGGGTATAAGTACATTTCCGAGTTTCTATATCTTACCATACCTGAGCTTATTTGCTTATGTAACATCAATTTTGGGTACAGTTTTCCATTTTTATGTACAACATACAATTTGGCAAATAGTGTGCCATTTTGGCATTCAATGTTCAATTTAGCGTGCAAATTGAACATAAATGACAATTTTAGTGTGCAAATTTACAATTTCGCGTGTAATTGCATTCAATTGACAATTTCAGTATGCAAAAATATAATTTTTGCGTACATTTGGCAATTTAAGTGTGCAAATATATACTTTTCGCGTATATTTGGCAATTTTAGTGTGCAAATATATAATTTCGCATACATTTGGCAATTTTAGTGTGCAAATATATAATTTCGCGTACATTTGGCAATTTTAGTGTGCAAATTTTATAATTTCGCGTACATTTGGTAATTTTAGTATGCAAATATATAATTTCGCGTGCATTTGGCAATTTTTGGTGTACAAATATATAATTTTTGCGTACATTTGACAGTTTTAGTATGCCAATATATGATTTTGCGTTCAATTGATAGTTTCTGTATGTACATATATAATTTTGCGTACAGCTTGGATACACATAGAAATGTTGATTTCTAAAAAATCTGACTTCAGTGTATGAATTGGGTACAGACATACAGTATAATGTGCAACATACAATTCAAGTGTGTAAATTGGATACAAACTTACAATCTAGTGTGCAAACATACAATTTTAGTGTGCAAATTGGGTACAAGCGTACAATCTGGTTTGCAAACATACAATTTTAGTGTGCAAATTGGGTACAAGCGTACAATCTGGTTTGCCCTCTACAATTTTTGGGATTTGAGACAAATTTTTCCGAGGACCGGAAAAACAAAGTACTTTATGTACAATAGGCTTGTTTGTCTCTGAGTTACTCTTTGGTTTTGCTATATGGGTGTATTAATTGGCAATTTCGGCAGTGGGCCGCTGCTTAATTGACTTTTCCCTAGCCTTCTTGAGTATGTGTCCCTGGAAGAGATTATTTGGTGAGTATCTTAAGTAAACATTTTTCATGTCAACAATTTTTCTCAACAACAATTTTTTTTTTTTTTTTTTCATTCATTTTTCAACAATTTTCTCGGATACCTAAAGTGAGTTACTCTAAGTAAATCTTGGCATATTATACAAGTGCTAGTGGGTACAAAAACTGTATTAGTTATCTACCTGCATTCATGTATATTTGTGTTGGATTTGTACAATTTACAATTTTTAATTTGCAATTTCGCAATTTTGCGCGTATATGCGCGCATTAATCATCGATTTTGTGAGAATACCATAGATTTTCATATTATACATCAACAAGTGGCTGTGTATTTTTTTTTTCTAAAATTTTCTAATACTTTGATAATTTCATTGACAGTGGAGGTGTGTCAGGAGTGAGATGTGAGTCTCCTCCCTGATGTGCTCATGCAGTGGTGGCACTTGAGGTGTTAGGTGCCAGGTTCTGGCATGTGTCTGTGGCAGTGCCTAGCTTGGTGTCAGTGGACAGTTCAGGGTGGGGGGGGGGGTGTGTGTGTGTCCATTTAAGGAGTGGGTGGCTGGTATTGGAGCATCATTTCCTCTCTGGAAACCTCTGCTGTCACACCATGGCCCACCTTGCCTGTCTCTCAGGTGATGGTGGTGGGGAGTCCGGCTAGGGCTCTGGTGGAGGCCAACCAGGCCATACACTATGGTTACATAGTGGGGAATTTTAGAGAGATCAGTGAGCATGGAGATGTGTTGGTGGATATGTATTCCTGCCAATATTTCTTGGGCTCAGCCTTGCGTCGGGGGGCCACTGTGGCCCTTTTGGCTAGGGCCCTGAGTAACCTAGGGTTCTGGCCCATGGACCTGAACTTCGGGCCGCGGGAGCGAGTCCTGTGGGATTACTTGTTGGCCGTGTCCCTCATCGATCTTTCGGCATCCGGGGATCCATCCGTGGCCGCCGAGTATGGGCTGGGGATGATGGAGGCCCGGCTCGTTGAGTGGGAACAGGATCACGGCCATATGTATGGCTCGGACTCGGACGCGGACTCTCCCATCGATGTTGAACCCGAGGATCTGTGGTAGGATCCCGACTGCCTGAACCCTAGGGTGTAAAAACCCGCCATCCCAAAGGCCCTTTTCAGGGCCGGCAAATTGTCCGAAAAGTTCTGAATACTGTCTCTGATATGTTGTCTCCTGGTGGTGGACTGGGGGCAGCCTAGGCTGCGGGCAGTCTAGGCTGTTTCCACAGTCACCGGGGAGGGCTGGTGGTTTAGAAAATTAGCAATAGTCTGCATGTTTGACCTTGCGGTCTCCTCCTGTTGTTCGTCAATAATTATATCTGTTGTATTTTCCAGTGCTGTCATGGTCACCGGGCTGGTGCCACAATCATTCTGGAGAAGCATGGAGTAGTACAGTCCTTTGTTTTTAAGGGCTGGTATGGTACTGAACCTAGTGCGCCAAGGTAGGTGTATCACCTGAGGGAGGTGATAAGCAAATTCTCCTCTCTGTGTTGTTATAACTGCTGGTCCATTCCAGGTAAATATAGCCTTAGGTAGTGGGAAGGTTTTAACCACTATATCCTTATAGGTAGGGGCAGCTGCTGATTTAATCTCATCAAATTCATGTGGTATTGGCCTCAGGGGTAGCGCGAAGTTTGAGTCTCCACAATATATTTTAAAATATATTGTGGGATTTGTGCGCTTGGCCACATTTTTCTTGCCACAGTGTGTCTGCGCAAATTTCTTAAGGTACTTCATTATTCTGTAGGCTGAGTAGATGGTCAGGGTGAATAATATAGCAATTATCAGGGTGTGCGTTTCCTGAATTGTGAGGAAAGGGGTGTGGGTTTCCTCTGTAGGGGTTAATTTGGTAGGATTCTTATCTGGGAGCAATTTGTGTAGGGGCAGCTTGGTGACTAGTCTGAATGCTTTGGCTGTAGGCAGGTAGGCTACAGTCCCTCCTAGTCTGTATAATTTGAGTAGTATGTATACTATAAAAATGTGAGCTGATATCCCTAGGATGAGTCCTAAGCTTTGGAAGATAGGATGCTCTGTAACTCGACGTAGGTATGATTCTACGTAGCGTGTTTCCATTGCCTTATCAAGGTTGGAGGCATCTTTTAATAGTGTTTTGGCAAAGGGCTCTAGGTTTAGTTAAGTAATATCATCCATGATTGGATTTTCCTGTAGTTTTTCTAAGGTTCTAGAAAGGTTTACTACTGGGAAATTTGGAAGATTCTCTCTTTCATCTGGTTTGGTTTCAGAAATTATGTTAAGTGCTGCCATGAATGGTAAATTAATTGTCTTGAGAATGTAATGAAATGATAAGGTTGAGTTACAGGGCAACCTTGTGTTTGGAAGAGAAAATTCTCCTACACTGATTGTGCACCCACAGGGTACACCTATGATTGAGTAGGACTGGGCTTTTCGAGTTTCAGACGTTTTACCATGGCAGTTGATAAAGTAATGGGGTTCATTAGTAGTGACCAGATACTCATCTTTAGAAATGGAAATAGCATGGGTGGTAGGTGCTTGCAGTGGTGAAACTGTAAACTTGCAATGTTCCTTAATCTGTTGAGCCTGGTTAGTAAAAATGGCTACAGGGCATGTAGGCCTGTGCTTATAAATTCTACCATTTACATCTCTGCATACCTTTACTGTAGTACCTTCACATGCCTGCATATCTGCTGAGTCCAATTCGATGAATAATGATTCGTCGTACGATACTGCTAGAAACTCAGTTGTGGTTTGTAATTTGGTGACTCCTCTGGTGGGGGTCTCCTGTGTGTCTATAGGCATGGGTGATGTAATCATTTTGGTACAGTTTGAAGGTAGAGGTGGTAGATTGAATTATAATGTTCAGATGAATATATATATGGTGAGCTGAGTAAGTGTATGAGGTCAGCTTCTGTGAATAATAGAAATCTAAGTCATTAATTGCGACTTGTGCTCCAGGGTGTGTAATCCTAAGTTTGTTATTAATGTCAACTAAGTATCTAGCAAGGTCTGAGGGTGGTACTATATCAGGGGTTAGGATTCCTGATGATAGCATCCTCAGGGCTGCATTTGTCCTTTGCAGTGATTGAACTGTATTCATTCTTGCTGCTATGATAATTAATGCATCATTTAATACTTGCATCTTTTCCCTTTGAGTTTTCTCGTGCCTTGAATATGAGTCAAGTGACCTGGACATGTTAGAGGCCCACAGGTTGACGGTGTCACCTATGGTGTTGATTGTGCTGTCCAGTACCTTCTTATCTTGGATGTATGCTTTAACAAACTTATCTTGTCTGTCTGTGATCTTTTCAATGAGACTAGCTGCTTCCTGATCTTGTTTAGCAAATTTCCTTAGTATTTCATCTATGTTCTTGAGCTGTCCCATTACTTGGTTTACATCTTCTACTGTGGCTAGACCTAGCACACCGCGAAACAGGGGTGCTAGAAAACCCAGTATGGCCTCTCTTTTGGCCTTGTCCAATGTGTTTATGGGGTTGGATAGGAACAATTTGATGGAGGCTAATGTTTCATTTATCCCCTTGTCTGCAATTTCCAGCAAGGTGTCAAGCTCTTTGGCTTGTTGGATAATTTGGCCAGAGGTATGATCTTGTAGAGTAGGAGTGGTCAAATGGAGTATTCTATCCCTTATGGATCCTTGGGTAACGGGTGCCCGAGGTATCTTGTAGGGGATAGCTAACAACAGAGTTGTGGTTGTATGTCCATTGACCAATGGTTGAGGGCTAGGTTTGAATACTACTCCTATGTTTTGTCTCACCACAGGTGTATAACCTGCAGTAAGTGGTTTTATAGTATATAATAACAGCATAGTTAGCAGTATGGGTGAAACTCTCAGTTTCCCCATGGTGCTTGTGTAAAGCAAGTTTGCTGTTTTAAAGTCTTGTCAAATTTGTAGTGTTTGGGTGCTGGTAAAGTCTAAGTGTATGGTGCAACACTTTAAATGAAGTGGTTCAAACTGTACCTTTGCAAGATTGAGCTGTCTTGGCAATATGTCCGGTGAGTCTATAGAGATTGACCAGTAAATGGTAAGGTCAGGTTGAAGGTGAAGTAGGTGTGTTCTTTATCCTAGTGCAGTCTCTCCTAATGGAGAAGTGGGCTGGCTAATTCCCAAGTGGGGTCCTGTAGACTTGTGTTCCAGACTGCAGCTGGATGAAGACTGATGGTGGGCTATGGTCCACAGTGCTTCTTATGTAGCCTACCCTACCCACATCCATTGTGGGCCTGGTATTGTTTCTCTGGAGTCAAGGCCTTGATCTCCAGTGTCTGCAGCTGTGGGGGCTTATTGTGTAATCTGTGTACTGGTAATTAGCTCCTCCTGTCATCCAGGACAGCCATTCATGACCGTCTAGACAGTTGTCTGAGTGTAGCTTATAAGGTCAATTGATCTCTATAGACTGCTGTGTTGGCATAGCGCGCTCTTTCATGTGGGGATTAGGCTTTAGACACTCCATTGTGTTACCCTTACTCTTCTTAGACTTCAGTCTTTTTCAGTCTGTCTATGTGCACTGGTCTGGCCACCAATAGATTGGTGTCCAAGTTTTTGAGTTTGGCACTTGTCAAACTAGGTCTATTCACTACAACATATGGTCCCATAAAAAGGGGTTGAAGTTTCTTACACTCTGTATTGGTCAGGATTCTTGGTATGTTTAGGTACACCATGTCGGTGACCTTGATTTCCTGTGGTGTAAGTTTCTTATCATATCTATCCTTCCTTTCCTTTTGTAGCTTGGTGACCCTTTCTATAGCAATTTGTGTAGGGGCAGCTTGGTGACTAGTCTGAATGCTTTGGCTGTAGGCAGGTAGGCTACAGTCCCTCCTAGTCTGTATAATTTGAGTAGTATGTATACTATAAAAATGTGAGCTGATATCCCTAGGATGAGTCCTAAGCTTTGGAAGATAGGATGCTCTGTAACTCGACGTAGGTATGATTCTACGTAGCGTGTTTCCATTGCCTTATCAAGGTTGGAGGCATCTTTTAATAGTGTTTTGGCAAAGGGCTCTAGGTTTAGTTAAGTAATATCATCCATGATTGGATTTTCCTGTAGTTTTTCTAAGGTTCTAGAAAGGTTTACTACTGGGAAATTTGGAAGATTCTCTCTTTCATCTGGTTTGGTTTCAGAAATTTTGTTAAGTGCTGCCATGAATGGTAAATTAATTGTCTTGAGAATGTAATGAAATGATAAGGTTGAGTTACAGGGCAACCTTGTGTTTGGAAGAGAAAATTCTCCTACACTGATTGTGCACCCACAGGGTACACCTATGATTGAGTAGGACTGGGCTTTTCGAGTTTCAGACGTTTTACCATGGCAGTTGATAAAGTAATGGGGTTCATTAGTAGTGACCAGATACTCATCTTTAGAAATGGAAATAGCATGGGTGGTAGGTGCTTGCAGTGGTGAAACTGTAAACTTGCAATGTTCCTTAATCTGTTGAGCCTGGTTAGTAAAAATGGCTACAGGGCATGTAGGCCTGTGCTTATAAATTCTACCATTTACATCTCTGCATACCTTTACTGTAGTACCTTCACATGCCTGCATATCTGCTGAGTCCAATTCGATGAATAATGATTCGTCGTACGATACTGCTAGAAACTCAGTTGTGGTTTGTAATTTGGTGACTCCTCTGGTGGGGGTCTCCTGTGTGTCTATAGGCATGGGTGATGTAATCATTTTGGTACAGTTTGAAGGTAGAGGTGGTAGATTGAATTATAATGTTCAGATGAATATATATATGGTGAGCTGAGTAAGTGTATGAGGTCAGCTTCTGTGAATAATAGAAATCTAAGTCATTAATTGCGACTTGTGCTCCAGGGTGTGTAATCCTAAGTTTGCTATTAATGTCAATTAAGTATCTAGCAAGGTCTGAGGGTGGTACTATATCAGGGGTTAGGATCCCTGATGATAGCATCCTCAGGGCTGCATTTGTCCTTTGCAGTGATTGAACTGTATTCATTCTTGCTGCTATGATAATTAATGCATCATTTAATACTTGCATCTTTTTCCTTTGAGTTTTCTCGTGCCTTGAATATGAGTCAAGTGACCTGGACATGTTAGAGGCCCACAGGTTGACGGTGTCACCTATGGTGTTGATTGTGCTGTCCAGTACCTTCTTATCTTGGATGTATGCTTTAACAAACTTATCTTGTCTGTCTGTGATCTTTTCAATGAGACTAGCTGCTTCCTGATCTTGTTTAGCAAATTTCCTTAGTATTTCATCTATGTTCTTGAGCTGTCCCATTACTTGGTTTACATCTTCTACTGTGGCTAGACCTAGCACACCGCGAAACAGGGGTGCTAGAAAACCCAGTATGGCCTCTCTTTTGGCCTTGTCCAATGTGTTTATGGGGTTGGATAGGAACAATTTGATGGAGGCTAATGTTTCATTTATCTCCTTGTCTGCAATTTCCAGCAAGGTGTCAAGCTCTTTGGCTTGTTGGATAATTTGGCCAGAGGTATGATCTTGTAGAGTAGGAGTGGTCAAATGGAGTATTCTATCCCTTATGGATCCTTGGGTAACGGGTGCCCGAGGTATCTTGTAGGGGATAGCTAACAACAGAGTTGTGGTTGTATGTCCATTGACCAATGGTTGAGGGCTAGGTTTGAATACTACTCCTATGTTTTGTCTCACCACAGGTGTATAACCTGCAGTAAGTGGTTTTATAGTATATAATAACAGCATAGTTAGCAGTATGGGTGAAACTCTCAGTTTCCCCATGGTGCTTGTGTAAAGCAAGTTTGCTGTTTTAAAGTCTTGTCAAATTTGTAGTGATTTGGGTGCTGGTAAAGTCTAAGTGTATGGTGCAACACTTTAAATGAAGTGGTTCAAACTGTACCTTTGCAAGATTGAGCTGTCTTGGCAATATGTCCGGTGAGTCTATAGAGATTGACCAGTAAATGGTAAGGTCAGGTTGAAGGTGAAGTAGGTGTGTTCTTTATCCTAGTGCAGTCTCTCCTAATGGAGAAGTGGGCTGGCTAATTCCCAAGTGGGGTCCTGTAGACTTGTGTTCCAGACTGCAGCTGGATGAAGACTGATGGTGGGCTATGGTCCACAGTGCTTCTTATGTAGCCTACCCTACCCACATCCATTGTGGGCCTGGTATTGTTTCTCTGGAGTCAAGGCCTTGATCTCCAGTGTCTGCAGCTGTGGGGGCTTATTGTGTAATCTGTGTACTGGTAATTAGCTCCTCCTGTCATCCAGGACAGCCATTCATGACCGTCTAGACAGTTGTCTGAGTGTAGCTTATAAGGTCAATTGATCTCTATAGACTGCTGTGTTGGCATAGCGCGCTCTTTCATGTGGGGATTAGGCTTTAGACACTCCATTGTGTTACCCTTACTCTTCTTAGACTTCATGTCTGCTTTACTTGGAGGGTCCCAGTCTTTGACCATTCAGAGGCAATAACCTACTGATATATTTACAAATTTGATTGGCTTTATATACATATAAGTAATTCATTATCAGTCACACATGTCTTATGTGTGGATGAAGAGAATTTGTAATACATTTTGAAAATCTTATGTTCTTTTGGTATCTCAATTTGTTTCTAATTTCTTGAAACTGCACCACACCTAGATGTTTTTCTTAGTATGTGGTGTGCAGGCCTAGGCTTGATAGGGCCTATGCCTGTGGTTTCTTTTGTAAGGGTGATATCATTTTTGTTCCTTACAATTTTGTTGTAGTATTTGGCTTCATGTGGAATAAGCCTGTGTGCAAATTCATTATTTCTGACAGCCACAACCTTTTTCAGTCTGTCTATGTGCACTGGTCTGGCCACCAATAGATTGGTGTCCAAGTTTTTGAGTTTGGCACTTGTCAAACTAGGTCTATTCACTACAACATATGGTCCCATAAAAAGGGGTTGAAGTTTCTTACACTCTGTATTGGTCAGGATTCTTGGTATGTTTAGGTACACCATGTCGGTGACCTTGATTTCCTGTGGTGTAAGTTTCTTATCATATCTATCCTTCCTTTCCTTTTGTAGCTTGGTGACCCTTTCTATAGCTTTCCTCATAGAGGTATCTTGATTTCTTATCATGTTAGCTACATGGTCTGCTACGGTGGATATGTCTTCCTGTATTCCCAGCCCTAAGTCCATTGGGGTGGCTGGGTTTCTTCCATGGAGTAGGAAGAAAGGGGTGAATCCTGTGGTTTGGGATTCAGTGTTGTTTAATGCAAAGGTTATGGGTTCAATAAATGAATCCCAATTGTTTTGGTGCTTTGAGCAGAATGCTCTGAGCGCTGTGCCTATGCTAGCATTGAATCTCTCTACAAGCCCATTTGATTGTGGCCTGTATGGTGAGGAGAATTTGTGTTTGATCTTGAGGTGTTTAGTTAACTTTGTGAACTTTGCACCTGTATAACATGTTCCATTGTCTGTTTGAAGAGTGGCTGGTGTTCCATGATGACAAATTATATTCTTGTAGAACTCTGCTGCTGTTGTTTCAGCTTTTAAGTCAGTAGTAGCCCAAGCTGTTGCATATCTGGTAGCATAATCTATGCAGACTTGTATATGTTTGTTTCCCCTGGCAGTTGTGGGAAGTGGTCCCACCGCGTCGAGGTTTAGGAACTTCATTGGTGAAGCCATGTACTCTCTCACTGTCATTGGTGTTTTGTGTGAGTGTACTTGCCTTTTTGCTGTGAGGCATGTGTGGCAGGTGGAAACATATTTTGTTGTGTCTGCTAGCATAGACTTCCAATATACCCTAGGTCGGAGTGCAGACAGCATCCTACTTGAACCAAGATGGCCGCCGGTAGGTGAGTCATGGAAATACTGTAGTGTACTTGTTACCCATTGCTGTGGTATAACAATTTGAAGTGGTACAGTATTGGTTTTTCTCCAATTTATGGGGCATATATGGACTAATGTACCATTTACCAAGGTGTATGTCTGGCCTTGGTCGATGATTCTATTCCCTTGTGCTTTTGGTGCAGGCAAGGTCTCATCCTCAAGATATTGTATGAGGGGCAATAGTTCCTTGTCCTTCCTTTGTTCCAAGCCAAGGTTTGTACCTGAGATGGATGTGTCGGGAATTTGATCCAGTAATTGATTTATATCTAGCACATGTTGTTTTATTCTGTCTCTTTCTTTTTCTTTTTCATCGACTATTGGCCTATCTTGTGCCTTTTGTTGGGGTGTGTCACTCTTGTTTTGGTGTGTAGGCTCCTTTGGAGGGCCTATTCTCGCCTTGATGGGAGTGGCAACCTTTTTCTTTAAAGGCACAATTTGCTTTTTGTCAATCTTCTTTGTCTCAGAGTTCTTAGTTGATGCAGTGTCTTTTGTGACATTTTTCCTGGCAGGTGGGGTTTTGGTAGGTTTGTTTCCTGTGACCTTTTTCTCGTTTAGAATAGTTTGTGATTGTGTGGGGGGTTTTGGTGCACCCTCCTGAATCATTTCTCTAGTCTTTGAGCGTGTGGTCACAGGACACAAATGGTTTGATGTTTCCTCTCCCTGCATTGGTTCAAAGAATCTGACTGATTTAAAAGTTGCTTGAGTAATAGCATATATTGTGTCTTCTGAATCTTCATCGTCTGAGTCAGGTGGGGTGAAGGGTGGCTCCTTAGGAGTTGCCTTCAGCATCTGATTGAGTGATGAGAATTCAATAGGCTCGAAGTCATTATCTGGAAAGAGTTGTGAGTATTCTCTCTCACAGTGGCAAAACACATAATGTGTAGATTGCTTCAAGATACCCCTAATGGGTGTCTCTGGCCTTTCAATGGTGTTGGGTGGATCATCCCTTTTGAATGGTACTTTTTTTGTTACTTTTGCAAACTTGGTTCTACTGGCTGCTCTAACTCTCCTTGGTGGGGGTGGAGGGTTAGTCATGGGTCCAGAGTCTGGGTATTCTCTCCTAGACATAGCATCTGGAGGTATGTTATCATCACCTTTCACGTGTTGGATGGTGAATGAAAATTGTTGTATGTCTAGAGCCCATCTGGCCCATCTATGTGTGAGTCCTGTATTGGTTAATAGTGGGATTAGGGCTGCATGGTCTGTGTATAATTGGAAGTGTCTAGTCTCTAGGTAGTGTCTGAAGTGTAGTACTCCATACACTACTCCCAGTAGTTCTCTCTCTGTGGTATTGTAATTTCTCTCATGTTTGGAGAGGGTTCTACCTGCAAAGGCTACTGGTCTGAGCACTCCTTCATTATCTCTCTGTGAGAGTACAGCTCCTAAACTCACATTGGAAGCATCAGTTGCCAAACTGAACTCTTTCTCATAGTTTGGATATCTGAGAAGAGCATTGGTACAGAGGGCATGCTTTAATGTTTTGAAAGCATTATCTGCCTCTTCTGTCCAGACAAATGCTTTGAGATGTGTCTGTAGATCATATAATGGTCTAGCAATTTGGGCATAACCTTTGATAAACTTTTTGAAGTATTGGCATAGGCCTGTGAAGGATCTGACATTTTTGACTGATTTTGGTGTTGGGAAGGTTTTGATTGATTCCACCTTTGTGGGAGATGGTTGCAGTCCCATGGGTGTGACTCTCATTCCCAAGAAGTCTATTCTGTCTATGAAGTATTCACATTTTGATTTCTTCAGTTTGAGTTTACCAACTCTTAAGCTGTTGAACACATCTTCCAGGTCATGGAAGTGTTGTTCAATTGATGGTGATAATACCAATATGTCATCTAGGTATGGTAGGGCACATTTGTATTTGAGTTTGTTCAGAATTAATGTGACTAGATGGCAGAATCCCGCAGGTGCGGTCCCTAAACCCATCGGCATCCTTTCGTAGACATATTTTTTGTCATTTGCTATGAATGCGGTTTTATGCTGGTCCTCCTGTCTTATAGGAATTTGAAAAAATCCCTGTTGGGCATCTAGCTTACTGAATACTCTTGGTCTGAGTGACCCTATCATGTCTAGAGTGTCATCGGCCCGGGGTGTAGATAAGGCTTGATTTATCGTGTTCTGGTTCAAATAACGAAAATCTGTGACGAGCCTATGGCCTCCCGATGATTTTTGTACTAAAAAGGATCTGGAAGCCCAGGGGCCTTCAGCACATTCTCTCAGAATGCCCTGTTGTACTAGCCTTTCACACTCTTCCCCTATTGCGGCCTGTTTTTCTGGTGTTTGTCTATATGGTAGGAAATGACATGGTATTGCCTCAGGTTTTACATGTATTGAGTGTGTATACAGGTGTGTGGCACCAATGTCTCCATCTTTTCCTACGAATATATCATCATACTTGGTCAGCAGTGATTCTAATCTATCATGCTGATCTTTGGATGTGAGCACAGATTTTGGTGGAACATTCTCTTCCAATTCTGGCTCGAGGTCATGTGCCTCACTATGTATAGCAGCTATTTCAGAGAGTCTGATTGAGTTGGGTTCAGGGTCAGCATATGTGGACTCACAGTCTGAGTCTGTGTCACTGAATTGAGTTACATCCTCGGGCCGTGTGGCTGAGATGGATTGATCAGTGTGTGGGGTAGTGTCTGACACCTGTTGGGGTTTTTCTAAATCAGATTCCTTGACTTCCTGAAATAGAGCTATGATGGCACCCTTTTTGATTTTATGTGGGCGCCTGCTGGTGTTGAGTAACACTAGGGGATGTTTGTTATTTTCCCTGGGGGTTACTGCTGCCCTTTGAACTAGATATGGGGCATTGTTATTTCTTTGGAGGTTATCTACTACTCCAGTTTTGCCTTGCAGTGATTGAGTAGATGTGACCTTACCCAACACTGCAAGTTCAGAGAATGGAGGGATGGTAAAATCCCTCACTGCCCTAATGGGTTTGAGAATTTGTTCAGGATCAACATTAAATTCAATTTGAGATTTTGTAGTGCTTAAGAAGTCTGTGCCGAGTACCACGGGCTGTGTGAGGTTGGGTATTACAGCAAATTGGTATTGGAATCTGATACCTTGGATTCTAAAGTTCAGCATAGCTGAATGTCTAACATGACACACCGATCCATCTGCCAAATGGATGTTGATTTTAGATTTCCTCAGTTGGATATGGAATCTCTTTTGGAGATCCATGAGGAATGATTGTCTGACACAGGTGATAGTAGCACCTGTATCAACCAAACATTGTACATCTGAAACATCATATAGATTTGCATTGATACAGCCATTTTGAAGAAGTACAATAGAAAGCTTGGTACTCTCACCTGTATCCTTTGATGATGAATCTGGTGGGGTGATGTGTATCACTGATGGACGTCTCTGTCTGTTAGATGGTAGATTGGCACTAGCAATTGTCTCTGGTTGGATCTTTGTTAATCCTGATTGATTGTTTGTATTTGGGGTGTCACAGTGCACTGGCCCATCGGCACTGTGACATCCTAGTTTTCCTGGTTCTGTGGGGTGGTTGAGATGCTTGCCACCAGGAGCTTGGAGATTTGATCCATTACATGAGGTGGTATTTGGGGGTTACTGTGTTGGTTCCCCTGGTAACCTCTTGTGTCAGGTTTGTAGTCCTCCTGGCGCGAGTTGGAACCCTGGTTATATTGACCAGAGTTGCTGTATTGACCAGAGTTGTTGGATCTCTGGTTGTTGTAGGCGCCATTGTTGTTGTAGGATCCACTGTTGTAGTTCCTATGTGGACTCTGGCTTCTACTGTTGGATCCTCGATTATAGGATCCAGAGTTGTTTGAACCCTGGCTGTTGTTGTAGGATCCAGAGTTGTTGTAGGATCCAGAGTTGTAGTTCCTATGTGGACTATGGCTCCTACTGTTGGATCCTTGATTATTATAGGATCTGCCATTACTTGGGGTTCTGTCTCTCCTATCACTGTATGAAGAGTTACCATTGTTGGAGTTGGAAGAGCTGTTGTCCTTCCTACTGTTGTGACCCCCCCGGTTGTTGTTGTTGCCCCCTCTACCTCTACCTCTATTGGATTGGTAGTTGGGGTCATAGTTGTTTCCTCTATATCTACCGGTAGGGTCTCTTGATGTAACCTTAGCTTCCTGTTGCCTTACATGGGCACTAGACATTAGGTTAACATCTTCATCTGCACTAGTGCTGATTTCCTGGACCTTTTTCTTAGTAGGCTGTGGGTTAGACTCTGCATCCCTTACCTTCCTAGATCTTTCTTGGGTCTCAACCTCTAGGGCTAGGTCTAGGGCTTGGTCAAAAGAGTCTATTTTCTTGTTCTCAAGAGCTACAGAGATCCAGGGCCTCATGCCTTGGGTAAATGCCTTGCTTAGGATTTCATCGCTTTGGCGTTGGGCATTACACACTTTCCTGAGATGGCATGCATAGTCTAGGACAGGTTCATCTATCTTTTGTGCACGGAGTGCTGTCCTTGAGATGATATTGTCTCGAGTAGCAAAATACTCTTTTAATTTATTCACTACATTGGTCCATGTCAACATATCAGGTGTGGCACTTTCCCTGAAGGATTCAAACCAAGCTAGTGCTTGTCCTTCAAGGTACTTGGGTAAATATGTTACCATGGTGTCACTGTCTGTTACTTTGTACTTATCCTTCAGATATTCTGGGAATTTGTGATCAATAAATAATGCTGTTGACATGAGTGGTGATGGGTGTGAGAAAGTTTTGGGTTTTGTTACCTCATGTAGCCTGATCTTTCTGTCATCCTGTTGTTTTCTGTCTATGAGTTTGGTCATGTTGGACACCATGGAGATTATGATGTCATCCTTGGATCCAGAGGCAGATGGTGTGACAACAGGTGTGATGGCAGGTGTGGGAGGCTGTGGGGTCTGGGATGATACCATTTTCATGAGATCTGCTATCTGTTGTTGTTGTCTCTCTAGGGACTTCCGCTGATCTTCCATGGCCTTCTGTTGAGCAACTATTGCTGCATTCCTCTCTGCCAGTTGTTGGTTGAGGATCCTCTCCCTTTCCTCCTGCTGGGACTTGTTGGTCTCTAGGGCAGTAACTGCATCTTGGATGGCCTTCTCGTAGGCCCTTATCTTCTCAGCTGTCTGATTGGGTTGGGGGCCTTCATCGGTGTCCATGATGGAGGGTGTGGGAGAAGTGTCCCTGGAGGAGTGGCTGTCAAAGGCCGGAGCTGGGGTGGAGGATCTAGATGAGGGTGTGGATCCACCCCCTGAGGCAGATCCTTCTTCCCCTGAGGTAGATAGCGTGAGTTGAGCGTCCTGTAGAGATCCCTGGGAAATGTTGGATCCCTGAGAACTGGTTGTTCCCTGAGTAGACAGGGTGGGTGGTGTGGGGTCTACTGAGTGTGGGTCTGTAGTATTGGAGGCTGGTTTGCCTCCTGTGGGCCTCCTAGATCTAGGTGGGAGGGAGACCTCTTCAACAGGCCCCTGACTACGTAAGGTCTTTGTGTGTTGTTCTGCCAGCTTGACTGATAAGACCTTGATGTGTGGGGTAGACCTCACTGACGTGTGGGAGACCTCACTGGCGTGTGGGAGACCTCACTGACGTGTGGGAGACCTCACTGACGTGTGGGAGACCTCACTGACGTGTGGGAGACCTCACTGATGTGTGGGAGACCTCACTGACGTGTGGGAGACCTCACTGACGTGTGGGAGACCTCACTGACGTGTGGGAGACCTCACTGACGTGTGGGAGATCTCACTGATCGTGTGGGAGATCTCATTGGTGTGTGGGAGATCTCACTGGTATGTGGGAGATCTCACTGATGTGTGGGAGATCTCACTGATGTGTGGGAGATCTCACTGGTGTGTGGGAGATCTCACTGATGTGTGGGAGATCTCACTGATGTGTGAGAGATCTCACTGATGTGTGGGTGATCTCACTGATGTGTGGGAGATCTCATTGATGTGTGGGAGATCTCACTGGTGTGTGGGAGATCTCACTGGTGACCTTGGTGGGCATGGTGTCAAGGTCACTGGGTGGGTGGAGTGGTGTTTACTGTGTGTATGATTGTTTTCAGTAGTGTTGCCAGCTTAATTTCTAGAGAGCATTAGGTAATTTGGGATCTTAGTAGGATGTTCTCCACCACTTTGTCATACTAGTTATTGGCATGATCAAGTTGTCATATGAGAAATATCATAAGACTAGTGGTATATAGTGTAAATACATTAAGCTCTCATAAAATAGTGTTATTTCCAGTTGTCACTGGTTTATTCAGCTTTAGGCAACATGTAGGAAATATCAATCATACAGTGGTTAGTATGTAGGTAATTTGTACATACAGTAAATATACAGTAATTTTATAAAGTATAATGTTCTGTTCCACTCCACCTGTGAGGTAATGATAATACAATGTCCAGCATAGTTCTAGGTGGGTTCCCACACCTAGCTCCTGACCTGCTGCTTAGAGGAATAATGTAATAATGGATAACTTTACCCTCTGGTGGAAGTCTTGGGGAGGATACCCCCTGGCCACTAATGATGAAAACCAATGCCTGTCTAGCATAGTTTCACCATAGTGCAGTGGTATAGCAGGTAGCAGGAGATGACTGGAGATGTTACCTCTAGAGCGGTTCTTGGTGTTCTGTCCTCCTGGAGGTGCAGACAGGCTATTTGTAGCAAATCTTGGAAAAGCACCTCCAGACTGACTGGGGCCAGTAGCATCTGCCTAACTCTACAATGTTAGAGGGGAGCCTTTCATGTGTCACTGGGTGCACAAAGGACCCCCATGGACGCCGCTGTGTCCCCCATTGTCTTGGTCGGTTCTGTAACTTCAAACCCTCATAACTCGGTCGTTTACGCAGCTACAGCCGCCATTTTGCGCATGCGCGAAGTTGAATATGCCAAGTTTGAACTGCCCGTTGGATAGGCGCATAACTCCCGCCGGTTTCTCTGTAGTGCACTCAGAGCTCCATTCAGTCTCCATGGCATAACTTCCTAAATAATGGAAGTTCCGCCTTGATCTTGGGCTCATTCTGACCGTCTAATTATGGGCTTTCCATAAATGCTTTGATATTTGACCTAGCTTGCTCAGGAGCGACGCTAGAGCGACCGGACGGTTATGGCGTCGTGGTTATGTAACCCATTGTTCAGTTATTAGAGTGCTCAGACACTCATGACGGCGTCAGTGGTGCTCAGGCACCCGTGACGGCCGGTTGCATTCACTTACAACTTATTAGTTTGTGCACTGAACCATGAGGTCGCACACTGAGACCCTCATTTTTATTATATTGTGCAGTGAACCATTAGGTCGGAGCCTTTGATGTCAGGAAACTCTGTCTAACTGACTCTGGCTGGTGTGCAGTGGGGCATGAACGCTCTTATACAAAGTTTGAGCGCTCTTATAGCTCTTAGAACCAACCTATGTATTAATTTCATAGATTTCCTTTGATTAATACAAAATATGTTACAAATTATGGAATAATAAAATGGTATATGATAGAAGCCCTATATCTTGGCTTTATAGAAAGGGTCATTCAAGTCACCAACTCCAAACAGGTCAGTTTTTTATAGCCTGTGGCGTAAAATCTTCCGAAAATTGTTCAGCGTGAGTCACAAAATCTTTTAGAACATGAGAACTTCACCAAGATATGATGGGATCTGCACCTAATTTGGGTCCAACAATGCTACAGTGTATTAGTTTAAGTGTACCAAAAACCAATTACTAGGGCTCAAGACTTGGAATTATGCATCTTGTCTTATATAGCGTAAAAGTTTATGAAAATTGGACCTAAATCTTAACTTTACTCACAGTTCATCAAACGTCATCATCTTCTCTTAAAACTTTCCCTACTTTCCCTAGAGTGTGTCTATATATATACACAAAATAATTGCCATTTGTCACCTTTACGTTACTTAAGAAGCTCAGTAAGGCCCTAAGTTATTTTGTTATTTTCAACCAACCAAAGGTGTCTACTATAGAAATAGAAAACAGTTTGTGAGCAGATGAGGGGAAAGGGCCCTCCCTGCGGGATTTTTAGTACATGGTTTGGCCACTAGGGGAGCTGCAAAGGCTTATAATGTGAAAAATAGGCCAAAAACTGCTCTTATGTACTTTTTTACACTGAAATAGATGGTTTTTTTTTTCAAAACTTCCTGTCAATTTGCAATGTGAATGGAACGTTTTGAATCCAAAACAAGGCCCAAATAAGGGGTTTTCAGATAAATCTTTTGATCATGGCAACCAAAATGATGTTGCAGATAAAGAAAAAATAATGCCAATCGATAAAATGATTTGTGGAGATTCATATGCTGAAAAAATCATACAGATACCATTTCTAGATCCAAAGCTATGCCCAAATGTATGGAAAGGTTTGATCATTTTTAATTGATTATTTAATTGATTATGCTAATTATATGCCTCATTTAATAAAAAAAAAATGAAGAATAGAGCTTATTGGCTGTATTGAAACAGTTATGTCCTTCCATTTTCGTGAAGTAATATCTCCAAGACCAAAAGGGCAAGTGTTATACCCCACTTTAAAGCCAATAACTTCTATTTTAAATATCACATTTTACCTCGGAGGACCTTTTCTCCTCACCTGTCCACGTTTAATTTCATTCAAGATGATTCCCTAGACTAGTGAGCATTCTACTTTAACAATCAGTTCTGGTGACCCATGCTGAATTGGGCCGATTCAGCGAGAGTCACACCTCTGGAAATTGCTTCCAAGCTTGTGGTGATGTAGGGTTTATAGGTAGGGCCAAACTTTTTTCTTCCAAATAGAGCCTTATAGGAACCCTTTTGATGGTGATATTTTAGCAGGCTAGCCAGTTCATAAGTTTGATAGGCTTAGTGAGAGAAAAACCTATGTTTTATGATAGGAAGAAATACTATAAACAGATAATGTGTCATATCCACTGCAAATGACATGGAAATGTTAGGCAGTCAAGTTCTCTACTTATTACAATAGAACCTCCCACTAAGAAAATAGATAGTTCTAGGTGTTCTAGGAGTACTTAGTTAGACAATATATAAATATGACTTTTAAATCTGAAAAAAATGGTCCAAAATTGCCAAATTTGGACAATTTTCCCTCTTTGATGCCCGATATCTCCCAGAATGATAGTTCGACAAACATGAATTCGCCACTTTTTTGAAGCTCCAGATGTTTTCTATCAAATATGACTGGAATTAGAAGGAAGGGTGCTTTAAATGGCTTTCCGTAGCTCCATGAAGCCAAAAAGTCCCTATAACATTGTTTCTTGGAATAGCCCATATGACATCAGCAAACTGCATGAATGTCATCAGGATGTTCTGATGATTATTCATCCGTCACTCTGGGAAAAGGGCATGGTGCATCTAGTAACCTTTGGGGATTAAGCACACAGAGATATGCCTTGAATGAGCCTCCTATTGTCCTCCATGGCATTGTCTGTCGTATTGACCTTTCTATGTGTTGTAATCACATGTCAGATATAGCCAATGTGGAGCCGGTCACAGAGCCGTGAGAAAAGAGCACTATCTACTGGCGTCTGCCTGACATGAGCCTGGTTAAAGACTTAATTACATGCATTGGATCTTTGACATTATGGGTCCATGGATATTCCACCTATATCTTGACTCGTCCTTGAATCATACTGATTAATATTCATCTGAGCTTACCCTACTCACCTGCAAGCTGGACCTTCCACATGTAATAAGTTCATTCCTAGAAATGCCATATATTAAGAGGGCAAAATTAAGGTAAACCTCCATTTCAAGTGTAGATTAGATACCTAGGTTCCTCTGAAATCCTCATAGGTTTCGCAAAAGTAATGTAGAGACAAATAATGTTCATTTTACCATGCAGGCTACTAGATGTGGTACCTGTGTGTGTCCTTTTCCCGTATTGTGGCACTCCCTAAGCGATAGGAGCTCAGTGTTGCTAGGTGCCATTAGGTGCTCTGCATAGGGCATCAACTAATGCTGAACAGTGTAAAGGTCACCCTTTCATTCACTATCAAATAGTGGTCATCACCTTATTCACACCTACTCAGTACCTCTTTACAAAGGGAGCTTTTTTCTCTTTGATCTTTTGCTGACCATCATTGGCCACCTTTTATCTATAGAAGTGCCTATTTTTAGTCTAAAATGAAGGGTTAGCGAGCAGCCTTGCCTAGTGTAAGATTGCTGATCCAACTGAACAGGTTGATACTTTGCACGTTACTCCACCTAGGTGTAATTTCTAAACGCCATACAATTGTATTTGCTGAAATCATAGAAATGTATAGGCTACCTTTATGTTGCCAATGCAGGCACTCATTACTGGCCTGTATTAATGTTATTAATGTTAATGTTAAAGGTCAAGGTCATTGACCATCAACTATGCTATAGCTGTAGGTCAGACACCATCCTTTTGGCACTTCACTGTTGACTCAAGAACTAGCAGAGGTCACTGACATCATTTATCCTCTAGCCTCATGTCACCGAGTTTCAGATCAGCAAATTCCTCATCCATAGCAATTGCTAAGACAAATTGGACCTGCAGGAATCAAATAGGGGAAAAGGCCTACGAGGGATCCTGGTTTCCTCTTCTTATAGCCCATCCTTTGAAATTGATGGTCCTTTTTAGTATCATTTGTGGGTAGTTCATCTATAGCAAACTAGGGGAGGTCACTTAAATTTTGATGTGAATTTCTATAAAATCTAGAATCAAGCAACTAGATTTTCATCGGAAATATAAGAAAACCACATGAAGCTGAAAGATTAAGATAAAGTCTTTGTGTCAAACAAGAAATGTTCGGCTGTCAAGCTCTAAGTCATAAAAAGGACTTGCTGTCAACCTTGATCTTTCCATTGTCAATCTGTAAATACTGAATACTCCACTGTCAATCTGTCAACTTGACAAGGTAAATTCGTGACAGCTGCCCTTATCCCTTTGAGGGCCTCTAATGCATTAATGCACCATGACCATCGGTCATCATGATGCATGAATGCATCCCTGGTGAGTAATGGCATGTACATTGCCAGCACTTCCTTGCTAATTGGTGCATTTTGACGCCCAATGGGTATGATGGACTCCTGCATGAGTGCCCCTTAAAGGTTTATGCATTACTACGAACCCTTTAAGGGCCATCAATTGTGCATCATGCCCATTGGTCATCATGATTCTCTAATGAAGGGTTAGTGAGCAGTCTTGCCTGCATTTCATTAGTACATCATGATGACCAATGGAGAGCATCTTATTCAGTGAGGTAAAATAAGCCTTCCTCACACAACCTTTAAAACCATGTTTTGGTCAGCCCTTCAATGCAACACAATTCTACCAGGTTTATGTTCCTTTTGTCGAGTCTAAGCAGAAATGGTAAAAACATTTAGCTTTGAAGATGAGTTTAAATACCCCAATTTGCATTACCAGAATGATTGTCCTTGGCACCAGACTTCACATGTTTAAAAAAAACTATTCATCACATTAATACAGGATTATAATCATTAACCCCTAGGTGCCCAAGCGTGCATTTAAGCGCGGTTTTTGGCTTAAATGCATGTATATTGACAGAAATTGTCATTAACAAACTTCTACTGATCCAATCTGCAAAGTTAGACCCTCTTTAGAATGGTCCTGACATCCCCATTACGATACACCCATTCATTTTGCTTTATCTCCACTATATCAAGCACAGGGAGTCAAAACTTGAAAATGAGCTGTCATTTTATGTGATTCAGTAGAGGGCAACCCTCCAGGGAGCTGATATCTGAAATAATACCAAAATGATGTTGGATCATATACACCCAAGTCCCCACACTCTAATGAGATTTTACAAGAACTGCTCATATCCATATAGACAATCCATACACTAATTGGTACTAACACATTATGTTTCCTGAGTGCAGTACACATGCATGCAGAATCTGCTTTGAAAAATCTATAAGGCTCAGGATTGCAGGGAATATAGACATAGATATATAGCCTAAGAGAGACCAAAAACTAACAAATGACAACAAACGGAATGTTTCAGTAACTATGGTTACCAGACCTGACTAGAAATGGCACATCCTTGAATGAAATTTATCATTAAGTTATAAGTATTCAGAAAATGCAATGCAGAGCTTATATCAAAAGAGAAGATCAAAATAAAACATGGTCTTATCAGCAAAGTGATAAAATTGTGAAATAATGCAAAATCTTCAAATAATTCTGGGCACAAAAAGGTTAAGGTTGTCTGCCAACCCGTTACAAGAACATCAGTTCCATGGAGATAGAAGCTCATGAGGATGCCACAGACCCCATAAACGAGAATTCCATAAAACACCATTAAAATTTCATTTCAAAAATGAGTATGGCTGTCGAGTAGAGTGGATGCACCAAGCTGGGGCTCCACATAAACTGGAGTTTTATTACTAACTCAAAGAGGATTGGCTTATTAATTGACACCAATTGACACATAAATGGTGGTAGAGTGCGTATAACCGCAAGTTAGTGACCATTCTGACCTTATTTGTAGTATTTTCACATGTTTTCATGTGCCAACACAGTTATGCCAGTAAACAATACCGCCGGTAAAGGGGCCGCGGCTGTCACGCCAACACCTGTACCAGACAAAAGTAGAAATCAGTCACGTAAAAGACAGCTGAATTCCCCGCTAGCGACCAGTTCTGATTCTAAAAAGCCCAAAGGAAGAAGGAAAAAAGTTCCCCAAAAAGCCGAAATGAACACCCCTAATCAGGCCAATGACTATATTACGCAGCAAAGCTACATCCAACCGCCACAACAAAGCATAAACAATGGTGTAGGACTGATGCAACCTGGCTATAGCTACTCAGTGATTCCCAACGTAAATCTAAATCAGATGGGAGTACCAATGGCAGGAGCAATCCCAACTAATTGGCAACATAATGAACAACAAACTGCACAACACATAAATGTACAACACGCACAACCGAGTGCACCGCATCAAAATCCACAGCAAATACAAAATGCTTTGTTAACGACACTTGGTGCAGTTCAAAAATTACAAGAAAGTATGCAAAGCACATTGATCAGCATGCAGGCTAATATGGCCACCTCTCAAGAGCTACATGACTTAGATTCGAAATTCACTCAATACAATGACAAAGCAATAGAAAAAATCGAAGCAGTAAAGACTGAGCTTGATTCCAAAAGTAAACTAGATGAAGAAAAGCATAAAGAGGAAATAGAATTTAGAATATCTACAAAAACACAGTTAGCTGAACATCAAGTCGAAATAAACAAAATAAAGAGCCAGCCAGCTAGTAAGCCACTCCCTAGTAGTGAATGGCCCAAACCCAATGAAGCGCGACCACCCGCACTAGTACCTGTCAACAATACCACATATGACACTCCAGCTAAAAAAAGAAACCTCATTATAAGTGGATTCAAAGAAGAGCACGATGAAAACACTCTAGAAGCAGTCAAAGTGTTGTTCTCTAGATTAGGCGGTACTTATACTGACGGTGACATACTGAAAGCATACAGACTAAGACCAATTGATGCAGGCAGGAGGGAATAGGTCTACACTAGGGTGCTTGCTTGTTTCTCCAATAAATCATTAGAAGACGCTATGCAACTGCGTTTTGGTCTCAGGCCCAAACTAAAATCAGACTTCAGTGAAAAGGGTATATTTTTCAATCGCGATGACCCAGCTGACATTAGAAATGCAAAATGGAGGTTTAGGGAAATTGCCTGTTACCACAAAGACAGGGGTCTTGACAATGTGAATGCAAATGATGACGGACTGATGGTTGATGACAAACAATACACCTTCTCTGATATTAATACTCTACCAGAAGAAGTGATGAATAATGCCGTCAAACTACACATCTGTAGCCCAGTTAGAAAAAAAATGCACTGGAGAGATCTAGAAATCGCAAAGAGAGAATGCGTCAAACAGCTAGTGGTCTAATTTTATAGGACCTTATGCTACATTCAGCAACCTATTCCCGGCCACAGTAAAATATTCAGCCCTCTTACCAACAGCCTATGAGGAATGAGAAAAGGAGTTCAGCTCAAATGAACAGGCTTTTACGTATAATCGGGCAATCTATGGTGGTAGGCAGGATCTGCGCCATATAGCTAGTTCAGTGTAAATTTGAACAAAATGCTGAGCTTGCAGATAGACTATTATCTACTTCAGGGCCCATCATTGAGTCGACCTTAGACCCCTGTTGGGGCGGGGGCTATTTATATGATAGCAACAGATGGGACACTGGCAGCTTCCCAACTGCAGCTTCCTGGGACAGAATCAGATGGGTAAAATCTTATTGGAAAGACAGTCTATGCTTAAAGCCAGGGCCTAAGGAACCCGTACACTAGCCGAGGCACAGCAACAAGTCATTGCATTACAGCCATGCGCAGCTACCCCAGCGATCGACAAGCCTAGTAATAGCAGTACCCCTGGACAGCTACCCACACCACCTGTAATAACTGACCACACATTGAACCTGCCTTCACGCAGCACTTTGGATTTTTCAAAGAGCACTGGTCAGCCGATGCACACTTGTAAACGTACATGACATTACTACAATTGAACCTAACACCACTACCCAGCAAATTGTCGTGAGTCCTCGTCAACCTGTGCGAAGTGGCTCACACATATTGCTAGATGGAACACGACATCGTTATAGCACAAGATCACCAGAAATAGCAATTGCTATGCCATGTGAGTCTAAAACACAATGGCGAAAGATGACGGAATGAGTTATCACTCAAAAAGGAGTCACCATTGATGACCAATCATGGCAACAGATGAAGACAATTTGCTGGGTACCTTGTGCAATGGTGCAGACGCAGGAGTAATCACCATGTGAACAGCAGGTGGGAAGAACTGCTAAAATCGGAAACCAATTGTACCCTAATTGGGGATTCTCGAGTGAAAGACATACATAGAGCTATCATGTTTGGTTATCTAGACCTGGTGGTATGCATGATGCATTAAACAATAAGTAGGGCAGCCTAAGGTAGGACCAAACCACCTTTATAATCGTCTCAGAGAAGGAACAAATAATGTGAACATAAACTGCTATGAACTTGCACGAAACACCCTGTTGTGTTGGACAAGTGGTTCCCTCCATGATATACAAATGGCCATTTATTGTGGATGGCATTAAGTGACAGAAGCAGCTGCCAAATAACTGAACTAAAACTGCATTATGAACTCTATCAACATATCGCTTATTGCAATACTAATTGCAAATCATATTCCTGATGGATCTATCCATTGTATGCGCTAGAATTTAGTCAAAATAAGTATAGGAATATAACAAGAACATTGTACCCAGTGAAACGTCTGTACTCATATAATAAAATGTCCTGGGGTAAGCTAGCTAATTTTATGCAATTTGTAAAGATGCCCATTATATATTTGAAATTAAGAACTGGAATGGATTGTGGGCCATGCTTCCTTGAGGGACCTGTATCCGTATTAAAATTCTTGGGGTATTATGTGATTCCATTGATGTCTATCACAGCTACTACAATGAGTTTATGACCAACCCGAAGGCTGAGAATCTTACCACTACTGTTATCATTAAAAATAACTCAGTGAGCATTAGCGATTCACACTGATAATGTAATAAAGATGGAGATTTAAGGAAAAACATACTGATGAATATAGTATTATCAACTATTAATAAGGATATCATTATGATAAACAATGACAATCTGGCACTGAATTAATACATCTTATATAAAAATGAAAATGTGCATTTAAATTGTATTCTATACATGAAAATGGTTATAATGGGTAAAATCTGCTCTAATGATAATTGAACTAATCATAGATTAAGTAACCACTAACACTATGATATATTATCGGAAAATGCCCTTGTAATCTGTGTCTACCAGTGATATTATAGGCGCCTTCTTCAATAACAAAGATTACAATGCAATAGAGTAAATAACATATCACTGTGCTGACCAACATGGCTGCGGAGCCCCATGGACACTGCACAGGGGAAACACCCCCTTATCTATCGTATCAGTCAAGGTTGAGTGTGCTCCCTTGTTTGCTACCCTAGTGTACCCTGGTATAACAACCCGGAGTTCACTCTCCCCCCTCCCCCCTTTGCCCAGCTTTCAGTAATACCCAGATAGCTAACTTGCTGAGTTAACCCATTGGAAAGGGCATCTTACTGTAACTACATTCTAGTACATTTATTCACTATACACTAATTATACCAGAAATGGATCCTGCTGCTAGGAAAGCACAACTTGTAAATACACAAACATATCTAGATAGTTTCAAAGGCGTAACTGTGGTAACTTGCAATGCCAGGAGCCTAAGCCAAAAGAATTTACTAGACATGAAGCTTAGTCTGAACTGTGATTTTCTAGGTGTCTGTGTAACTTGGTTAGACGATCGAAGTGATGGGATAATGCAACATTGGCATGGTAAGATGCTATTCAGATTAGACAGACTCACCCAAGGTGGAGGTGGATTATTGGTATACGTGGATGAATATTTCGGCCCTTTCTGTACAACACTTCATGATTTATGTTACATGGAAGACTGTATTGAGGTGCCAACCCTACTAGTGCAGAGGCCCAAGTACAAATCCATGATAATAATGAATACGTATAGTCTGCCTAATAAGGATGTACATACCTCTATAGAGAGACTGGAAGTCACCCTTAAGGCCGTAGATAGAGATAAGTTTGAGCTATGGGTGGTTGGTGATTTAAATATAAATACACGTGATAAAAACAGTGTTGGTGCAAAAAAGATTTTTTATTAATGCAGAAAGCATAATCTTAAAAGGCTTAATGAAGAAATAACTCGTCCTAATGAACATAAAAATAGAGGGACATGTATTGACCATATTTTGACTGACTGTAACATAATTAGACACTCAGGAGTGCTTGATTGCCTCATTGCTGATGTTTATAATGTTTATGCTTGTCGCAAAAAACTTAGAGAAGTCCACTGTGAGCTCAACTTCACTGCTAGATCATACTGGCATTATAATCAGAACGATCTCATTGAATACCTAAGTGATCTGGACTGGGGTGACTTTCATAACACAGTGGATCCCCATACACAACGGGACTTTATCCATTATTATATTACCTTGACATCACGTGCCCAATAAAGACAATAAGAATTAAATAGAAATCAAAACCATGGGTAAGCAATGAGACCATTGAACTCATTAATGATAGCCAACAACTAATATCTGAACTAAAAAGGACTAAAGAGCCCTTAACGTTACACACTGTGAGGACCATGAGAAATAGAATACTGATAATGGAAAAAAATGACCACGTTTTATATTTGCTAGAACAAACAGCTGGTGACCCCACCAGATTTTGGGGAGAAATCACTGAATTATTAAACCAAGTGACAAAAAATCTAACCATACAGCTCGTTATTGATCTGACTGGTGCAATTATTCCTAAAAAGGAAATGGCCATTTACATTTAAGATTATTTTGCCACAATTTGACATAATCTATTTTCAAAATTACCGCAAACAGGTATTCTGATACCAGATCCAAATATCCCAGCTGATGCTGAGGAAGTGGACCTATATAAGCTCATAGATGACGAAGAGGTGCTATCACTAATTAAGAAGATAAATATACATAAATCTAGTGGCATAACGGGAATTAACAGCAAGGTCCTGAAAGATGTCCTAATGTACTTATCTAATGAGTTAACAATTATCTTTAGAAACTCTGTAAATGAGGGTATTTTCCCAGTCCCCATACCGAAAAAGAGCAACTTAAACATATAAAAAATTGGCGTCCCATCACTTTATTGCCACTTCCTGGTAAATTATTAGAGAAACTTATTCACAAGTAGTTGATTACCCCTCTTGAGGAAGAAAATATTTTATGTGAAAACCATTTTGGTTTCCGCAAGGGCCGAGGTACTTCAGATGTTTTTCATGTACTCAAAGACATACCCCAGCAAATTGTCGTTATCTGTCACCATGATTGGTAATCAATGGTGACTCCTTTTTGAGTGATAACTCACTGCGTCATCTTTCGCCACTGTGTGTCAGTCTCACATGGCATGGTGATTTATCACAACAGTCACCAACATGATCTCACTCACTGTGTGAGTGTGTGCCACCCCTTGTCATCCCTCACAAAGCATGGTGACCTCTCACCACCATCGTCAACATGGATCTAACTCACAGCATGAGTATGTGCCACTGCCTGTCAACTCTCACTCAGAATGGCGGCTTATCACAACCATCGCCAACATGGATCTGACTCACTGTGTGATTATGTGCCACTCTTAGTCAGTTCTCACTCAGAATGGCGACTTATCACCAACATTGCTAATATGGATCTCACTCCCTGCGTTAGTATGCACCACTCCCAGTCAACTCTCACTCAAAATAGCAGCTTATCACCACCATCGCCAACATGGATCTCACTCACTTCGACAATATGTGCCACTGTCTGTCAACTCTCACTCAGAATGGCGACTTTTCACCTGCATTGCCACATGGCTCTAACTCACTGCGTGAGTTTGTGTCACTCCTAGTTAATCTTCTCTCAAAATGCGACTTATCACCACCATCGCTGACATGGATGTTACTTGCTTATCACCACCATTGCCAACATTGGTCTCACTCAATGTGTGAATTTGTGTCACTCCAAGTCAATGCTCTCTGAGGATTACATCATCTGTCACTCACTCTCACTCAAAATGGCAACTTATCACCACCATTGCCAAAGTTGTTGAGACAGCACCACTGTTCAACATATTGCCTATCTAGGAAGTGTGGGCATGAAGTATAAGTCCCATATGTATCAAATGTTTCACACTGATTTCCATGTAATACTTCAGAGTTGAATCAAACAAGATTATATAGAGAAAATATCAATTGAACTTAGATAGAGGTATCTCTAAAATGAAAGCAACTATCCCTAAACACCTTTTCTCTGGTTACAGGAAAAATACATAGGGAAATATCTACATGAACACCTTGTCTATGGTTAGAGGGAAGATACATATGGCAATACCTTCTCTGGCAAGACATACTTTGATTTGGCAGATGTAAGGCTGCATGATTACCAATATCAATGATCATGAGCTTTTCATCTAACAAGGTGAGTGATCACCAGCGTCGCCATCACTGGTGAGTCTGAGTGATCACCACTCTCGCCATCTATGGTGAACCTGAGCTATGACGTGGTGTGGGTTTCATCTAGCGAGGTGAGTGATCACTTGTGTCGCCATCCCTGGTGAGTGTGGGTGATTAAGATCCTCACCATCTGTGGTGAACCTGTGCTATCACAAGGTACGCGTTTCATCTAGTGAGGTGAGTGATAACCCGAGTGACCATCCCCCGTGAGTGTGAGTGATCACGATCCTTACAATCCATGGTGAACGTGCATTATGGCGTGGTGTGTGTCTCATCTAGCGAAGTGAGTGATCACTCATGTCGCCATCCCTGGTGAGGATGAGTGATCACTTATATCACCATCCCTGGTGAGGATGAGTGATCACTCATGTCACCATCCCTGGTGAGGATGAGTGATCACCATCCTCGTTATCTGAGGTGAGGTCATTGTGATCACCACCATTGCTATTCCTGGTGATCTTGTGCTATAGCGACGTCGTGTTCCATCTAGCGACATGTGTGAGCCACTTCACACAGGTTGACGAGGAGTCACGACAATTTGCTGGAACATGATAACATTGATGATGGCCTAATTACTGTTGCATGTTTCATTGATTACTGCAAAGCATTTGATAGTGTTTACCACCCCATAAAAATACAAAATTTTGCAGATTAAATGTGCATTGAAAGATCAAAAAGTGGCTAGTGGACTATTTAGCACACAGGTCACATGAGACCATAGCTAACGAGAACCGCTCAGACCAGAAAAGAGTTTTGTAGTCCCCCAGGGTTCAATTTTAGGCCCTTTACCTTTTGTATTATATATTAATGACCTTCCTAGTGTCTTAAAAAATAGTAAATATGCCATGTACACCGATAATGTTATCATTCATCTCGGAGCTAGAACCCAGGAATTGGCTGTTGAACTTTAACAGGAGGACATAAATCATGTATATAATTGATGCAATGAAAATTTCATGACTGTGAA
Source organism: Acholoe squamosa (assembly GCA_949317995.1). Classification (NCBI taxonomy): domain Eukaryota; kingdom Metazoa; phylum Annelida; class Polychaeta; order Phyllodocida; family Polynoidae; genus Acholoe; species Acholoe squamosa. The sequence goes on along the minus strand of OX439043.1, from coordinate 19,461,103 downwards.
TGAAACCAAATCGATGACTATGCACTTTGGCTCGTCCCACAAATTTAAAAACCTAGAGGCATCTATCTTAAAGTTTAGAAACGCAAATCTGCCAACATGCAACTCGTACACATACTTGGGTGTAGATCTAGATGGTAAGCTGAGTGTTGGTCCCCATATAAGTAAAGTAAAGAAATCACTCGGCAACAAAATGTACAAATTATCAAAGTTAAGAAACTCTATGACTCAAGATGTTAGTCTGGCAGCGGCCAAGTTAATGAATTAGCCAAGTTACAGTGTATGCAAAATTCAGCCCTTAGAACTTGTCTAAAGAGGAGAATGCGACAAATTAGCATCAACGATTTGCATAATGAATGTAAAATTGATAAGTTGAACCGTCACAGAAAATTACAATTACTAAAGATAATGTGGAAAATGGCCCATAATGGACATACAATAGTAATTGAGAATATTAGAACTAGAGCTGACTATAAACTGAAATTTGCTAGGAGGCGAGCAAGAACCAACTTTTACCAGAAATCCCCATATTATAGAGGAATAGAGTTGTTGGACAAATTAAGTGCCAACACACAGTCCTTAGTATCGCTGCGACAGTTCAACATGGCTATACGCAAGCTAAATATCTACAACAGCGACTAGTATCACCAATGGTTATCTTATGTTATCTACATGTATACATTAAAATGTCTTTGTACCATCAATATCATCTCCTAGTCAGGACCAGGCTTTTAACTGTAACTGTGACTGGCTGCTGAAAACTGTTCCAACGGAAGAAGCTCGCAGAATAAATAATCAATCAATTAAAGAGAAAGAGATGTTATTATTAATCAAATTACTATCTATGACAAAATTGATATTATTGCCATTCCTATGATGTGAGCCATTCCTTTGATGTGATCGAAGAGTTTTTACTGTATTTTTCCAATTTTCTGTCTTTTCTGGAAAAATCCTTTGCAAATACAAATAAAATGATAATCTGTTATTTTCTTTCTATGAAAATCAAACTGAGTAAAGAGGTGCTTGAAAATCCCATCGAACGATTTAGAATTTTCTGTAGATGTAAATAGACTCTTTTAGAATTCAAAAATATGCACTTTCAAAATTCTAAGGTTACCTACCCCCCCCCCTAAATCGATGCCAAGAAATCCAATGGTGCTATTCCTAATGGTTGCTTAGCAACAGTTCTTTTTATAAAAAAATATTCCAATTTCAGGGGCAATGGTGAAAACTATCATTTTTGCAAGGTATTTTCACGATAATAATTTCACAAGAAAGAATTATAGCTATATCATGAAATTTCTTGTGCATGTTCCTCAAGACCTATATTTTCCATTTCAATTAAGAAATTACTAGAAAAGAAAGATTCTTTTTTTACGATTTTTTCACTTTTGTTGTTGCAAACTCATGAGCTTGAGCTTGGAGTGTGATCACACTGAACTCACAAATTGTAGATGAACATCTGAAGCTTTTGGCCTGTAACAAACATTTATGATTTGAATAGATTCCATTTTGGGTCTTTTTCTATCTCTTTTGGAAAGGTCCATGACTTTCTTAAGATATAAAATGGATGAAGTTTGAAATTAGTTTAGATGATGGACTGTGCCCGTTTATCGCCATAATACATAACTACAAATACCAATGAGTTAATAAAATGACCACTCTGGTTAAAGAAGGCAGACAAAAAGAAAAAAAAAAAAGAAATTATGGCCTCTCTATGCTTATCAGTTGCAAGCTTGGGGCTTCCATTCACAGACTAAAATATGGCTTCCAATAATGCCTGTGTCAGTGCCATGTGGAATTGGGACAGTTCCCCTTGACCGCCCAATACAACAAGACTAGAAGAATAATTATTGCTATTAGCCCCATCTTTATGGGAGGGAGTGCTCAGAGGAAGGTAACAGTAAAATCAACTATGAAAGGAGCTATTTTAAATACAGAATCCTTGGCTATTATAATCACCCAAGCTCTACCATACTCCATTGCTAATGTCAGGCATAGTGCATGATTAAACCTGGTATAAAGGCTGATCTAGCTATGTCTGATATGTATTTCGGAGAATAGATTGAGATTTTGGCAAGACACTTTCACAAGTAGCCTGACAATAAATAATATGGAGAAGGTCGAAAATTGTTATATTTCAGCCCAGTTTTAAGTGAATGTGATTTTTGTTACATTCTTTTAGAATGTCTGACTTCATCACATAGCTCCCTACACCATAATTCAGAACGACCAAAGGATTTACTTACAGAAAAGGAAAAGAATCTACTAATACTTAATTCCTATCAAAAATAGGGTGAATGCATATGATGTTCAGTTGTGCGGATGCGGAAAGGGTATAATGGCACCTTAGAAATAAAACATTGGTTGGGTGTGTCAGCTAGTATAATGGCTTGAAATAGCCAGGCAGAAAGCAGAAAATGCAATTTGACAATATCCACGAGCAGCTGATGTGGGTGACGTAGTGTTTTGGTGAAGAGGCTTTTAGACTGCAAATTACATGCTATCAGGTCGGCATTGAAATGTCATTCAATATATCATACTTCTGCATGCCAAACTGGGTGTACTATAGATTGTGTGACCTAAGGGGCCGGTGGAGTTCTGGGGGGGAGCAATTTCCAGTTTCTCTCCAGTTTATTATGATTATGTTCAGAACAAAAAAAAAAAGGTACATGTAAATATTTTCTGCAATAAAGAATTTATACCAAAAAAGAGGTATTTGTGTTCCCCTTACAGTAGGCATCGTTTGTAGAGGTCAGCTTCTACTACCATTAATTTAATCTGTCTGGAGGATAATTTCTTTTCATGACTGGATTTGACTGCTCACTTTAAAATCGTAGAGGGAACCATTACTTTAGTGACAATACAGCCCAATAATCATGTAGCACCAGTAGCACTATGATTGCCCTATCAAATACAATGTAATTGCTATATAAGTTCCAGGGGCTTATTCTCAACTTTTCGGAAATCACAAGATTATTTTTAGTAGAAAAGGTCATTCTAAAAAGATGGGACCCATCAAGGGAGAACACTCCTCTGCGGGGGATTTTTAATTCCCCATTTGACCACCAGGGGGCATTGGAGGGCAAAATTACTCTAAAATCATTATAAAAATGTGTTAGGCTAATTTTCGATGCAGAATTCAATGGTTTCATTTAAGATGCACCTTTTTCGGTAGAAATGGCCAAAATTTGGATGGTAAAATTTTTCATGAAAATCCACCTATATGCCTGTTACTGGTTGCCATGGCAACCATTTCAAAAATCTAGATTTTTATGCCAATTTTTGGGGATACTCACCAAAAACCCAAAAAAGAAAATATGAATAGAAAATTCCTTTTAGAACAAAATCTATGATAAAAATCATGATATTATTATTATGAAAAAGGCTAATTTATTGTGTTTTTAGACATTAATGTATTTAGAGCTTAATCATCGATTTCAGATATGAATAATGACACATGTTCAAGGAGGGGTTCTGACATAACTACTAGGAATATTTAGCCCCATGATGTCTCATTTTAAAGATCTTGAGATAAACTTTGATTATGAATTTCCCTGCAGAGGGGTGTTTTTGCTTGTCTGGTCACAGATAATTTTTGAATGGTCTTTTACACTGATATTCAGAACATAAGGACTAATTTCTATATTTATAAAACCATAAGACAATGTCAAAAAATTGAGGTAAACCGTCTTTTCAAGATGATCATTTACAACCTAATTTCATACTTTTCAAAATAGTGGTGTTGTAAGGTAAATGTAGATCTATATCATAATGGAAATAGTAGCAAGTAGACGCCTAATTTGAATCAAGTTCACACTAGATTTCTCCACAATAACACTGTCTAAGAAAATTTCACTTTTCGAAAAAAGCAGAGCTGAAGCCTACTAATTCCTGTGCATTCTGACCTGGGGAATTCCTATGCATTCTGACCTGGGAAAAAATAACATCCATTTTTTGCTGGCGGCACTCAATTTTGAGATACCCATAAGACCAAGTGATTTTTAACAAGAAGAAATCGCTTTGAAAGAACTCTGGCTTAACTTACCCTTTCTCTCCTCCACTCCCAGCGTCTGTTGTTGTGTTGCACTCTTTGAGGAGACTATCCCTCTGCTCGATCTGTTGTGGAGTTAGATTCTCAAGGGGATCACTGACTTCTTTGTCTCATCTTTTCCCTTCCCCTTTGCCTTCTTCTTCTTATTCTTCTTCTTCTCAACCTGACCATCTGGAGACCCATGGGCAGGGATGTGCAACCCCCGGTGCTTTCTCCACCTTTGCTGGGCTGTTAAAGGCTGCTCAATTCCTGACTCTGAGGCCGCCTGCTGGACTTCAGGATCTTGATCGTCGGGTGCCTCAAATACCTGTTCATCTGACTCTGTGTCTGTTTCATTTACCTCTCTGTATACTATGTCAGAGGCTGACTGCACATGGGGATTGGTGGGCGCCTCAGAAACCTGTTCATCTGACTCTGTCTCTATTTCATTTACCTCCATGTAGACTATGTCAGAGTCAGAGGCCGACTGCACATGGGGATTGGTGGACACCTCAGGAACAGTCTGTTTGTCTGACTCTGTGTTCTCTGTCACATTTACCTCCCTGTGGACTATTTCAGAGGCTGACTGCTGTTATGTCGGGGCCTCAGGAACCTGTGAGTGTTCATGTGAGTGTGAGGCTGAAATCTGCTGGATATCGGGTTGTGTTGGGGCCTCAGGAACATCTTCATGTGACTCAGAGGCCGACTGCCATTGTGACGGGGCCTCAGGAACCTGTTCATGTGAGTGTTCATGTGAGTGTGAGGCCAAAGTCTGCTGGGCATCGGGTTATGTTGGGGCCTCAGGAACCTGTTCATGTAAGCATTCATGTGAGTGGGAGGCTGAAGTCTGCTTGGCATTGGGTTGTGTTGGGGCCTCAGGAACCTGTTCATGTAAATGTTCATGTTCATGTGAGGCCGAAGTCTGCTGGACATCGGGTTAGCCTCAGGAACCGACTTAGACTTCTTGCCCTTGCTCTAGTTTTTTGCAGGGTCTTCTGTATTTAAGGAAATGAAGACTGAATTATTTATACATTCCTCATACAATATAGAGGAAAGAAGACCAACAGGGATAATCTTTTTAGACCAACAGGGCTAAAATAGAAGTGAGCTTCCAATGAACTATGTTGTGCTGCCGACTGGTCCACATGTATAATATTTTTGCACCTTTATTTAGACTGTCACTGATGTAAGTTAAAGACAGCTGCTCAGAGGACTGTTCCTACCTTTTTCTCGGCCTGGCTGTTGACGAGGGGTACAAGGCTGTACGAAATCTTCTGTTTCTGAATCTGTATGTTCGGGCACATTTTTCTTCTTCTTTGGTCTAGCAGACTTCTTCTTCTTTGATTTATCATGTATGCCACTGGAGGCTGTTTAATATGGGGAAAAATTGTAATGTATGAAAGACAAGTTTGCAAGTTTGCTTCGATTTTTGATAGGTTCTCTCCTTATTTTAAATTAGCAAGATTCTTAATCATTGCACACTGTTTTTTTACAAAGCCATTTTGAAGCTAGGGCAGGGAGTGTGAGATGCAGCCTACACATACACTTTCACAGACCTTACGATTAAATATGGTTCACTAATGCAAAACCTACAGCTACCCTTTATTGATCAACCATGAGATAAAACTTACAGGGTTTCTCCTTGTCTTCCATGTAGCGGACTGTACGTGGATGAGGGGGTTGAGGAGAGGAGGTGTCTGGTGAGGAGGAGGGGTCCAGTGAGGAGGGGGGGTCTGGTGAGGAGGCATCCTTCTTCTCTGACCACCACGGCTGCTTTTCATCAGGGAGGGGAGTTATGGTCACTGCAGGTTGAGGGATGTCTTTGGTGGATTTCTTTGACCGCCACCACCTTGGTGGATTTCTTAAGCTGCAGCGGACCTACCCTTAGCAGCCTGTGCCTGTGCCCTTGTAAATGGAACCTGCTCAGAGAGCTCAGGGAGCTCTTGGAATTTATGAAAACAAAGTGAGATCTGTTTGAGCTACTAGGTTAAAATTCTGAGGTGCGACAAACTGACACGCCAAGGCGACAAACTGACACACATGTCAGGAATGAATCATTACCCCATATTAAAATCGGGGTTGTTTTGTTGCTAGTTAGCTTCTGCATGCCTCATAATAGACTTAGGCCTAGTAGATGTATGCTAGTGGCATTACATAGGGAAGCTTAATTTCCTTTTTTGATCTCACATGTAAAATATACATCTAGATGCCTATGACATTAAAAAAACAAAACACAGTAGACCAAGATGCTCAGATTCAGATACTGCGACGTCTGAGAGGTTCCTAGATAAGCGTGACATGCTTCGTTGTTCACTTGGCAGAACCTAGCACACCGAAGGTATCTACATGTCACTCATACCTATTTGAAATGGAAAGGAACCCAGCAAACATCTAGTGATCTCCGATTCTACCAGGTAAAAAAAAAAATGAAATAAATGTCATGGGTGGATGTGAGACCAAAAGTGAAATTAAGCATTTTTCTGTCGCCACTCTCTCTTTTGGGCCAGAATGTTGACTAACAGGGTATTTTTTTCAATGCATAGCTATAAATGACAAAGAACATTCAACAAGCACAGTTGAAACATTGATTGCATTTAAACATTGATCACATTTACAAGTAATTTTGGCCTTTACGTGGAGTCTACATCAAATTTATATTACCAGAATTAGAACTCAGGTCTAGAGAGATAAATGATTTTAAATAAATAAGAGAAATACTTTAAATTTTAAGTATTATTAAAATAAATGTAAACGTGTGCCATAATTTTGATACATTAACATCTTATACAAACCATCTGATTTTCGCTTTTAAGACATCCTCTTTTGTTCCAAGATTTTGGCATACAGAACAGTCCCTTTGGGAGGTAGAGAGGCCTGGAAAAAAGTGAAAAGAAATTTATAAACATTACTTTTTTTTCTAAATTCTTAAAAAATTACTTCAAATTGTTATTAGTAACTTAGCAATGTTATCTTGAGAAGTTTGAGATAAAACTTTATTAATAGTCTGATTGAAATCACTTTGTGTTGTTCTTATCTCTTTTTTATGTATCCTTTCATCATCCTTTCTCTCCGGATCAGATCTGGCAGCTTGGTCAGGCCTTCTAGACATAACCCGGCTGAGGTCTCTAGATATACACGCGAGAGTTGCTCCTGTTGCTAGTTCTGCTGTTGTTTCAGCTCACACTGATGGTGCTTCTCTTCTTACTTTGAAACCCTCTACGGGTATCAAGAGGAGTTTTACCAAGAGTGGTGACCAATCGTCCAAGAAGAGAAAAGCGCTAGTGAAATGTGAACCACCTACACCTTCCACAGTCCCCAGATTGGAGTTCTTCATTGACGGTCTGAAGCTGGAGATCTGGCTTGACGGGGTCAGGATCTCCAAGGAACGCTGCAGCGCCGTAAAGTGCACCTCAACGCCCACCAGAAAAGTAAACTTCACCACTGACGCATTCCTCAAGTGGAAAAGTGAAGGGTAATACCTAAATTTAGTCCTCTAATCCGGCGAAGGAAATTGCAAAAAAATCACCTGTCGACACAAATCTCTCGACGGAGTGACTATTCCTCCCATAATATGCACTATACCGGAGGGTGAGGAAATTTTCACCAGGAATTGGCTCGCAATACAAACCGGAGTCAGGGCACACGGGAGTCACGTGAGTATAACAAACTTCCAAAGAAGTACAGAAACATGTGGAAAGTTCTTTTTCCCAGGTTGACTACTTGAAAGTGACTCGAAATCCCATGACAGAGAGTGACATCATATCCTCTATGAAAGATGGGGAAATGTTCAGTTTGATTCAGGTGGACGTTACTACTCCTCCTCACCTACGTGAATACTTCGAAAAAATTACTCCTGTTTTCAAGAATGTGACCATTTTGAAATCCGACATAGGACCTCACATGACAACAAAAACCTGATGAACGCTCCTCAGATATCCTTGATAGGTAGTTACCTAGGAAAAAAGACTCTCTTGGAACACCTCTTCTTTAGTGGTATTAGGATCATGGCTTTATAGTCACCGAAGTGCACCTGTTCATAGAATACTTTCCTAGAAGTCCCTTTGCCGGTATTGAATTATTGACCAATTCGTGGCGGTTCAAAAAGGGTACAGAGTTGAGCACAGATCTCTTTGAAGTAGAACTGCAACCAAAAAAAGTCAGGAACAATCTTACTGGCATACTGATTCATGGTGTACCAGTACGCCAAGTTGAAAATGTTAGCGTTCACGTTCGACTTTTTGGATAAATTTCTAAGCTCTAAGCTTGCCTTTTTTTATTTATATAAAAAATATCTCACTATAGTCACACCCTCATCTACATAATAAACCACACCTCTTTAGGCTAATAAGTTCATGTAACTACTTGCTTGTTGCATACAGCTGACTAACGTTATGACATGTGGACAGCCAACCAATCAAGAGGTCTCCACTTTTTTTTTTTGGCACAAAAAATAAAAAATAGAGTCACGTCACCAAATTTTTCAAATTTCCCACCAAAATGATGACCTCTGATTGGTCCATTCAAATTAGGGTCATGTGACCTTATTTGCATAATAGAGGTCACTTGAACTAAACAGCCAGCCAATCAGAGGGTGCCATTTTGGAGGCACAGCACACGGGGTTTGGGTCGCGTGACCATTTTGAATTTCCTGCCAAAAGAGAGGGTTCTGATTGGTCCATTGTGCCACACCATGGGGGGTCTAGGTCAGGTGACCCCACATTTGAATTTCCCGCCAAAAGGGAGGTCTCTGATTGGCTGCATCCCCAGTGAGTAATATCCTTAGATTAGCTATAGTCCAGTCCAGATACATCCTATACTACTGGCGTGTAATAACCATTGTTAAGCATGATGCACCAATTAGCCAGCAGACTCGCCAACACTGCATTGGTGCATCAATCCAGCTGGCAGGGTGTGCAACAACCCTGTAGGATTGGCATGGATACATGAGTAAGCCCTGGTGAGTCAACCACAAATTTATGCTATATTCATGGTGACCCTACAGAGTTGATGCACTGAAAAATCAGCAAAATTTGATTCTGACTTGACAGATAGACAGGGAAATGTATGGTTGACAATTACTTCAGCCTTTACCTTTTTATCTTTTTCATCTGAGGAATGAAAAAAGAAGTTGCTTAATTAAAAAGGCGTGACCTTTCTGTATATAAGAACATAATACATGGAACACCTGTCCATTAGTTGTCGGTTATCCTTGTCTAATAATTCCAAATGCAATGAGTTAAAGCTCCAACCTGACTGTCAAAAAATTCAAATGAATAAAATCAATTGACATTTTAATGATTCATTGAAATAAAACAGGGCAGAACAGGACAGAGCATCTGGTCTTTTAGCACATTAACCCTTTAAGGGCCACCGCCGGCATCAGACAGCATCTGAAATGTCCCTAAAACACCACTGCCTCAGGGCAGCATCAGTGGGCTGCCCAAGGGCATCAATACTCCATTGCTGCATTACCTATATTGCAAGGTTGTAATATCATTTCACCAATATAACAGTGTTTGTAAATGAATACACTTATTTTCTCATTAGAAAAAGTTTTACCCTCCTCAGATGCTAATTTTATGGCAGCATGATATGCCCATCCTTGCTGCCGAAGGACATAGGGATGCTAATCCTGACCTACTGACTATGTTGAGGGCCAGCAGTTAAAGTGTCAAATACTTAACAAAAAGGGAGACACACTACATCCCCAAAGAGCATTGTTTTCTGTGGCACATTTAAACTGACTCCCACCATAAAGTTACAGCAGGAGAAACGATAACAAGAAAATATAAACAAAAATCGGGTCAACCGGAGAGCATAACTTTTGGCAGGGTAAAACGAGCCTTTCTCTCAAAAACTCTTAAAGCCATGTTTTAATCAACCCTTTAATGCCACATGATTCTTCAAGGTTTATGTTCCTTTGTTCAGTACCATCAGCAGAAATGGTAAGAACATTTAGACCAAACATGCCATGCTGGGGGGGGGGGGCTCAGTTACTCCTCAAATTGTCTAAAGATGAGAGGAATACCCGAATTTGCCATCCTTAGAATGATTGCTCCCATTGCATCGGACTTCACATGTTTAAAAAATTATCTATCACATCAATACTGGATTATGATTATTTCGGTTTCCATGGAGTCTGATCACACTCTTCACACAAATTGTATATGAACATCTTAAGTTTTTTGCATGTCAGAAACATTTTTAATTTGAGTGGAGTTTGGAGTCTTTTTTTATTCCATTTTGAAAGATCCATATATTAGTTCAGCTGATGGATTATGTTCCCTTATCACCATAATGCATAACTACAAATGCCAGTTAGTTACTAAATAAAACAACCATACCACTTAAAGAATCAGGCAGAAAGAAAAAGAATTAAAGTCGCCTATTGTTGAAACAAAGTGGGAGCTTTCTGGAAGGTGTACTAAGAATCTATGTATGCATCTCTCTGAGAAGGGAATATCCCAGGGCTACTTTCCTTCCCATGATGAGGCATAGTATGGCTATGCACCTCAGATAGTGGCCTCTCTATACTCATCAGGTGCATCCTCCTCACCTATTTCCAGGTCAGTAGATATGAATAGTTCCATGGGGGGCTTCCAATTACAGAGTTAAAATATGGCTTCAAATAATGCCTGTGTCAGTGCCAGGTGGAATTGGGACAGCTCCCCTGGGCCTCCCAGCAAAAGGAAACCCCAGTAATTGCCATTATTAACCCCAGCCTTCAGCAGAGAGCAGCAGAAGTTAGCTCTACAATAATGATAAGTGTATTTCTAATACACAATGCTTGGCCATTAAAATGACAAAAGCTCTACCATACTCTATGGTTAATGTTAGGCGTAGTGCATATACAACATGTGCATGATTCACTTTTAAGTGAATGTGGTCTTTGTTGCACTCTTTTAAAATACTTAGCTCCCTACACCATAATTCAGGGTCCAAGGATTTATTTACAGAAAATAAAAACAACCTACTAATACCTCAATCCTTTAAAAAAAGGCGAGAACCATATGATGTCCCCAGTTATGAGGTATAATAACCTTGTGGAGGAGGTAAGGGTATAATGGCATCTCCGAAATAAACCATTGGTTGGGAGTGTCCGCTAGTATAACAGCTTGAAATATCCAGCCAGAAAGCAAATAATGCAATATGACAATATTCATGAGCAGCTGATAAGGATCGCATAGTCTGTTAGTGAAGAGGCTTTTAGACTGCACATTCTATCAGCTTGGCATTGAAATTCTATTCAATATAGCACACATTTACATTCCAAACTGGGGTACTACATATTGAGTGCACTTGTTTTATTGGTTTTCTCCATACAGTAAGCATCTACTACCATTAATTTGATCTGTCTGAGTGATGGGTTTGTGCAGCTGGATTGTATATTCTTCACATACTGCACTTATTAAACTCACAAATGATTAAAATACGATCTTCCTAAGATTTATATAAGAACAAAGAGGCCCTATGTTATTTGTATATACATATGATACGTCAGTGCGTACCAGTCAGTGCGTACCAGTATGCTTTTAAGAGCTCTAGACCGATGAGAAGTCAGTTTTATAGGTCAGCCACCCCCTCTTTTCTCTATTGACCAATCAGCGCACAGGATTCTGTTGATGACGTCATAGGCAAGATGGCTATGTAAACAACATTCTCGTCGATGTAAATCATTTTAACGATGTAAACAACAAAATACAAAATGTAACAACTTTTTTTTTGGTAAAGAAAGGTAGAAATAAGGCTTGTGATCGTGTTATAAAGTTTGTATTAAACTCACATGACTCGTATTTCACATTTGGCTCTTGAGGCATATGGCCTTATTTATAGGCCATATGCCTCTCGAGCCATATGCCGAAGACTCCTCATACTCGCTCAATACTGGCTATTTTCCAAAATCACAATAGGAATATCATTTAATTTGCAATTGTAGAGCTGTGTTTGATAACAGTACCGTGGTGCCTAACAAAGTGACCTCCTGACCACCTTGGACCAGAGCCCAAACTGGGTCTCATTACCTACAATTCAAGACAAAGATATAGTGTAGTAAAAATTCGTCATAGGTGCACAAGTTATCAATTCAATAGTCAAACTCAAGCACATGTATTGTTTCTAACTGGAATCTCAACCAAAGACTCTGCTTCTTAAATATGGAATATTCCATTAATGTCTCAAGATTTTCAAAAGTGTCAGTTTCCATGATTTGCAACCATCATGCTGCTATAGCTATAGGGACGGCAACATTTATCTAAAGAAGTTCTGTTTTCATAATATCTGCCTCTCTGTTTTAGCAATAATATTATTACAAATCACATTTACTTTTCTTTTTAGGTTATCAAAAGCTCAGTAAATTAAAAGTTAAACGTTGGATGTAGGCATTTTAATAACACTGGCTTATAGTTGGAATGGTTTATGATGCCCTATTTGCTCTCCGCTACACTGTATAGAATCAATTAGGCTAAACTTAAATAGACTAATGTCACACAAACTATACGTTGCTAACATGAATTGATATCTAAATTACATTTACGTTGGCTTCCATCAAATAACTTGTTGGTCTGATATTGGTTGTAAGTCAAGCGTAGGCCCCTCTCCTGTGAATGATGTTGGATGGTCAATATTGACTTTAATATTTTCCTTTGAAATATCACAATAAAATTATTACACTAGATAGACTACAAACATTACCTTGGTCTATTCGAAAATTGGTTTGTTATTGGTCTCCTTTCCATTTTCGTTCAAATGAATCAGATGGCAGTATGTAACTTCAGATATCAATGTTACTACAGGGCCCAAATAAGGGAATGTCTGTGGACCTCTCTGCTCTCACAATACTGAGGCCATGCACTCCAAACTACCCGCTGGCGTCCTCTCCCTACTACAGCTCAGAAAATGCTCTTTTATCATTGTCTTTTCTCATGGCATTTAATATGCAACACCCTGATCTGTCAAGAAAATGTAAATGCTGTTGTCAAATGAATGAAAAAATAAAGATTATATACATGATCCCTCGCCATTGTAAAATAGCTTGCTGCAGCATTGCTCACACTAATTGTCCCAAAACCCCAAAAGCTGATCCAACACTTCTTGGTACCATATTCATGAGTGTATTGTCAACAATTGTCAGATTAGCATCCGGCTTCAGCTAACCCACTTGGCAAAACACGTGTTTTTTCAACCAATTTTCAACCAAATAAACCAATAAGGAAATCAATAAAAACGTTTTTTAACGTTAACAAAACGTTTTTTTTATGCCAAGTGGGAAGCTAATTGAACTAACTGCCCCTTAAGACATTGTCAATAAGTCATTACCAGTGCTACGTTTAACAATTATTAATAAGTTTACAATATTCTACCAGTATTTTCCCCTATTCCAAATAGAAGGAGAATAATGTTTTGACTTTACCCTATCTGCATGACAAACCCTGATTGTTAGCCAAGAATGTGGACTTCTTTAAACCTTTGTCAGCAGCTCTAGTGGTGCTTTAATATCCAGTGCCCATTCACGATCATGACGCATGAAAGCTCAGGCAAGATACTCTCATCAATCCCTACAGCCTACCCAGCAAATTGTCGTGAGTCCTCGTCAACCTGTGTGAAGTGGCTCACACATGTCGCTAGATGAAACACGGCATCGTTATAGCACAAGATCACCAGGAATAGCAATTGCTATGCCACGTGAGTCTAACACACAGTGGCGAAAGATGACGGAATGAGTTATCACTCAAAAATGAGTCACCATTGATGACCAATCATGGCAACAGATGACGACAATTTGCTGGGTATGGTTAGCACCAGGTGGAGGTTAGCAATACACTGAGGCAGCACACATAGAATCATTGCTACATAGGTATTCGTGCCGATAAATAAGCAGAAATAATTTAGGCATGATTTAGTTATAAATGGCCCGGGCATGAAAGCAGCCTACAGCCCAAGTAAAGACTTTCTAGGCTGTGTCAAAGGTCATTAGGAGTCAAAAGGGTCATTTGTGGCAGGGATTATGGAACATGCGCCATGTTGGTTTTCAGCTGGGGTGTTGCCTGTCACGTTACAAAGGCCATTGCATGATTCACGAGAAACAATGCTATTCACTCCAATATTGGTCTATTAGGGTAAATAAGCTGGAGTACCTTTTTGGTGAAGTCTACATTCAATTTATTTTAGCAGTGTTTGCATGATGTTTTCAAATATGCCTAATGCCAGTGCTTGCCTTTTTACTCCATTTCATAAATTTATACCGGCTCTAGAAATTAAGGTCCCAATGCCAGTGAAAGTCAATGAGCAATGCATGCAAAATAGCTGATATATTGATATTCCAGCAAGGAGACTCCCCCAACCCTGTCCAATACACAATGGCCAACAGAGCATTTTACGGACAGCAATGGGCACTGATGGGGGTTTCATAAGATTCTGTGAGTATCAATTCGATTTTGTTCCTTTTCGTCGCACTTCAAACTACCAATACTGGGATGTAAGGAAGTATAAAACCGGTTACTATAAATAGATTACCAATGTGTTTGAGTCCAAATTCACAGTTTGAGACCGCCCCAAAACTGATTACAAAGGCAAAATTAAGGAACTAGGGTCACTCCTAAAGTGGCCTCAGAAAGACATTGTGGGAAAAATACTCCTTTCAAGTCATCTCTTTCCTCAACCTACCACATTGAGTCTAAATATGTAGAATAAGCAAAATGGAATATGGCTGGTGGGTGGTGATAAAATGAACCCATGTTTGATCATTGGATCTCACTCTGATACATCAGCATCTTATTCTCAAATGAGAAGATGAGCGTGGGTGGTAAAATATTTATACCGAAATTAATCCATGTTATCTTATCGGACAAGTGCAAGGAGTATTATTAGCAAGAGCAAGAGCTGAAAACAGATGGGTTTTGTTTTACCAGACGTTATTTTAAGCAAAATATTTGAAAACTGGATATCCCTGGCATTTTCAAATTCCAAATTTAAAAAAAAAGCGAAATTATGACGTTCAAGCCGCATTATGAATAAGATACACTCTGTTTCTAATTTAATTTTAACATTGTGAAGGTAGAAGGGGTCTGAACAATTTCTAAATGACAAATGACAAAGCAAAGTATTTAGCCCATGTAGGATTTCTTCCCTTCTTTCACTTGCCATTAGTATACCCCGTTGCTTTATCATTGTACGATTGCCTGAATCTTCAAATGGCAAAAAGAAGTATCTCACTGAAATAGCTAACATGCGAGATATTTTCCCAGGAACCTTAATTTTAGCCAATACTCCTTGAATGAAAGAGCCAAAGTCAGCACTGTGGGGGACACAGTGCCCAGCAAATTGTGACTCCTTGTCAACCTGTGTGAAGTGGCTCACATATGTCGTATTGCCATATGTATCTTCCCTCTAACCACAGACAAGGTGTTTATGTAGATATTTCCCAATGTATTTTTCCTGTAACCAGAGAAAAGGTGTTTATGGATAGTTGCTTTCATTTTAGAAATACCTCTAACTAAATTTAATTGATATTTTCTCTATATAATCTCGTTTGATTCAACTCTGAAGTATTACATGGAAATCAGTGTGAAACAAAGCACATTTAATAGGTATGGGACTTATACTTCATGCCCACACTTTCTAGATAGGCTACATGTTGAACAGTGGTGCTGTCTCAACAACTTTGGCAATGGTGGTGATAAGTTGCCATTTTGAGTGAGAGTGAGTGACAAATGATGCAATCCTCAGAGAGCATTGACTTGGAGTGACACAAATTCACGCATTGAGTGAGACCAATGTTGGCAATGGTGGTGATAAGTCGCCATCTTGTGTGAGAGTTGATGACAGTGGCACACACTCACACAGCGAGTGACATCCATGTCAGCGATGGTGGTAATAAGTCACCATTTTGAGAGAAGATTAACTAGGAGTGACACAAACTCACGCAGTGAGTGAGAGCCATCTGGCTATACAGGTGAAAAATTACCATTCTGAGTGAGAGTTGACAGACAGTGGTACATATTGAAGGAGTGAGTGACATCCATGTTGGCGATGGTGGTCATAAGCTGCCATTCTAAGTGAGAGGCGACTTGGAGTGGCACATACTCATGCAGGGAGTGAAATCCATATTAGCAATGTTAGTGATAAGTCGCCATTCTGAGTCAGAACTGACTGGGAGTGGCATATAATCACACAGTGAGTCAGATCCATGTTGGTGATGATTGTGATAAGCTGCCATTCTGAGTGAGAGTTGACAGGCAGTGGCACATACTCAAGCAGTGAGTTAGATCCATGTTGGCGATGGTGGTGATAAGTCACCATGCTTTGTGAGGGATGACAATGGGTGGCACATACTCATGCAGGGAGTGAGATCATGTTGGCGACTGTTGTGATAAATCGCCATGCCATGTGAGACTGACACACAGTGGCAAAAGATGACGCAGGGAGTTATCACTCAAAAAGGAGTCACCATTGTTGACCAATCATGGCGACAGATAACAACAATTTGCTGGGTGGAGATGGTAAGTTAAAAGCGTTTCCAGTTTACTTAGTGAGGAAGTCTAGTGTAGGACAGGTCACCAAGCAATGTTGACAAGTGTTCTTCTGACATATGTGACTTGGCAAGCAAAAACACCCCCATGCAGGGTAATTCATTATCAAAGTTCATCTCAAGATCTTGAAAATGAGACATCATTGGCTTAAATATTCCTAGTAGTTATGGCAGAACCCCTCCTTAAACATAGGTCGTTATTCATATCTTAAATTGATGGTTAAGCTCTAAATACATTATAAACCATAATAATGTCTAAAAACACAATAAATCAGCCTTTTTCATAACAAATACATAAGCAAATGACCATGACCAGGGAATAAATTTGCATCATACTCACCGAGGTGAGGCTGTCCATATTCAACGACGCCTTATAGGCAGAGTTGAATGCGGACAGGCCTCACTGAGGTGAAGACGATGCAAATTTATTCCCAGGAATGGACATTTGCATTTATGTCATGGCCTAGGGAGTTATTTTGCCTTTAAATGAAGAAAAACAGCTCAGATCTGTTCAAAATTCAAAATGACGGACACCCATCGAATACAGACACATTGTATTCAATGCCCCCCATTGAATATGGCGGTTCTAGTACTAATCTATAGTGACGGTCGTATCAGCCATGACATAAATAACAATATGGTGATTTTTATCATAAATTTTGATCTAGAAGGAATTTTCCATTTCTGTTTTCAGTTTTGGGTTTTTGGTGAGTATCCCCACAAATTGGCATAGAAAAATCTGCAAATTTTGATTATTGGAATGGTTGCCATGCAACCAGGAACAGGCATATAGGTTGATTTCTCATAAAAAATGTTCATTTTACCATCCAAATATGGGCCATTTCTACTGAAAATGCTGCATTTAAAATGAGACCATTAAATTCTGCAAAATAAAATTAGCTTAATGTATTTTCATAATAATTTTAGAGTAATTTTGCCCCTCCAATGCCCCCTGGTGGCCAAATGGGGAATTAAAAATTCCCCGCAGAGGGGTGTTCTCCCTTGATGGGTCACATGTATCTGTTACTTGATTAACTATTAAGGGGAGACATTCAGGGTCGGTGCATAGCATGGACACAGCCCACACAAGTTACTGATGCAACCTGAATCTAGGCTGCGTATCTTCATATCTAGGCCAGAACAAGGTCAAAATAAAGGTCAAAGGTCACAATCTGATATTTAATATAGGAGAGAGAGAGGCCTTTGTTCCATTCATTAACACTAGAGGCCCTTAGTGCATGCTGAATGTGTGTCCTGGGTTGTTTAGAATGCATAGCAATAGCATTGTGACCTTTGACCTTTATTTTGACCTTGTTCTGACCCAGATATGAAGATACGCAGCCTCGGAATCACCACTATCAAATTACCCAAATCCATATCTCATATTTCAACACCAACACTTTTGGAAATAATGACATTTGAGCGGTTTGGCTCCCCAGCTACCAGGTGGCGGTAGTGTACAATTGCTAGCTCTAGTGATGGCTTCAGTAGTGTTGAGGGGTGGGGATGCTACAGAGTGCGCGGTAAGGCTTCAGGGGAGGAAGAGGCAGCATGTTGGGTATGCAACACCTCAGGTATTGCCTTAGAACACAGCTACCACCTCCAGCAGGATCCAGCATCATCAACCATAAGTAATGGACAGCATCTCCATCCTTACGTAGCCTTAACCCATCTTGTACCAGCATCCACCAACCAGGCCGCTCCAGTACGTAACTAACCAGCCGATGGAGCCAAGGATTGCCAACACTAACAATCTTAGAGGCTGAGGAGGGAATGGACTACCCCTACCCCTACCACTCTACTCCCCCACACCTGACCTCCTCCAAGTTTACCCCCTCACCCTCCAATCATCCATCCGTTCCCCACCTACCTCCATGGATGGAGATATTGATTAGAAGCCCTCATCATCAAATAAAGAGGACGTTGCACGGATGGCCGCTTCTCAAAGGGACCCGGTCCCGGCAGCAAGCATTGAGGGCCGTTGGTGGGCAGTGAAAAGGAGCGGTAAGCACTGGAGCAGGCAGCCAGAGAGGAGTCTATAGGAGCCTTGTAGTGGTAGATTAGGCTGTGAGATAGCTGGGTGTAAGTAGTCACAGGGTAGCCAACTCTTCCTTTACCAAGGCATTCTGAGCTGATTTTCGGCCTAAAGAGGATGTAAGTACCTTTTAAAAACTGTTGGAATCATGTTGATACTCCTGATAGTAGTGAAGTACTGATAGTGTAAGCTAAGCATATGGGCAAAAAATCATAGAACCCTGATTTCCTGTATGTATTTTAAAAGGGAGATATGATAGTGATAGCATAGCATGTATATTCCAAGAAGTGATGAATTAGCCAAACTTCAAATAATTATATTTCAGGACTCCCTTTATCAATTGAGATGATGTAAAGAACACATTGTAGTTTTTTTGTGGATAATTTCAGATTTTTCAAATTCTATGGTCACCTGGTGCACTTTCCATTTGGTAACCATGGCAACCGTAACTATGGAAAATCACCTTTTTTAGTGTGTCTGTTGCCATGGAAACCACTATCTTGGCCTAGAACACAATAAAGTACACTAAAAGCAATGGTACCATCTTTTTCGCCATGAAAAAATGTCAAAAGAAGATTTTCACTGAAAAATTATAATTATTTTACATTTTTCATTACTTTTGCATTAAATATTGATTAAAATCGGCCCAAACCTTCCGTAAGTCTCTGCCATGTTTAGAGGTTCACCATATTTCCTCAAAAATGTGAGGCACTAATGATTTGAGGTACGCAGAGACCACATGTCATACAACAAATTCTGAGAAAATCGTGAGGTTTCATGAATTTTTGAGGGAGAGATGGGATGCTAAAAATTGGCTAAAAATCGGCGATTTTTTTTTCTCGCAGAAATGCGCGATCGGTAAAGGAAGAGTTAAGCACATCGGTGGATAGGAAGAGCCATAGGTGCAAGAGAAGCTTAAACCTGATGGCACCCTATGTGCTGCTAGTGATGACCTCTACTATGCAAGCAGCATCCTCAAGCAACTCTTACCTCTTTGTACCTACCCCCTCCAGGTGTTGTACTTACAGAAGGATGGCATCTTCACCATGAAGAATAAATAAGAAGATTTATACATTATGGTCTGAGACACACCTGCTCATGGTAGGGTGTATAATTATATGGAGAGAGAAGCCAAGCCTCCGACGTATACCAGGTGCCCCTATGCATAACAGTGCACAGGGCTACAAGGAACTTGATTAAAATTGCATACAAAATTGTTTTGTTCATAGTGTTGGAGATTGAAAATTGTTAAGGATGGAATAGTCTATAAACTGAGGAGAACTCTGCTGGAGACATCTGACAATGTCTGACAATGTCGGGAACAGTATATTTTCCACTGACTATAAACTTAAATAAATGAAGAAGGCATTCCGATAAGCATTAATGGAAAGAGGTACATTGATGTTCAACTTGCATGATTGTCATTGTCGTTAGAAACTGAAGACTTTAAATTCCTGAGTAGACAAGCATGGGAACCTATCTGAGTAGAAAGATGTGAGGGACACCTGGTGGTTGTTAAATAGTTTGCGTGAAGGCAGAAAACCATCCCCAACTTATACCAGCAGCGATTGATTAACCGCCACACAAGACAGTCTGGAAGCCACCAGGGAAGCCCACTATACCAGGATCAGCTACAGGTAGTGGTGGGTGTTATAAATATTACAGACGCCTGAAGCATCTGACACGCCTCCCCCCCCCCCACCCTACTCAACACTATCCCTATAATACGCTGAACAAAGAAAAAAGAACCAATAGTAACAGCTTACTAAGTGTAAAAGAAGGAAGTGTCTATTCGCTGGGGGATTAGAGGCCTTCTTATTTTACCTTGACGGGTCGGTGTTGCTAAAAGGGGAGGGGTGTGCTTGAGATTTTTCCCCCTTTGAAACCCCAAGTCTCTTGTTAGATCTGCATGGAGTAGCAGCTGCTTATCAATATAATGCCAAAGTGGAAGCTGTTGGCTGCTAAGATGTGGAGAGGCTGGTGAACCAGTGGCAAGTGTAAAGGGAAGGGGCTGGTGGCGGTCTTAAGGGTGCAGGCTGTGTTGCGGTGCCTTCAGGTGCATTCATATGCAGCCAGTTGAAAGTGAAGTCAGGCCGTGGGCAGCTCCAGTCAGATGTAGACTCAAATCAGTGTGAGCTGCTCCCCTCGTGTGGGGAATAGAGGATTCCTATATATGCATATATCCTCCCACACTGAACTATCACCACTTCACCCACAACCCTCCCCCACCACCCACTAGTCCAGCTGTAGCCCGCCGTTTAGGCCTGTGGAAGGACCGTGGATGAACGGGCTGGTGGACTGGAGGCTAGCAATCCAATGGCAGCCTTTGCTGGAGGAGGAGGCTGCGGAGAAGGAACAGGAGGCGGTGGCACCAGGAGAAGCACCACGTGGTGGAGTAGCAGTAGTAGTGAGCTGCTCACCCTATACTCTACTGGAGGCTGCACTGAGAGATGCAGAGGCAACTCAGGGTTGTACAAGGACATCTACAGCAGCAGCAGCAGGAACAGCAGCAGCGGCAGCAGCAGGAGCAGCTTCCTAGGAGCGGTCAGGAGGAGCCAGACCATGACCCACCTTGTCAGCAGCAGGCCACACCTAACCTGCCCCCATCACAGCTTTATGAGCTTACCTTTGACCACCATCACCACCATGAGCTGCTCACTGCACTCCAGCACCTTAGGACGTGGAGCAGATAGTAATAATTCACTCTACAAGCTTACGCACCACAGCTGGGGACTTTATAGTAGTAGCCTGTTGGTAAGGCCCCAGGTGGGCAATGGGGAAAGAGACTCATAACCCAAGGCCATATTTAACATACCCCCACCCACCTACTACGAACAACCACGTGTCGACTTTGGCTATTACATCGACCTCGTGCTCACACAGGGACATTACGAGAGGCTGGATGTACATAGATACATGCATCAGTTAGTCATGGGGATAGACAACTACAGACAAGGACCCCTATCATAACACTCACAGTCTCATGTCTATAGTTACTGGAACCTTAGTCATGAGAAGGTAAACTAAGGGGTGTACACTATTAGTTATCACTACTGGTTGTTACTTCTAGTCAAGACCAGGAGAAAGATTGAAAGAGAGCTGAGGTTAGTTTTATTAAGGAGACACATCACTGAGTGAGGCAGGGAGTTAAGGAGGCTGGATGGGCATGGATCAGTCAGTTGGTGCCACCGAGGGAGGACTCTTTTTAACCACCGGTGTCTTACTTCCGGTGTACCGTGTCAGCGACCATTTCAACGTCAGCGATGTCACGTCCTCCAACCTGTCATCGTCGGCTCCACAGTCGGTGGACGCGGACGGGTCTCAGCTAGTGCCAGGGGCAGAACAGGGTGGCGGGGTTGCAATTACAGCTGGGGAGGCAGTGGTTTTTGCTGCCTTTACTTCAGCCTGTATCTGTGCAACCATCATCGGTAACATCCTGGTTATCCTCTCTGTCTTCACCTACCGACCCCTGCGTAACGTCGCCAACTTCTTTATAGTGAGTTTGGCGGTGGCTGATTTGGCGGTGGCCATACTTGTTATGCCTTTTAATGTGGCCAATTTCATCATTGGACATTGGGTGTTTGGGGAGGTGTTTTGCAATATGTGGCTGACTTTTGATGTGCTCACATGCACAGCATCTATATTGAACTTGTGTGCTGTGGCGGTGGATCGCTACTACGCCATCCACGACCCCATAAACTATGCCCAAAAAAGGACCATAGTGAGAGTTTTAGTGTCTATCATGCTGGTATGGCTGGCCTCGGCAGTGATCTCAGTGCCTCCTATATTTGGGTGGAATAACAGCTCGGGTAATATTGGACTCTATGATAAGAGCACCTCAAGCTGTCAGCTCACAGATGAGAGGAGCTACGTCATCTACTCAGCCTCAGGCTCCTTCTACATTCCTTTATTCATCATGACGTTTGTCTATGTCAACGTCTTCAGGGCAGTGCGACGTCGCCTCCGCGAACGAGCAGACGCGGCGACGGCAGCAAAGTTAGCAGCGGCGGTGGGGAAGGGCGGGCCTCCGCCTGGATCCTGTTCGGATGCTGGAGGTGTACCGCATCACCCCCAGGAGCACTCATCCAGTGACACGCCCGACGACCCCGCCGCTGCCGCAACCCACGCCGACAACGGCGCATGCCTTCCACTGGAGCGGCCAGACTCTGTGGACTCTGCCTCAGCAAAGTCCACCAAAAGGCTGATAGACAATGGAAGCAGTGGTGGGGGAGGAGGGGGTTGTTCCAAACACGATCTGCGCCCCAGCCCTTCTCCAGTAAGGGATCGGCTCAACCCTGAAGGAGGGGGGAATAACAACAGGGACTCAGGAGGGGGGAGGCCAATGGTACAGCAGTTCCTGGAGGAAAAACAGCGCATCTCCCTGTCTAAAGAGCGGCGAGCTGCTCGAACAATGGCTATCATTATGGGTGTATTTGTGCTCTGCTGGCTGCCTTTTTTCCTCATGTACGTCATCTTCCCCTTCTGTGGGCCTTGTGCTGACACTGACCCTCGCGTCATTAACTTCATTGTATGGCTTGGCTACATAAACTCTAGTCTAAATCCCGTTATCTACACCATCTTCAACATTGACTTTAGGAGAGCCTTCAAAAAACTGCTCCAAGGAAAATGGAGGGGGAATTAGTAATACAAATATTACAAAAACACCCCAAAACAAAACAAAAAAGTATACAGCCCATTTTATGAATACTAAGGGGAAATGCAAAACTTATTTCATGAGAAAAGAAGAAATTAACAAAAGGCAGGGCACATTTATAAAGGGATTATAAATATGAGTATTGCTGATAAGCTCCATGTGCGTTCCAGGTGGTATTTTTTGTGTTTTTTTTTCTTCTAAAATCATTGTATGCATTTTAATTATTGAATAGTGGGATGGGGCGGTGGTAGATTTCTTAAAGTCAATACGATGAAAAGAAAATGTCAGAATACTGTAGTTGGAATATATACAATGACCTTGACCTATAATTATTTCAATATTTGTAACCATGGTTACGAGTGACTCACAAAACACTCGATCATTCATCTCACGCGTGCTTTCCCAAAGTATCAACAAACTGGCCTATAAAACAAACAAGCTGGATACCATTATACCATGTTATTATAATTCTTGTGATTTCCTCCCCTCCTTGATAATGTTGGCCTTTTTACAGAATAAGGAGTAATATTGTGCCCCCCCCCCAGTGTGATAAGTATATTCCATATTATATTATACAAATCCATCACGTGAGGCTCTGCGTGGTTTGACCAGTGCTGAGATATGGAGTTGGCTGCTCAATATGAAGTCTAGTGAAAGAGGCCACTCTTCAATGCTAGGTCTTGCCAATATTCCACAGGAGAGATACTACCCAGCACGAAAGAACATTTCTAATAAAGTCCCCTACGAAGTAGCTGGGACTTGTCTCCTAAGACTCCAGTATTGAAGGTAACATCTACTCTCTGTGCATAAAATTCGTCTTCACAAAGCGTCAACGGAAGTCTACCACTTTTTTCTAATCATTCTAAACTCGTGAGATACATGTGCATTAATTCTTTTTTTCCTGGTTTTTATTAATGCAACATTTGTCTAATTATGTATTTGCTTTTAGGGTAAAGCCTACAATGATTGTCTAGTTCCAGGTTCACACATCATTCTATGTTAAAAAAACATAGTCTCAAAGTCTACTTTTGTAAAATTCTGAGGTGTGTTAGATTGCACTCTGTCAAATGCAATTAAAAGTGATTACATCACTTGATGACATTCTTTGACTAGACTAAACTACAACGCAACAATTTCGGAAATGTTACTAGAATATTATAAGCTGAAAAGGAAAAAGATGTACAATTAAAAGCTTCTAACGTTCTATATAGAGACTTAAGCAGTATGTGTGGTATACCTAAACTCCTATTAGGTACCACACGTTCAGACACTGAACAGGGAAGCTCACAGGGTGAATATCATACAAGATTGAAAAAAAAAACTGCTTTAAATTCTGACGAAAAAGATACTTTTAAAAAGACATTGTTTTGAACCTGAGACTGATCCTTTAATGTGGCCAACCTTTAACACTCAGTTCCTGTTCACAGACCTGTAATGAACACTTGGGTCCTAAGTCATGCCCCCGTCAGGAGGCTGTGATATGACCACAGATACCGTACTGATACTCACTGGGTAGATTGTGATTGACTGTGTACAGTTCTGTTATTAATACTAGTATAAAAGAGGCAAATGTCCGGATGCTCACCTCCATTGCTGGTAATGGCGAATGCTGTGCAGACTTTACCTCACATTGATGATGTCAAGTGTATTCTGATGGAAAATAAATGATGTGATCGGTTGTGAAGGAAATATGGCATGAATATTGTTTTTAAAGCTACAAAGTCATATAGGTTCTGATGAATATACATTATGGTAAGCGTGACAAGGACACTGTCATGCCTTTAGGTTGTGTGATTTAAAAGCATTAATTATTTTAAGGCCGCATATAATATACATGTTCCAATGCGGTTTTGACGTGATGAGTGAATATTGTAGGGTAAAGGCACCCATTTCGCACGCTCCTGGCCATACAATAGGTGACCATATATAATCCTCCATTCTTGTACCTTTAAACTGTATGTATTCTACTTTTTATTCTACTAATGGAAACATGATAACTGACCACTTCAATTCATGAAGGGATACTTTATAAATTCCTCCATTACACATGAAAAAAAGAACTGCATTTTTCCCAATTCCAAAAGATCAAATTGCACCTAGAGTCGGACAGCTGAGGCCAGGGACGACCCTATAGTCAGACACTTTAATATTTAATTGATATGATCAATGGATAACTCTTCAAAGACAAGTAGCATGCTTCTAGATAATCAATGATGATATTTCTTCAATGATGCTATTTAGAATATACTCGGATATATCTATTTTTGCATAACTCTGACAGGAAATGCTTAGCCTCAACTGAACATAACTTCCATAGGGCAGATGGGGGACTGATTGAGCTGAGGTCTTAGGTATTGGGTTAAGCAAAAAGAAATGCCATATGTCTATGGCTGAGAGTGAAGGCACGGTATAAAAGTGTATTGTAAAGATCTACAAAGCCTTATACAACTGTATCCGAGACAGGTGTAATTGGTTTCCGACTTTAGGTGTAATTTGATGGTAATATATGAATAGCTCCCACAATAAAATAATGGGCGATGTATCCAGGTTTGCTATGCCATATAGCTAGCAAAAGGTATGTATTACAACTGTTATGTGTAGAAATCCCATAGACTTGTAGGTTAAGACACAGCAGACTGAACTATTAAACACTTTTTCCAATTAGCTCATCATTTTGCATCATCAGATTATGGTAAGATCACCCCAAGTTCTCACAGGTGTAAAGCCATGTATAAACACACTTACTTTTGCTTTACCATATTTATTAGAGAGAATAATAGTTCAATTTTCAATTCTAGATTATATGACAAGCAACACTTTTATGTTGATTATATTATCAAATCAAAAAGGTGTCCGAGTTCAGGAGCTTAATTCAAAAGATCCTGGGATCACAACCCCAGTGATCTTAGGAAAAAATCAGCCTTATCCTATTAAGCGATCTTAAGAGTTGACTGGGTTCACATATCCTAGCCAGCACTAAGATCGCATCGATCTTAGCCTCAGCCCTCCTACACTATTCCAAGAAGTACTGACTAGGCACAGGGGTAAGAGTCCCAAAATAAAGGAATAGCTGTGGAGTCACTCTTCTTCACAAGAGTGCTTATACCATCGTTCCCCGTCCCCATATGGGCTAACAAAAGAGCACAGGGTGCAGTTGACCGCCATACAGTATTCAAGAGTTGTTCCCATAAATGTATGATTTATGCTTGCCTATTAGAAGCATTGTGCCCTCCCCCCCAGGACAAAGAGAGAGAAGGGAAGAATTACCTTACAGTGCACTTAACGCATGAGTAGCCCTAAGAGCCCTCAAGGACACTCAGCAAACATCCTCTCTCCCCCCTTTATGTATGCAGCAGGCTATTCACTCTTTCAATCAGGAGTGTTCCCTGTAAGTGCTCTTGTACCCTGGTGAAACCACTATGCATTTCTTTCACTAAGATCGCAGTGATCTTAGTGGTGGAAATGGAATAGTGAAGTGATCCCAGGACTAGCTATTCTGGACAGGCCTGCAACCACTGCATTACATACGTAGACCAGCCAGGTCTTATGATATGTGCCTACACTAAGATCGCTGGGGTTGGGATCCCAGGATCTTTTGAATTAAGCTCCAGGTGTCTGTCCGACTCAGGGCGCCTTTACCCCTATACGTTCTGGTGGGACATACTTTGGATCAAAGGATATTGTAGGGATGGGTTGGTACCCAGCGGGATGGCTCTTATCAGCCTTTATCACGCCAGTACCAGCTTCTGTATTATCTGCTCCCACCAGTCAAAAGGATTGACCCTCAAATGCAAGGGTTCACTGAAATTGGTCTGTCTGACAGTTACCACCTCATGAGATAACCCTCTGTCACACCGATTCTCATGAACCTTTGCCTTTTTCATATTGGGTATTATAGTTTTGGTGTAATGTATATGCAATAGTACTGTGCTGTTGTAATTTGACTGATACAGTCATGTCTGAAGGGTCAGAGTGATGCATTCATGGATGAGAATAGGCCTAATACTTTAATGTCAAATGCTGTAATTCAATACATTTGTAATGATTTTGGTGGTGGGGGCTTAATAACTCGTAGATTTCGATCTCTCATAGATTATTAATTGGCCTAGGTTAATCCCATGTGGGAGATGGATAGATGGATGTAAATATGAAGGTAAAATAGGTAGGCAGTCAAATATAGTTCATATAATATTATCAAACCAAATACAGATACAATAGTAAAGGAATATACGAGTCACCAGTCAGCAATGTGTATGATGTCTTTGTCTATGTGTAATAACCTGCCTTAGCTCCGAAACACCAACCAAGAAGTAGCCTGTAGCATTTACCTTAACCTGGAGTATCTTGTAGGAGTCTGAGCCCTACGGGAATGTACTTTTAAAGCCGGACATATAGTCTGAGTAGGCGGGTTAGCGCCCTAAGGGCTAGTCCCTTTCGGCTTTATAGGGGTATCAACCCACATAGGCACTTCCGGAAAGTACCCTATGTATACTCCCACAGTCCAAATGCCATGGGGCATTTGGAAAGTGCTTCCCATTACGCCCCCCCCATAGACCTTGCTCATCCTCGAGCAACTTAACACATGCATCCATAACTCTACCTGATGGAATCTATACCTTAACTTGGTGGTGGAAACTCTAGATTGCTGATGGTGACCAGAGACAAACACATCAAAATCAAATTACATTAAAAATGAAAGAATACATCAAGATAGCCAGGATCATCAGTCATCCTTGTTGTTATAGGGGATTCTTGATTGACTCTCCCGCTGATGGGGTCACCAAGCTAAGGGTGCCACACCACAAGTCCAGCAACTCCTCTTATTTTGAATATGATCCTGCCTCACCTCCTGAAAATTAACCCTGCCAGTGAAACAACAAAGGTGACACAATATTGGTTAGCCAATGACATAAACACATACAGTTACAGGTGATTCAGATTTACATCACCCCGAAAAGGTTACAGCCAGTCAAATGTTTACTATCAGTACCTTTAGTAATTTACTTAGATATTGGTAATTTTGGTTCAATGTCCTTCTGACAAGGCTGGTGTGCACCTCCAGTCATACTAAAAGGCCATTAAACATGGTCAAAATTGCATATCTTTAACCAGTTTATAAATATTTAATTATCAGGTTTGATTACCCACATTTTTATCATTAATTTTATATTAATCATAATCATAGACCAGTGTAATAACAGTCAGCCAAGAGCCTACCAGCTGAGCCTAGACATGCACATAGCTCTCTGCAAGGCATGATGGTGTCCTCTCATTAGACATTTAACCATCTTTCTCGGCCTGTAAACCCACACTCATACAACCTCTTGTTGGAGCTATGACCGTGTGACCTTCTCGACCACTGGAAAGTCAGACTATCTGCACCTGTGTACATGAAGCAGAACTCCACATCACAGGACAGCCCTTGTATTCATTCATCGCTAACACACTGCTCATCAAATTTCTCATTGCCTCATTATGCCCCAGTTCACTGTGTAGTACCCTGTGATGCTCATCCAGGAGGCTGGGATAGAAGTCCAGCTAGTGATCAGGAGTCAGGAGGGGGGAAGTACCCGCTCGGACACCAATCCATCATTGCAAACCTGAACACTATTGGTGTCTGGAGGGATTAGAGGGGAGGCTCAGTTGTCTTCCTTCCCATTTAAAGCCAAAAAGAACAATGTTGGAATCAGAAGCGTCATCAACAAAGCAGCTGGAAAGGGGGTTGAACTTGATCCCAATATCTATGAAGATTATTTGCTCCCATTTTCTTTTTTTAGCATAGGAATAATATTTCAAACAAAGAACATGACATGTTTCAACACACTTTGGTCAATCAATGGTATATTGATGTTTATTAAAAAATGATTTGGATATATGCCTAGCTAATAGCACAGGTCAATCAATCAATGAGTAAAATAAATCTTTAGCTAATAATTAAAACAAGATGCTGAGATATTAGCACCCAATAAGCTCAGTTATGCCTGTTCCATCTACTTTGAGTAGTTGGAACAAACCACATTCCAGGTTTAAGGTATACAATGTCTGAGGAACCTCAGACTAATGACTACAGTCTTCTCTAGGTCGGTAACTATCCATGCGCTGACTCTGACTCTATGTGACTAGTAAATAAACCTTAAAGTATAACATGAAACACAATATCAATAACCTTTTACACCATGGCTTTTTTCCCCATAGATCAAGCCTAGATATATACAGATCACAGCTACACCAGCTTAGCTCTTCACAACAGTTGCACACCAATGCTGTGTCTTCACACTATAGGCTTGATCAACTCACTACAACAACACTCAAATGTGCATATATGTGACATGTACTGGGAAAAGGGGTCTTATTGCCCCCTGCACTAAGACCCCTTTTTGCAGATCATGTCACATATGTTGCATCTAACAGGCCCCAATAGGGGATGCTTTCTATGTAAATAACCTTCAAGTATTACACATATAACAATACTTGATTTCTATAGAACAAACCTAGATATATAGATTGCGGCCACCCAAGTTTAAGGACCAGTTATTCACAACAGTAGTATTGTAGACAACAAATGTTGTATCTTCACTCAATAGGATTGATCTATTTACCATAACAACACACAAACATGCATGCATGTTGCTTCTAAATTTACAGCTGATATATAAATGCACTGCCGGTGCTGTGCATCTAAGTCCTATAATGGCTTTAGTGCCTTATAGTCCTCCTAGTTTCAGTGTCTAAACTTTAAGCAAGATGATGAACAGTTGTGTACATGTATACGGGTATGTAGTGGGAGAGGCATGGTTCTGAGAACCAAGTAACAACATTCAGTATATACCCATACTACATCTATCTGGGCAATAAAGCCAGAAATAGGAATAAAGATCACTTTCCAGTTGAGTTCTGAAGCCAACTCAGTTATCAATAATTTAAGGTATGAAATGTTTGGTACCAAGCCAATAATATACCAGATCCAACTATATTAGAGAGATTCCAAAACAATTCAGTATTATATAGAAGGCTGAGAGGCTGTCAAACTAGCAGTTAATGGTGGCAGTGACAGATACCCAGGGGGTGTGACACAGGAGTCTCTCCACCCACAGGGTGAGTAGAGAACCAGGCACCAGACTGTTGAGAATTAATGGACTCTGGGTGCTAAGTAGGTGGGGTGGATATAGTGAACACAGGAAGTGGGTATGCCCCGACAATTACTCAGCTGTACCTGAGTAACTGAGAAATGACTTGAGTTGTTTTGTTTTTTTTGTTGTTGTTGAACGTATTTTATTTGGCTATAAACTGTTGTAACAAGGTATGTTTTTCATAGTTGCCAAAGAGACCAACGTACTGGTACATTAAAAAGTGCAATACAAAATACAAAATATATTCTTACAAGTACATATCACCAAGAAATATTCTACACCAATTTTATACAAGACAGATCTCAACCACAAGTTGTATTAAACAGAAAATAAATGAGTTGAAATTCAGAGGACAATTTCACACATACATCCGGTTAATCTCATTAAACATTTGGCATGTTTACGTCAGAGCTCATTTCATGCAAGGCATAATGTTCATACTTATCCGTATAATAGGGACACAAAGATTTCTGTGGAGGCAGCTCTTTGCACCTCAGGTTGGAGATTATTCCAAATTGTAACCCCCCTATACAAAGGACTTATTTTCATATAATTGACCAGCTGCACGCTCCTTATCTTTATTTTGTTATTACCCCTTAAATTACGTACAGGTACACAATATCATCATCATTCTTAGAGAGGTCATAAACAATTTTTAACAGACTTTTCTGTCATCTACTTTCTAGTGGGACACAGGCAGATATTCCATGCAGTTCTTCCCTGGACATATCATAGTGGTTGGTGATACGCCGACATACACATAGGCAGGTATTCTGCAGGGTCTCAAGGGCCTTTATGAGATTCCTAGTTATAATACAGTCAATGATGCAATCACCGTAATCTAGTATAGGAACTATCATCTGCTTGTACAATCTCACAGACAGTTTATGTGTCATATAACATCGGATTCTTCATAACTGATACAGTTTGTTTTGCAATGATGCCTTATTTTTCAACACAAACATTTTGAAATTGAGGCCCTTATCAATTGGAACGCCCAGATAATCAAATATGGTTATAGACTCAAGCATATACACTGATTTATGTATATGCAGCATAACGAATACAGACTTAGTCTTGGTGGAAGACACCATAATACTTTAGTTTTATCACTTTTAATGGTTGATTTCCTGCAACAGCACCACTTGAAAATTCGATTCGGTTTAAGTAGTGCACTCAAACTGTACTTGAAATTCCCTTGAATTGTGACCAAAGTGTAACAGGATGTACTGACCACACATAGAGGTTCCTAGTCAGATTTATATTTTCTGTGTGGAGGATAAAAGAATCTATATCCCTCAGAGAGAGCTACTTTACTATTGAACAGAAAATGTATTTTCATGCTCTCTACACAGATCCCGAGGAAATATGACAAGCAGTGCTGTGACCTAACACTTTGGCTCATGAACACAGGCCTAGTAAACAGAACACATGCATTATAGATTATTTCCATATTCAGGGATGAGAATGGAGCTTTACAATGTATTATTAAACTGACATAGATGTACTGGAGGGTACTGGCGTCACATAGTGGGAACCTAGGGAAGGGTCCTACATTATATCAAATGGTACTGGCTCTTATCAGACACATGGTCTGTGGGGTGTTTCAGAAGCAGGTAATGTTTACAACCAGTCACAATGAGATCTAAATATGATAGCAGTTTTAATGGTGATTGTAGGCTTATAAGTGCATGTGTTTCTAAAGCATTACCATTATCTTACTGTGTCTATAACTATATGACTGGCGAGAGATGATAATGGTTGCAGTGGTAAGTTAAGAATCTAACAGTTTTAGAAACATATATTTAATGTTCATTATCATGTCCGGCTTCTGAAACACCCCACTGGGGTTCTAAGCAGTCTTGTACCATTATAGATAGGATTATGTTTTCAACATGCACACAAAAGTCAATATTTCAATAATTCAAATGATTATATAAGTGAAAGGCCAACACTTTGAGTGTTTGATATATACCAAGCTGTAGGCTATAGTTCTGATAGTAATCTAACATGTCAATAACCATTGGAGGAATTTTAAAGAAGAAACAAACCATGTGTTGGGGCCTTATAAGGTTCTACCCCAGAAGCAGATGATAGCTGTATAGTGGGCACCAAAATGAATCTCTGTTTGGATGTTCACTTGTCTTTTACACCAGAATAATTATCATCTACATTTCATCAAAATAATTTAAAATTGGACCTTTGCATAGATGCCACGGATGCCCTTGAAGGGTAAATGCTACTGGAGGAATCAAGTGGAATCAAGCAATAAGGAATAGAGTGTGCTATAGATCGGCACAGATAAGAGAAAGGTCTAGCACATTAAAGACATTGACTAGAACTTTGACTTCATTTAGACAGGCAAACCAGTACATAGAGTGTTAATTGTAATCATATATGAAATGTGCTAATGTCTTTAAATAACAGAGAAACTATGCTATTAGGATTAGAATCATCCAACTTGTCTGGGAGACATTTGGTTTCCCTATGAGAGTAGTAACCATGGTATTCCACCAGCGTCTGGTATGTTACTCAGTCAGACCAATGTGGTGTAAGTAGAGACTACAGTATGCAGGGTGGGCACACAGTGTCAGGATTAAAACAAAGGAATCTTCAATCTAAATTCATCAGCATCCACAATCTTTTTCAAATGAAACTTTCAGTAGCATGGCCTGTAGATACTAGGTAGATACTCTGAAAATGTTTTTGAATGATTAAATTAATAATTGAATACTTTGATTACTCGAATTACCATGTGGTGTGGGTTCTAGGCTCAGAGAACTAAGTCCCCTTGCCAGGAAATCACGGAAATCTGTGAAAATATCACCACTGTCATCAGTTTAATGATTATGGTGGTGGGGGCTTAATCACTTGTAGATTTTGATCTCTTATAGAATAATAATTGGCCCCCATGGGGGATGGATAGATGGATGTAAATATGAAGGTAAAACAAGTAGGCAGTCAAATATAGTTCATATAATATTATCAAACCAAATACAGGTACAATAGTAAGACAATATACTAGTCACCAGTCAGCAATATGTATGATCTCTTTGTCTATGTGTAATAACCTGCCCTAGCTCCAAAACACCAACCAAGAAGTAGCATGAGGAGTCTAAGCCCTGAGGGCTAGTCCCTTGGAGCTTTATAGGGGTTAAACCCACATGGGCTCTTTCAGAAAGTACCCTATGTATACTCCCTCTAACACAGTCCAAGTGCCTCCCGTTACACATTAACCCTTGTTATATCACCTCATGCCTGCTATCAATCAGTTATTGGCAGACTGGAATGAGGGACAATCTACTTTCCACTAATTAAAGCACAATGAAATCGCACCCACACTGTGCTCCATTATCGTCATTGCAGACAAAGTGGTAATTCTAATTTCAACTCGCTTTGAAATTGTTCAAGCTAATTAGGAATAGTGCCATTAACGAACAACTAAATTAAAGATTTCAGTAAAAAGTTTTACAATAATTAGCAGCATTCTTTCTGACTACTACATGGAAAGATTAATGACTAACCAGATACTGTCCAATCAGAATAACCTAACACAACGTCATGGAGAAACACTTAAGATAACAGATTAAGTGCATGCTGCAGAGGAGAAGAAGACACAAATAGCCATCTCTGACCAGGCACAAATAAGTGAAAATAGAGATTGAAAGGGAAGGGGAAGGAAGTAAGAAGGGACGGCTAAGTATAGAGACCAAGAGAGAAAGAAAACAAGATAAATAAGTAGAATAGTGGATAAGGAGAGACAGACACAGAGACAGACACAGAAATGGAGGAAGAGAAACCTGGGTCCAGGCTAGAGGATTAGTCGAAAAGAAATAAAGATGAATAGAAATGGATGAGCATGGTAGTAAAACCTTAAAAGCTCAAAGAAACAGACCATTAAAGTATTTACTCTACATTGTCCCATGCTATTCTGGCAGTGGTATACAGATGAAATACCTGGCACTACACCAAACCAAGAGTTCTTCCAACCTATGGCACACCACCTCCTTCCTCGCACACTCCTGCCCACCTCCTACACATAAGAATTGCATGTGATTTATTCTTGCTGCAGGTGGCTTGCAATTGAAGTAGACAAAGCCCAAAGGTCAGAACCCTATTTGAATTGGTGGCAGGTAGACGCCAGGTCTGATGGAGCTGTCAGAATATCAATTGTCATCAGGACATTGTCTGCCTGATCTTTGTCACACAAAGAGCCACCAGCCCCCAAGCACCAGTCCCTCATCAGATGCCAGCACAGATATTAAGGGTTGTATTTATGGCAGTAACACATTAGATGCATAGTTTGCCATGATGCTTAAATGAGTGGATTTCCAGTAATTTGCTTATCCATCATATAGATTGCACTGCATCAATATAATCTCAGAGGTTTAGAGTGATGCTTCTATGGAGTCCTGCTGAGTAGAATCATCATAAGTGTAGGGGCAGTAATTCTTCGTACCCAGTGGCAGACCCCCAGGGGCGGGTCTCTGGGTAATCACTGCCCCCTAGTGTGTATCATACTGATCCAGGTGTGGTTGGAAGGTGAGAATGTCAGGCCAGGGGAAGTAGCTCAGAGGTAGAGCAGCTGCTTTGAAGTTGGAGTTTGAGTCCCGGTTTCTCCAGAAAGTTTTCACCAACCTCTACTTAAGTGTACTATGACACCCAAAAAAAAAAGGAATCATGACACCCTTATATGGTTAGCATACCTGCCACATGAACCCATAACCATCAGCTGATTATACAGGCCAGGCCAATGACCTGAGAATATAAAGCAGTCCTCTCACTCACTAGTAACCAGCTTTTGATATTAAGCAGGCATATTTCTATAGCAGTTGCACATCTAACCGAAGGAAATAAAGATCATGCCCATCAGGATGACTCAAATACCCTGAACGTTTATAGCTTGCTGATGATTTTACAGTGTATACTTGGTACGCAATCTTGGGCACGGTCAGGTCAAGGAAATAAGAAGCCTAAAGGTACACAGGCTAATATTTCTCTGAACAGGTTTAGGTATCATGGTATCACATGGAAAGAAATTGCATACACATTTCAAGACAGTCATTTTTTAATACATTTCACAAACATTACTCCATTCCCCATGCTCACTCTAGCCCCATGTATCAACAATATACCTGGGCCTGAGACCTCAATCTGCCGTATTCTAGGGACTTTTAACAATGAGAGAGCTGGCTGGAAAGAGTTAAATTTCCAATATACCATTGCCCCTTAAGGATAGTCTTCATCCTGGGTTAGCTCAGTGAATCTCATCTCAGTCCATTTATCATTCCCCATCTCAAGTACCAAGCCTTGAAAATGGATTGTGATACAGAGCCCATACTGGATGAATTCAGGCTGCCTTATGAGATTGATCAGTGCAACGGCGCCTTTGTGACCGGCCAGATTTTTTTTTCTAATTCTAGCTGTTTCTTGAAACAAAGGTATAGGTGTCTGTCTTAGGTATAGGGATATGGTAGTCCCTTGGTCCCCAAATATATTTTTCCTGCAAATACTCATCAAAGAAAATGGTCAGAAATGTGACTGAAAAGTGACAGGTCTTGTTGCTATACCAATAATAAAACAACTTATATGTACCTAAGTTATGTCATTGTCATGGCCAAAGTCATTTTTACAATGCAGAACCTTTTTTCTATTCATGTTGAGTTTTTATATCTGTTTTAAGGGTTAAAATCCACATTTTTACATATATGTCATCTTTCTGAATGGCCACCTAACATATTGATAATATTTTAAATGTAGCACATAATTAGACTATTTGCAATATATTCATTTAATAGATACTCCCATGTATATTCTGTAAATTAAAGAAGACAGATCATGTTTCTATCAATGATGCCACCTTTCTTCACCTTTCTGAAAAAGGTGACATTGTACTGATCCCATGAGACACGGCAATTTTCACATCATTTAGTACTCTAGGAAATTTAGGCCTAGTGATAAAATAGCACAGCTCTATCAAATGAGTACTATTATTTGCAAACTAATACATTTGACATACATACATAGGTTTCAACTGCATTGGCCTATATCTTTATAAGGTAGTGCAGATTGTTCCTTCAAATGTAGCTGATACCTGAACTGATAATTGTTCCCGGCATGACTGCGTTCAAGGTGAGGAAATGGTGAAAAAAAAGTATTTAGGACTAGAGATCTTAGAGCCTGTCCATTACCCATCAGGTCACACTGGGAACATTTTATGATTTCCTGTGAACCTTCTTGTACTCATAACCAAGGTCATGGGTAAAACAACCTTACAGCTAAGGAACCTTGTATTCCCAAACAGAGGAGAATTAATGCCTCACATATTGCGGAGACTAGCTGAATGCAGCTTTATGGTAAAGAGGTTAAGATTTGCCTACTTGTTATGTGTAAGGCAACGTCTAGCGTACCATTTCCTACCATTCTCGGCGTACATGTTGCTGTACATTAGAGATCTTAACCTCTCTAATCTTTATCAAAAACCCAAATGTAATTTGGATATATAGTTACAAGTCAACACTCAACCTTATAGCTCATTAGGAACTAATGGATTTGGCCACTAGGGGAGCTACAAAGGCTAATAATGTGAAAAATAGACCAAAAATAGCTTTTATATATATTTTTTAAACAGAAATAGATGGTTTTCTCAAAAACTTTGTATTTCCTGGCACTTCCTCTATAGGTCATAAGTCATAGAAACAGAGCATATCCCCCCCTTGGGCTGGGGGGGGGTCTGGAACCAAACCTAGGACTATCTTAAAGATTTTTTTTGTGGATAGTGTATAGATGTTGGGGTACCTCCTCACGAGATATTATTAGTTAAATATGAAAACGGTTGCCATGGCAATGCCCCAAAGGTACATACCCTGGAAACAGTGTCTTGGCGAGTGATAATTGGGGGTAAATACCCCTAAGGCCTCCTATATGTGCTTTTATATATTAATAATGGTCTTTTATGTTATTATCCTTGTACAACTGGGTCTAAATGTTGGGTTTAGAGAGTTGTGATAAGATATTCTGTGATTTTTCTTTGGCAATGGGGCATTTCCCTCCAGTGCTGACACTTGGATTTTAGGTAAAATTGAGGGAAGAAAATGTTCATTATCTGTCATTCTTCATAAAAGAGAGAGAGAGAGAGATAGATAGGAACTATCAATCATATGGAGGAGAATGCCCAATACATCTACTTTCAGATGGTATATACCTTTAATGGGGGAAAAATCTTTGTATACCTAAGAAATTTCAATTGAACATGGCATGATTCTCAAAAATCACTCGCCAAGACACTCTCTCGCCAAGACAAAAATCTCCTTACAAGCTCTGCTGTTGCAGAGGATGGGCAATAAGTAACTATTTTACACATTGTTTACTTAGGTATGTAATAGGGGAAAATTACTAACATATGTAGAATAGATAAAAATATACCAACTGTATACAGCAGGATCAAAATCATTCATTTCCTTGGTAAGACAGAAATGGGAATGGAATCGTGATAATCATTTATCAAAACTACATGGATTTTATGACAATAAGGACACCTCTGCCATTAATAAAAACGTGATTTTCATAATCTTCAGGTCAAAATGGTCCAGATCTGAGACTTTTGTGATGATATGATAATTATTTATTCAAAAAATCAAGCCCTAAACTTGGCATATTACTCGAAAATCACTCGCCAAGACACTATCTCGCCCAGACAAAAATCTCCTTCCAAGCTCTGCTGTTGCAGAGGATGGGGAATAAGTAACTATTTTACACATTGTTTACTTAGGTTTGTGATAGGGGAACATTGCTGACATATTTAGAATAGTTAAGTATACCAACTGTATACAGCAGGGTCAAAATCATTTATTTCCTTGGTAAGACAGAAATGGCAATGGAATCGTGATAATCATTTATCAAAAGTATGTGGATTTTATGACAATAAGGACACCTCTGCCATTAATATAAACTTGATTTCCATAATCTACAGGTCAAAATGGTCCAGATCTGAGACTTTTGTGATGATATGATAATTATTTATTTAAAAAATCAAGCCCTAAACTTGGCATATTACTCAAAAATCACTCGCCAAGACACTATCTCGCCCAGACAAAAATCTCCTTCCAAGCTCTGCTGTTGCAGAGGATAGGCAATAAATGATCATTTTACACATTGGTCACTTAGGTATGTGATAGGGGAAAATTACTGACATGTTTAGAAGAGTTAAATATTCAAATCCTGAACAGGAGGAGGAAAAAATTATTATATTCTGTCTTGTCGAAAATGTCTTGGCGAGACTGCCTTCTCTTACAGAAATTAGGTATGGGTCTATTATTTCCATGTTTATCAATGGATTTTTTTTTTTTTTTCACACGCATTAAATATAACCTTATTCTAATTTTTAAAGGCATTTTTGAACCCATTGACCTCTGTGATTTTTTTAGGGGGGGGTATAAGGCTGAAACACTCGCCAAGACACAGACATTCACCAAACTTCAAATGCTCCCATAATATACAAGAAATGAGGCCAGGTGGGGGATGTTTGGCTCTGATATAATGTCCAACCACCAAATGTATGTAACTTAAATGGAAACTCACATATTTGGTACGATTTCCGGAAAATATTTTTTTTTTATATATTTTGGGGGAATATTTTGCTCATTTAGGGTCAATTTTGGCCTATTTTGAGGCCCTGGGGACTAAAATATCAATTTCCCACCCCAAAAACCTATATGTAACATCAAGAACTCATCGAGCCCGATGATATTAGCAAAAAAAATCCAAGAAAAAAATCAAAAATCTAAGTACAGGGGCCGACGGAAGTGCCAAAAATAGGATATGCTCTGTTTCTATGGTTTTTGACCTATATTTGGAATGTAAATGGAACATTTTGAATCCAAAACAAGGCCTAAACAAGGGGTTTCAGAGAAATGTGTTGCCATGGAAAACAAAATTTTATTAGAAATAGAAAAAGTAATAATGTCAACTGATACATATGCTGAAAAAAGCATAAAGATACCATTTCTAGATCCAAAGCTATGCCCAAATGTATGGAAAGGGATGGTCATTTTTTAATTGATTATTTGAATTATTATGCTAATTAGATGCCTGATTTGATTTAAACAATGAGTGATAGAGCTTATCGGTTGTATTGATACAGTCATGTCATTACATTTTCGTGAAGCAATATCTCCAAGACTAGAAGGGCTGTGTACAAGTGTAATACCTCATTTTAAAGCTGATAACATCAATTTTAAATTTAACTTTGGAGGACCCTTTCCCCTCATCTGTCCATTTCGTCTATTATCAAAGTTTTCATTTACTTTTCCCCCCAGACATACACAATTGAATCTCAAAACATGGGTGTACTGTAAAATCTTACTTCTAAATTTGACTGTAAGCAAGGATATTCCCTTGAATTATTTGGTTTAATGGAAGCCTTCTCAAACTCTTCTTTTGGCCTTCAGGTAGCTACAGGTAATATTTTAAATAATGTGAGGTCAAGCTATGCTTGTTAATATTGGCCGGTTCAGAGAAGAGTTACCTGAGCTTTCGAGATTTATGAGATGCAACCCTCTTTTTGCTGATAAAATCCAAGATCTGCACCTGAACCCATGATAATTGTCTCTCTTTGTATTCATTGGAATTCTATTACAAAAATATTGATTTATTGTTTGACTGCTGCCACAATTTAAGTCAAGTAATCTATCTTCCATTATCATAATTGCCATAATTTTGGTTGTCAGACAAAACTGATAACGGGATCAAGGAGCATACTAATCATAAGTGTAAACTTCACCTGAGTATATTTTTGTGTATTTTTTCATTTCTCTATCACTGTTTTAGTAGTGACTTTATGAACCTGAGTGATGTGAAGGATTGTAATGTGTTCCATGTACTCTCAGACGTGATCTATTTGGGGTCTCTACCAATAATGTACATACATCCTTTTAAACAACCTGGTGTTTGGAAATTATGATTGATCAGCTTATACCTGTCCATACAGACTGATTTAGTATTGGAGCTAATCCTACTCCCAGGTGACAGGCTTGGTGTGCACAGTGTAACCAATATCGATTCATGAAGAGGTCCTTTTGAATGAGCACCACAAGTAATACTATACAGACATCGAAGATGGATGTGGTAGTAACAGAGCACAATAGTGTCACTAGGCATTATGTTTGAGGAGGAAAGTTGGTATCCTGCTATCGCTTAGGCAAAACATGATCCCTCGATCCTGTATCAATAGGAGTGACACTGAACACATGTGTGCAGTGTGCAGTGTCAACATTGGTACATTATAAGATTGTTAATGTATTCTCATGGTGTGGTATGACAAAAAGGGTGCACACCATTATGCAGGCTTATCATGTTTTTTTCTATCTGAATTCCAAACAGAAATCCCTTTACAAATCTTTCTAAACGGGTTTCACATACCCAATGTTCTTCTGTGGATGATATACTGATGTGAGTTAGCTTAATTTCATTTTCTTTTCATAATCATAGGATCATGTGCCCACAAAATCCTACCCTTTCTTCCAAATAAAGATCAAAGATCTAATACTGAACTCATGAAAATTGCCTCTTATTGTATTCTTTGGAATCCAAACACCCACATGATTTTGATCTTAAATTGATCAATGGTAGATGCTTTTAATCAATACTAAGGAACTCAATAAAACCCTGAAAAGTGCTTTTATCTCCTCAACTTTATTTGTAAAATAGGGTTTACACAATAGGACTACAACTATATCATATCCAATCTTTCAAAATGTAATGTTCTTAATTGAAGATGAGACCTTCTACAATCAAAATTCTCGATTGAAAATGATCTAGTCATTGTGTCGGGCACAATAATCAGCCAACTCCTTGTAAACCTTTGCAATACGTAAACCAGCTCACAACTGAGGGATTACAAAAGAATATAGCAGGCTGGAGTAGAAACAATGCAATGTCACTTGTTGTTTTTTCCTCGGGCATAACTGAATATAACCTAACACTATCAATAACCCATAGGCAGCAAAGATCCAGTTTCAGCTCACTAGCCACCCCTAAACTACATTGGAGACACATCAATAGTGTCCCCTGTGGTACTATCATTGGTTTATCATTTTAGGGTAATAACTTCCATTATGTGTCCATATATCAATGTGTATGCCTGCATTTCATTATCAACCCTGTGACAAGGGGAACATTAGATTTTGTGACATGTACCGGGAAAGGGGCCTTCATTCCCCTCTGCACTAAGGGCTCTTTTAGCAGATCGTGTCACATTTGTGTTAACTCAGGCCATGATCATTCTGCTAATACTTGCTTGGTGGAGAAAGCGTTAACACAGATTCCCAGATTAATGAGATGGTGACTTCTTTCTGATGAGAGAATCCAGGATCCGCACCTGAATCCTTGATAATTGCCTTTCTTTTTGTTTCATTCAAAGTCCATGGGAAAAATATTGATTCAACTGCTGCCACATTGTAATTCATCCAAAAGTATTCTACCTTGCAGCACTGTGAACCTGAGAATAGCATTCAGCAGGATGTTTGACAAAGGTTCATGAGTATTCAATCTGAATCAGGGTCACTCATGAATGAAATAACCCTCAGTCAGATCAAATAACAGCGAACGCTTGTATTTATTTCATGTTATCTTAGTGAGAAATATTCAAATAAATATATGATGCGATAAACAAGCAATGAGACAAGAATAATATTTGTGGACAATTGGGGTAGAACAGACCCCCTTATTTATTACTAAATAAACAAAAAAAAGATATTCCCTCCTGGGACCCAAGAAACCAATATGGCTACCTGTGGAGTGTGTGTCAACTGTTTGGTACTGTGAGAGAGAGGTTGACCCCAAGGGGTCAGGAGGTGGGACACCTCCCCACACACGTGAGCCACCAAGCAGAAATGCTTTTTCTGAGAATGGGTAGCTTTACTAGAGGGCATCACATTGTCAGTCATTGTAAAACAGCAACCCCAGAGAATACTCTAAATTGGAAATTTACTCTGCCAATGAGCCTCTACAGTCCAGTAAGTAAAGCATAAAATATGGCCTAGTTCCAACAAAAAAGGTGGAAAAGGTTTCTTGGTGGATTTCAACTCCTTGATACCTCCTCTTTCAGGAAAAAAAAAATAGTTTGCCACCCTCCAACCTTGGAATATACCTGAAATTCAACATGGTCGCCATGAAAATAGGGCAGTGTGGAAAACTGTCATAAAACCAGAACTAATTCACTTAGAAACATACGTAGTAGCTTTTTTAACATGAGCATTTGAGGAGTATGGTTCTAAAACGCAACAAATCCATCCCAGATTTGGAGCATATACCCATCTTTGTAGCAGTGTCCTGATACTAATTTCAAGATTATTAACATAAAACCTTTGATAGAGTGGTACTGCATGGACAGCTGAAAATCACACTTCTCAATTAAAATCACTGATGATTTGTGTTTAACCATCTCTCACCTCTCAGCCTTTGAATTTTTGGTCTCTTTTTTTCAAAATGGCGTTTATTGCGATTTGGAACCAAACTCTTCATTTGAAGATCTATCCATTGGGGTCATTTTCAAATGTCAAGGTCACAGAGAAACCAACATGGCCACAAAAAATGTTGTTAAATTCAAATAATTAGCAACAAATTAATGATATAATCTTAAAACTAAAGTAAATGTTTTGAACAGGGCTTCTCAGCGATTCTCATGTCCTTGATGCCTACTTTTTCAAGAAAAAAATCCCAAGAGAAAGTACCAGATATCTAATATGGCAGCCATAAAGTAGGTCAATGAGGTAAATTTTCATAAAATTAACCTACCTAGAAATAAATGTAATAGCATTATGCATATCTGCATTTGATGATCTATCCCTTGGGATGATTTTTAAAGGTTAAGGTCAGAGAAATCATTATGGCTATCATAAAATGCCAATTAATTCAAATTATTTCCTTAAAATGGATGTTGTAATGCTGAACTGAATCAAAATTGACTAAGGTTCCTTAGTGTCTTTCAACTCGTTGATACCTCCACTACCCTTTACCACCCTCTGTTATGAACAAACCTTCAAAATCCAACATGGCCTCCATGGAATTAGATCAGTGTGGTACACTATCAGAGAAAGAGAAGTTATTAAAAAAGACAAATTAGTGAGTTTTATTTAAATTGAAATGTGGGGAACGATCCACAAGAACTACTAATAAGGTCATGTTTAGATCACCAAGAAATCAATAGGACTGCCAAAATTTAATGCTGATAAAATTGCCCTTATGAGAGACGACGGTACAATG
Organism: Acholoe squamosa; assembly: GCA_949317995.1. NCBI lineage: Eukaryota > Metazoa > Annelida > Polychaeta > Phyllodocida > Polynoidae > Acholoe > Acholoe squamosa. The sequence goes on along the minus strand of OX439043.1, from coordinate 19,417,465 downwards.
TTAAACTGAAATTAGTGTCTATATTCTTTGTTCGGTAGATCTACTCCTCAAGATTCAATTATCCAGGATTCATACAATTTTGGTTGCCATGAATGACAGAAAGGTGGAGGATGCTGGAATGTGTAGATCTTGTCCAGGAGTTAGATACACACATAAAAGATATAATCATAACCATTATGTACCACTAAATTTATTTAATGCTTCTAATGATACTGCTACTCCATACACCAGAGAGAATGTCCTTCAACAATTAGAAAGAATGAACAAATCTCACATGGCTGTCAATAGATATTCAGTTAATGTTAGTGAGTAAAATAAAATCAATCAATGAATCTAGGTGCTTGTTTTTCATATCAGGTTCTGCTCTAAGCCACAAGCATACCATTCAACATTAGATATAGTTGAATGGATATAATATTCTCTGAAGTTTGTATTACTATGAAACAAATGGCATTTTAGGATGTAATGTACAATATTTAACTATTTTAGTGGCAAAGTACAATGACACAGGAAATAGTTCTGTCCTGTACCACTTGGGGCATGCTGCTACAGGGCATTCTTGGGCTGAGAGATCCTGTCTCTTCAGCCCGTATCGAGTCGTGCATGGCCAGGAGAGGATGTCTCCATCCAAAAACAGCCAAAATTCTGTCTACTATAGAACAGCTACATAAATCGTGCCGAGACTGAGGGCAGTCAGTTTTTTTTTTTTTTTTTTTATTTTGTTTTTCATAGGTTGTATAGCAATAGTACTTAGTTGTCACATGTAAATAGCCAATAACAAACCTGGTCTATATACCTATAGACCTATGCAAGTCTATGTTTGTGACACCTACATCATGGCATTTGACATTACAGACACCCATGGTACTGCCTGCATGTCTACACAAATTATTATGTAATACCTGTAGTGAATTGTCTTTGTCCCATGGGGTGGGCTGATAGCTTCTACACCAGTCATAGGCGCCTCCAAATACCTGTCAACAGTAGTGAATTGTTTTTGTCCCAGGTCGTTCTGGAGTGGGCTGATAGCTTCTACACCTCCAAGTACTAACTACCAGGGTTTTCCTTTAAATCTGTGAGGCAGACATTTAGGAATAAAGGGAACAACTTGATAATACCTTGAATTTCAGTTTAATATTGTATTATTATCCCCTTTTTGTGATTATCTATCAGTATCTTATGGCAGCTATACCGGATTCTTCATGGCCTAATGTGATCTTGACTAATGGATATATCTTCAAAAGGTGAGGCTGATAATGCCAATGATATTATATATGTCTTTCTAGCTGGATTAGATTTTGGTACAATTTATCATAATGATCTATTTCTATTGCCACCATATTGGATATCACCTTGTCTCCTGAAAGTGATGCACAACTGAGGGCGAAATCTGACATGGAGCCTATTTTTTTATATCTGTCCTAGGACCTCCATATCTTGCATGTACATAACTAAGGTCCATGGGGTCAAGGTTCCATAATTTGTTTTTCTTAAATATGACCATGGTTGCTTTGGTAATCAAATGAAGTTGCATGTCAGTTTTTCACCCATCATGTCAGTTTTTTGCCCATCAAGTAAGTCTTTTGCCCATCATGTCGTTTTTTTTGCCTAGAGATTGTCAATAACATATTGAAAAAGTAAAAAGATATGCATGAAACAAATATTTAAGAAGAAATATGAAAATGGGAGAAGGGGCCAGGTAGCCATTTCATTAGGGCATATGAGGTAGAGTTAAATATGTGACACCTTCAAATAAAAAAGAAACCACCATCCATGTCAGTTTTTTCACCCTGAACACTTCCGATGGGTTTACATGTAGTAAAATAATTTTAGGATAGCAGAAATTCACCATAGGGTAATGTACTAGTGAGTAAAGTAATGTATAAATAGTCTAGGATCAAAGTTCAGAGGTAGAGAAGAGAGAGACACTTTTCTTATTGTGTCAGTTTTTCCCCCAGCATGTCAGTTTTTCACCCAGCATGTCAGTTTTTTGCCCATCATGTCAGTTTTTTGCCCATCATGTTAGTTTTTTGCTCTGAACACTTCTGGTGGGTTTTACATGTAGTAAAAGCAAGGTTAGGATGGTAAAATTTTACTAATGAACATATAAAGCTTGTGAATCATCCTTGCTGCAGGTGGCTTGAAGTTGACAGAGCCCATAGGTCAGTGCCCTATTTGAATGTGTTGCAAGTAGACACAAGGTCTGATGGAGCTGTCAGTATAACAATGGCCATCAGGACTTTGTCTGCCTGATCTTTGTCACACAAAGAGCCACCCGTCCCTCACCAATGCCAGGTCAGATATAAGCCATTTATGGGTTGGCAGTCATGCAGTGAACACATTGTTTTTCAGGTTGCATGAATGCACTGTGCTCACCCTCGAGCTCATCGCTAAAGCTCATTGGGTTGCCACAGGCAGCATCCTCGACAATGTCACAAAAAGCAGTTTTAAAATTTTGAAAATATGTGGATCAACACGGTAAAAGGTACGCCTGCGAGGGGGTGCACGGGCATACCTTTTACCATGTTGATCCACATATAGTAAAAAAATGTGTAGATACAGTTTTATAGATTGTTATCCAAGATTATTACATGATTTCTGTGATTTTGGGTGCTTTTTCTGGATATCCCCGTGCTGGTATTCCTGCCTAATTTGCACTGTAATGTGAACAGATGCAAGGTGGATATCAGCATGACTTTGGGTGGATATGAGGACAACTTTGGGTGGATATCAGCATGGTTTAATGTGTAATTTTGCATTTAAAATCGTTCTTCCCCAGCCTGAGATCGAACCCAGATCGCCCTATTTAAAAGTGAGAGACATACCACTAGACCACGCTGGTGATGGTGTTACTTTGATGTGTTTGCCTGTATATATACAATGCCATAGGTTCTACCTGGTTAGCAGCGTCCCAAGCTTGTCATGTGCGCAAGGTGAGAATGGCATTGTAATTAAAGAGGCAATCACACCAGTAGCAGACTGCGACAAGCTGCCTGTGTGTTTACCGATGGTATAGTGCACAGTGAGTCATGTTCCAAACCCCAGGTGCAGGTGTTTGCCTCCTGGCCTGGTTCATCTTTTTTTTTCAAATTGAATTTATTGATATTCTATTGATATTTATTGATAATTTTTTGATAAATCGTGTAATCAAGCCAGTAAGGGCCCACTCATTTTGATTTCCTATGATACTAGCTTTTTGAATTTCCTACAATACAAGCAATTTGGTGCCCGTTAGCCCATACGTTACCCCCTAAATATAGTCGACAGTTTTACAATTCTGGCAATATATTCGAACACTTTATATGACTGTTTTTTTTTTTAATTTCTGCATTTTCCAGTAAAAATCCCACTCAATAGAGACAAAATAATTATTTGCTACTTTTTTTTCTAAAAAAATATCCTTAAGGTATAAATCAGTGTAAAACATACTTGAATATGATACAGAGCAATAGAAAATTTTCCACAGATATCGATAGACACTTTTATTACTTAAAAATATGTATTCTCTGCATGTTTATAAGGTTTTTAAGTCTATGTCACAAAACAACCATGTTAAGAGTGTCGGTTACACATCTGTTATGCCATATTTGTTGCATACTCATGAGCTTCAACCTCATGTACAGTGTACTGCGTCAATATACTCTCAGATGTGCAGTATTATGATGCACTTATAGAGTGCTGTCCAGTAGATTCACCAGCACTGCATTGGGACACAACCACAACCAAAGAATCTTAGGACATCACAAGTCCCTTACATGGTTACCCCCCCCCCCCCCGCCAGATGAGCCCATAACCATCAGCTGGTAATACAGGCCAGGCCGATGACCTGAATATGAAGCAGCTGCTCTCACTTACTCGGTAACCAGCTTATGACATTGAGCAGGTACATAGGCACATTTATATGACAGTTTCACATCCAACCAATGTAAATGTAGATCATGCCATTCATGTTGATTCAGTTTACCCTGAAGGTTAGTTGCCTTTAGTAAAGTTTACATTATATTGGTACATTAACTTAGGCACAGACTGATTAGGGATTTTAATGAAGGAGAAGTTTCTTGACAGGATTTCGTGTTACAAACGTAATCTTTCTTTTCAACAGCTGAGTGGGACAAAGACCCCCATCATACTCAGCAAGCCAGATCTTTACCATCATGTGAGGAAATAGCACTGTACAAAAAAATAGTTCAATGAACTAATAACGAATGGTCAGATCAGTGTAGTCCATATAGTAATATATGAAGCTGGTTGGTCATACAGCTTTACTAAATTTCCAATATCCCATTGTCGTTTTCATGGACAGCAACAAAGGAGAGCCTTGATTCAAGCTCATTTAATCTCATCTAAATTCATTCATGATTCCCCATCTCATGTGCCAGGGCTTTTAAAGATACATTGGGATATAAGATATTCATGGGGCATAGTGGATGAATTCAGGTGGACAATTGGGTGGAGCTCATAGTACTGTGTGAAATGTAGTGATGAAACAGCCCAGCCTTATCACATGACTATGACTCTTTCAATACAAACATGTATCAAGGCTTCAACCACATCAGCCTGTATCTGCATAATGTAGTACAGATCGTTCCATCATACGTAGGTGATACCTAGGCCAGGCCCATTTCTCATTGGTCTCACAGCATAAGGCCAATAAGAAAAAAATGGGAGGAAAAAAATTTAAAATATGACGTTTAGGACCTGAGCCATTGTCTTTCAGGTAAATTATAATTATAGGGCCTGTGTGTTATACATAAATACATAATGAAATAACATTATTTTGAAACATTTCATGACTTCATGTGAACCTTCTTGTATTCACACCAAAAGTCATTTATACCTGAACCTAGGAACCTGAAACTTGCATTAACACAACATTCGGAGAATTTATGAGTAGCATGCAAGTAGGGATCAAGGGTGTTATACAGACCATAGTTTTTTCATAATTATAAATGCTAGCAAACTCGTGTAAACTATGTGACTAGAGGCAGACTGCAGTGAGTGATAATAGAGGGTAACTGCCGAAATTTAGAAAAAAAGTATCACTCATAGTTGCATTTACTGTAACTAGAAATATTATCCGTTGACCTCTTAAGCCATGGGTTTACTTCTAAATTTTGCTGTAAGCTAAAATGTTTCCTCAAGCTATGTGATCCCTCCCAACCTCTACTTCTGCCTTTGTAGAATATTAGCTATTTGCATGCAATATAATAAGGGGACTTCACACTATGGCTGATAACGTTGGTTTGGTTAGGAAAGGGTTAACTGGGTTTCCCAGATCTTTGAGATGCTGGCCTCTCTTTTCTAAAAAAATCTAGGATCCGCACCTCAACCCAAGGTAATTGCCTATCTTTGTATCTATTGAAATTCTATTACAAAAATATTGTTATTGGTTTGACAGCTTCCGCAATTTAAGTTATGCCCAATCCATCTATCTCGTGTGATAGTGGATAGGAGAATTTTAAGTTGTGGGACAGAACAGATAATGGCATCAAGAAACCAACTAAAGTTCAGTCATCCTCTATTCAAGCAATCTGCCAACAAACATACTCTTAAAGAACCAAGAGTTTGGAAAGTATAATCTATCAGCTGCTGCCTCTCCGCAGACTGAGTAAACAGAGAAATGCCAGTATCAAATGCCTTTTCTGTGTATGGGTGATTTGACTAGAGATGAACTAGATTAGATCTCATGGCACTGAAATATAACCACCCCAGAGAATACATCAATGTGTAAATCTACTTTGATGCTCAGTCCCTAGAGCATTGACCCAGAAGTGCAATCTGCAGCAAGGCAGGCCATTTTGAGACAGCAAGTAAAAAGTCCTTTCAGCAAGGGGATATTCTGTTTGCCCTTTATAAGAACGTCATCACTGGTCACAGAATATGTGATACTGACCTTAGAGTTAAATCTAAAACCAAAAGAGTGGGGTAGTAATGCTGTCTGTAGAATTAGTAGAAAGAAGCTTGCACCCGGGATACCCTGTTATCTCATTGCCCGTGCATGTGCAATCCACCTGGATAATATCAACACTAGTAGTAGCTTTGTAAATCCTGACTCTCTGCACATGAGCATTACCAATAAGATGGTATTGATAACCTAAGGACTGAGGATCAATGCAGTATGGAGAAGAGTCACCATAATGTGGATGTGTTTGCCACATTACCTATAGGCCGGGGGCTGATAGGGCCCACCGTGCACCCCCCCCCCACACATCCCAATGCGACGGGTGTTTTTTCAATCCGTAGGGTTCCCTGAACAAGATTCAAGATGTTCCTTGATGACTATGACAAACGTTATTGCCTTATACGCAAAGAAATTACCTTGAGCCAATATGATGCTGTTCCATTTCAATAATCTCCCTCTTTATGTAAATGGATGTTTTTCCATGCTAAATCTTTATCAATTCTCCTGATTCTTATGCTAAAAAGAGTGCTGATTGAGAATATGCATTTTTCTACTTCATAAAATTTAATTATGACGCTGTATATGGCTGAAATTTGAAATGGCCTACAATAGATCCAGATGTCACTTTGAATTACATAAATGTGTAGTCTAGAAAGTATCTGGTGGGTCCTATCCCCTATAAATCAGCTTATTAAAATACAGTGCTGTTTTTGTTTTGTTGCTAAGTGATGTGGTTGCCTAGCAACAGCAGCTTTGCATAGCAACCAAGCCTGAAAATATGCTTGAATGCTCATATCTGCATGGTTTCCTTTCAGCAACATGCTCCCCTGGTGTAACCTTGTATATAACTCTTCTGTGACTTCCATCATAGACTAGGAATAAAGGGGATAAAAGGTTGCTAGGTTGTGTGGTGGCCTAGCAATAGCAGTTTTGCATAGCAACAATGTCTAGATTCATAACGATAGGCATAAACTATGGCTTGTGCATAGTCTCCCCTCAAGGACATAGTTCACTGATTTCAAATTGCATATAGCTCCCTTGTGCACATCCCATAGTATGAACATAGGTAGAAATGATTGCTATGTAATGTGGTTGCCTAGCAACTGCAGGTTTACATAGAACCCCATGTTCAAATCTATGCAGACAGTCACAGATAAGTGTATGGTCTGGCCTCAGGGATGTATTGCAACATAAGTTCTTAATAGTAGCGTAGGTTGGGAAAGGGAACCTTGATGGTAAAGGGCATAGTCATGATTATGCTAGAGCATTGTTCAAATAGAATAGAGATCTGGATAGGAACTACATGCTTACTTCCCTTACTGGGGATGATGAGTGCTAGGATCATTGAACAGACAGACCTCAAATGACAGATAATTGTTTAAAGTAAACCTACAGTATTATGATTCTGAAGTGATCAGTAAGAGTCTGGCTTAGTTAAGAGATCAGATCCATCCCAGAAAATCAGTCTAGTTGTGTGAAATTGTAGTAACAAGGTAGTAAATGTGTGTTTGTATGATGTGAGGGCTGTTGTTGTTATTCATTTATTTATCCCATGCATTCATACTCCCAAGAATGTTTTACTTCATGACAGCTCAAGTTAGAGATAGGGGGGGGGAGTTATTTTCCCGCAGATCCTGAATAGTTCACTTGAACTCCACTAGATGGGAGTTTGAGATCTCCAATCACACTTTATATTTTAAATAACTGTATAGGAGACACAGTGAATCATTGGGGTGATAGGGTGCCCCTTGTGAGTGAGGGTGAAAACAGGTGATGATTGACTAATTATATCTTGCATCATGTCTCCAATATACAGGCAGGTTGCCAGCTAATTGTCTAGGATGGCTAGCTTGATCTTAATAGGTACTTGTCACTTTGTGCCTATATGTCAAATGTCATTGGTAGTGGTCACACATGCCATAAACCCCCCATTAAGTTTTCTGTCCATTTGCAGTTATGTATCCATCGCAGTCATTCAATAAACAATGCTTTCTTTCTGTCCAATATTAATTAAACCTTCCTGAATGAATCACAGAATTAGTGGTCAAGTCTGTGATTGCTGTATAAAGGATGCAATAGATGACTTGGCACTGTGGTGAGCATCTCAATGTCCACACCCTGGATTATTCTAAAAGATGGCTATCACTTGTCAAAGCCAGGAACAGGATCTCCATTCATAGGATCCATGGAGAGAGAGAGAGAGAGAGAGAGAGAGAGAGAGAGAGAGAGAGACTGCAGATTATAGTGATGGTGACAGAATCACAACAGTTGCTTCAGGTGCTTTCTAGATAGGATCGATTTGTATAATATTGATGACACTTCCCTCTTCTGTAAGCTAGACCAATCCATCACCACTGTGTGTGATGTGGAATGGTAGAAGATACTCAAGGTCTGTGTGCCAGTGGCCTTCAGTAGTATTATCAGGGTCAACTAGTAATTCACTACACCAAATGTGTTGGGGATAATGAACTGCAACAGATCAACATGCCTTCTCAGAAGTGTCCAGCAGCATAATCACCAGCTGTTGGAATCACACTGCTATGAGAGAAGTTGAACCAGAATGTAATGTTCAGAGATATGTAAGGATGGATAACACTTGGCCTGATGCTCTGAAGAGTTAACACATGAGAGAATATCCTGCAGATTTGTACAATGGTATTCCAATCCTTCTCTTTCATTTTCTCAATATATGAATTAAACCAGCACTGCCTAAGGTCGATTGGGGTAGGTGAAAAAATGTTGCAAAATCATTTTGTCCAAAACACTCACCATTTGGCACATCGGGCCCACCTAAAATCCACTTGTTTTCCAAAATGACATAAATCCCACACCTGTTTTCTTCCAAAACGCAATAAATCCACTCAGGCAAACATTGTCATGATATTTATGTTGTTTAATAACCTTATTTCCATGGATTGAATGATCTGAACATGTCATATCATTGTGGTTTGTAAGTTTTATAACCTTATTCCCAATAAAAACCAACTTTTCTTGCGAGGAGAAAGGTATAAAGATGTGCAAGCTGTTGTGATGGATTTATTGCATTTGGAACAAAACAGGATTTATTGCATTTTGCAAAGAAATATATGATAAATCATCTTTTGTCTGTGAAAGAACAATCAATGTTAAAAATGTACTTGCAAATGTTTCATTTATAGCCATGTACATGAGGAAAGTCAAATATAGAGAATAAAATAATTTTTATGTGTATTATGTGGATACAAAAAAGAGAAATGTTGGATTTATGGCGTTTTGGAACAAAACAGTTTGTGGATTTATTGCATTTTGGAAAAAAATGGGATTAAAACACTTAATTTATCCCTGGAGGATGTTTCACCTCATAGGTATTGAATTATACATATACGGCCTCCACATGCGGACGTCATGTGGGAGAAAAAATATTTATCTCAAAAAGTGTTTCTCAAAGGTGGCCGTGTCCTGTCCGTATGTGAGACACAGGATACGGACTTTTATCTCTAAATGTGGCCTTTTATTTTAACATACGGCTCCCCACATACGGACAGTCCGTATACACATGCGGACCCTCCGTATGTTTGCTCCGCGAAGTTTTTTTTTTCGTAAAAGCCACGTTCAACTTATGAGAACGGGGGAACCCCTTTCCGGTTTCCCCGTATGACGTCATAACGCAACTTCCGCTTTCTCCTTTATCGCTCATCAAACCGCCGACAAACAATACTAAGATGGGGAAGAAAAAACCCACTAAGGTGAGATACTTAAAGTTCTCTCTTTTTCTTGTCTTAAATATGATACCTCTTTTCTTTGTGGTCTTTATGAGGTCAAAAACAAGGCATGTCTTCACGTTTTTCATTCAAAACTTCGGTCCCCTCTCGACGCTCCCTCCTTCTGAAAGTGTTTTTTGGTTCAAGCAGACGCCTTCCCCCCTTTCTGTTCTTCATGTCGTGACTTAATCCTTTCAATAAAAGGAAGAAGGGATCTCCCTGTTCTTAGAAATATACCCCCCTTTCCACTACCCAGCCTAATTTGACTCTTACTGTCATCTAAGTAACAAAATATTAAATTTTGCATGACGTTAAGCAATGTCCATCAGGTAATTTTCTAGGTTGTACATGTTGCCATGTTTTTACCTTTTCTTGCACCGTAAGCTGTAATCTTATTCCAAATATGCCCCCCTTTTGTTTTTCCTGTGATGTCCAAATTGATAAAGATAACTTCTTCAAATTTTTATTAAGAATAAAGAAATTTTCTAATGCTGTCCCTTCCAAGGCATATGGCCGGTGTACGTTAAAATACAAAGTAAGTTCCATTGGCTTCATATAGAGCTTTTCTTTTGTTTGTCCCTTCTTTTTATTCTAATTTTCAGAATTTCAATGAGTTAATGGAGAATGTGACGAATCTTAAAGCCCTCCTCCGAGAAAACAGAAGGCTTACGGGTCAAGAAAGTGACCCTGACTTAGAGGTATGAGTCTAAAATTACTCCCTGAATACATTTTTTCTCTCTTTTCTCTTATGGCATTGAAAAAAACTAAATTTATTTTTTGTAAACATATTCCTCTTCTTTTTTTAAGTATATATTTAAAGTAGAATAACAAATAGTTCTTCAGCTCTCAGACTATATTTTATTTTCCCTTATACTATATTACAATATGTCTATAAAACTTTATTTCTTTTTTCTTTTCCAGGAATCTGACAAAGACGAGGACGAAGATGAGGGAGTAGAAACTATGTACGAGGACGACGAGTTGAACGATGACGAAGAGCGACCTGAGAACTACCCGGGCGATGCTGGAGAGCAAGCAATAGCATACATGTGCGGCTTGCTTAAGCGGCAGAATCTCAGCATGAAGAGGCAAAAGGGAAAGCCTCCAAGCTCATCCCATCCATCCTTTTCTTCTTCCAAACCCAGCTCCTACAGTCAACGAAAAAAAGACTCTGAAAAGCTAGACCCCACATATTTTCCGGTCCCTGAATCCTCTGTTCCTAGAGGTAGAGGTAACAAAAGATCACGAGGCAGGGCTAGAGGATCCACTACTTCTGGCCGGGGGAGGGGACGTGGGTCACCTTCTCCTGACATATCAGGACGCGGTAGATCATCTCTGAACCAAAGTAATCGAAGGGGACGTGGTAGGTCTCCTGGAGTAAGTCTTCCTGCAGCTTCTGTTAGCAGTTCCATGCCTAAAAGTGCCACAAAAGGGGGGGTCCCTACCCCTAAGAAAGGAGAACACTGGAGGGAAGACGAGCTTGATTCCTTGTTGAAGGGTGCTAACCATCTTAAGCCAGTACTTAAAGGGCGCTTCAAACATAGCTCTGACGGAAAGGAACTAAAGAAAATGGCGTGGGAGGAACTAAGAGGTGAGGTTATATTCCTTTAAAATTTGTTTCTTTTTATATATTCCTCTTATGTTCAGTCTGATATGCATGTCGTCTGACATTGGTAGAATACATATTTTGCCTTTCCTTTTTTGGTAGAAATATAACTAATCTGTTGACGTAAAGGTGATATCTTTAACATGTAAGTTCACCTTCCTATATTTCAGACTATGTTAATTCTAATGGAGGAAGGCATAGGACACGTGAGCAGTGTCAGGACAAGCTTGGGTATTTTGTTCAAAAGGCTAAGAAAAAGGTAGGAATACCCTGTCCCTTTTAGATTCTACTGTATCATTATGCTCTATATATCTGTGATTTGTTAGTATCTCTGAAAATAATGAATTATGTTATTTAAAGAATAATATTTCGGAAAAATCTTCAGAGAGATGTATTGTCTGTTATGTGTACCTTTCCACCTTTTTTTTTTAGAGACAGGTGATAGACTCTAAGTATAAAAGCGGGAGTGGTCAGCGTGACGAGGAGGATTATCTGACCACTTTGGAGCAGCAGGCATGTGACTATGCAGGCCAAGATGTTGTGCTAGGTGAGAACTGAATTTCCGTCTATACATCTGTCTTTATTTCATCTATATTCCACATAATACCATATATGCGACATCTGTTATCCATCACTATGCTGTACTTATGTATGTAGTAGTGCGACACCCTGCTCATGTTCAGGCATTGCCAACCATACCCTTCACCTACATATGACGATATATTGTATGGAACAGATATATATAAATCTTATTTTGGTTCCAGGAATACCCGGACTGAAGCCCCCTGGATTAGACGGTAGTCCTCGGTCGGACCTGAAGTCCTGCTATGACCCAAACCGTTCAGAAAAACCAAATTATGCTGACATCCCAATGCCGAGTTCAGCTATGGCTGCAGTAAGGGAGGGGGATCTACTCGAGGAAGGTATATACTTTTCCATTTTTCCATATACATATAAATATATATATATAGACGGTGTATGTATATATATATATATATATATATATATATATATATATATATATATACATGTACATACATATGTGGACCACTATCACTTTATTTTTCAAGAAATTTGATACAGAAATAGAAATGTATATCTTAACATATATATATATGGTGAACATATACCTACTATAAAGTAGATATATCTATGTGTCCTTACATGAAGTTAATACAAATCTTTTCAGCGACTGTTCTCGTATGTTGTGATCTATTCAAATTTTTCAGGGGATGACGAGAGCTCTTCACACCCCCCACCAGGCTCCCAGGATGAAAGAGAACTGTACGAGGAAGATCCAGATGAGGTACCCGAGGACGATTACCACAAAACCCTACCAGAGCAGGATATACCTGAGGATGACAACGATCCTGTGACAGTCGAAGACATACAGGAAAAGGTTCCTCTTGAACCCCGCATATCACGGACTGACATGTTAAACATCTGCAAAGGATTTAACAACCTTATTAATGATGCTGATCCACAAAAGAGGGCTGCTGCGTCACTTATTTTTGCCTCAGACCCTCAACGCACAGAAAAGATTTCCATGCTAAGGAGGGCTTTGAAAACTTTGACTTCAGAGGAAAATGCTTCTGAAGCAACATCCGAAGTAGGAACAGCTCAACCTGCTGAATGCAGGACAAAAGCATATACCTCTCATATGCAAAGTAATTCTCAACCCCAAACCGGTTCAAGTCAGGGACATACGTCTAAACCCCAAGCTAGTCAGCCACATATGTCCCAACCCCAAGCCTCTGCTAGTCGGGTGCAGGCTACTTCTAGCAGAAGTCGGGTCAACGATATACCTAAAAAATCTTCCACAAATATATCGCCTTTTCGCAGAATGACCTCCCACATTCCCCAAAATAAAAAAAGGACTGCAGATGACGAAGGTATACAAGAGCAAACCCATAAAAAGCCCCGACATGCCCCCTCCTTCTCCAAGTTGCTCGAGGAGGAAGAGGAATGCTATGCAGAAATAATGGGGTCAGAAGAAATGGAGACTGAATCATATCAGCCTTCTAACAGTACACCTCTCAGTTCTCCTTCCGCTATGAACGTTGTTAACATCTCAGGTTTATCCCGTATCCAACGGGCTTCTGCCTCCAAGAAGAAAGAACTATTTGCTAAACCAAGGGAAGAGGATAAGATAATGAAAGAAATAGCTAAGTTCCAGAGCGATTATGTTAATGGTTTAAAAGACATCAGTCAGAGGATAAATGAGCATATGGACACCACGTCCACTAAAATCAAAGATACCCAGACCAGCTACGCAGAGGGCATACGGGAAATGGCTGAGAAAATGTCTTCCCACATGGCGAGAACTTGTGAACAAGCCGAGAAATGTAGGCGTCAGTGCCTGGAAGCCATTCAGGCAATGACCAACGACCTGCATGAGAAACTGGAGGAGACTAGAAATACTGCAGTAGCGTTCGAACGTCAGCACATAGCCCGCATTAAGGCTACAAATGAGACAATGTCAAATAACCAGTCAGAATTTGTGGAAGGAATAAATCTGGTAGGTACTGCAATACATGCCACATTCAAAAGAATGCAGAAAGGACAAGACTGTTTGGCCACTGGATTGTTAGGTATGACTGAAAGTGCCACAAAGCTATCAAGTAGTCTATCGGTCATCCTGGAAAATCAAAAAAGTTTTTTAGATGCACAGAAACAGTTACATTTGCAAAACTTGAAGTTAAATCAGGAGATTCAGGAAAACCGGAACCTTCAACTGTCAGCCCAAAAAGAGGCGGAGAAAGTTTGGAAAGAAATGACTAAGATGTCTGTGTTCTTTGCTGCTCAGTTAAACGCAAAATCAACTAAAGATATTTCAACATGTACCCCGACGGACAATCAGATAATTTCACAAGAGGATGAACCTCCACATGGGGATCAAATACCCCAACCTGGCCTACCACCCGTCCCGGAGAAAAATCCAAAAGCTGACCTACCTCCATGTGCAGATGAGGGTGAGACAGCAGGAGACAAACCTGTTTCCCCCAATGTCCAGGAAGACAATATATCCGTTAAATCTGACAAGGAAGAATGTTTGCCTGATAAGATGACAGTTAAATTAACTCACAACGACCCATCAGAAGGTTCAGCACGTGGTCCCTATTTTTTTTTGGACGCAAAGGACATAGCGGCCATGGAAGTGTCCGACAGCCAAGGTAAAAATGTTGTGTTCCTAAATATATTTCAACTGAAATTAATTCCACCTGTATTCTTTTCTGTACCATTGATATGTCATTCATCTTTTGAACTATAGAATTTCATTCCTTGTGTATCAAATTTGGTTCTCCATGGGTTTTCTGTTTCCATAATGTTTAGTTAATCTTTGTATTTACTTGAAATAAATAAGAACTATGTGTATTAATATGTATTCCTCTTTAAAACAGAGGAGCTGAACACTGGTGAAGGGGAGATACACACAGACGTCCAAGCCATGCAGGGTGCAACGATTGCCATTCCACCCGACACGGAGGTTGTACACGGTTCAGCTGTCTTTGTTCCATGTCAAAATGTACAGGGAGGTGAAGGCCCGTTAATCGTCCCTGCATCAGGTATAGGCCTAATATGTGCTTTATCTTTTCTAATGAACTTCTTCTGATAAGTAACAAACCAGGATATATGATATTTATCAAACATGCTACATGTTTTAGCAGTTGTTCTTGAAGCCTGAAGTTTAAGACGCCCAAAGGTACCCCCCTTAATGCATGATGTTATATCCTTATAAAAAAATGACATGATAAAGAAACATGTGATTATATTTCCTGTGTGGCCGATTTATAGCGGTTACAGATGTTTTCACCTTCTCCTTTTTTCCAGCTATTGAAGCAATAGACCCAGATTCTAATTCATTGCCAGCCTACAATGTCATGTCAAATGAAGAAGTGGTATTTGTCCGGGAGGAGAACTTATGCGACGACAATCCTGAGCTGGTTTTAAGGAGGTCCCGTCGTGACAAGAAACCTATCAAAAAGGACTAATTTCATTTGTGTGATATATAAGAAATTAAAAACGGTGCTGTAGTTCAAAGTTATATCATATTTTATTGTTAGGCTATTTTGAATGCCTTAGCTTCAAGTATGTTACCTTAGTTAGGAGAATGTAATATACAATTTGAAGATATCACGTTCGAAGTTTCCACCTAGACAACATCATTTCATAGAATTGTACAGTAAAGGTAGAAAATGAAAGACAGAAATCTATAATAGAATCGTATATGTTCGAAGATAAAAAAAAGTTTAAAGCAAGGCATATTTAAGTTCATCACTTTAACTTTGGAGTCTTCCTTCAGGACTAAATGAAAACTTGTATTCGTTAAGCAGACATGATACATCTATATGCATGGTTGGAGTTATTTTCACTTTAAGGTAAATGGATGCCTCTTTTGAAAATTTCCTATGTACGCTCGTCATGTATACCGTTCAGCAAAGACAGACATTTTTTATGTTAAGTTGAGTGAAATGGTACATGAGCAAAGATACTGGAAAACAAAAGATAAACTGATTTTTGATGTCCCATATACATTATAGTACTCGTTGCAAACTATTGAACAAAGACTTAAGTTCAGGATGAATACATGTATGTATCAAGATATATTGATGCCAAACAGGCATTTTTGTTTCAGCTTCATGACATGTTTTAAAAAAGTCTGTTTCTTGTTATGGAAGTTCTCAGAATTAATATAATACATGGTGCATTCTAAGTAACAGATTATTCTCTATACATGCTAGGCAAAGAAAAACATTTCAGCACAGGATGTGGAAATAAAAAAAAAGAGGTTATTTTAAATTTTATTCATTCAATTTTGCATGTTAGCTTAATTCATTACATGACATGGTTATGTAACCCATGTTTGTTTTCTTCAAGTCATTAGAATAAAAGTTTGCCATCAGAATTTTTTTCTTGTCCTTCTAATTGTCTTAATATCACATAACAGAATTACACTATTTAGTCAAATTGATTTCATTTAACTTATTCAGCGGGGATTGAAGTTATCTTGGATGAAACCCTTCCGCAGGTTCTCAAACTTAGCCGGGGGCTTACGGGAGACATTGTCTGGCTGGGTGATGCGTGGGAATCTTTGCTTGAACGAGTCCTTTTCCATACTGTCCTTCAATAGGGGATTGCGTGCCACCTTGGCGCAGTTATGTAGTGCCACACAGGACTCGATGACTTTTCCTGCTGTGGTAGGAGGATGGGCCAGATATCCCCCGCTGCTGTCCAGACAACTGAAAACAAAGAGAGAGACAAAATGGGAAAAATTAAAAATTGTACCAAGTGACTGCTTAAAGAGGATGATAGTTTTGACAGGAAAAAAGATATAAAGGATAAATGTAGGAAAATAAATAAATAAATGACTTACCGCCAACGCTGCTTCAACTGGCCTATAGTCCTCTCTACCCGACTCCTAGTCTTTCGGTGCCACTTGTTGTACGCCACATCAGCGTTTGTTGTCTCCACACGGACAGGGGTGAGGAGGTAGTCAGTGAGAGGATATCTGAAGGGAAAATATTTGGTTATTGTATATGGATTTCATATATATTTTTTCCTTAAGGATGTATTCCGAAAGGAGTTATGTTCAGCTAAGTTTGGCCAAAAAATATATAAATGACTTACCCGGAATCTCCCAAGAGGTAATATCCCCCGAACTGTTTTCTCTCTCCCAAGATTTTGATGTCAGACCCGTTGAGGCAGTAGATGTCGTTCTGAGACCCAGGATTACTGGCATCTACGTGTGTGATGAGGTACTCAAAGTCGCAGACAATCTGGGAGGAGTAAAAAAGGGACAAAAATCTTAATATATATATAAGTATAAACTGATAGACATATCAAGAAAGAAATTCAATGAAAAAAAATGTACATAAGATATCCTGGTTCTTAGAAATATATTAGGAAAAGTAATTTACCATGGTATTTATGCTGTAGTATCCTTTGTAACAAAAGAATTGATTTTCGTCTGCCACTACCCCTCGCGGACACTGTATAGGTACATGTGTCCCATCTATGAGTCCGAACAGCTTGGGCATTCTGTGTTTCCGATAGAAGAGCATCGCCTTGCTGTTCTTTTCCTCCCGGGAGTGTGGCCAATGGACATACTCTTGTAGGTGTTCATGGAAATAGTCAGTCACCTTCTCTACAGACCTACACACAGTGGATTTGGAGACGCCGTGAATGTCTCCTATGGAGTTGTAGCTGGCTCCAGTGGCGAAATACCTTAGGGCAATCAGGAACTGAAGAAAGAAAAGAAAAGAATATTGTTTTAACATGCCATAATAAAGTCAAAAGAGGTACAGTAAGGAAAAAATATGAAAATAAAAGGATAAATGAAGGATGGACTCCCACCTTAAGCCTATGTGGAACGGCATGCTTGCCCCTCAGGACCTTCTTTTTCTTCGTAGCGACATAGTTTTTGATGAGAATTCGGGCTACCTCTTTACTGAGACGGTAGCGCTGAAGAAATTTTTTCTCAGTGTAGAAGGACAAAGGATCCTTTCTCTCGTAATACTGCCTAGTAGTGTTCAGGATGTACCCAGGCATTTCTTTCCCTGGTGTAGTACGGCCAAACATAGGTCACATGACTTGGAGTGAAAAGGAAGGTCACGACCTACTTAGGAGATATTCATTGGATGCGGGCTTAAAAAAGGCGGCATGTTACTTATTTCCCCCGTATGTGACATATGGAGGGGTACCTGACCCCTCCACATTCTAACCTGAAAATACGGAAGACATGTGGAAAACAGGTTGTCCGCATCTTGAGGTGAAACGCCCAATAAGCCGTATATGAATGCGGCCCTCCGTATGTGAAAAAAATGAATGCGGAAAATAGAACAGAAACGTTTTTTTTATATACGGCCCCCGCATGTCATATACGGCCCCCGTATGTTATGAGGTGAAACATCCTCCTGAAGGAAGACTCAAGGATTTAAAAATGAAATGTGGATGTGTTTTATTTATGTATCCCTAGATATTGGAACTAACAAAAATGGCCACCCCCTCTTCAATTATGTCTCATTATCTCAAAACACCCAAAATGAATTTGTTGTGTTTTGGAACCAAACTCTTCATATACAAAATAACACAGGGTGTGGATGTGGCAAATATTTTATCTTTTTATCATTATCTCATTATATGGTCTCTGTCAGTTAGATGATTTTAAAAGGTAGATTCATATCAAGCACATGATCTTGCAACATGTTATATGTGCTTCTATTCTGAGATGTGGACAGGGGAGCTATACATACAAGTTCTTGAGGCGAAACCATACTCTTATCTGTGACTATCTGAATAGATTTGGACATGGGGTTCTATGTAAAGCTGCAGTTGCTAGGCAACCACATTACATAGCAATCATTTCTACCTATGTTCATACTCTGTGATGTGCACAAGGGAGCTATATGCAATTTGAAATCAGTGAACAATGTCATTGAGGGGAGACTATGCACAAGCGATAGTAAATGCCTACAGGTATGAATCTAGACATTGTTGCTAGGCAAAACTGTTATTGCTAGGCAACCACACAACCTAGCAACCTTTTATCCCCTATATTTCTAGTCTATGACAGAAGTCACAGAGGAGTTATATACAGGTTTACATCAGGGGAGTATGTTACTGTAAGGAAACCATGCAGATATGAGCATTCAAGCATATTTTCAGGCTCGGTTGCTATGCAAAGCTGCTGTTGCTAGGCAACCACATCACTTAGCAACAAAACATAAGCAGCACTGTATTCTACTTAGCTGATTTATAGAGGGTAGGACCCACCAGATACTTTCTAGACTGCACATTTATGTAATTCAAAGTGACATCTGAATCTATTGTCAGCCATTTTGAAGTTCAGCCATACACAGCCTTGCATTAAATTTTATGAAATAGAAAAATGCATATTATCAATCAGCACTCTGTTTAGCATGAGGATCAGGACAATTTATAAAGATTTAGCATGGAAAAACATCTATTTACATAAAGAGGGAGATTATTGAAATGGAACAGCGTAGTATTGGATCAAGGTAGTGTCTTTGCGTCCATGGCAATAACCATCATAGTCATCAAGGAATTCTGCAAAATGTCTCATATTACTCAGAAAGGTTTGGCCTACAGAAATCATATTAGAGATTGTGCTTAGATGGGGATAAGGGCAAGTTTTATACATGTATCTGTCCAGAGCGCATTGAAGATTTTGAGTAAAAAAAAGGAGCTTTGTAATTTCCGTCTTCTGGACTGTATGGTTCACTCAAATCTGAACTTAAAAACATGTATTAAGGGCCAGTCAGACTGGTCGTAGGAAGATTAGAGCTCCGAGCTGATTTTTCGGCCGGAAAATGGGGGATAAAATCGTATAGTGTGACATAGTTCTACGACTCCCAAAATCGGCTAAAATCTCATAATTTTAAATCGTGGAAGTTTGGTATGCACAACTTTGAAAATCGTGGAAAAATCGCGTCGTAGTTGTGGATTTCCCGTCGTAGTGGTAGATATTCTACGACCAGTCTGACCGGCCCTTTAGGGCTTAATGAAAAGCTTATTATGTCTTCTTTTCAACAAGACCAAAAGCTTCAGGATCCAGACAAGATAAGATAGTCTTAGAGCTTGGGGATTGAGCATACCCCCTGAATAACATGGTACCAAAATTGACCCAAACGTTGTCTGAACCTGCACATGGATAATGAGCCAAAACCGGTAGTGCATCCCAAGGTAATCAATGTTAACATCTTTTCAGGGGACTCTAAGGATTGAAAAAATACCCGGTGCATTGGGATGTGGGGGGGGGGGTGTATGGCGGGGCCTATCAGCCTCCAGCCTACTATTGCCACTATGGGATAATACACAATACTGACATGTCTGTTATTCTCCCCGTATATACTTTTCTCCATTGTGAAGTAGAGATGTTGTGTGGTACCCCGATCACCAATAATTAAGTATCAGAACTGCTGATGACTCAGATCTACCTTATGGTTCTGACAACCAAACAATTATGTATATAGGAGTCTAGCATGGTCAATGGAAGATTTATGACTGATAGGAAAAACATATCACTTTTTGTGCTACTATAAAATAGCTTTCATGCTGTACTGATTCAGCCGCATTCATTCACCCTACCACGTAATCTGCCACAGTGCTCCTTTTCCTTCCAATGACATAGCCATATTCTAGAAAGGTGAGCCACTATTTTGGATAAAAACAACAAAGAAATACTAAACAACCTACCTTAAGTTTTTGAGTGGAATTCATGCCTTATATGTGAAGATGGCCTCAGCTGTGTCTCATAGAATGTAGCTGCAAGGGTCACCTATGTTATAAATTCGTTCCCTAATTATGTTGATGAACCTCAAAACATATTATAATTTAGCCACTGTACAGGAGATACTTGGGCCATAGGACATTGGTCAGCGTTCTCTCTAAAACTACTATAATGATAATTATAAATCATGCACTATTGTACAATCTGGAGTAAATCCCACTTTCCTAATATTTGAACATCCCAACTACATATTGTGATCACAGAATCCCTTCCTCTCACAAATTCACCTAATAATAACGCTGTCTGAACTCTGCGATGAGTCTTTGAGCTTCAATATTTACTACAACATTGAGTCTCTACAGCACTGTGGATGTGGTAATGGAGGTCATCCTACTCCTATAGGTGACAGGCTTTGCATGCATAGTGTAACCAAAGTAGATTCATGAAGAGGTCCTTTTGAATGAGCACCAGAGGTAATGCTATACAAACACTAGAGATGGATGTGATAGTAACAGAGCAAAATTGTGTCACTATGCATTTCGTCTGATGGAGAAAGTTGGTATCCTGCTATTGCTTTGCCCAAACATGATCCTTCCGTCCTGTATCAACAGGAGTAGGGAATGTGTATGGTGTCAATATGGGTACACTATAAGGTTGCTAATACATTAACATTGTGTGGTACACAAATAGGGTACCACCATTAGGCCAAAAAAAAATTAAGACAAATCTGAGGGGCTATGTGGACACATTACCATCTTTGATGTAATAAACGCACATAATCTAATAAGCGCACATCTCCTTTTATAGGTTATTATTTTTAGACTATAAATGACCGAAAATTATCCAGTAGCAGTACTTTCAATGCATAATAACTATGGTAATGCAATTACAAGACTGCTGAGCTGCATTGAGTTCACTGGTGCATATCTAAAGGGTCAGAATGATGCATGGGTGGATAACGATTATATGCCCAATATATTAACAACCTAGATGCTTCATTAGAATAATTCAAAACATCAACATCTGACTTAACACTTCATACCTGCTATCATTATGTTAATTGGCAAACTATAAAGAGGGAATAATCTACTTTAAACAAATTAAAATACAATGAAATCACACCCAATACTACAATACATCATTGTCTCTTCCCACACAGAGGTGATTGTAATTTCAATTCACTTTGAAATGTGAGGCTAATTAGGAGTAGTACCATTAACAATACAAATAAATCAAAGACCTCAGTAATGAGTTTTACTATAATTAGCAGCACTCCTGACAATTACTTCATGGAAATGTTATGACTAACCAGGCACGTACTGTTCAATGAAAACAATTGGACAGTGAACGTTTTGAGAAACAATTTAGATTAAGTGCACACTGCAAAGGAGAAGGAGACACTGATAATCATCACTGACTAGAAACATAGAAAAATAAAAAAAGGAGAGTAAGTAACAAAGAGAAAGAGAGAGAGAGAGAGAGAGAGAGAGAGAGTGATCTAGGGATGGAGGGAGAGATGAAGATAATGAGAGAGATGTACAACAAGGCAGAAAGACAAAAAGGGATTCTATGCAATAGGATTAGCCCAAAAGAAATAAAGATAGATCAGAAATGGATGAGCATAGGAGGAACCCTGAACCTGAAAGAAACCCATCAAAGTAGCATTTTCTCTACATTGGCCAATGCTTCTCTGGAAGTGGTGTACTATCATGATTACAAACCATCTACTTAGGGTTTTGAACCTTTCCCCTACACACTGATTTCTCCCACACCAAGACTTTCCCCGCCAATGGCACACCACTTCCCTATCTTTGACACTATGCCCCCTACCTCCAACACTCTCCCTCCCATATAAACCTTGTGAATCATTCTTGGTGCAGGTGGCTTGCAGTTGACAAAGCCCAAGGTCCGAGCCCTATTTGAATGGGTGGCAGGTAGACGCCAGGTCTGATGGAGCTGTCAGTATAACAATGGCCATCAGGACTTTGTCTGCCTGATCTTTGTCACACAAAGAGCCACCCGTCCCTCATCAGTGCCAGGTCAGATTTAAGCCATTTATGGGTTGTATAAGGCAGTCATGCATTTATCACGTTGGTTTTCATGTTGCATGAATGCACTGTGCTCATATTCACGCTCATGTACATGTCCTATATACTACTCTCAGAGGTGCAGTAGTATGGTGCACCTATAGAGTGCTGATGAGTAGAATCACCATACTGCTGCAGCATGGAGGCCCCAAAGAGGTGAACACCCATCACCAAGAAAAAAACCCATTAAACACCATACATCATTGTAAAGCTCCAAACTTGCAGATTTCAGATATGGTAGGTGTAATAAAATTAAAAAAAAAACGTATTTTTGGTGAATTAGATCCAAAGAAAAAAAGCTTTTAATCATTTTTAGTTCAAATTAAACAATAACATTTTCAGAAAAAAAAAAACTGTTTTACCACAGAATAATACCTCTACCTATGTACCTGACAAGTGATTAAAAGTAGAAAAGGCATCATAATTATTAATGTGACATTTCAGACTATCTAGGTCAATAGGTCAAAGCTCAAAGATGAAAATATTTGTATATACCTTATTCGACCTAATGAGTGCTACTAGTTTTATGGTAGTTTAAAGGAAAAGACAACCCCATTTTAATGATGACTTATTTTGGTAGGCTTTCCATTGAATTAAAGTTTCTGTCATACTCATGAGCACATCAGCTATTGTAAGGGGATGCAGGAAGCTTCTCTGATGCAGCCTAAGATGTCCCATGAGACCAGATGCACTGGTCGATGCATTGTTAGATCACCGGGTGATGCATTGTTAGATGCTTATTTCAATAAAAGTTAAGTGTACACTATTGTGGATCTTATGGGATAGATAACTCGGTGTGTATATTAAGTGCTAATAATCAAACAATATTTGCCACCACTTTCAAAATACACCTATCAGCAGCATTTGTGGGTAGATGAGGGGAAATGGCCCTCCCTGCGGGATTTTTAGTACTGGATTTGGTCACTAGGGGAGGTTCAAAGGCTAGAAATGTGAAAAATAGACCAAAAATAGGTTTTATGTACTTTTTCACCCAGAAAAAGGTGATTTTCTCAAAAACGTTCTATTTCCTGGCACTTCATGTACATTTGGAATGCAAATGGAACGTTTTGAATCCTAAACCAGGCCTAAATAAGGGTTTTCAGATAAATGTGTTGCCATGACAACCAATAATGTCAACTGATAGAAGGATTCATGGAGATTCATACGCTGAAAAAAGCATAAACATACCATTTCTAGATCCAAAGCTATGCCCAAATGTATGGAAAGGGATGGCCATTTTTTAAATGATTTTTCAAATCATGATGCTAATTAGATGCCTGATTTTATCAAAACAATGAATGATAGAGGTCATAGGCTGTATTGATACAGTCATGTCATTCCATTTTCGTGAAGCAATATCTCCGGGACTAGAAAGGCTATCTACAAGTGTTATACCTCATTTTACAGCTGATGGCATCAATTTCAAATTTCATATTTAACCTCGGGGGACCCTTTCCCCTCATCTGTCCACATTTACTTTCAAGTATGTAGGGATGTGCATTTCGCATTCCGGTGCATTTGGTCTCCTGGGACGTCATAGGCTGCATCAGAGTAGCTTCCTGCGTTCCCTTATTAGGGCACATGTGATCATGGGTATGACAGATGATTTTTCTTCAATAAAAAGCCTACCAAAAGAAAAGATCATGAAATTGTGGCTGTCTTTTCCTTTAAGAGTTACTGAGCCTCCAAAATTGTGAAAATTAGGTATTTTTCTAGTATGAAACAGGCTGGTGGTGGTGAACTTATTAGGTCATAGATACAGTAATCAATTGTTTACACACATAGTTAGACCATATAGGTAGGGGTAATTCTATTTCAGCATTGTAACTATGCGAATTATAGTAATGGAGCATTAACCGATCAACTACTTCCAGGGATAAAATATTTTAATCTAATAAGGTCAGTATGTCAATTTTCATGTTGCCTTATGTTACTAGTAATGTGATTGACTAGACATCAATCACATACTTGATTCGGTATAAAGCTTACTTTTTTTTGCTCATAGTGAAAAATAAAGTGTCCCTAGGAACATTACACAGCTCATAGGTTAAAGAACACTGGTCCATGTATAGACCTAGAGTGTGGCCAGGGCATGGTAGTAGGGCTACCAGCAGGCCATTTAGTCAAGGGATCTCACCTTGAACCAAACAAACAGATTAGTCATCTAGCCTGCATAGAGCAGTGACCCCCATGATGTTGTATAATAATAGTCCTGCTGCTCACTCCTTACTACCTCCGTTAATCCTACCTTTTGGTGCCCAGAATTATTTGAAGACTTTACATTATTTCACAATTATATCACTTAGTTGATTAG
Source organism: Acholoe squamosa (assembly GCA_949317995.1). NCBI lineage: Eukaryota > Metazoa > Annelida > Polychaeta > Phyllodocida > Polynoidae > Acholoe > Acholoe squamosa. The sequence continues at coordinate 19,392,566 of OX439043.1, read as the reverse complement.
CCCATGAGTTATTTTGATCTTTTCTTTCATATTGGCTCTGTGTTACATTTCCTGAATACTCATAACTGAATTAAGACTTTGAGTGATGGACATGGAATTTATTGGTTAGCTTTGGTAACCATAGTTACCAAAACATTCCATTTGTTTTCATTTGGTAGTTTTTGGTCTCTCTTGTGTATTATATAGCCTTCCCCCCATCCACAATACCTGCAATGCTGAGGCCTCATTCAATTCTGCATGTATATGTGTACCACCACTCAGGAGACATACTGTGCTAGTAACAATGCAGGGATTATCTCTATGGATGTTAACATTTCTTTTAGAATCTAATGGGAGTTTGGGACATTGGATGTACATGTATATGATCTAGCATAATATTGGTGTCATGTCTGGTCTTAGCCCTCTGGAGGGTTGCCCTCTAATGAATCACATAATATGACAGCTCATGTTCAAGTTTTGACTCCCTGTTTTTGGTATAATGGGGATAGACCAAAATGGATGGTTGTATTGTGATTGGGAAGTCATGGCCGCGGTTCTAAAGATCTAACTTTGCAGATTGGACCAGTAGAAGTATCTGGATGATAGTTAACTTCAATACACATGTATTGAAGTCCCATTTAAGCCCAAAACGGCCATTGTATATGGAAATCAATCATATGTCTGCCTGTGGCACAGCCTTAGACATTTTAATCAATTTTGGTGTTGTATCTTGATGGTCTATGATTTCAGTAGATAGACATGATCAATAGGACACGACCTTGTACTAGTTAGCAGTAAAGGTTTATTTATTCCAGCATATTGTACAGAGTCTTAAGGTATAGAAAAGATGCTGATGATAATGCTGCATATGCTAGTCTCCCTGTGGATAGGACACAGCGTGTATGTATACAGTGACTGTGGGGCACACCCCCTGGGGTCCCTAGGCATCTCTATAATAAATGGTACAACAAGGTTGTTATATTACTAGTTCTTTATATTTCATATCATATGTTATCGATGTCTATAATTACAACTAAGAAACTTATATGGGGGGGGGTCATAACAATATCCTTAGATACGGCCCCACCCATAACTTTGTTGGTTCACTGTACATGTGCCTACTGCATATTTATGTAGTTAAAATCTAATGATGGACTTGTATTTACATATGTATATGATCTCTTGGCTCCCTTTGTACTAGGAATTGATGAATTAATTTGAATTAGAAATAATTTAATTACTTTTTTTCTTTAAACTCATATTCTGAAAAATACGTTTTTTGGATTCTTTTACACCTGGTATATTCATAATCCTGAGATTCTAAGCTTTCATTTGGTAAATAGCATATTTTGTTTTTCTTTGGTGATGGGTACAACTGCAAAAACAGCTCCTAGCTCAACCATGCTGCAGCAGTACCAGTACTCCATTGGGGCACCATGACAACCAAAGAATTTTGGGACATCACAAGGCCCTTACATGGTTAGCCCCCAACCCCCTGGCACATGAGCTAATACAGGCCAGGCCGATGACCTGAGAATATGAAGTATCAATAGTAACCAGCTTATGGTGTTGAGCAGGCACATTAACACATTTATATGACAGTTGCACATCCTGAAGGTTTGTGGCATTTGGGATATTTTACATTATACTAACATTGGAAAATTATCCTATTTATAGGCACATCAGGGATATTTTAGTGATGGAGTTGTTTTCTTTTGTTTTTCTGAACAGGATTTCATTTTTAAAATATAATCTTTTTTTTCAACAGCTAAGTTGGACAAAGCCCCCAATCACATTCAGCAAGCCAGGTCTTTAGCACCATGTGACGAAGTAATACTGTACAAAATTTAGTTTAATGAACTGAAAAAGAATGGTCAGATCAGTGTAGTCTATATAGTAAATACATGAAGTTGGTTGGTCATACAGCACACGACTGACAGGAGTAGATTGACTGCTTTACCTAATTTAAAATAACCATTGTCCTTTTCATGGACAGAAAGAAAGGATAGCCTTCACCCAGGCTCATTGAATCTCATCTGAATCCATTCATGATTCCCCATCTCAAGTGCCAAGGCTTTAAAGGTGCATTGGGATATAAGATGTTCATTAATCAACAGATCCATAGGGGCCATACTGCGTGAAGGTAGACAATGTGTGGAAATCATAGTACTGTCTGAAATGTAGTTATGGAACAGCTCAGCCTTATAAAATGATGACGACTCTTTCACAGACCATAGTTGAACAGGTTTTTTTTTCATACTTATGCTAGCAAAAGTGTTCAAACTTGTGTTACCACAACTATGTGATTAGAGATAGGCTGCAGTGAGTAATAATGAGAGTAACTGCCAAAAATTACGAAAAAAGTATGACACTTAGTTGCGTTCATTGTAACTAGAAAATTATCCCTTGGCCTTTTACGCCAGGTCTACTATAGAACTTTACTTCTAAATTTGGCTGTAAGCTAAGATGTTTCCTCAAGTAATCTATCTTGTGTGATATTGAATAGAAGAATCTCAGTTTGTGGTACAGAACCCATAATGGCATCGAGAAATATCCATTAGCATAACTGTAAAACTCACCAGATTTTTTATGTGTGTCTTTCCTTTTCTGTAAAACACTTTGAGTAGTACCTTGATGATCCGGGTGATGTCAAGGATTGTATTGTGCCCAACTAAAGTTCAGTCATCCTCTATTCAAGCAATCTGACAACATACATATTCTTAAAGAACCCAGAGTTTGGAAAATATGATTTATCAGCTGCTGCCTCTCCATGCGGACTGAGTTACCAGACAAATGTCAGTACGAATGCTATTTCTGTGTATGGGTGATTTGACTAGAGAAAAACTAGATTAGATCTCATGGTACTAAAATAATATTATAACCAGCCGAATACATTAGTGTGTAAATCTACTCTGGTGCTCAGTCCCTAGAGCATTGACCCAGTAGCACAACCTGCAGCCAGGCAGGCCATTTTGCAGAGCAGGGAGAATGCCTTTTCAGCAAGGGGATATCCTCTTTGCTCTTTATAAGAAAGTCATCACTGGTCACAGAATATGTGATACTGACAGCGGAGTTGAATATAAAACCCAAGGAGCTGGCTAGTATTGCTGTGTGTAGCATTAGTAGAATGAAAGAAGATTGTAGCAGCGATACCCTGTTATCTCATTGCCAGTGCCTGTGCAATCCACCTAGATATCATCAACACTAGTAGTAACTGTGTAAAACCTTACTCTCTGTGCGTAATGTGATGGTATTGATAACCTCAGCACTAAGTATCAATGCAGTATGGAGAACAGTCACCATAATGTGGATGTGCTTGCCAAATTACCTGAGGCCACAAAGGGATAATACACAATACTGACTTGTCTGTTATTCTCCCTGCATATACCTTTCTCATTGTAAAGTGTTGTGTGGTACCCCTATCATCAATAATCGAGTATCACAACAGCTTTTGACTTAGATCTACATAATGGTAGTGACAACCATGCAATTATGTATATATGAGTCTAGCATAGTGAAGGGAAAATTTATGACTGATGGGAAAAATATATCACCTTGTTTGCTACTATAGCATAACTTTTAGAACTGTCATTACTGTGAAGCAATTATGTATATAGGAGTCTAGCATAGTAAAGGGAAAATTTATGACTGATGGGAAAAATATATCACCTTGTTTGCTACTTTAGCATAACTTTTAGAACTGTCATTTTTTTTTAGTTTGAATTTACTTTATTATCCCAAGATTTCTATACATTTGGTTGGTCCTTTGATTGTTTGGTACATTGATGAAAGAAAGTTTCGATGCATAGGTTACCGGTAATATCTAGAAGTATCATAGACATACAATACATAGGTATATATGTTTTTTAGCTTATATTTTAGGAGTCACCGAGTAACATAGCATATATCAAAAGTAATAATCAATACCATTGATAGACAATGAATCACAATAAAAGAAAATAATAGATAGTAAATCGAGATAATAATGAAGGAAGAGAACCTCATCCCCACAGTGATCTGTGTAAGGGTTGATTCTTCTGGTTCATCCTTTCTTCGGTTTATGGTATGCAAGACAGTTGACACAATATATTATATTATAACGAAGATGAGATGGGAGGGGAGTATATAAGGATTAGACAGTGTAAAACAAATTAATGTAAGGTTTGATTCTAGATAGTAACATGGTTTTCAGTTTTGTTCACAAGGTAGTGGCAAGTAACATATTAGTAGTTTAGAGTATTATTAAATAATAATGTGCTATGGTCTGACATAGGGAAAGAGTTCTGCCAAGTAGTTTCTGGATTCGGTTTTAAACTGGTCTAGGGTAGGGGCATTTCTCCTACCCGTTGTCAGAGCATTCCAGCTTATGGCACCCAGATATTCAACGCTCCGTGCATACATAAGACAGTTTGGGGTTATAACATTCAATGTAGGGGCATCATGTAATCTGGTTCTTATAGGTCTAACATCTAGAAAGTCTTTATCACGAGACCGAATATACATGAAATTTAAGAGGTGAATGTATCGTCTATCATGTAGGAAGTTTATCTTATTCATATTATGTATTAGATTTGTACTAGTTAGATGAGGTACTTGAAGACATATTTTTATACATCTATTTTGAAAATATTGGAGTGGATCTAAATATTTATCGTACGTACTCATAAAACATATGTCTGCATATTCCATATAGGGTAAAATAGTGGTCTTATAAATTCTTATAGCAAGTTTTACATCAAGATACTTGCGTAGATGACAAAGTTTGTACATTTTGTAGGCAATAGTCTTTGATTGATTATTTAGATGTATATTATAGTGCAATAGAGGATCGAGAGTTACACCAAGGTATTTATAACTAGGTACAACCTGAAGTAATTGATCATTCAAGGATATGTTAGCAGATAGGGTATTCAATTTTTTTGAGCTTGAAGAAAAGATCATTACTTTGGTTTTTTCCACGTTTATGGATAGCTTATTCTGTATACACCAGGTGGAGTAGACTTCGAGGTCATTTTGTAGTTCTCGCTTAGCGCTATCAAAGTTATTGTGAGCTGAGTATATCACAGTATCATCTGCATAAAGCTTAATTTTACATTTTTTTATACAATTTGTTACATCATTAATATAGATTAAAAAAAGTAAAGGACCTAAAATCGATCCCTGGGGTACCCCACAGACCACCCTCTCCTTTCCAGACTGAAGATTATTTGCTAGGGTAGTTTGGTATCTATCTGTTAGATAGTTTTCAAACCAATGGTAGTTATCTGATCTTATACCATAATGGTTAAGCTTAGTGAGAAGGATAGAGTGGTCTACGGTGTCAAAAGCCTTACGCAAGTCTATAAAGGAGGCTATTGTAGATTTATTCATATTTACATTTCTTTTAATATCGTCAGTAAACCGTGCAAGAGTATCCACTGTACTATAACCAGGTCTAAAGCCACCTTGGTGTGACGTTAATATTTTTTCTTTCAATAAGAAACCATAAACTCTATTATGCACAATTTTTTCTATTAATTTACAGGGCAAAGGTAACAAAGAGATAGGCCTATAATTGTTTACAAGTTTCAAGTTGCCAGATTTCGGTATTGGAGTTACCCTAGATATTTTCCAGGAATTTGGTACTGTATTGGTTTGAAACGAGAGGTTAAAGATCTTAACCAGTTTTCCAGGATCATGTTTAAATACTTTCTTTAACACTGATGTAGATATATTATTAATTGCTGAGGATTTGAACACTTGTATGTCATGTATGATTTTGGAAACTTCTTGTATATTTGTATTAAAAGGTTCCATTCTATCAGCTATACAGTTATCATAAGGTTTCCATGGAATATTCAAGTTTTTCGCAAGTACAGGACCAATATTTACAAAGTAATGATTGATAAAGTCAGGAATTTTGTCGTGGGGAACCAAAGTGTTATTATTATCATGATCATTTAATATTATGTCTTTTGGGCGGTTTGGCTGACCAGGTAGTAGATTGTTAATAACTCGCCAGTATTTTCTATGATCATTTTTATATGTTTCTAATTGTTCTTTAAAGAAGTTTTTCCGGGCTTTGTCTATTATTTTATTCGCTTTGTTTCGGAATTTAGAAGATGATTTCCAATCTATATTACTACCTGTCCTCCTCGCTTTCCATAGTTTCATATTTTTTTCTCTAATAATTTCAAAAACATTTTGGTTCATCCAAGGGTCCCTGTGTTTGGATACTAAAAAACTAGTAATCGGACAGTGTCTATCTAGTATATTACGTATTGCATTTTCGTAATGAATCCAAGCACAATTTACATCTTCTGTGTTATTAAAGGTTTCCCAATCATAATTATCAAATTCATTGAAAAGGACTTCATCTGTAAGACGTGAATAAGAACGACCTGTTATATACACTTTTTCTTCAGGAATTTTCCATTTTTTCCTGATTAGGTAAATGGGTAGATGATCGGATATGTAGTTATTCGCGACCCCTGATTTCACAAAATTTGGTCTGATATCTGTAAAGATTAGGTCTAAAATAGCATTTTTCCGTGTGCAGTTTTTGATTTCTTGTTTTAGGCCATAGGTTTTCATTCGATTTAGTAGGTTATTCAGGACATCATTGTCATCATTTACATTAAAATTGAAGTCTCCCATGGCCACAATTTCAAATTTGTTCCTATTTTCAATATTAGAGATGATTCCTTCAAATATGTTGACAAATTCATTTTTGTCTCCATCAGGGGGTCTGTATACATTAAGAAAAATTATAGGTTTCATGTGATCTTTAGTAATTAAAATATGTTGTACCTCAATGTCTTTGTCGGATCTATTCAGAAGTGGGAACATATCATAGTCATGGGACAAGCCATGTTTCACAAAAACACAAATCCCACCACCAATTTTTATATTTCCTTTTCTATCAGTTACTTGTCTATCTAATCTATAGCGTGTGTAACCATAAAATTGATAATTCATTTCATCATCTTCATTTTTTAACCAGGTCTCTGAGAAAGAAAAGATTTCCAGATTAGCTGGGTATATCTCAGCACATATAGTAGCATAGTTTGCCCTAAAACTTCGAACATTTAAATGCATGAAGCGCAATCCTCTGGTGCCCTTTAGGCTTATCATGTCACTGTATTGCATGTTAGTTCTAGAGTACAGTTCATTTTATAGCTATCTACATGTGAACAAGGAATCAATATATATGCAGTAGGTATTTTAAGGTTCAAGATTTCCTTTCCCTTTCCTCCCCTCCTCAAAATAAGATTTTTCAAATTAAGTATCAAAAAAGGGACATAGGCCTTTATGCCGTCCCCAATGATTGGATACATTGCTAGGTTTGGTATAACATCCTAGTGAAGACTTAACTGACAAGGGACACACAGGTACAAGGTTATAGGGTCAACATAACAGTTTTTTTCTTAAGTAGTACAATATAATGGATAAGTACAGAAAGAAAGATGCGAAAATGTAATCAATATATATGCATATCTGAGAAACAGATTTAAAGAAGCAAATATACAGAGGAAAGATGAAAGTGAGTTCATTGGTTCGGTCAGTGCTTATGGCCCTTGGGCTGTCGCAATATTTAGTCTGATTTCTTCACTTGTTGGAAGGGGTCTCTCATTCGTGTGTTGATATCTTAGGTTCATCAGCATTTCGCCCAGTTTGTTTGCGCACTCATGTTCATTTTTTGCTACATTTTGGATGGTTATGATGTCCTTCTGGCCCAGATGAAACCCAGATCCATATGTCTTGTTTTGGGTGGCCTCATATAAGTATTTTCCCTGTGTTTGGGTTAGCTCGTGTAGCATAGCAGGTTGAGAGAATTTTATTTCTAGTAGTCTCTTCATCACGGTTTCATCCTCATCATACCATTCATTATTTAGTTTGCAAGACTTGGCAGCATACATACTGTCTAGGGGTGTTTTTGCCATATTTACTCTTCTTAATATATGTACTTGGTTACAAACTAAGGCTTTTTTGGCTTGGTAGGCCCTCTCCAGTGAGTCATATGAATGACCTTCAAATTGAATATCACATTTGTAGAGGTTTGAGTAGATTGAATGTTCACCTTGGAACGCCACACCATCAGGTGTTTCGACAGTTTTAGCATTCTTCAACGACAGGTCCATGGGTAGGTTTCCAATGTCTTTGTATGCATAGGGGTGTCCTTGGATAATAATTTGTGTACCTTTAACAGTGCATTCAATGTCTTTGCTTTTTGCCAGGGCTTGTATGGATCGAAGGTTTTTTTGCATGAGTTTTTCTTCGGGACTCACGTCATCGGTCAGGTGTACACCCTTCCATGTGTTGTTTCCTTGCAGATTTTTGATTTTAGAGAAGATTTGTATCTTATAATGGGCAGATGAGAAGATAATTACCACTGGTCTCTTACGAGGTCTGTAGTTAGGGTTCCTCTTCTGATTTTCATTAGGGGTTTGCTTTTTCCCTCTTCTGTAGAGTACTTCAGCGACAGAGTTATTGAAGTCTAGGCCCAGATCATTTGTTAGTTGGTCTAAGGTGTCTCGTAGACTACCGGGACGGTCTTCATCTAGTCCTTCAATGATCAGGATTCTCTTTTTCCTTTCCCCATCAGCTTTGGCGAATTGATCAGTATGCTTATCCGATACTTCACTTAGCTTGGATATATCAGTGATGTTTTTTTCAATGTTATCACTATGTTGTGAAAGTGTAGTATCGTGTACATTTAACTTGCTTTCCAGCTCGAGGATGGTAGCCGTCTTGTCTTGGGGTATTCCTTTGGGACCAAACATTCGCATTTCCATGCCGTTGAGTAGGTTGATAGTTCGCCTTGAGATACTTTCCTGGGCTTTGAGTCTATCATCAAGCTCATTGATTTTATCAATTATAGCCTTAGGAGGTGCTTTGTACTTCAGGGCAGGCAAATAGTTAGTTACTTCTTCTTCAGAGTCATTATTTTCGCCTTGCAAATTGATGTTTTTGTTTGGAGCGGAAGCTGCCATGTTGTATGACCTTGACACTATAGAGTCAGGCGTAGAACTTGTGGAGCGATGCGTATTTCTAGTAGCACGGTTTAACATCAATTTTCGTATTAGATGTTTGTGTTTCAAAAGTCTAATAAATAGTGACTATCTCACTAATAATGTTTTATAGAATTTGCAGGTAACAGTTTTATGTATAGAAGAATCTTTTGGGTGGAGGTGTGAATGATTACAAATTGTGTTTGTACGTTGTCGACATGGGCAGCGCCATCTTGGAAAATTTTCTCTACAACGTGTTGGAAAAAGTTTGGATTCCTCTAACTGAGTTCAGATAGTAAGTTATAACTTTAGCCTATCCTTTCTGTGTTCAGTGTCACTTCATACTTGTGTCGATATCCTTCAAATATGGTGTAGTAACCCGAGGTGCATATAAACCAGCATATCCCGCCGCAGCAGTCCTCCACCGGTGTTAGCCTTGTGCCATTGTTTCGCAGGTCATTACTGTGAACTGTCCCATCTATTTGGGTCAGGGAGTGAATATTAGAAACTCAGCATTACATTAGGAATTTATTTTATTGATAGCCCTATATCTTGGCTTTATGAAAAGGTTCATTCAAGTCATTAACTGCCAGTGGGTTAGTTTTGATTACAGTTGCAGTTAAATTAGAAAATTGATTGATCACGCCCCTTAACATACCTTATGGAACATAGTACACCTTCAAAAATCATACTGTCATTACAAAATTACATGTCCGCACTAGTACAATACCCAAAAATGTGTGTACAAAAAATTATAACTGTGGCTTGAAAACTCCCGAATTGTCCAATATATCATATAGCTGATTTTTTTTTCTATTTTTTTTTACACAAAACCAGAACTTTGGACTCAAAGACTCAAAACCTGTAAGATAAAAATCAATTTATTTAATCTTCAACTTGTACACATCTTGTAACAATCATCATTTACCACTTATTTAGTACTTGTTCTGTATGGTTCACTCTCTAAAATGGCCCTCATTACTCTGTAAGAGGCATAGTGAATTGTCTACACATTGTAATATCATGGCTACTATGCCAATATAACCACCCCCAGCAGTGATCTAACACACTAAAATAATGAGAAACACATAGAGGATATAAATAAAAACAGAAAAGCATGTAAATAGAGAATAATTGATTTAAAATTATTGAAAACAAGGGTGTGCTACCGAAAAGAGTGTTTTTCGAGGGGGTGGGGTGTAGCATAATGGCAGGGGGTACCATTGAAGTGTTTAAAATCAAAGCCAGAGCCTTATTCTATCATATACACCACATAGCTATAAGATCAGGAATCATTTCATCACGGCCCTTACACGATTCATTACACCATTATTTTTTTTCTCTTTTAAAAAGTATCTTATCAATAGGTATCTACCATATGATGGGTAAGATAAGCCAGAAATGATTATTATAGGCTGTACATACACAAGTGCTCTTTAAGGGAGTTTGGGGTCAACTTAAAAAATTACTTGAAAGTATATTGCCCGCAAACGGTGCATGGTACACAAAAATATTTTTTACCAAAAAATCCCCTAGATTCAGACCCCCTTGATGGTGATAGATAAGAAGGTTGAGGATAATATATTTATAGGTGATCTTATGCCATAAATAATTCATCATGCCGCTTACATCACTATGTTTAAGTTATAAGCATGGCTAGGGCAAAAAATATTTGAGACATAACTCCTCTAAAAATCATGGAAATGTTAGATAGGATCCCCCTTCTAAGGATTAGATGAAATTATGGTGGTTTGTAACTGGTTGAGTTAATAATATAGTGCCTTAAATAATGTGGAAATTGAAAAAAAGCCAATTTTAGCCATTTTCCATCTTTGAGCCATTTTCAGTTTTGGGGAATGGGAAAACATGACCCATATGGAGAGCATTAGTCATAGTAAGAATAGCGTGTAGTCTGTCAACATGTTTTTGAAATTATTCAACACTTACCTGTAAGTTGAGGTTTTATTACCTTGGAACCTAGCGGCTCAGGGAATTTGTTGGGAAACGCTTAGGTTTCCGAGGGATAAATAAACAACACAATATACAATACGACCTGGTAACGTATATATCTAGGCTGTGGCATCACAAATAATAATCATGATAAATATGTTTTCTCTCTAAGATTCCCGTTGCCACATTGTATAATCAGGTTGGAGACTGCAATCCATATGGCCTCAGTCATAGGTGTATGGCCATGGCCATTTCTAGCCCTGAATGAACAGATCTAAGTACTACATGAAAGTGACATAAGATATGTATTTTTCACCATTTTCTATTACTTGTATGATTTTGGTGATAGCACTACATAATAGAGGAACATTTATTTATGCAGGAACAGACTCAGCATGAATGATGACAATAATGTGAAGTAACTCATTGATTCTATCACCAGATGAACTTAAATGTACCTGTAGGTACCAATAAAACCTATTTCCGATTTATGTGTTAAACTTCATAGCACTAAGCCTAACTCAGAGCCTTTTCCACAAGAAAATGTTAAAATGTATAAGATGTGAACCCTCCTTATCAAGAAATTAACAATTTTCTGACTTAAAACATGATTAAAAAGTACAGTAGGTAAGGATAGGTGCAGGGGTTTGCACTCACACCTCAGTACCACCCACACAGTAATATCAACTCATGTTCTGTTTGACTGCACGGCAGGAGGACATTTCTTAAAAAATTACGACTGTTGCCCTTCAGATAGTAGTGACTGGCATTGAAATAAGGCCATTACAGTATCAAGCATTAGTGGGTATGAAGGCCTGCACCAGTACAACTGGTCTACCAAGCCTTATGTAATTACTGCATAGGTGCTAATCATACAGAACAGTCTTAGGGCAGTACCTATGATCACCTGGCTTATTCCTGGGGGTCTGAAATCGTAGTGGTGGTATGTAGTCATAGTACCTTAAGAAATGACCTCCAGTACAGGGTGGTCATTGTCCAGTGATCACAGGGAAGCATGGTCAGAAATGGCCCTGGGTATACTTCTTATACTGTACATAGATGTGGGCATGTTGATACTTTTCAGTACAGGGTATATTCAAAGTTTGGGGTTACTTCTCAGCCTCGGCTCAGACCTGACAATATATTTTTTTTTCTTTTCTTTTTTTTTTATCTTCTGTGATATATATTAATCTTCTTCCTATATCTATTGATGCCTGCCCAGCAAATTGTCGTTATCTGTCGCCATGATTGGTCATCAATGGTGACTCCTTTCTGAGTGATAACTCACTGCGTCATCTTTCGCCACTGTGTGTCAGTCTCACATGGCATGGCGATTTATCACAACAGTCGCCAACATGATCTCACTCACTGCGTGAGTATGTGCCACCCCTTGTCATCTTTCACAAAGCATGGTGACTTATCACCACCATCGCCAACATGGATCTAACTCACTGCGTGAGTATGTGCCACTGCCTGTCAACTCTCAGTCAGAATGGCAACTTTTCACCTGCATTGCCACATGGCTCTCACTCACTATGTGAGTGTGTATCACTCCTAGTTAATCTTCTCTCAAAATGGCGACTTATCACCACCATTGCCAACATTGGTCTCACTCAATACGTGAATTTGTGTCACTCCAAGTCAATGCTCTCTGAGGATTGCATCATCTGTCACTCACTCTCACTCACAGTGGCAACTTATCACCACCATTGCCAAAGTTGTTGAGACAGCACCACTGTTCAACATGTAACCTATCTAGGAAGTGTGGGCATGAAGTATAAGTCCCATACTTATCAAATGTGCTTTGTTTCACACTGATTTCCATGTAATACTTCAGAGTTGAATCAAACAAGATTATATAGAGAGAATATCAATTGAATTTAGATAGAGGTATCTCTAAAATGAAAGCAACTATCCATAAACACCTTTTCTCTGGTTACAGGAAAAATACATAGGGAAATATCAACATGAACACCTTGTCTGTGGTTAGAGGGAAGATACATATGGCAATACCTTCTCTGGCAATACATACTTTGATCTGGCAGATGTGAGACTGCATGATTACCAATGTCGATGATCATGAGCTTTTCATCTAACAAGGTGAGTGATCACCAGTGTCGCCATCACTGGTGAGTCTGAGTGATCACCACTCTCGCCATCCATGGTGAACCTGCGCTATGACGTGGTGCGTGTTTCATCTAGCGAGGTGAGTGATCACTCGTGTTGCCATCCCTGGTGAGTGTGGATGACCAAGATCCTCACCCTCTGTGGTGAACCTGTGCTATCACGAGGTACGCGTTTTATCTAGCGAGGTGACTGATCACAATCCTTGGCATCCGTGGTGAATGTGTATTATGACATGGTGTGCGTCTCATCTAGCGAAGTGAGTGATCACTCATGTCGCCATCCCTGGTGAGGATGAGTGATCACTCATGTCGCCATCCCTGGTGAGGATGAGTGATCACGATCCTCGCCATCCCTGGTGAACATGTGCTATGACGAGGTGCGTGTTTTATCTAGCGAGGTGAGTGATCACCCGCGTCGCCATACCTGGTGAGTCTGAGTGATCACCATCCTCGCCATCTGAGGTGAGGCCATGTGATCACCACCATTGCTATTCCTGGTGATCTTGTGCTATAGCGACATCGTGTTCCATCTAGCGACATGTGTGAGCCACTTCACACAGGTTGACGAGGAGTCACGACAATTTGCTGGGTGGTGTTCTTTCAAGTTAGTATACTGATGATTTGGTCTCAGAAAGCAACGTCCTGCAAAATCTGCCAGGATGTTTAAACATGCTATTATCATTCAGCCATGGACTTTTATCACCCTTATTCTCATGGATCTTACTTGTGTCCCACTGCTATTGAAGGATTTAAGCACAATTTTCGCAGGGACATTTTCGCAAGCACAAACTATAAAGTGGCACCTATTAGAGCAACACTAAATGAAGCCATTAAATGAATTTGAATATTCCCCTTATCTAAAATCCTCCTGTCCATCGGTCATTGATAATCATTTCAATATGTAATTACCTTCGCATTTGCAACAGACTTAAACTTTTTTTTTCTAAAAATCCCATTTTAGGATGCATCATGCCATGGTTATGGCTGATTTGCATGCATTCAAGTTTTATGATACAAGGAGTTCATGTATACAGGCTATAAAGAATGATGTTGACACTGGACCGCGACATACATTGACAGCGATTTGACTTGTATTCTTTACCATAGTGGACAGCGGGCTGCACATCTACGCTGTAGTGTCAACATCCCCTGCTGCACTGCAGTCCCCCCGTCTGGTGTATAGAGAAAGAACTCCTCTGTGACTAAGTCGTGCCGAAACAGACCATTGTATTTTTGCCATGGAAACATTAAGAAGAATGTCTATTCTTGGTTCTGTGAACACTAGGAGGACTCACATGCTATATAAATGGTGGAAATTGAATTTTATTCTCAGCAGACTGCACGGCATATTGACAAACAGAAATCCAATATGGCGGAAGCCCTTTCTTCTTGTCCGCGTCAACTCGCATCACAATTCATTGATTTTAATGGTAAATACTTAATACAGAGGTCTATGCTTGAAACCATGGTATCAAGAGCACATGTAACATTTATTTATGCACTTGTTGATGTTCGCCACTGGATACAATCAACGAGGGTGAAGCCCAAGTTGATTGTATACATGGCTAACATCAATGCGTGCATAAATAAATGTTATGTATCCTATAACTAACTTGTTTTCATGTCCAGAGATTTATTTCCTCGTCTAACAGGTTTGGGAAATGCTTGTGATGAGACATCATTGTAGAGACAGCACCACCGGCATTTTTGCCAGTGATTGCCTGGGTGATAAGCTTGCACTGGCTTTATAGCTGGTGGTCATATCAAACATCAATACCATTTTAATCTACATAATAATTTGTGCAACTTATAACCAATTTGTGCAACTAATTACCAAGCAAATCCATGCACACACAACTGGGGGAGAAATGATTTAAAGAGTTGAAATATACCTGGGGGGCCACCCTCTAATTGGTAGATATTATGTGCATCCTAAATATCTTATATTTTTAACAAGTTGAAATAAAAAGATATGAAGAAATTTCCACATCTATGACGTTTTTGTGGGTAACTACTTCTTATTTTTTCTTCAAGAGGCAAAAAAAAAAGAGAGAAGAAAAGCCTCCTCCTTCCCCTCCTCAACCATTGTGTTATTAATTTCTTTAACTATATCTATGTACATGGTTACTGTAGGATGTATAGGGAGTGTCCCCCCGGGGTCCCCCCCCCACCCTTAAAACACACAGGCTAGAACCCTGATTGTATGGCCTTATCTCCTGGTTGTCATAGTGATCACTGATAAGAGATTACTGCAGATGTGGGGGAGCACGGCATTTTTGCCAGTGCTAACTTATTTCCCATGGCTGGGTAAAGATGCAGCACTGCCACAGAATCCAGTGCTCAGATTTTACCCAGTACTGGGCAATTTACAGGATTTCCAAAGCCTGTCTAAGAGTGTTAGTGCCAGTTCTATTAAACACTGTTTTCTATTTAAAGTTTCAATTCACTTTATATCAGTGGACATTCATTTTAGACTTGTAATTTAGATCCTCGATCTCTTTAAGCACCACCTTATCTGACGTGTCTACCGCTGTCGACAATTACAGGAGGAGGATTACATGACCATGTACCCATGAAATCTATGCCCTTCTTCCAAATCCAGATCAAATATCTACCACTCAGCCAGAGAAAATTGCCTCTTATTGTATTTGATGGAATTCAATCACATGATTTTGATCTAACATCATCTGCTTGATCAGAAGTGTTTTAATTATTCCTAAAGAACGCCATTAAATCTTGGTCATGTTATTATTCTCTAGAGGTTTCATCCACAGAAACAGTGTTTACATAATAGTGTTTTCGGTAAAGAGACATGAGATACGAGCTAATAAGTAAACATGATGTCTTAGATGTGTCTAATCAATAAGGATGCCGAGTTTTATCAAATAATTTCGGAATGAGCTTCCCTAATTGAACATGAGGCCTTCTACGGGAAGTATTTGCCATTGAATACCACGGTGAACATGCAATATAAGCAGCTTACAGCTGGAGGAATTATGTCTGTTAAGAAATCATATGCTAAGGGCCATGTACTCACAATACAACAAAACAGTTTGCTGTAGAAATAACGCAACGGTCTAAGATATTGTTTGTTATGTAAAAACCAAGATTAATACAACGTTATGTCATCAATAACCAAAAGCAATAGTATAGGCCTAGGTCGTATAGCATTATCCTAAAGCTCATGTTAGGATGACTACACTTTCTTATGTCTATAATATAGACATGCATAAGACTGCATATTATGCAGTCTTATGCATGCTTTCATTGTGAGTTGAGTTAATGTGATCCTTTTCATCGTCTATATGCAGCATTTACGAGAATCTCAGCTGGTTGCAGGCAATGTCATAAGGTAATCCTTGCCTTTGACTCAAGCTATGTCAGGTAGTGTTTGCTGGGCCTGGGAAGCTCTAGTTGACTAGATTTTCAGGATTCATGAGAAACATTCCCCTTACCTATGGGAGAATCCAGGATCCACACAGGAATCTATGGCAATATCCTTCCCTTTTTCTTGGAACTCTAATTCGAATATTAAGCTAAGAGATGATGCATATCGGGGCCATAGGGCTGTATATGCTGTATATACCCTCGCCGCTCTGCGGCTCAGGTATATACAGCATATACAGCCCTAGGGCCCCGATATGCATCACCTAATAGGTTTATACCACCATTTCCTCCATTTTGTATCAATTTCTTACCTGAAATCCAAAGAATATAGCCAGGCGAAGACATTTTGTAAGTGCAAGCGATACGGCCCGGGTCACCGCTCTGCGCGAAGCCATTGTTTTTGTTCCTTGCCGGGACAGGTACCGCCGTGTTTACAGTCATTTTTCGTATGGAATCCAACCATGACACGTTTTCAAATTAAAACAAACATATCCTTAGACACTCTAGATGATCACTCCATGCTTGATATATCTGATATATTTAAAATAAATAAGAATCCATTGATTTTCCAAACTGGTCCGAAATTTTCACCATCTTCCTTGTACGACGAGCGGATGACCTATATCTACATCCGGGCCACTGACACACTTTCGCCGGACAAGGAGGCGGGTGGGAATGGCCGGACCGCGACTCGCGTACGTTGGGAAAATCAATGGATTCTTATTTATATCGAGGAAAATAGAGAAAATTAGCACGCATTCCTCGTCTATGGATCGAAAACTTCTTGGGATTTCAATATTATAACATGTGATGGTTGGATTCCATACGAAAACTGACTGGAAACATAGCAGGTTAGAACTTATTTACCTTCACATTGGATTTCATCACCGTTCAGTGTGGCGCTATGGCTAAGGCCTTCGCCTACCACCACTGCGGCCGGGGTTCAATCCTCATACGAGTTGGGACGATTTTTCACGTTGAAACAATGGCGAGGCTAAATTTCTATGTCCGCCAGCGTCTCAAAAAATATTCTTAGTCCAACGTGACCTCAAAAAAGTATATACCAAAAATTTCAAAAATGCACAAGGGTGGTATATGCAGAATAATGCACGGCTAAACTGCATATAAACCCACCGGAAGTGCCAAAATCGTGGTATAATCATATTTATCTTCGGGTGGCCTAACTTGCATAATGATGTATGCAGGAATGTGATTCAAGATCATCGGAATATAATTACCTTAGAGAATATTCCAATGTGGAAATTTACCCTGCCGTTGAGTATCCAAAGTATTGACCCAGAAGTACACCCTGCTGCCATGCAAACCTACTTAGCATATTAGGGTAAAATTCTAGGCAGCTAGGAGATATATCCTATTTTCAACACAGGATTATGTGACATTGGAGTCGAATGTTAAAACCAACCGGGGGTGGATAGTATTGCTGCTTGGGGTGTCTGTAAAGGTAAAGAGTGTCAGGACCAGAGGTATAATATCCTGATATCTCATTACCCATGCCTGTGCAATCCACCTGGATGACATCAAAAACAGTAGTAGCTGTGTAAAACCTTTCATTGGGTGTGCACAAGGAGACAGGCCACTATTGATAACCAGACCCTTGGGGGGGGGGCGATGTGGCATAGAGAACCGCTACCATATGAGGATGTCAAATTGACTATAGAAGTGCACTCAATACAAATATCCCTTCATATCTTTCTGTATAGTAGAGTGGGGGATGGGGTTTTGCACTCAATGAATCAATTTGACAACAGCTTAGGACAAAGAACTCTTCAGGATCAACACAGTAAAAGGTATGCCCGCGCACCACCTCACGGTTGGACCTTTTACTGTGTTGATCCACAGATGTGTGCCAATGACAAGAAGCTTCAATAGATAGGAGGTGAAATTCAGAACTTTACCTATTGACACAGTGTAACAGCCCCCCCCCCCCTCTACCCCCCCTTAAAAGTAGGCTCCCTTTTGTGTTCAGTATTGAGTCCTATGTAGGATGAAGGGGTTTATAAAGATGTCAGGAATCTTTATCAGAGTGATATCAAATGGAAACAAGGGGCCACCTATACCAAAAAATCCTGTTGAATCCAAAATTTATGATCTTGATTCTCAAGGTTTGACCAAAAGTACCTAAAAAGGAGGTTTGATGATGAGAATATTTTAAAAATGTACAAAAGTTGAAAATGATTGGAACTTTTTATAGATGCAACATGCTAATCAAAGTCAATACCTCAATCTACATATTCCAATGTGTGCCTATCTCAACCTGACAAGTACTCTACCTGTGTATGGCTCTGCCTCTCCCACATACTGCCTATCCCTTAGTCTACCTATCACTCATACTACCTATCCCTTGAAACATCTAGAGTTTAATTAGGTTTTCCCTCAAATGGGTTAAAGGATTAAAGTTAACCCCTCACCTTTGTACCTAATTTTCTCTGTACATTAGTCTACCTATCCTCAATCTGCCTATCATTCACTTTACCTATCCCTCATGGTGACTATCCCCCAACTCTTCACATCCCTCATGTTTGACTGGCACATTTGTGACATTACCTAGCACCAATGTATCTTTTGAATATGCTCACTTCAAAAGGTACTCTCTATGCCTATCTCTTAAACTGTTTATTACACATGCTAACTATCCTCCTTGCTACCCATCCTCTCCAATACCTATCCTTCATGCTCACTTTATAGCTTTCCTACCTATCACAGCTTGTTCAGCTGGGATAGCTCACAACCATCCTTCATTTTGATCTCTTAGTCAACCTACCCCCTAAGAAACAAATTTAACAGTCTACCTCACGCATACATCTACCTGTCACTCATGCTATATATCCGTGAGGTTACCTATCCTTCAAGCTGCCTATCCTTCATGGTATATAGCCCTCAGTTTTTTAACCTTAAACGATATTTTGTTGTCAAGTGGGATAGCATGAATGATATGCAGCATGGAGGATAGGAATAGGGGAATAAACAACATACATGTAGGATAGGAAGTTAGTTAGTCTAATGATAGCCATGGTGAGGCATTTTAGAAAAACATGATAATTCAATGGGCTGAGGGATATGTAAGGTAAACATGAGTGATATGCAGACTTGAGGATAGGTACAATGAGTGATAGGTATATTTCACAAGGCATAGACTATAAGAGCAACTATAAAGGTAGAAAGAATAGAATACAAGGTGAGAGATACATAGATAGCTGGTTAGGTAGACTGAGGGCTATATACCATGAATGATAGGCAGCCTGAAGGATAGTTAACCTCAAGGATATATAGCATGAGTGATCAGTAGATGTATGCTTGAGGTAGACTGTTGGATTTGTTCTTTAGGGGATAGGTTGACTAAGAGATCATAATAAAGGTTGGATGTGAGCTATCCCAGCTGATCAAGCTCTGATGGGTAAGAAAGCTATACAGTGAGCTTGAGGGATAGGCGTTGAAGAGTATGGGTAGCAAGGAGGATAGGTAATAAACAGTTTAAGAGATAGGCACAGAGGGTACCATGTAAGGTGAGCATATTCAAAAGATACATTGGTGCTAGGTAATGTCACAAATGTGCCAGTCAAATATGAGGGATGTGCAGAGTTGGGGGATAGTCACCATGAGGGATAGGTAAAGTGAATGATAGGCAGATTGAGGATATGTAGACTAATGGTAAGAATGTACAGAGAAAATTAGGTACAAAGGTGAGGGGTAAACTTTAATCCTTTAAGCCATTTGAGGGAAAACCTAATTAAACTCTAGATGTTTCAAGGGATGGGTAGTATAAGTGATAGGCAGACTAAGGGATAGGCAGTATGTGGGAGAGGCAGAGCCATACGCAGGCAGAGTACTTGTCAGGTTAGGATAGGTAAACATTGGGATATGTAGATTGAGGTACTGACTTTGATTAGCATGTTGCATCTATAAAAAGTCCCTATTATTTTCAATATAACTTTTTTACATTTTTTAAATATTCTCATCATCAAACCTCAATTTTAGGTAACTTTTGCCAAACTTTGAGAATCAAGATCACAAATTTTGGATTCAGCAGAGTTTTATGGTATTGGTGGCCCCTTGTTTCCATTTGATATCACTCTAATAAAGATTCCTGACATCTCCATAAACCCCCTTATCTGAAATAGGACTCAGTAGTGAACACAAAAGGTAGCCTACTTTTAAGGGGGGGGGGGTAGAGGGGGGTGGCTTGCACTATAGGACTCTATGGAGTAACATATCTTAGGGAACCTATACTATTCTTGCCAACGACGCAAATATTCAGGTGCCTAAAAAAAAGTCGTTGAAATAACGAAGGATCCCTGGTAGATTCAACAGGATCCCTCATCCTAAAGTTGCATCCAGTTTTACAAGGATCCCTGGTAGAGTCAAGAGAATTTTACAGGGTGGTTCGCAGGATATCTGTAGTGGTAATAACGAAAACAATCTACTCACTTATCTTGTGCTATATTTATAGTAAATTAGATATTATTATTGTATTATTTTCTATATCTTTCCAGTGTGTTGATGCCAATGCATCCTGTTCCAGTTCAAGTAATGGACATACACTATATATAATTTCAATTTTCATATGAGTGACTAATGGCACCTAGAATTAATTTTGATCCGCCATCTTTAAGGAAGCTTGATTTGGACATGAAAGGAGAGGATTACATGACCAATCACCCATGAGGTCCCCGCCTTTTTCCCAAACTCAAGTGGATTTACTGAAATTCAGTTACTCAATTCTGATCTGATGTTATCTGATTGGTGTGGGGGGACATGGCCTTTAATCCATGCTAAGGAATACTTTAAAATTTTGATAAACGCTGATAATATCAGTTTTTATGTCGTGAAGTGAGATATGAATTGATAAGTGAGTTCATTACAAAGATAAGGAATTCAACACAAAGTATTTGACATGTCACTTACAACTTCATTTGACATGATCCATTCTACAATCAGTCAGCAGGTACTGTAGCAACAGAGCAGATGGAATTGATGTGTGAATCATGATATGTCATTGACTACAATATTTTATGCTTGACATCATTCTCGTTGCTTTGTGGAATATTCTCTCTCCATATCAACCATGGCTTTGTTGGCATTGTGATACCACTCCTCTTTAATCCAGGAAGCCAATTTGCCCTACCTAGAAACTCCTAAATCTGCTGAGCGAAATCCCAGAGGCAAGGCTTGTAGCTATAAAATCATCTCCACCATTTGGTCCCAAAAGGACTTTGCTCATAGTAGCGAGGGTTGTTCCTTCTACCAGTGAGCAGCTTGGCACAGCATAGCCAAAGCCTTCAGCAAAGGACATTTCTCACTCCAATACCACTAGATATATGGTACGCGTTATTGGGGGATGATGTGATACTGGTAAAGAAGGTCAGTTTCTATGTGTACTCTCTTATGAAAATATTGGAAACACAGGGTTTATAACAAGGTGGCATCTCCATCAACAAATTCATTGTAGATATCTCATCTACACTTTGAAGATTTATGACAGGCTAAATAAACAAAGTAACTCTGAATGGATTGTAAAAAAGAAAAAGGAAAAAAATGATCTAGAATGAATATCAGTAGGTGATTGAAGATTTTTAGTTCTATGTTATGTATAACACCTTAAACTAATTCAGGGTATTGACTATGCTTAAGGTGGCTGGCGGGGATTATCAGTTCAGCATTTGGGGGAGGGAATTTGGAATGTTCCATATAGTCTAGATGTACTTATTCTGGCCATTTCCCTTAAGGAAATTTTTCAATCATCCAAAATATTAGAAATATGGCTGGGACCATATGTTAGAACTACACTAACTGCAAAGATACCTGTATAATCTAAGTGCTTAGGAAGTTATAAGAAAATCTAATTACTTTTGGATATGACTCTGTGGATTTGTGTGACATAGTGCTGTATAATCCTATATGATAGTAAAAGTTCTGTATCTCAGAAATATGCCTGGGAACCCCACATTTTTATTGCATATAATTATGAATAGTACATATCATTCTGTGATTCTGGTGATAATCTGGCGAAAATCTAATTACTTTGATTCTATCCCCGCCAGCCACCTTAAGAGCAAAATACATCTCTCTCTCTCTCTTTCTCTCTCTTTCTTTCTCTCTCTCTCTCTCTCTCTCTCTCTCTCTCTCTCTGCTTGTCTCTCCCTGCTTGTTTCTGTTATTACCGAACAAGAGGTTGAAAATCATAGAAGTGAGCCATTTCCAAAAGGAATATAAAAAAATGTTCGTTTTGTGTTTATTCAGGGTCAGAAAGGGTCAGTTTTACCGACATATACCCCCTGGAGCCCAAAATATCAACTTTAGACCAGTAAAACCCATATAGGACATCAAGAACTCATTGAGCCCAATAAAATGAGCAAAATAAAAAATTGTGAAAAAATCCAAATCCTAAGATCAGGCCCAAGTCTACCCATATAGCAAGCCCGCTTTGGGCCAATTCAGTTTTAGCACAGATAAGCTGGTTTAAAGCTGGCAGAATATCATTCATGATTTTAGGCTGGGCAAATGGTGGGTTTCCAGTCAGGGCCATATTGGGTTGCCCTAATAGGGCAAACTGAACTAAGACTGTTGGCTGCCCAGCATTTTTTGTCCTCAATAAGTTGTGTGGGCCACATCAAGCTAGCTGACTTGGGCAGCTTGAAAATGGGCAAACACTTTGGGCACATGTATATTGGTTGGCATGACCTGAAAGTATCATCTAAACCCCTGATGCGAATGTGTCATATCTTAGCCATATTTCTAAAGCATCTGAATTCTCTTCACGAATATTTGATTATTCCAATTATCTATGCTTATTTTATAGGATGGCCTCATAGGTTCAACTAAAGGGATCTATATCACGGCCCTCAGATAATAAAATACTTACATGGTATAGACAAGAAAACAGTGTACAATAATATAATTACACCTTATGGCTACTCGCTGGGGTATAATTATGTTACTAAATTTCTTGTAATATGGGCCTTTGCACATTTTTAGGTGTCGAAATATTAGAAAACAGGGAAAAAATAGATTTTCTATAATATCTATGCCAGGTGGCGCCACCTGATCAAAGTGGGCAGCCTACTTTCAGCCACACCAAAAACCCATGTTGACCCCAAAATGATAAATATCTGTGTCAAGCCAAGGCAAAAGGGTCCCCCAAGGGGAAAAGTCAATTTCAGGTCATGAGCTTCTTAATGATGTATTACATAAGAAAATATCTCTCCTAGTTTTTGAGTTATGGGTTTATGAATTTGGGTGATCACTGCAAATAATAGTCAGTGGAAATCTTGTTTCCATGGCAAAACATATCAACAAATACACTGATTTATGCCCTGAAATTGCCTAAAAACGTTCTATTTGCATTCAAAATTTGGAAGGTTTGGACTAAAATTGGAAATGTCCCTTTAGGACTATTGAAATCCTCATGGAAAACTAGTATGAAAGAATTTTAGAGGTTTCCCCTTTTTAAGCCTTAGTGGTGTCCCCCTGGTGGTCAGAATTGGTACTAATCCCCCTTGGACAGTCCATTTAGCTTGCTGGCTCACAATTCTTTGCTAAATGATAGCATAAGGAAAAGTGCAGAAATGTTTAATACTTTCTGTATAGGACTTATTTCCTAGAACATACCAATGTCACCTTGAGATGACCACAATTTCCCCTTGAGCAGACCACCCCTTTCTGAGTTATTTCTGCATTTCATTTAATGTGTAGAGGCAAGGAGAAAGGGGGCTCCATGCTGAAGGTCTTTAAAATTCAAATCACTGGCTTTTCAGTGATATATTGCAAGAGACTCCTGTTAGTTTTAGAGGAATGGCTTGCTAAACTTAGGTAGGTGTGACCATTTCCTGTATGGAAATAAGCTCTATGCCTAATTATTCATGAGATACATATACAATTAGCATAATTTATGTTAATTAGCTAAATAATCATAAATTTTTATTCTTTTGCCTATAAATCTAGAAATGGTATTTTCATTCTGTTTTCACCATAGTAAACCTAGTGAAAGATTCTTTCAAATGGTTTAATTGATTTTCCTATTTAGAATGAAAATCATGTTTCCATGGCAACAGACATCAACAAAAATGCCTTTTCAGGCCCAAAAATGTTCTTTTTACATGCCTAATTTGGAACCTTTCCACCTAAAATAGAACGTTTTATTTAAAATCATTGAATTCTCCATAAAAAAGTACCCGATAATAGTTTAAGGCATATTTCTCCTATTCTAGCCCATAGTGATGTCCCCTGGTGGCTAAAACAGGTACTAAATCACACAGTAACCCCCATTTCTGCTTGCTGGTTCACTAATAGATACCATTTATAATATAGCATTACATCCATAGATTCATATTTAGAACAGTTCTGGATACAAAATTTGCCTGGATGATGTTCTAATACACACATTTCAACCTTTACTGGAATCCTATTATTAGTAGTATGAAGAGTAAGTTTGTGATACTGAGAGCATGATTATGAAATCAAGAGCTGGGTTATTATAGGTGACATTCACTGGGGAAAGGGACTTAATGCACCCTGCACTAAGAGCCATTTTTCTCGCAGATCTTGCCACATTTAGTACATATTTCAAGTTGATTAAATAACAGTTAAAACAAAGCTTTTGTAATGCAGGGTTAGCATTATCACCTCTGTTTTGATGAGATTCACAATATCAATGGGCATGCCATTGTTCCAATTTCTAATTTATTTTAGCCACTGTAAATCATATATATTTCTTATGGTGCAGTCTCTTTAATGATGCCATTTTATTTCATATATGTGACTGCGAAAAGGGACCTTATTTCAGTGGGAATAAGGTCCCTTCTCCCAGGAGCTTAATTAAAAAGATCCTGGGATCTCACCCCAGCGATCTTAGTGTAGGCACATATCATAAGACCTGGCTGGTCTACCCTATGTAATGCAGTGGTTGCAGGCCTGTCCAGAATAGCTAGTCCTGGGATCACTTCACTATTCCATTTCCACCACTAAGATCACTGTGATCTTAGTGAAAGAAATGCATAGTGGTTTCACCAGGGTACAAGAGCACTTACAGGGAACACTCCTGATTGAAAGAGTGAATACCCTGCTGCATACATAAAGAGGGGAGGGAGGACGTTTGCTGAGTGTCCTTGAGGGCTCTTAGGGCTACTCATGCATTAAGTGCACTGTAAGGTAATTCTTCCCTTCTCTCTCTTTGTCCTGGGGGGAGGGCACAATGCTTCTAATAGGCAAGCATAAATCATACATTCATGGGAACAACTCTTGAATACTGTATGGGGGTCAACTGCACCCTGTGCTCTTTTGTTAGCCCATATGGGGACGGGGAACGATGGTATAAGCACTCTTGTGAAGAAGAGTCACTCCACAGCTATTCCTTTATTTTGGGACTCTTATCCCTGTGCCTAGTCAGTACTTCTTGGAATAGTGTAGGAGGGCTGAGGCTAAGATCGATGCAATCTTAGTGCTGGCTAGGATATGTGAACCCAGTCAACTCTTAAGATCGCTTAATAGGATAAGGATGATTTATTCCTAAGATCTCTGGGGTCGTGATCCCAGGATCTTTTGAATTAAGCTCCAGTACAGGTCACATATATTTCAGGAACTTGTTTAATCTTTACTTTGATGTTTTAATCAAAGGGGCTTTATCAAAACGGTGGATATTAAGTGATCATCTCTACGTGCAAAGTGGTCATCTCAAGGTGAAATTGAACTAAATGGAATGTTTTTAATAAGGGTGATAAACTAGAAATAAAATATATGAAAGGATTTTCGAAATATAACAGGTACACAAGCCCAAACAATTATTTTTCATTCACTGTATTTTGGAAGTCTGAAGATTCAAAACTTCCAGAGATATTAGCAACTGCAAATAGCTGACTGAAAACCTGCACAGAAACAGTCATCTTTAGGTAAATCTACTCTATATGATACTGACTTTAGGGGTTGATGTCGCACTGGTGAGGAAGGGAGCGCTGCTGTTAGAAGCCAGATAGATGACAAAGAGCAGGGATATTATATCTCACTTCCCCACCTCATTGCACCCATGCTATCGACAACGGTCTGACATGCATCAACTATGGGAGCAGGTACCAGTGGAGACCCAACACGCTAATACGCAGGATCCTTTCTCTCAAATGCTTTGATAGAAGTGAAATAAAATGGTTGTTTTGGAGATGACAGTGACACACACACACATCAATCAATCAATCAATCAATCAACTGCAGCAATGCAGGAGTATTCATGTAAAATATGTGAGCCTGCCTGCCTGGGAATATGGTGAGACAGGTAACAACAAAAGTTGCTCTGCAAGTAATCTGATTTCCCCAGCAGTCTTTCATACAAGATATGGATTTAAATGTTCATCTCACGATTCTGGTTGCAGTGTCATAACCCTTATAAACATTGATGGATGAATGACCCACCACTCATCGGGTTTGGAGGGTTATAACCTAAACAAACTTTTTTTATCAATAGACTACAGGGTAATTTCACTTTTTATAGAGAGTTCACATATAGAGATATCCTCCCTGCTGTAATCCTAATGACTCATACTTATAGGTGTAACACTAGGTAGGGTTGCTATCCGAAGGGGAAAGGAGGATCAAGTGCAGGGATATCACATCTTGTTATCTCATTGCCCAGCCCTGTTCAATCCATCTGGATAACATCAATAACAGTGGTAACTGTGTAAAACCTGTCACTGAGTGTGCACAATGAGCCAGGACACTATTAATAACCTGATAACCTAGCTCTGGGTCAATGTGGTATGGACAGCCGCTGTTATATGTGAATCATTTTGTAATCAAATAGGGTCGCTATATTTCAAGGTTGATGTGTATATTGTTAATCTGATGTTGAGACAATGTTTGACAACATTGGTAATTAAGATGCATCACTAAAGCAACTGTAGTGGTTCGTCTCGTTAAGTTAGATTAAGTAATCATAACGAAGAGAGAGAAAGTTTCCGGGTAGGCAACCAAGCTTTTATTTCATAGCTTATGTTACATACGATCACGGCCTCCGAGGACTACATTCTGCTAGGGCATTCGGTTACCCTTTGGGGTAACGACCTGGTTGAGCATTGGGTAAAACCACTACTGGAGAACATGGGAGTAGAACCAGCCTTATATAGGGGAAAAGCCCACGAAACTCAGACCGGCCACGTGACGTGTGACGGACGAGTGGTAGGCCCCCTGGTGTAATGGATACGAAACCTAGAGGCAGGTGCTGCCACCTACCATCCGGATTCCCCCACTACAACCGAAGACCTAGGTCTGAGTCCCACGGGTACATGAGCGTAGAAGTGTAAATTCCATACCCCTACACTGCCCCCCTTAGACAATAGCTTGGGGGTAATTAAACCGCAGTGTATTAATAACCTATTAAGTGATTGTTTACAATACTAAAAAGGGGTATTAATTACACTTGCTCGATGTGAAATAGGTTATATTATGAGACTATCCTATTTCTGAAAAAATTATACAATAACAGCATCGAGTATTGTTCATTTCATTTCCACCAGTAACTATAACAACCACATATGACAAATATAAATATCACAGATTATATTAACATTTGACAACAGTAGGGTCCTGAAAAGGACCGGTGGTTGTAATTATTAATTGTATTACAGTTATTAAACCCGGAAAAAAAAATTTTTAAATTAACAAATTTGTCCACTTTTAAAGTGAACTTAACAATAACGATCAGATATGAATAATCATTCTGACTTCATATGAATACAATAAGGTATTAACCTGAGTAGTATAATACTAAGTTTAGAGAAATCCGTTGGACCTTCTCTATTTTATAGAAAAATATTTATATATTTGAGACGCAGCTCAATTTATACCTTTAGTGTTTGATATTTACAAAGTACAGGAGAAGTATAGTCTCTTAATATGTTGAGACCAGGAATGAACTATCTAGACAGTTATAGGTCTAGTACTACCTTAAATAACTTTTAGGATACGCAGATCCAGTATATTTATAGGTAAGTACCTTTATATAATAATTTACCTTTATAAAAGATATTAGAGTTATAAATACAGTTTTACATGCAATACAATATTATTAACAAAGTTACATGTTTCTTGGTAGGAGAATATAAGTGGAGCCGGATGCTGCTGATGTCTTCGTATGGGCGAGCTGAACCCTGATGACTGAAGTGCTATGTTTTAATCAAGGAATTTGTAGATTTTGGGAGAGCTGAACCCTGATGCCTGAAGTGCTATAGAAGAATATGTTGATGGGCGTAGCTAAACCCTGTTGCCTGTAGTGCTAGCTAACTGGAAGTAGTAGTAGTAGATCCAGTTGTAGACTATTGATGGACTTTATGGGCGTAGCTAAACCCGGATGCCTATAGTGCTAGCTGACAAGTAGTAGTAGTAGTGTATCCTGTTGTAGTTTAGAGTCCATATTAACGTATTCCGGTATTAAAGGTCCATAGTTCAATAATAGGCAGTTATTATGTCATAGCACACCACAATTATAATATTGACAGCATTCATACTCCTTCTTCAAGGTGACTTGTTTACTTTTTCTGCTTTCAGTTTCCGGATTAGGGTACAATTATGTACCCGAATCGATGCGGGTTGGATAAAAAATAAATTCTCATCCAACAATACATAGGTAATAACACCTCAGGACACACAATTATGTCCCACCTTCATGCAACAGTTTTCACTGTTCCATGTTCTCCTCGGGTGGCTGGTTTGGACCCGGTTGTTGAGCCTGTGGCTGAACAAGAGAGTCTACACCAGCTCCATCCATAGGTACAGCCCATGCAGGGACAGCTGGTGGTAATTTCACCTTCTGGCGTGCTTCGAACAAGGTCAAAGCATGTCCAGGTGTGCCGTCCATGATAACTCCAAAAACCTTGAAGAACTTTTGTTGGTTCTTCATGTTTGTTGCTCGTTCTAGGTCGAGCATCTGAGAAGCTGTTTCCTTCTTGGATAAGGCTTCTTGCCACAGATTAGCAGCTTCCTTCTTCTCTTTGGGAACATCAGCCTTTATCTGAGTAGAGATTCGGTTGATCTCTGACTTCTGGATCGCATCTATGCACTGGAGAGTGCTCGACACGGTCAGACGGTACATTTCCAAATGGAGGTTTTCCAAGTGGTGCTGCAACGTCTCAAATTGCTTGGTTTGAATGGTACAAGACAATTTGTTCTCCTTCTTGAAGAAGGTCTCCACCATCTGGATCATCTTAGGCCGATGAACCACAGCACCAGGTGGGGGTACCTGACCCTGAGGCTTCGGCTGCGAACCAGACCCACTTGCAGTGACAGCTACTTGTGTATGCGAAGAAGCAATCACAGTAGTAGCCACATTAGTGGTGGTCATAGGAGGGCCTTGGTTTGATAGTCCCTGGGCCAGGGGCAACCGCAACAATTCCCTTCTAAGGTCTGTAACCATCAACAATGGCGCGGGTGGACGTTGTCTCACCACAGCACTCATTGTAGGTCATGGAGCTTGACCTCCTCCTGCCGGCAGTTCCTGCTTGACCCTCCCGTACTGATCAAAGATTTGCATCTCTGGTCCGGGTGGGCCCATAGCAGGGTACTGCTTCGGGTCTCTGACATTGAAAGGTGCACGTGTTCGGGAGGGTTGACCATCCGGTCCACTGACACCAAAGAATGTCGGGTTCTTTGCACCACCTCGTGGGGCTGGTGCTCGTCCATAGTTGGAAGGAGTTCCAGTAGAAGGAAGATGTGGCTTCTTCCGTCCCCCATTCATCTGTCCCTCTAGCGCCTCCAGTGGTGACCTGGATCGGCTAGGAGATTCGGATGCCTGTCTCTTCCTATCTGCCACAGAGGGTCCCTGACGGTAGTCCCTGCGGCTTCGGATTTGTTCTCTGGATGGAGTTACATAAGCCCCACCCCGGCGGCGGGCCTTATTGCTCCTCCATTCATTTAACAAATTGTACTCCTCTTGAGCATACTCCAATTTGCCAGACCTGGGAGTCTGGGCAAACCGAGGCTTCAGCTTCTGGTTAGTACCAGGAACCGTTGGCGCAAACTGCTTCGTACTCGGTGTGAGAGAAGCAAGTTTCTCGGCATTGAGGCCCTTAAGGTTGCAATAGAGTTCAGAGTGAATTTTCATCACTCTATCTATGGCTGCCTCCAGACCCTCTCCATGCGAAGTAACATAGTGCCGGACCATGTCTCCGCGTCGGAGAGTGACACATCCTGTGCATTTAGCACATTTCTTGCCACTTTTTCGATCACAGACATATTCCGGCCTCTGGTGCATATGAACCTCCATGAGATGACGAAGGAACTCGTCTTTCTCGATGAAGAATTAAACCTCACCTTCACTCTGAGTACAACGTTGAAAAGAACAATCCTTACGATCCTCCCCGTAGTACTCGTCCAGAGAAAACTTTAGTTTACCCTTCTGGTCATAGTTGTACAGGCGATTGGGTGAATTCTTAATGAATTCCCAATAGATCCAGTACATGTTGGCCGGTTTCCTGTCAGAGAGCTTCTTGCGAAGCCACTCCTCCATATCCTCATGCCTCTCACAGGTGATCCAAGGGGGTAGCCTCCATACACGGTGTCCCCTGTGTAGAGGAATGAAGTCGGCAAAGTTGCTATTGGCATTTTCCCAGATAGCAGCCTCTTGCACGTCGGTCAGAGTGACATCCACAACTGGGTCAAGCGGCTCCTCTCCCTCAGGGTCAAGTTTTCAATAAATGACCAAGCACCATCGGGGTCGTGCAGTTCATAAAAAACATCCCAGTCCCGTTGTACTTTCTCACCCAAACTTTCTTTTTGATATAGTCAACCTTCTCTCTTGTTTTTACAGCAAGGACAGGCAGATGATCACTTACTAAAAAATTCAAGACACCAGATGTAATAGACCCATTGTAATTAGTCAATATATTATCTAAACAAGACACAATAATCTTATAGGGTCTAGTGCACAGATTAATGAGTTTATGATAGCCGTTAAATCGGCAAGCATCGATTAACTTTACAGTACTAGGTAGTTTTTCACGCAAGGTATTTGTATTTATGTCTCCCATAATCCATTGCTCAAGCCCTTCTTTATCTGCAATTTCCATAACATGAGACAAATGTAGAAAAAAACTCATCTATCTTGCCAGAAGGAGGTCTATATAGAGTGACCAATTGTAAAGTATGTGTCTTCAAGACTAGATCTAATACTAGACATTCAATATCCTTGTTACTACAACTAATGTCATTGCGTATCTTAACATCAAGATTGATGTCATCTCAGATGTAAACTGCTAGACCTCCGCCTTTCTTTCTCTTTTGGTCCAGCCTGAGCAAATTCATACCTTCCCAGTTTATTAAGTCATCATCATAGTCTTCATGCAGCCAAGTTTAACTCATTCCGACTATATCAGCACCATCTAAGTGGTCAAATATTTCCTGCCTTTTGTTAAACATGCTTCGCGTATTTAGATGTACCATTTTCAAGCCCTTTATATTTAGAAAATCATTTAATCGTGTAGTTGTTGCCATTACATAAACAAATACAAGTAAACAATAATTTATGTACATAAAATAAAGAATTAAAAACTAAAATAAAGGAGCCCCTGGCTAAATTCTAGCCAGAGGCTCAGATATCCACCAACATAAATAACCAACATAATGTTCTGTGGGTGGAATACAACAAGAGAAAGGGAGCTAATACCAAGTTAATTATAAGATAATCTCAGCTCCGTGACAAAAGATAAAAACCACACATATGCAATATTGTGTTGTGTCAATGAGTAAGTAAACTCTGGGTTTTAACTTAAATTTCTATATATTATTGCATCTTAACAAATCAGTAAATTAGTTAAATAAATTACAAATAAGCACATAAAGGAGGAGGGAAATAAAGTTAGAAGTTCAAAAAGGTTTTAAGCCATTGATTATTTTGATTCTAGAATAGAACATTTTCGTAGTCATATAGAATCACATGAAAAGTTAGTAATTAATATTGATGAATTAATTAATAAGTTACTACTAATGAAGGGTTAGTTAGCTCACCCAGTGGTACCGGACCTTGTACTAGTTTGATCATAGATCTTATCTATGTATTCGTAGCTGTCTGAGAAACCACAATGCACCCACTGTAATCATTCCAACGTCACCAGTAGTAATGTTCTTACCTACAAATAGAATAGATCAAAAATTACAATACATCAATAACAATGACACATTTTTCAATTATGAACCAATCAGCGATTTAATTATCATTTCATTGTATCGTGCCATTCAAGTGACAAAAAACTGTGGACAAAAATAATACAAAAATAATACATGAGTAAATATATGTAGAACAATTACAAAAGTAACACTATAAGCTTAGTGTGATCATATCCATATGTAGGGGTTCGTTCCCCCGCCGTCGGGTGCGCAGAGCCTTTAGAGGGACTGTTCACTTGGTTGTGTCACTCCCCCTATGTATACCATACCGATTCAGGGTAGTTGGAAAGTGAAAATGTCAGTGGGGCCGTGTTGGTGACAGGGTATGTCAGGCCAGGGGATGTAGCTCAGTGGTAGAGCGCTCGACTTGCAAGCGAGAGACCCGGGTTCGAATCCCGGTGTCTCCAGAGACGTTTTTACTGACCACTACACATACATAAATGCATCAGCGACATTATGGGCGTGGCATTAATATATATATAACAGTAGTCTGTTACCAAGCAAGCCACCAATCAAAGGGGGCACATGATGGGTGAATGTCAGAAAAAGTGCATATATCTGGTGCAGAAAGATAAAAGTCAAGATAACATTACAAATGTGTATTATATTGATAATGCAACATCTTGGCCTTATGAAAACCCCT
The DNA here is from genome assembly GCA_949317995.1 of Acholoe squamosa. Lineage (NCBI taxonomy): Eukaryota > Metazoa > Annelida > Polychaeta > Phyllodocida > Polynoidae > Acholoe > Acholoe squamosa. The sequence goes on along the minus strand of OX439043.1, from coordinate 19,359,333 downwards.
GGTGGACTGGCTTCCTCTAAGAACTGCTGTTTTTATTCATGGTCAACCGCATATCAGTGAATTTTATGAGGCGTCTGTGACGAAAACCCTTGGATTGCTCTAAAACAAGTTAGGACAATCACAGCAACTTGAAATTTGGGCTGCAAGTTCCAATTACTAACTGGATTAAGCATACAAGAATGCAAAACTGTATCGTTAAAAATTATTTGTGAGAGCCCGGATATAATTATCAAAATATTGAAAAATTGGACATTTTTGTCTTCAAATCACTAACTTTACTTTAGTTCTGTCAATAATGCCCTGATTAGCTCCAAAATTGCTCTATCAAATCCTCATTATGTCTAGTTTTGGGAAAATGAAACAGCAGAGGCCTCACTAAAACCAATTTTGTACCCTTGAGTGTTGAATGTCTGCCGAGATGGAAAAAAATGAGGAAAATCCAAATTTCACACAGGTAAAGGGACCCCCAAAAGGTTTCTTTCAGCAATTGCAAAGCTGCTCTGTACCAAAATGGATTTAGGCTAGGGGCATCTTGTGGTAAAGTATTAGTTGGTTATATGGATTGAAAATATTTTTTTGGGGGGGGAAATGTTGAAATGAGGCGTCTGTGATGAAAACTAAAAATGCAATAAATTTAGATAAATATGCTGGAAATGTAATTATTTTAGGTCAGGACATTGAATTATATAGTATCATAGTCTATCAAGAATAAATATTGCATAGATGATGCTTTACAAGATAACAAGACCAGAATTTCATTTCCGTCAGAGGCGTCTGTGACGAAAACTCATTTCTGCATTTTGGTGCTTGTTGTGGCTGAATAAGTAATGGGATTCTAATTATAACACACACAATTGATGAATAGGAGTACAAATCATTATATCAATCCCAGAAAAGTCAATTGAATACCCTCATTTCATGTACAGGTGGAAATTTCTGGAGCAATTTGAAGCAATTTTAGGTCAAACACAATTTTAGACCCACCAACTCTTGAATAAAATCAACAGAATATGTAGCAAATGCCCTATAATAATTGGGGCACATCATTTCTGCACATTTCAATCCATTTTTGTCCTTAGGGCAGCATACGGTCCTCGCCAGGGAGAATTTTGTTCAACAGGAGTTTTCGTCACAGACGCCTCACAAATATGAATCTGTATCCAATATCGCCCAAAATCAATATGGCAGGCACCTGCCCAGTCTAAGAGGCTTGCTGATTCAATCAACCTATACTGTTTCCATCAAAATGAGGCCAACTTAACCAAATCTAACCACATCAGCAAGTACTAGGGGGTATGATCTTTGGACTGTGAAAGAAATTTGATCGGATTCCTAAACTTTGATGGCAAATTTTTTCAAGGGCTGCAGAGAATCTTCAGAAAATCTTTGATAAACAACCAGATGTAACACTTATTTGACAAAAACAAGGCTCCCCCAAGTAATTGACTTCCATTAGGCAACACCAGATGAGTCAGACTTTGCAAAAAACAAAATCGTGAGGCGTCTGTGACGAAAACCCCCTATATGAGAAATGGTACTCAAAATGCTACACTGCAGGCCCACAGCCCACCAATGCTTGTCAGAATTAATAAGCAGGCTGTGTTGGTTGATATAACATGTAAGAAATGCAAATAGATACTTAAATAAATTAGCAACATTATAACATGTAGTTGAGGCGTCTGTGACGAAAACCCAGTCCACACTGACATTCTGACCCACAAATCAGGGACCATTTGACCGATGGCCAAAATCTTTATACCAACTTCACCCACTTATAAGTTCTTTATGTGACATGTGTTAGAGACATTATATCATTATTATTGACAGAATCATTCTGACCTAAGAGTTATTGTCACAGACGCCTTGAAGAGTAAAATTCTACACATGAGTGATCATAGTGAAAAATTCTCAATCAACATCCACCTAAACTGACATAAATAGTGTAGGCCTAATATATGCCTAATACCACAAGCATTTTTGGATGGGTTTCTTGTCTTTGAGTGGACAATAGGACATGTGCAAAATGACCTAAACTGCAAAAAAAAACAGGATTTTTAGTGATTTTGGGACTTTGGGACTCCTTAACTCAAAGAATTTTTAGCCGACAGACACAAATTGATATTTTTCAGAAAGGCTAGAATGTCTTCTGTAAGATGAGACCATGGGAGACAAGATTGGATAAGCATAATTTATTCTATGGCTGCATAAAGGCCAAAAACCATGGTTTTCCAGTTTTTGTACACTTATTCTGACACTGAACGACATACATTCCATGCTAGTCTAATACTCTTCCATGCATTTCTTACCACTAAGCGACCAAGAACATAGACCACCCTTTGTATAATCATCAATGTACCAACACCAGCTTGACTAAGCTTACAATGAGTGAAGCAGCAATTTCTTTTACCGAAAATTCCACTCTCAAATTTGGATGTGCTATGTGCATAAATTGCAACATGTTGCCAAGTCAATTTTTCAATCAGGTCAGTTTTAGAAAGTTCAGATATTCCATGAACTTATCAAGTGGTCATAGTAGGTGCAATCCTAACGAATTGCTCCCAAGACAACCAGTCAGGTATCCCTTGGCTTTTTCAATTATAGAAAAGGTGTATTAGGTGCAATCCTCACAAATTACTCCCAAGACAACCAGTCAGTCAATAAACTTGTGTGATAATCTTATGGATAAATGCTCAGCCTAAGAATATTTTATTTATCTGAGCAGTCACCTCGTCCAAACGTGATAAATAGACATATTTTATGAGATCGAACCTAGTGGACGATGTTAGGATCGATATTTAAATTGATGGCGGGAGGGATCGAGTAGCTATCAGTATAGCGCTGGCAGTCCATAAACCACTTTGGGGTGTAGTCGGGGAATCCAGTGCGGGCGTTGACCCATTAATTCAAATTGAATTCGTCGGGAGCATCCTTCAGGGGTTCTTCCAAGGAGTCGATGTTCTCCAGCAGTTGCCGGCTCATTTCGGGGACCTGCTGGTCTCTGTCTCCATTTCCCTCCTTGGGGTCCTCCTGGTGCTCTTCCTCCTCGGCTGCAGTGCTACTAATGGGCTCAGGGGGTACAGGGCTCACCTTTCGAGAGGCTCTTGTTCTGGTAGACCTAACAGGATAGGGAGAGTCCTCCTTCTTGGTGGTCCTACTCCCTCGGGTTCGACTCCGCGAGCTTCAAGACGAAGCCCAGGCTATCATCACTATCTTTGGCCCTCTCTTCCACCACCTTCTTTTTCCGGCGGCTCGTCTTGGTTTTAGTTTCGGGTTCGTCTTTGGACTCTTTGACGGCCTTCTCGACATCTCTTCTAATTTTCGTCTTGGGCTACATTAGTTCCTTGCGCTCTTTGTCAATTTCCTCTTGTCAAGCATTAAGCTCGTTGAGGCTCATTTCTTTAGCGGTGGTTACTTTGGTGGAGTAGCAAGCTCCACCCTCCAAACTCGAGGCAGTGTCGGGGATCTTGCTAGCGGGTCCCCATCGCGAGCTGTCTCGTTCGCCATGTGTTGCTCTTCTTTCTCAAGCTCGGGGTCTGCTATCAGAGCATCTTCCTCGTCTCTCACAGGAGAATTCTTCCGTGAATCTGACATGAATGCGTAGGTGCGTTCTCGGGGGGTTCCCTGTGGTAGGAGGACTTCGGGGGAGTGGATGCTTGGCAAGCGCTCCTCGAACCCAACTAGGCCATACAACAGCGGGTATGCTGTCTGTGACCTAATTTGGTCGTCTTCGCATATAGCACCAACAACGGCGACTAGGCCATCGCTGATGCACATAGCTTCAGCTAGTCCGAAGTTGTTCTCGAACCAGATGTCGGGAAAGTCGGAGACTCCCAAATCAGTGCATCCACGGCAGATTCTGGATTGCAAATCGTACGGGATCAGCTGAGGTGGCTCGCCTTTGAGACCCAGGTATTTCGGTAGGCAATATCGATTTTTACCTGTGGGCGTCCGGATGAATCCTTTGGTCACATTCACGTATCCGATGGCTTGGGGTCGGTCAGGCAGAGTCACCAGGACTTCGATAATGACTAAAGGTGTGGTTCTTCAGTCATACTCGAGTGTGCTGTCATGGGAGCAGTTAATTCTGCATCCCTAGGGATGCTCAGGGTATCTGGAGTCGAATCGGGAAAAGATTTCCGTGGTGTCCATCAGTTCAACTGCTGGACTTCGGGGTGCCTCATCCTGAGCTCGAAGTGGGGTCGGGTGCCCATCAGGATTGGCAGTTACAGTCGCCACCACCTCCTACTGAGCCATATTTCGGGCTCAGACGTTCCTTCGTTCAAAGACCAAAGGAGCCCCTGGTTTGCTAGCGCCCCCCTTCCCATGCATGGCAGGCGTCCGTACTACCCCGGATAACCGAGGTTCGAGGTTGGTTTTCGCCATAGGCCATTGGTGGGACTACCCATTTTACTGTTCATTTTGACAGGAGTTTGGCAGAAAAACATGTAGCATCATGCATACACGCCAGGCAAGCTGTCTGCCACCCACAGGAACCATGAACATGGCAGTAATATGCGTCGTGGTCATATTTCAAATCGTGGCCAAGGTATCTCAGGAGTGGTCCTTCGAAGTGTAAAATTGGTGCCCCATAGGAAGTGTCGAAACATTTTGGTATACACCTCCACAGCCAGCAACTCACATTTAGTGGTGCAATAGTTTTGTTGTGCCCTATTCAGTGTGTTACTAGCGAAAGTAATAGGTACCTCGACCCCATCCTGGACCTGCGGCAGGGCTGCACCGATGCTATCATTGCTAGCGTCAGTGTTCAGTATAAGGTGGTGATCCGCGGTAGGATACTTTAATACTGGCGTGTTAACAAACAAGTGTTTTATTTGCTCGAAGGCTGCATCTTGTTCATCTCCCCAGGGAAAACGTTCTTTTGCTCTGCCTGGGGTCCAATGTGCTAGTTTTTGCAAAGGATAGCTCACTTTAGAGTAGTTTGGGAGAAAAATCTCGATAGTATGAGCAGAACCCTAGGAAGGATCTTACTTCCTTCGCATTTATTGGTTTCTGCCACTCGGACACTGTCTGAAGTTTTTCAGGGTCGCCTTTTACGCCGCCGGGAGTTATTATACAACCAAGATAAGTAATGGATGATTTAAATAAATTACATTTCTTAGCCTTTAATATCAGACCATTTGCTAGTATTCTTTGTAAGACTAAATCGAGGTTGTTTAAACAGTCCTTGAAAGTCTTTTCTGTCGAGGTATACCAAACAACTCTTCCAGAAAAGGTCGCTTAGCATCTCCTCCATCATAGCTTCGAAAGTAGCTGGTCCATTACGCAGCCCAAAAGGTAAAACCTTGTATTTGAATAAACCCAAGCAGTTTCCTTTTGGTCCATCCCGATCTGCCAATACCCGGACTGAACGTCCAGGGAACAGAAATGTTTGTTCCCTCCTAAAGAGTCTAAAGTCTCGTCTATCCTTGGTAAGGGATAGGAATTCTTTTTAGTCGGACCATTCAACTTCCGGTAATCTATGCAAAATCGGATAGATCCATCCTTCTTCGTGGTCATACACACGGAGCTGGACCAGGGACTTGTGCTAGGCACAATAACCCCCTTTTCTAGCTTCTTGGGAATTTGCTTTTCGGCCTCCACTTTCTTTTTTAGTTGTAATCTCCTATAGGGTATCTTGAACGGCTTCGCATCACCAGTGTCAATTGTGTGTAACACCTTGCTAGTATGACCTACCGAGCCCCCAGGTTTCCCGAAGGCCTCATGGAATGTAACAAGCAAAGCTCTAAGCCTTTATTTCTCCGAATTGTTTCTCAGGGAAGAATCATCCACTAATTTTCTCAAATCATCTGGTAATCCTCGGACTATGCCCTCAGGCAGTTCAGTCCGGAATTGAGCTTCCGAGATATGTTCGGTCAGGAACATATCACCAATTTTTTCATTTTTCTTCAAGTAAACAGGGTTTTGTCCTCTGTTCAAGATAGGGACTACTGTCCATGATCCATTTCCCACCAGAGTGTCGACAGAATCAAGCTGTAGGCTAGACAATACTTCCGGATTTGGCTCGAAGACAGCGTTCGAACCTTGAAAAGCATTTTTCGAAGAACATAGGATGCTGCAAGTCATTCCAGGTGAAATTTTCACGGTCTGTACCACGGTGGCTACCGAGGATACATGTCTCAATATACATGGGATCTCGCAGTTGTGTGGTTGCCGAATTTTCAGCATCCCGAACCGGGGGTCCAACACAGCATCATACAAGCCGGCGAAATCCAAACCGATTAATCCATCGTCACTTATGTCGGCAATGGTGGGGCTCATCACATACTCGTAGCCCCCCATTCCAATCTGTATGAATGTCTTACCAAAAGTCTGCATCTGGTTACCATCGACCGTGCAAGCATTAACACCAACACACAGTGTTTCATGGTTGCCAGACACCAGATTGAAGAATTTTCTCGAGACCCACGAATGGCTGGCACCAGTGTCAATCAAAAATTCTCCAGTCCGCCCCTTCACTGATACAGCAATGTACCATCACTTCCCCCCCAAAGGAATTCTGTGCAAATCGGAGTTGTTCCTGAGAATCACCGATCTCCCATCCGAAACCCTCTGTCCCTCTGTCCCTACCCCGTCGAAGTCCCCGGCTCGGACTGGGGTGGGAGGATCCTTCCCACATACCAGTCCCCCGGACTCACCAGTGGTGGCATTTTGGCAGATTTTTGAATTACGGATCACATCCTTTGCCACATATGTGACCCTCTTTAGTTTTCCTCCTCAGGTTTCTCTTCCACATTATTGACTCGGGATAGCATCGGCTTTGGAGCTGTGCACTCGTGAACATAATGCCCCATTTCTTGACAACGGTAGCAGCATAGCCTGCTTCGATCCACCCTTCATCGTTCAGGTCTGGTATACATAGTCTCAGCAAACGTTTTCATGAAATCTTCCATCATCTTTTTCATGTCCGGTGGCTCAGGTGGAGCTGGGGCTCTCACTACGGGTTGCCTTTGGGGCCGGCTTACAGCCATTTCGGAAGTTCGACTATCTGAAGTAGGTCTTGTTTCCCCTCTAGTTTCATTAGCGCTTCGGTTGTATATCCTTTGAGGAATATACTTGCGCTTCACATCTTTCTTTACTTGTACGGTGGAGCTACTTCTGTCCTCCTCCTCGATTTCAATGATCTCGAAATCATTGTCGGTTGTTTCTGTGTGTGTCAGTTGGTGTATTCCTGACATAGGGGAAGCAAGGGCTTTGGAGCTGTGCACTGGTCAGCATAATGCCCCATTTCTTGACAATGGTAGCAGCGTAGCCTGCTTCGATCCACCCTTCGTCATTCAGGTCTGGTATACATAGTCTCGGCAAACATTTTCATGAAATCTTCCATAATCTTTTTCATGTCCGGTGGCTCAGGTGGAGCTGGGGCTCTCACTACTGGTTGCCTTGGGGGCCTGCTTACAGCCATTTCGGTAGTTTGACTATCTGAGTTAGGTCTTGTTTCCCCTCAATTTCATTAGCGCTTCGGTTGTATATCCTTCGAGGAATATACTTGCGCTTCGCATCTTTCTTTACTTGTACGGCGGAGATACTCCCGTCCTCCTCGGTGATTTCAATGATCTCGAAATCATTGTCGGTTGTTTCTGTGTGTGTCAGTTGGTGTATTCCTGACATGGAGGTCATACTAGTACTAGTACTTACGCAAACCTTGGTGTTCGAGGTTTTCATTTCCACTTTTCCCGCCATGAGGGTCTTCTTTACTGTCCAGCACTCAAGGATCTTCACTCACTAAGTTGTACAGCAAAATGCTGGCAATCTCAACTAACTGTTGGAATGTACCTCTTTCAAAGTATAACTCATTCCACTTTTCGACAGCTATCCAGCCTAGGCCATGTTTCAGGCAGCGAATCAGGTGTGGCATTGCCTCCTCGGGAGTCCATGCATTGCATCTCATGTCATCAGTAAAGTTTGAGAACCATTCTTTCCAGGTTTTTACGCCCTCTTAAATCTTTGGCAGAATGGCTTGTCACCTAGCTGCGTTATTTGTACGTACCAATTTTTGACATTAGTTGACGCTCCACTCTCTGATGGTCTCTTCATTATGTGCAGTGTTTGAGGTGTTAGCCGATTGATTTAGCATATCCTCTAGCATGCTGCTCCGGGATCTATGCCTCCAATTCCCCCCCCCCCGTGGCGCCACCAGCCCCTGGAGTAGGGGGTGTCCGGCCTCTGGCGGTGCTGGGTGCACTGCCCCCTGTTGCGCCTTCCTTTCCTGTGCCTAAGGGTTCAGATTCGTTCACTGAGTTGTCATCATATGATAGCTCGCGGTGTCCATCCTTCCCATAATGAGTGTTGGGTTCATTCGGGATGTCATCCTCTTTACATGGTAACTCAGTGGCCAAGCTGAATCTTATTCTGCGCTTTTCAGGTTCAACTCGGCTGGGTTTATGTGTGGGGTCATAGACGCCATCTTTCCGGACATGTGCATCCGCATTCTCATTCACGAATGGGTCATATCGGTCTGGCTTCTTCAAAGCTTCGGCTGGCGTTGAGGTCGCTAAAGGTGTAGTTCCTTTTATAAAAGTAGCGTCAGAAGGTATGTCCTTGTTAGACATTTCTTGGTAATAAAGTATGTCCATTTGTGTTACTGATACACTCGTGTCGGTTTCGAATGATTTATCTTGTTACTTGACACATGTCTTGTCAGGTTGACCACTATTCTCTATTCCTGACACATATGTATCAAGGGTGGTTTTTCTTGCTGTTTCAAAAATTGATCTTTGTTGCTATCTTTCATGGACTCCATGGACTCCATTATGTCCTCATTCTTCAAGATGCATTGATCTCGGATCTCTAATACCTTGTTTCCCTTATATTTATATTGTTCCATTTCGGCTCTTATTTGGTCAGATATTTCGAATGGTGGAAGTAGCTTCCTGTTCCTCCAAATCAACTTCTTGTTTATATTTCTCATTCTCCCACTCTGATTTAGCAAATTCGAGTTTCTTTTGAATGACATGCATTTGTCATTCGAGGTCTCGATTTAGTTGTTCCTTCAGTCCAGTTCTTTCTTCTAGTTCCTTGATGTTATCTATCAGTCGTTGTTGATCAGTTTCATACTGGTCACATTGCTTTTCCAGATTCCTAAGTCTCAAGACTTTTCGCTCTGAGTCTTCTACTCTCGGTAAGCCTTGGTGCAGGCGGACTCTGTTCATGGCATTGATACTTAACTTGGCTTGCTCATGCAAGTATTCGGCTGCTGACTCATTAACGTTTCTCGAACCTCCTATATCAAATACCGAAACGTTGACGGCATCCAAGGATCAATGGGGGTCCGCAGTTTGGGTTTCTGCTCGGGCTGAGGCTGCTCGTTGAGCATCTAAAGTCATCATCGTAATTGGTGTCAATTCTTCTGTAGAATCTGTACTTATTCTGTATGTAGAATTCGTGACTGGAGCGGGCATCTCTTCGGACTTGAGGTTACGACTACCCTCTCTACTTTAGGTCCACTTATAGAGGTGTACCCTTTCATTTGGATTCGGCTTGTATTGTTAGCCTGAGCAGTGTCATTCGTTGTGGAACCCGAGATACTAAAACTTCTATCTCGAGATCCATTGTGCGCATGTTCGACCTCCAGGGCCGCGCACTAACACCAAGAACTGGTCACGGCACCAGTGTAATGGTTGGAATATATGTCTTGGATTGTTGGAAGTAAAGACCAGACAAGGGATTTCGGGTTAGTGCAACTGGCACATGTTTATTTCAGTGTATGGTTTACATCTACCTCGATATGGCTCGCTTAATGGAATCTTAAGCTCGGTAAAAGGGGGTCCAACTCCGCTTCTCTTTTCAAAGTATCCTTTAGTATCCGATACTTCTCACTCTTTTCCTTCTGAGATCTCTGATACTCAGTTGTTTCCCTACAGATCTCGTCTTGTTCAGCAACAAGTTTAGACTCTGTCTTTGCTTAATTGAAATCATTTTTACTTTTCTCCCATCGCACTTAACTCAGACTGTAATCTATAGATACATCTCAAGCTTTAGCAACTTCCTCGGATCTAGCTTTGTCAATAGCTCTCCACCTATTGGCTTCCCCTTTTTCGAGTTCTGCAAACTTACTTTCCCTTCCTCTTTTCTCCATTGAGTTCAACTCTACCCTATGGGCTAGAGAAGAAAGTCAGTATTTAAGGTTGGATTCTCTCAAAATCGCCTCCTGTTTTATAGAACGAAGTTTATTGATTCGTTCTTGGGTCTCATCCTCAATTTTCTTCTGAGCAGCCATGAAAGCTTCATGTTGCTTCTTAGCTTGTTGCTCTACCGAGGCCCATCCAATGACCATGTCTGAATTTACAGCTCCTTCCCTGATTGAATACTGAGTCCGTTAAGGCTGCATCTAAGGATAATCCCAGCGTATACATTTTCATGTATTACGATTGGTATCCCGTTGGGGCAGACCTGATGGGAACATCATCTGCCTCTACACTATGGTGTTTACCATCCCCTCCATTGTCTCGATCGCTATCTTGATCCGACGATGTCATTTAAGGTAGATTTTGCCTTACTTGGGTACCCTTTTGTACCCCATGCTTGATTGGCGTTCCTTTCCTTTGGATAGGACTTTGAGCCTTCGGAGTCTTCATAGCACTAGAGGCACCCACAGAAATACCTGCCTCACCTGAGGCCAATCGCTCAAGTCCAACCAAGCTGGTTTAATCAACCCACCCAGCAGACCGGTATCCCATGACCTATGGCTAGGGGTAGTTGGGTACAGTTTCACGACCCCATCTCCAATTGTGGTGGGATGGGTCATCATACCGGGTGTAGAGAATGTTCTCGGTACACCAGCCAAGTCAAACAGAAACTGTCGACCCGGTTTCCAGTCTAGCAACAATTGCTGAGAGGCTATGCCATCTTCTTCGAATTCTTCGAGCCCTAAGCTTGAGGAACTCGCATCTCGTCTTCCACGGCTTTTGGCCATCTGGCGGCGCTCCAACCCTGAACCAACTGGTCATGGCACCAGTGTAATGGTTCGTTCTGTATGTTGGATTGGCTTAAGTACTACAAGCAGCACACAACACAAAATTTTCGGGTTGGGCAAAGCCCTTAACTTCCCATCTGTTCGGATGGACTTTATTAAGAGAAGGAATATAGACAAGTCTGGACTGGACTAGGTCCAGTCCCCTTCTGCCGCTCGTCTAGCTCCTTAGTAGGAGCTGGCTGTGAGGCATGGTGCTGCCCCCAAAGGGGTATCGCGAACACCTGGTTGGCATAGAAGGAACGAGCACCACACGAGCACATCTCTTGGATGATCTGCACTAGTATATATACAATGATGCCAGCCCCTACACAGGCATATGATATTTGAAGCTTAATTTCTCAGAACGAATGCTGGCCACTTAATTATTTTGAAAATTTGTCAAAAATTGATAAATAAAGGTATTTTGATGAAATGAAAAGTTTTCTGCAGCTCCTGATTTACTCTATGTGAACAGAGTCTAACCCTGAAATTCATTTTCCCGACATTTACCTGATTAGGTAATGATGCATCATAGGATCATGCATTATAGGAGGGGATAGTTAAATTTGTGGTCTACCTTGTTTTGTTTTTTCTTACTCCTGAAAACTTGCTTTTGTGTCAGACTCTCACCTTCATATCAGACTTTTGCTATTTGCGGATAGAGACTAATATTCTAAATGTCCAAAAGTTGGAGATAGTTGAGGGAAAGGGGTCACATCAAGAGGGAAAAAACATTTTTGCCTGTTGGTTTTGAAGAACAAAAGGTATGAGACGATGAGCAGCTCCATGTCAGACTTTTGCCACAATATCATGTCAGACTTTTGCCTGATTCAAATGCATCAGCTTGGGGAGACCAGGTGACCACTTTCTCTTTCTATGTGTGCGTTTGTCTCTCTGTTCTTCTTTTTGTCTATCTCTCTCTGTTTCCATCTGGATTTCTTCTCTCTCTCTCTCTCTCTCTCTCTCTCTCTCTCTCTCTCTCTCTTTGCATCTTCTCCCTCACTTTCTCATCTGAAAGACTGGTACTTGGGAAAGCCTTGGGATATTCCCAGGAACTGGACATTCTTTCTCGAGTATAAGATGTTCTGGCATGCCCAAATTTCCGGAGATAATCACATTCTCTTGACCAAGTTGTGAACGTTCCCAACTCGAGTCCTGTTAACTGGGTGTCCTCATTGCTCCTCAATAAGAAGTTGACATTTTGACATAGGAGATGGGACAGGGACAAATTAGGAGGAATCATTGTGTCCAATTAGAAAATGAGAATAGGAAGAAGGGGCCTCATTGACTGCACTGTCATTGGGCGGCTGCTACTGTAATCATGTAGGAGATGTTAACCCATAATAATATATGGGCTATTATAATACCTTAGTTCAATTTGCATGCAGAATCCTAATAGCTACATGATTAAAGGCTGTATGCTTCACAGCATTGCATACAATGCATTGTATTTCACACATGCAACATACAGACTTCGTATGCAATACCTGCTGTGGGAAACTCATGACAGCGCCATCCCTAGCAGTAGGGATTTCTCCTTTCTCCTAATCATTGCAATTAATGTAATCATGGCAAATTTCCGACGTCTATGCGGATGGTTTGGAACACCGTACAGAGTAGTGTTCTTTCCAGCATTTAGTTCCAGATAATGGCCAAAACACCACCTTAGTTTGTTTTGCTATCAAAATCATTTTTGGAAATCATACTTTGGAGGCTTACGCCAGTATGGTACTGAAGTATCCCCTACTATCCGTAGAACTCCATACCTACCTATGTCAGCTTTAGTGGCAGGAGCACCATAAGGGAAATTGTGCCTACAGCAGATCTTTACCTTGGTGACATCAATTTTTGTACCATCATGATGAGGATAAGGATTATACACTAAAGTCGGGCATACAAATTAAGTGGCAGCATAACTCTGGTTTAAGCGTTATGATTGAAAATCTGGCCTATCGGCCTGTTTTGCCATATATCTGTGGGTGGCCAACATAAGTAAGAAATTTTTCTGTTGTGCCTCTGTGATTTCTAGACAGATCTATAATACCATAAAGCTTTATGTTAGCTGTCTGTATACATATATGTTGTAATACCAACTAAAGCTATTTTTTAATGGAATATGTCATAGTCTTCCTCCGGTATTCCCTCCGATGAGGTCAATATTTATTGTTATATAATTTAATTGATGTGTCCAATTACAAGCTAAACCTATTACAGTTATGTGCGGTGTCCTCCAAGGACTTTTTTCCAACTTCACCTTGTTGATATTTCTAATTGAATTCAGTATCTGAACGTCCGTCTTTATTTTTATTTTGTCTCATTATTGTTAAATTACAATAATGTTAAGCAATGATTTAATCAAGTTTTTTGAGGGGTTTTCAATTGGCATTTTGTGGATCGTGTTCCAGTAGCAGATTTAGAGGACAGGGACTGTAGATGCGTGTGCCCACTTTTATTTACCTATAATCAACAGATTACTCCCTTTTTTTACCCAAATGCATCCACAGATCCGGGTTGTATATCTTTCTTTTCCATAATGACATACGATTGCTCTGTACAATCACTCCAGCATCAAACCACCCATGAGAGTTTTACCGCTCTCAAGGCAGGATTCAAGATCTATGAATGAGCCCATGATAATTGCCTGTCAGAGCGTTTTCTATAACTCTATTAGACATTCTTTTTGTTCACTTTGTCATCTCGTATTGATGGGCATTTTCCTTCCATAATTAACAAGCCCTGGTAATGAAGCTACCTTGGTCACATTTAAGCTGTGTCATTTATTACGAGTCATCAATTTTGGGTGGGGTTTGTATAATACAGAATGTACTAAGTAGGCTTAAACTAGTGAAGTAACTTGTGTTCATTATAATGTGGGTTTGGTCAATTTGCTGGTATATGAAACTGATCAATTCCTTTTTTTGGATCAAGATATGAGACCCCACTATTCTCAGATTCTACAGGGTATTGATGCAAATTCATATAATCCATTTAGAAATTAATCCTATTGAAGGATTCAGGTAACTATTTTCAGGCCTTTCAAATTGGGCTTCGCTGGTTTACCAAATGAAATTCATCATCTAAATGCCATTGTTCCTTTTTATTGCTTGGAAGACTTCATGGGATTTCCATATCACAAGAAAGAAATATCCTTACTTTTGTAGGGCTTCGTGGAGCTCCTTATTCGAGAGGGCAGGTCAGTCAGTGCGGCTACCACCGGTAGGACCAGAGGTCGCTTCGATCTCTGGCTGCTATGGGGTGATGGCAGCACTGGTCGTTGCTGTTCAAGTTTCCTTGGGACCACATAAGGAGTTCAGTTGGCTTCTGGCTGCAGTCAAAGCAACATCTCTTGAGCACTGAGCTATATCTAGAGCCCCACTTCGAACCTATGTAACTACTGAATAAACATGTGCCAGTTGCACTATCCCGAGTTTACTTGTCTGGTTTTACTTAATATTGACATATCTCGAACTTAACCAAAGTTGTACAAGAACTCTCAATTACACTGGTGCCCTGACCAGTCTTGGTTTTAGTGTGCGACCCTGGAGGTCAAACCAAACCATGACGGATTGACCTAAGGAGACTTGGGATCCGACAGTGCTGAGGCCACTGAATCTGACTACAGCTACTTAGGTTCTGAAGTTAAAGCACCAACACTTCGAATCAGTCATCTAGAGGTCCCATTGTAATGATGGATACCTCAGTTTGAAGGCAAGTTAGTACTACCACAAGTACTACTGCCCCATCAGTAATTAAAGACAGAAAGTCCTAGAAGGCTTAAGTACATCTATTTATATAGGTGGAAGTAAAAGCGAAGGAATAGCTGCTAGAGAGTACTTAAGACAACAAGCGATGAAAAGAGACAAAATGATGAAACTTGAACAACAGAAAAAGTTCAAAACTTCCAAACATAAAGTGTTGCTACTTTGAAATCTAGAAAAGCAATGCGAGAAGTATGAGAATGAACAAAAGATTTTAAATTTCACACTGAATAATTTAGAACAAAACAACAAAGAAGCTAGGAACAACTCCCTAGAAAAGGAATCTCTGATTATCCAGAAAAAAACAACTTAACCTTACCCGAGCAGAACTGGAAAATGAAAGACTCAAGTTAGAAATCGAAAATGAACAGTGGCATGCGGATCAAGAAATGAAATGCAACAAACTGTTAGCTGAGGGGGAAGAGATCAAAAAGAAATTGATCTCAGAAAAAACAAAAATGAGAAATTAGCAAAGATGAAATGATTGGAGACAATGAACAATTAATGCAAGAGATTAAGGACAACAATGAGGACTTAACTCTTTCATGCCTAGAATTATTTCAAGATTATACTTTAATTTACAATTGTACCACTTAGTTGATTAGGCCATGCAAGTGTTATTTTAATCTTCTTTTAATTTGGACTGTCCATTACATTTTCTGAATACTCATAATTCAGTGAAGACTTTTAGTTAATGACTTGAAATTTATTGGTCAGGTCTGGTAACCATAGTTACTAAAACATTCCATTTGTTGTTATTTGGTAGTATTTGGTCTCTCTTGTGTTATAAATAGGCCCCCCTTTCCGTAGTCCCAGGAATTCTGAGGCCTCACAGCATGTTCAAATCTGTTTCTATCTTTATGTGTACTGCCACTCAGGAAACATAATGTACTAGTAACAATACATGGATTCTCTATGGATATGAACAGTTCTTCTAATGGGAGTGTGGAACATTGGTTATACTATGATCCAGCAACATATTGGTGTAATGTCTTAGAGGGTTGCCTTTCAGGAGGGTTGCCCTCTTTTGAATCACATAATATGACAGCTTACTTTCAGGTTTTGACTCTCTGTGACTGAAATAATGGAGATCAAGCAAAATGGAATGTTGTATTGTAATTGGAAGATCATGGCCATTCTATAGAGGGTCTAACGTTGCAGATTAGACCAGTAGAAATATCTGATTTTTTTCAATTTAGGCCTACATGCATTTAACCCGAAAACTGTGCATTTAAGCGCACTTGGGCACCTAAAGGTTAATCACACACCAGCAAGAATTGTGCCTATAACTCAGATAACTAAAAAGAAGAATGCTCTACACTGTTATGTAACAGGTATAGACACAAATGTTCTGCCACTGAAGTTGACTACATCATAGGAAATACTGGTATTTCAGTTAAATACTGCATGTCAACAAAGCACCAATGATAACATTGAAGAGGTCGAAGTGAAGGATTACAATGAATCATTCCATACAGACACTACCACAACCCTCTGTTGTGGAGTAACTGATAATACCTTCTGATCAGACATTTGTCAAAGGTGTAGCACCAATGACAACTTTGACACCAGCAGATGGCTCGGTGAGACAAAGAATCCCCGAATAGGATCCATTCATCAATGGTAATGCTAGGGCAAATGTCACTGGTGACGGTGTCTATCAACTTGGACAATAATCTGATGGGGTGGACATAAGAATCTGAGATTTAGTGTTGGAGGTGTTACTTTGGGCACCTACACTGATGAAAATGGTAGATCCTATCACGGTTCGGACACAGTTCGTATGAGTGAAGATGGAGCACTCGACATTTCATATGAAGACGACTCCTCTCAGCATGATTTGAGAGCTGGAAATCCAGGAGCTACTGGAGGCACTTCAGGTAATACTGGAGGAACTTTGGGAACAACTGGAGCAGCTTCAAGGTCTACTAATGGGACCACAGGTGCGACTGGAGGGACTTCTGGAAACAGAAAATGATCTCAAGCTACCCTAGATGACCTTTTGAATTGATCTTCAAACACTTCAGGGTGTGCCCACAACAATTCGAGATTCGAAGTTGGTGCGCACCAATAATGCTGCTTAAAGAATCGCTATCATTCCTAAAATGTATAGATGGTGGAACTACCACATGGAAAAAATGGTTTTCGAATTTCACTGATGACATGCGGAAGCACTTCCACACCTGATCAGATGTTTGAAAGCAGGACCAGGCAAGATTGCTCTGTTTAAATGCAATGAGATGTACAATGAATGTGGTACCTTCAAAGATTTGGTTGAATTTTCAAGTGTACTCCTGTATAACTTGGTGACCAAAGACTCTATGATGGCTTTTAAGAAACAAACCCAGAAACCTTGTGAAACTTTCAGAGCTTTGGATTTGAATTGCAGACCCTACTGCAGTGTTGTTTTGAATGAAGAACACTTTGTTAATGACTTGTTACTTCAGTTTATACAGGGGTTGAGAGATGAGAAGAGGCAACAGGAAAGGGTAGAATGCAGGGCTGACTGACCTTTTTGAAGAAATTGATGTCTTTAACGAAGTATGAACCCTAATGGTGGGTGAAGTCCCCATAAAGGCAGCTGCTACAGCTTCGGCTCCGGCCAGCCTAATCTCTTCTATGCATAAGACCTATGGGGGTGATACCAATACTGAAATTATAGAGATCAAGGAGGAAGATGGCAGCATTCTGCTGTCCAAATACGACGAACGCAAGTACATACCTTGACGAATGTTCGGTAAGAAAAACCCTAATCGGGATGCTCAATCTAAAACTGAGTCTAATACTGTAGAAGCTGTAACTACTCAAAGTATGAGGGCTTCCTCTACAGCCACTTCAACTACATCCAATACCACTACTACAGTGGCAAACCCATCACAGTTGGATGTGAAAAAGATTATGGAAGACATGGTTAAAACCTTCACTGAAGCAATGACCATGAGACAACCTCAACAGAGGGTAGTTCAATCAAGATACAGATGCTATAGAGGTCAGGAGATGGGTCATTACGCCTATGAATTCACTGCTCCGAAGCCTGTGTTTACTCACATTACAGCTATGGAAGAAAGTGAGGGTGAAGTAAAAAATGAAGAAAACTAGAGGGGGTCACATTAAGGCAAAGAAACTACCAGAATACCAGAAACGGCAAAATCGAATAGTCAACAGAGCCAAAACCTCCTGGGAGCCTGGTAAGTGAGACGGATCCTCTCACTCTAGTTGGGGCTGGGAGCTTTGATGTGATGGTGGATCAGAGGATCTGAGGCCAGAGAGAGCAATCCTGCATCGAAGTCAAGGAAGAGTGGGTTAGAGTGCTAGCCCAAGTGAGTGCGACACACCTTCCCCCAGACCATCTATGTTTGGCTTTTCTTAAAAATTTTGGATGGGAGCTTGGAGACTTTGAGGAATGTGTTTGATTTGCTGAGAATCCTTCCCTTCTAGGAGGGAAAAGATGGTACATTACTGTATCGGTAAAGGGACAGGTCAGAGAATTCTTGATAGATACTGGTGTCAGCCATTCGTGTATCTCCAAGAAGTTCTTCGAACTTGTGTCGGGTAAGCACAATGCACTTCAAGTAGGTGTAAATGCTTGCACGGCCAACGGTAGCTGCATGCAGACTTTTGGTAAGACCTTCATACAGATTGGAATGGGTGGATATGATTTTGTTATGTGTGAGTGAGCTATACAGATAAGTCTTATATAGATACATTAAACAATCTTTACCCATATAGTGTTAGTGCTCAGTGTGTAGGTGGCTCAGGCTACCACAATGAAGCCAATGCCCATTCATTGAAGGCTTAGCCCTTTTCTTTTCTTCAAATAGAATCTGACTCTAGAAGAAATGTGGTACTGCGTTGCAGAGTGATTTGACTGTGGCAAATGATGGAGGATCTTTACTGTGTAGTGTCTGATGGGTAAAGGCATGATGAGAGTAAGGATATCATATTCTCATTGCCCCTACCTGCAGGATCCCTCTGGAGAACATCAAGAGTAGTAGTGATTGTATAGAACCTGTCAATGTCTGTGTGCCTGATCAGGCCGTCTACTATCGATAGATGAACCTTGGCAGTGGCATGCCCTTTAGGAAGGCCACCATCTGTGAATCTGATTACAATAATATGTTTCCACTATACACAGCCATTTTCTGTTATATAAATACATTATAGATATCTGATTCTCCCTACAGGGTAGGTTATGTGGGGGTGGCGGTGCACAGATATATCATGATATTGCAATATATTGCAACTCCTAAGCTTGAGACTGACTCTATATGGGCATAGCTTGGAGCCATTTAGGACCGGAGCTTGGTCACTAGGACATACTACAATAAAATGAGGTTATAGGATCCCATACTGTGAGACTGTATTTTTAGCTTGATGAGCCATAGGAAGTCACTACTATGGAGGCTATTTCTTAAGATACTACGATTAGACACAGCTACTACGATTTGAGACTGACAGGAATAGGGCAGGTAATGGCAGGTACTGTCCTACGACTGCTCCGTATGATGAGCACCTATGCAGTATTTACATAAGGCTTGGTTAAGCAGTCGTCCAGGTGCAGAGGTTAATAACTACTAGTGCATAGCACTAAAAATACTGTAAGGCCTCTCACTACGGTTTGATGGACAGCAGTCGTAGGTTGTTAAGAAATGGCCTCCTGGTAATCTGTATAGGTTCTTTACTAAGAGGAGTTAGACTCATCCTTTTACAGGGCAATACCTGTCACAATTCTTCTTACCCTGCCATCAATGTCGTCCCAATCACGGTTTTTAACTTGGATTCAACATCATTCTATAAATGTCACTTGTTTCGTTTTCTTTACTTAGACCTGCCATGTAAAAGGGCAATGCTATAAGGCCCTTCCCTTTGGCCAAAATTTAATGAAGTCCTACTGTGTTCTATAGCTGTTTCAACAATATTTTATGATGCGGTCACGCAAGCATATTCTCTTGAGCAAACACTTATTGTAATTCATAATGAAATTGCAATTACATTAGTTCTGATAATACAAAGTGCTCATGATAACGGATTTGATAAATATAGTTCGCACATCTCTAAAAGACTGATCAACTAGAACAGAACCATGCGCAGGAATCCAAATTGATGATAAATTAACACTGCTTACTCAAACTCGTAGTCTATTCAATACAAAATGAGCAGATTTCACTTTGTCATGGACGGAAACAGATACGCAGCTCCACAAGGATTGAATAGATCAATTTATAAGTAAACCCTCAGTATATATTTAATTTTGTTTAAGTCAATTCCATTTGGAGGCATATAAGATGTTATCAAAATGTTATATGTCAATTCAGGAGGCTGCCAATGGGGGTTGGATATACAAGGTATACAGCTATTACTACCTCTGAGGGGTGTTTCATAAGGAAAGTCATATTTAAGACAAGTAAGAATTTTTAAGACAACATATTTACAACTGCTTTACATGTCTTAAGTGAGTGTGTTTCATAAGTAGTTGTAAATATGCTGTTGACTTGTGGTAAAAAAAAGATTCTTATGATAACTTTTTATGGAACACACTTCTATTGAAGTTGATATGAAATGTTTAAGATATGTGACAGGATCTGCGAAAAAGGCCCTTGGTGCAGGGTGCAATTCAGGCCCCTATTCCCAGTACATGTCACATATCATGCATTTCTCTAATGTGGTAACTTTGCCTATTTTGGCATGGGGGACCATCTTATTGGCTCTATTAAACTGGGAGACCCCCAGGGAATTCCATGTGTGACTCATTGTACCTCAGAAAAATTGTTTCACTTGTTGTAAAAGCGCCATAGTTATCATGACTTTTTCTGATATATTCATTTGGTCGCCAAGTGATTTAACCCACCCTCCCCCATTGCACTTGCTATTGAGCACATGATGTAGGTTTCGAAGAACAGGAATGGGTTGGGAAAGCTACCTAGGATTTGGATGGGGAGACCATGAATGGGCTGGGTAGGCTGCGAATGAGGAGTGGGTTGGGGATACTGCTAATAGGTTGGTTGGCCGTGCATTGGTTGGGAAGGCTGGCTATTGGTTTGCGAGGCCGGGAATAGGTTGGTGAGATTCGGAAATAGGTTGGATATGATGAAATAAGCTAGGTGTAATTTTTTGAAGCCTGAATTGTAATAAGCCTAATACCCCAAAATGTACCCCTATCAACGGATGCATCCAGACCCACCCCGCCCCCTCCAAAAAAAAAAAAAAGAAAGAAAAAAAAGAGGTACCCATTTCCCCTAGGTAATGGATGCACATGGTTCCTACCAGTAGAAATCATATTGGGAGTTACAGGGACAGCGGAACCATTGGAAAGTTGGGGAGGGGGGGGGGTGCAAAGCTAAGATATTGGCCCATGAGTCATGGTGCGGGGGAGGGGCATTGGAAATCGTAGAATCTGCAAAATTGGTGTTTAGATACTAAACACAATTCTAAACATATTATTGCAACGTTTTTGTAATCACATTAATTTCCTAAACATGTTTAGCCAAACAATGTGCTTAGCTCAAGTGTTTAGAAATGTAAGTGTTTAGGTTAAAACTTTTGTGTTTAGATATATGAATTTTTGTGTTTAGGTGTTTAAGAATTTTTGTGTTTAGATGTTTAAATGATTTGATGGAGAGTTAAGGTTTGCAGACATGTATGCATTAAAAAACAGAGATATATTTTGTTGTTTTTTTTTTCTCATTTACTGGGTGGGGGACATCAGCAGGTATTTACTTGTCAAAGTCTCCAAAGATGTCAGCCACACCTATTTATGTGTACATATATTACACACTGCATCAGAATGAGAGACTTGAGAAAGTACAACAGCTTGGCAGGAAGGACATTGCCTTATCTACTCCAGAATAACATCAAATAGGTGTCAGTCATGGGGTTTATTGATTATTTTATGGTAATGATGGTGGCGTGAGGTGAATCTAGTCAATTTTCTATTGCCCTTTCTTTTCACATGACATTCTATTAAATGAAACCATGATAAACATGGGATTTGGGGACATTTGTCACAACAATTGATTATAACTGTGTGCAGATAGTCCAGTCAAAGGTAGTGCTGCTACCTGGTGTGGATTCAACATCCAAGTATCTAAACATATTGATGTTTAAATCTAAACACCTATTATTCAACTGTCTCAACTCTAAACAACAAAACATGTTTAGCATAAATGTTTATGTAGTTAGAATAAAAGTGTTCATTTCCTAAATGTGTAGTCGATGAGACACCTAACTGACCTATATGTTTAGGTTTTAAACGTGTTTAGACCTAAACATGTTTAAAATCTAAACACCATTTTTGCAGTGTAAGGGGGAACCTTTGAACACTGAGAACGCAATCGATGTCCTCTTTTAACCATAGATTATACATGTAGGTCACTTACAGTACGATAAAGGACAAATACCCCTCCAATACAGAAAATAAGATGCATTATATATTTCAATCAAAATTACTTTAAAGTTTCTCTCTTAAAGATTCCATATAACTCCAAAACCAAGTTGCCCACCAAATTTTGTATGGTTGCCATGGCAATCAAAATACCACAAAATCTGAAAGTAGGCCAAAAGGCAAAATGGAAAAATGAACCTGTTCATTTCGACAGATAACCTATTGCCTGGTATTCACAAGTTAGTTGATATGGAAAACTAGTATACAAGTTTATGTATGCAAAATCTGATTGTCATGGAGACATAATTTCCTAAGATATGGCCTATTGTTCAAAAGTGACCTACATGTAGGTCGTTAGGAAGATAGGGGGTTTCCTATGCATAGGTAACTATTTTGTAACTATTTTGTAACTAATACTTCATATTTCCATTTTGACTTAGCCTAGGATTATCTAACTTTGATATTTGGTAATGCTATATGACCCCCATAATAGGACATAATATGAGTGACCTTGCTCAAGGTTAAGGTCATAAGGCTTGACCTTGAATATACACATTATTTTCCGATCACCATTAAATTTGAAACAGTGCATATTTAGGCATACAGGGCATTATGTACAAACTTTCAATCCTCTTTTGCCAAAATTCTGGCTTTAGTACAATTTGGGTTAATAGAGAATGCAGGGGCTGGGTAAACCCCTCTTATAGTACCCGTACCCTAATATCACTCGGAATGTCCATCTAAGGGAGTGGTCATTATTTATCAACAGGGGGGTGGTAGGTTTTCGCGCGGATGCGCAGAAATTTTTTACGCCCCCCCCCTCGACGGCAGTCAAAATTTTTAGCGCCCCCCCACGTTAGAGGCACAGAGAGTTTTTGCGCCCCTCTTTGATCTATAGTAGCGCGCGGGCTTTTTTGCTAAAAAGAGGCGTCAAAATTTTTTTAGCCCCCCCTCGGGAGGGGTCTGAAAATTTTACGCCCCCCCTCAAACCCACCCTCCCCCCTGTTGATAAATAATGACCACTCCCTAAGTTCATCTCTGTATAGATACCCCCTCCGGTTAGAAAATTTTAGAAGTGATTTGTTTAATTTTGGTGAGTTTTAGGCACGCGCAAGAACTAAGTCAGTACAATTGCCAAGCTGCGAGGCAGTGTAGAGAGCCCAGTGTGTGACACTAGTCATTTTCCTATTGCTGCCATCTATCAGAACTCTAGTAAATTATTTTCTGCCTTGTCTCATGAATAAAATCTTCCGGTCTCTAAAATATATCAAAAATTTTTATATGCAAGTATTCTGATTTATGGGAATTATTTGTAAGGCTTTCATAATTTTACAGCTTCTGTTTATTCTAAACCAATTTCAAACACTGCACCCTCTGTGGGTGCTGCCTTGAGTTCAATTGACTACTGACAGTGCCTGCAAAGCCATTTCTTAAAATTGGCATGGGGCATGGCTATGCTAGTGACATGTGGCAGAGCCATTTTTTTAATTAGACATATGAAATGGGACTTAGTGACAAAAAATAGGGCATATTACTTATTTTATTAGGGGGTATAAAGGAAAGGGGAGGTGTTTCTTTTTTATACATAGAGAGGTCACCAAAAGAAGTTTTTGGGGTATATAAGATGAATGCCTGCCTTTATGGTAGCAGATGTATTACAGATTTTGTCAGAATAAGTTTACTCAAAATATAGAGCACTGAATTCATAATGAAAATAGGTATTTCACTGGATAGGGCCATGATTTAGACAAAAAAGGGAATCCACATCATCATACTGGTACTCTTTTTGGATTAGCTATGCTGATGACACTGGGAATTGCTCTTGATATGGGACATGTGCATTTTTTAAAATCCTATGTATGACATTGCGACCCCCCATCAAGGGCCCCAGTGTAACCTTAGTGGTGAGCTGGCAGCTTGGGACCTATGCAGCTAATTATAGGCATAGCCATGTGCTTTGAGGACCGCAGTCATGTTGACACAGAGGAGAAGGGTTACTTTTACCCACAGGGGAGAGAGGGTACATGGTCAGTGGCAGACCCTGGACCTATACCATGAACAACACAAAGAATCTGGTAGCAGACTAGTTCTGTGCCCGTGGTTTTAGGACATGACTGAGTCTTCTATTGGATCTAAATTGAAAGCCTTTAGATGGTACAGAAAGAACATCCTAAATGCCAATCTATTTTTTTTTTTGGGGGGGGGCTAAAAACGGAGTCTTGTCTCCCCCCCTCCCCCAAACATGGAAGTCCTGCCCCCCTGTTCCGCCGCCCCTGTGACAAAAAGTCCCACAGCGGTGGGTGCAAAATTCATCAGGGTTGCATGTACCCAGCTAACTGGGCCCTAGATATGTTCATTCAGAGGCCCAGCAATTGATGTCCACTGAAACCAAGTCCCATGGGTTTGAGGGCGGTTTGTGGCCAAATGATGCCTGTGTGCATTAATTAAAGTAGACCCCTGTCTTGTTTTGACCTTTATGAAGCTGTCCTACTCACTGTGATAATTTATAATTGTCAATATATCCTCCCTGTGGGTTGGAATTGATCACACATGTCTCAAATGTCAACAAAACATCTCATCCAACAAGTTGGGATTGAACTTCCTGTCCCTAGATGGTCCCTAGGTGGCAGGCCTTTACAGTTCATATTTTACTCACCAGAGGGACCTTGTGTCCCTCCCACCTGTACCACTACAAAGACAACAGTCAGACTGACCAGGAACCAGCACTTGCCACCTTGCCCAACATGTCTGACTGAGTTCTAGATATCAGGTTACAAAAAGCAAAGGCATGGCATATGATGTTACCTTTCAAAACAATACACAACAAGTAGGTAGGTCATAGAGTTAAGATATCAAAGGCCATCCCCACATAAGACTAGGGACCCAGTTTTTATTGGGGGCTTGGGAAACTACTCTGAAAGTTCCACCACCACAATACCAGTACCACCGCTTGCCATCGCTCCTTTTAGCGATGGTTCCGTCTAGGTTGCATGTTTGAAGTGTCTAAGGTGGACAAGGGACGGCTGGTGAAGGGGCCAAGCCAAAGGTATGTACATGTATGCATACAGGGGAGGGGGGTCCACGGCCATTTTGGTACACGCATTATGTATGCACAGGGGTGCTTTGAACCCAGATTTTGGGTATTTTCAGGCTATTTTCAGTGTTTGGTAAGGGCATAATGCTTATCTTCTGAATCATTTGACTGTTGTCATCCACAGTATCTCTCTATTACATGCCATATATCTGTATAGATAATAAAGAGGAGAATATAAATAAGCAAAATGCCTTCAAAAAGAGATGATAATATATGTGGTTGTCAGTGACTTGAGTATGTATGCAGGGGGGGATAGCCCCAATGTGTAAAAGGGGATGGGGTAAAAGTTTGGCCAAAAAGTGTGTATTGATTGATTGACTGATATTTCATTTATCTATACTGCAGATATACATTCATTTTATATTATAGATTGCGTTGATGTAATCTGCAGCAGTCAGTTAAGCGGGGATTAAAGACAGCTAGGAATCTGTCTCAAGATATTTAAGGTCGACAGCTTTTTAATGGGGCCTTTAGCTAATTCCAACCTCCAACCAGCCTGGCACATTCTCACGACGCATACCATTGTACAATAATATCGAATGTTTGTTTTTTTATGACTTTTATGATAACCTAAAAAGGACTAAGTCCATTTTGTCTTGTACAAGTTTGATAATGTAGTGAGCAATGTGAATAATGCAATATCATTTGGCTCACAAACTACCGTTAATATCCTCAACAAGTACAATGAATGAAAAAAATAAAAATTCAAAAGGGATAAAATTTATATCTAGGGTTTGGGGTGCAGATAAGTTTTGCTTATGAAACACAAAAAGTGCTGTCGGAAGTCGATATTACAACATCTAGACTTGTGGTAAATCCTTATGAAACAGATAGCCTTTCCCTGTTTCCAATCTTTTAAGACAATGGTGATTTTTAAGAAAAGTTGCCTTACCATAAGTGTTATGTATAACTTATCTACCACAAGTCTTTATGAAACACACTCACTTTGATATATCTTAAACTACCCTTATGAAACACCCCTCTGTCGCAATACAGGGCTCCCCAGTTAAACACAATATCCTGTTCGATATCTTTGGATGAACAGAACCTGAACCATCATTACCATTTCCCAAAGGAAAGAGGGCCATAATTATCATAAAAAAATATCTACAAAAACACACGTACAGTGATCTTATCGTTCATTTTGTAATTTAATAGTAATCCAAATAGCTGAAAAGGAAAGTATACTAATATAATGTGTATGGATTATAAATATAAATGCTGCTCGCTGAGACATTATGAATTTGCCCCAAGATAGCTCAAAACCCATCATTAGTTGCAATGATGGCTTGAACAATTGGTCTAATATAACCCCTCATTGGTCTAAACAGGCACTTTCTTCCTACACCGATTGTACTCATTAAGAGCCTTGGAGCCTTCTGTGGCTTGCCTCCAGGTTTTATACTCTAATGATGTAGTGTGTGCGTCATGTGGACGTCATTCAATGAACATTAGGAAGGTTTAGCGGGACTATGGCTCACACGTGCGTGTGTAGAGGGTTACGTACGTTCATTACGTGAAAATGGTCCTTCCCACATCCTCTGACGTATATTATTCCCCAGGCAGGATTACACAAAGTACAAGAGTTTCCTTCAATATGCACTAAGGTACATATCTTAACTACACACTGTATGAACTATACATCTATATATTGCACAGTAATCAAGATATACATGATATAAGGGCATCTAGTTTGGCAGTAGATTTCATGCCTCCACTGCCAGCTTCATGGTTAAGTGAGTTTCACACAACCCTTGATGACGTTCTGCACTAATAACCAGCATCTACGTCCATCTGTACAAGTAGGTAGTGGTTGCTAAACCTTCCTAATTTCTTTTGTAAATCCTTCCATAATAACTTCTCTATTGGCAGCGAAGACCGTGGGCAGTGTAGGGTGAATACGTCAATAGAATCTATAATCTCACCAATATAACCTACAAAGTGATTTATCGGCTGTATGATTCAGTCTGTTGCTGATGACTTGATATGGGTCCCCCTGGGATGAAGTTATTATTCCATGTGATGCGGAAGGAATGGGTTTTACACACAGGTTCCAGTGCCTCCCTCCCACTCCTCTTCCATCATATCACAAGTCCAATTTAATCTGTCCATTGGGGTGTATGGAAATGACTGTCATAAACACGAAATCATAATCTGCAACAAAATAAAACATAGACCACTAGCTGATCTCCTACAATTTAATGTCAGGAAGGTAGTTCTGAGTTGGAAAGAAATGGAAAAGGGGAGGGGAGGCAGTTATTTTAAGAACCATGGCAGGGAATTTAATTGGGAAAAAAAACATTGCTATCTTCATTGCATGGATCTCTCGACTTTTAACTATCGCTGCTAAAATCTAAATTTAACCCACAATCAGGATAATATCCTGCCTTTTTCATTACATTTAGAGGGAATTTATTGCATATGTTTACAACACAGCATCATCAACTGGTCGCACAATAGTGTACAGCTGTATATATCCATTGGCATGCAGTTAGCCTGTGTTAGACAAGCCACACTCATGCATGCCTCGGCACACCAAGCACTGCCATTAGCAGCACCTTCAACCAATCCCAACTACACGCACCATTATTGAGGGACCAATTAAACTCTCCTAACGAAGTCAAGTCTCCAGCAAAAGCAGCTCTGAGCAATTCCCTTTTTATCGCTCATCACTGCTCGGGGTGCCCCTGGCGGTTAATGGCTGTAGTGAGTTGCTCTGTTTAACCCTATTGAGTGGTCACGTACACCGAGACTATGCTTTGTCCCTTAGCCACCCATGCCACATGGCTAGTCTTTGAAGTCGATATTCATTTCCCTTTCTCTATAGTTCCCTATATGGGCGTCGATATAGCAGTAATGGGCAGCCAACTTACTGTAATGGCTATTCAAATCGGCAAGGCAGACTATCTTTACACAGCCAGATTTAACCGTAGGGGATAGTTAGTTCAGGTTATTTCTGCTTCAAGGTAGGTGGGTGTGAATAATCTGCCGCAATACATAGGTTTTCTACAGGAATGATTCAGAAAAGTTCACAGGCTTTGTTACTCTGTACGCAACAAGACATATTTATTACTTTTCAAGAATTAAAAAAACAACAGCCTTGTAACAGTGACAGGCAATAGAATAGAACAATAGCACTTGAAGGGATATAGATCTTCGTACAAGTGAGCCTTCAGCTCTATGCTTGCACATATTTTGTAAATCTATACTATAGACAGCCCTTTTTGTAGGTATAGAATTAGGAGTTCGGTCCATTTATATCAAGCACAAGGAGAAAGTGTAAGTGAGATTCGAACATGATATCATATGCTGCCTTAACTGTAAAAATCATACAAAAGACAATGAATCAAACGAAAGCCAGACGTTGTATTTGAGTCGCTTTTTCATATCTATCTTCAATGTCTTCTAGGTTTAAGCTCAACAGAACATCTCAAATTAATTCCCACTTAATTCACAGTTTACGAACACAGTATTTCTAAGCAATTCATGTACATGGACTGAGAATCTCGGAATAAATGAGATGAGTATCAAGTAAGCATCATTTGCATTATATTCCATATGGCTAATCATTAGGCCTACAACATCATTTGCAAAAGTGAAAAAGCATATACTTTACTACTGCGCGAATATGGTGCTTGAAATATGGCACAACACACTTAAAAATCACGCCCCCAAATTATGTTGTTCACATAAGCCCTATTCTTGCATACAAGGTACACCACTCATATGAGATGCACCCTGACTTTTAGTAAGTTAGGATATGAAAGGTACAGCTGATGACCACAAGGCCTGCAGCTGAGCGCCCAAATGGCATTCACACCTTGACCACAATGGAGGCATTTGCTTCTTTATTCCCAGCCCTGCAGACTGCACCTTCCCCAAACACCATCAGTCCCTGAAAGGTGCACCAGGACCCCATCCTCGGGTGAAAGATGATACATTGGATGGTAATGTTCATTTTGCTAATAGAGTGCCTCCTGGTGGCACAGCAGAACAATAACGTGCTTAAAATAGGCCTCATATAAGGAAAGATATTATGCAATAAAGTAACCTAAAGGGAATTAATTGGTGTCACAATTTTCGGGAATCGTAGAATCACCTCTTGAGTTTGAGTTTTCAAAGATTTTTTTTTCTTACATCACAAAAGAATATACCTGTGGTCTCCCTGTTTTGAGAAATCCGGGCATGACTAAAGCCCTCAGAGAAATAATTAAGATTCAGCAAATATGGTCCTCAGCAGACTTTTATATCAATGGGCTGACTGAAAGCTGAGCTCATATCAAAATATCCACAAAATCTGGAGATGATTGACAGATGTGACCTTTGACCTGAGCTCATGAGATGACCTGGGGTCAGAGCTGTCAATCATTCCCCCACTAGCTCTTAGCAGCAAGATCCACTGTTTTAATCTATTTGGCTATACCTACCCCCAATGAACAGACACTGGGGTTTTTGTTTACAGACACCGAGGGCTCTGTTGGTCATAGTGACATTTACCTCAGACAGCTGGGTTACCTAGCAACAGTAAACAAAACATTCCATGCCTAGGAACAGGCGGAAAAGATGGGTATAGAAGGTATTTAGCCTTATACCACGGCTAATATCGATGACACTATAGATTAGTACGCTGTATTCAATGGGGGGGTGGAATACGATCCTCGCATATTCAGCGGCGCCATTTTGAAATTTATACAGAGCTAATTAGTATCGTATTTAGGTATGGTTATTAGAAGTTTTCCGCAAAAAAAGAATGGTTGAACTAGTTAAATAATATGTTATGAATTGTTTAACCCTTTGAGGGCAGAGCAAAAATTGTTGCCCTGGCAATGGGGACGGCCTCTGAAAAAAGTGTAGTTCCTAGAGGAAGAACCTATTTTCAATTCCTATACTAATCCTATATAACTCGCATCGACTATAGTCAACGTTAGGCCTGCCATGGTGTCGACTATAGTCGATGCTAGGCCTACTATGGTGTCGACTATAGTCGATGCTAGCCCTCAATGGGTTAAGGTATATCTATGTATTAGCGCCATGTTAAGAAAGAAGATATTGCCCTGCGCAAGGAATATCGAAATGAAAAGCAGGGGCTAGCTCCGTATCACATGACTTACTTCCTCGAGCAAGGTATTGTGGCGTAGACCGAGGGGTCGGTGGTGGTGACGGAGCTGTCCTGTTGCAGAGGCAGAGGAACCACCGGCCCCGGAGTCACGTCAAATGTTCTGTTATTACCATATATGTATTTAGGTGTAGACCGAGGGGTGGGGGGCGATGCCGAAACCGTCCTGGTGCGGGGGCGGAGGAGCCGCCGACCTCGGAGTCACACCAAAACGTTCTATTTACCTTGCGTTCGGAGGAGGGTTCCTCCGACGCTGGGTCTCTGTCGGAGACGCCAGCGTTGGAGAAACGGGAGGCGTATAAATAGGAGGGGATCGACACCATTAGTTCAGTCTGGATTTACGGGTGCTGGTGTCTACATCTTTGGGCTTCCCCTCCTTAGGCTAGGATTTACACAAAGATACTTAGCTGGTGTGGCAGAGGATGCCAGGAAATAAAGTGTCATTAATTAAAGAAGCCGAGTTGTGTGGTACTTCTGAATTGCAATAGTTTTTAAAGCAAATTCAGCCCGTAGGGCCATGGCATAAATGCAAATGTCCACTCCCATGGGATAATTTTGGATCGTATTCCCAGAGGTGATTCTGCGCGTATTCAACGAGGCCTCGTGGACATTTGCCTATATACCTATTCCAGTAAGAAGACGCTGGGGGTTCTAGTGGTCATAGTGACATTTACCTAGGACCCCTCAGTTGACCAGCAACAGTAAACAAAACATCCCATGCCTAGCAACGGGCAGAAAAGATGGGTATAGAAGATATTTAGGTATACCTATCCCCAGTCCCCTCTGTTGGTCATAGTGACATTTACCTAGGACACCTGGGTTGCCCAGCAACAGTAAAGAAAAACATTCCATGGTTGGCAATGGGCAGAAAAGAAGGTATTTAGCAATATAGATCTACTAGCCATAAACAGACACTTGGGGTTTTATCAGTCAAACAGCAAACAAATATACTTATTTTGGTAATATCAATATTTTACTGGGCCCTTGTGGTAGAGCAGCCTTCTATTTTAGACTACACAATGTACTTTCTATTTTAGGCTACACAATATTTCCTAGAGGTCAAGAACCAAATACTTAGTATTTGATTCTGGCTTGTAAGTATAGAATAGATGGAATAGTCGCATAGCCCTGGGGGTTATGGATACTAGGCCTTTGTGTCTGCTCAGTGCCAAGGGGAGTAGGGAGAAAACGCCATATGTATCTGTGACTTTTTTATTTCTATTTGGGACCTAGACCTTTGCATTGCCAGGAGGAGTCCACATGGAATACCTCCTGTTAGAACTGTATAAGCTCAGGATGAGAATGTAGTAGTAAGGAGTAGTAAGGAATTTTATTGATCTAAAAGATACACACATACTAGTGCTATTTTCATGATGATCAATGTGAAATGAATTGTCTTTCTAATAACAATATATGAAAAATTACAATGATTATTATTTAATGGACATTCTTAGTGAAAAATACACTTATTCACACCATAAAATAAACAAAAAAATATAACAGTACATTTCTGGATCCAATCATATACAACAGTTCATGCCAATTGGTAAGACTTATGGCCAAATAACTCAGCTTTTGGTGCTTCTGCCTTTTACCGATTGAGCGGATGAAATCACCACACTCATTTAAATACTTTCAAATAATAATATAACATATGGTCTAGTGGTTGGTTGATGAATCACCAGCCTTCCACCTAGACCAGTTAATACAGATAAATTACATGAGAAACCCAGGACTTATTCCATAGGGTCCAATATTTCAACGCTTCACATGTCAATACATTTTTTCATTTAATACCATCTCTGAATTTACTTATGTCCGGGCCTTCTGTTGCTGGGCTGTCAAGGTCTGCCAGAGAAGGTTGCCCCTATACAGTGGACTGCTCCTGAACAGTGCATAGTGGGGCATATCCACCTTAAGACGCACCCCATCATTACCCCTCAGTACCCTCGGTGGTTGAGCAACGTTTTCATCATTGCAGGAAAGGCGGTACATAGCACACAGGAGATGCTCATTACGCC
This sequence comes from Acholoe squamosa, assembly GCA_949317995.1. Classification (NCBI taxonomy): domain Eukaryota; kingdom Metazoa; phylum Annelida; class Polychaeta; order Phyllodocida; family Polynoidae; genus Acholoe; species Acholoe squamosa. Next base: position 19,326,991 of record OX439043.1, on the reverse strand, counting down.
TGTGGGATTCCAACTAATAGTATAATCTTGTTTGCCCAAGAAGTACCCTTTCTGGCTGTTGGTGATGTAAAGAGAAGCATCCATCCTTTTTGAAGAATTTGTAAAATCTGGCATTGTCTTCAGTAATGGAGGAAAAACCACTGCTAACAATCATTATGTTTAAAAAATTTGATATCATACATAGTGCCAGCCATTGTCTAACTGAATATTATATCTTAATGTAATAGCTCTAAAAGGAGAGACATGTCCCATCCAACCACCAGGCTCTGAGTGCTAAAAGCATTAGGTTTTAGGGATGCAGGCTTTAGAAATGTGCCTGGGACGTCAATGTGTCACTAGGAACAGAAAGGTGTTTTTTTTATCTTTCCACTGAGACTGCATTTAACTGTAATGGTTGTAACTCAAATAGCTATCATTTTCTTGAATCGATTAGCACAGACAATTGGAAATATTACTAATCCAAAAGTATGAATCCGAACTCCCGGGAAAATTGGTTTGACTTCATTTTCCATTCAGTAATCTGCTCTTCTACTTTCAATTCCAATGGTGCACCATTTGAACAATGTGCAATTCATGTGAAATATGGAAAAGCACCAATCACTAATCTCTAACTTCTCAGTTCTTTGTCTGAATCCATTAGTTCTTCTCCACATCTCTGTAGAGATTTAATGTAGCTAATACCTTCCCCGACTCAAGCCAGTGTTGTTCTTTATTCTTTTGACCTTCCCATCACACATTCAAATCACAAGTGTCTGCTCAAGGCATTATACTGCTTATAAATAATTTCACAGACAATGAAATGCAATGTGGTGGTCTTAAGACTCCTACTCTTTCGCAAGAAGAGCCACCCCCAGAGAAGCCGAAACATTTTAGGTTTCACGAGGTGCCTGGGTGTCTCAATCTAATTCCCTTACAGTTTTCTCAGAAAGTGACACTCACTACAATCAAATTGCTGATATCTATTAGCCTGCCTCCGAAATTCAATTTCATGGATATTTTGTGTACCATTTTGTGTATAGAGAACCTTTGACCCACTTTTAACATTTCCTTGACTCTGATGAGCGTATCATTCATGAATACCCTTTGGGAGTTTATCAATATGTTTCCAGAGACCTGTTTCACAACCATATTTTATATTAGATCATTTGTCTCATTCTATGAGTAAGCACACAAGATCAGCCTTTTGGAATGATCAAAAGTGTTTCATAATAAGCTGTTACTCTTATTGGGACATAAGAGTGGTTCTTTGGAAACAGCTGCCAATTAGACACAGGGGCAGAAATCAAGGTCAGTTGTTAGGTCACTCACAGTTCAATCATCCAGCTATTAAGATCGATCACCCAGTTCAGAATAGTCTTTACTTTGTAACTTCATAATATAAAAAGGGTATCATAAAATAGCATTTCAATTCTATATGTATGCCTGACATCGTGTATTGAAAGGATTTGTGGAATTCCACTCATTGATATGATTTTTCAAATTTATGTGTACCCTTAACCTTCCACTATGTTGGTTGTATGTCACTTTTACACTGGCACTTCACTGATAAGTCTCACTCACCATTTCCTTTGAGAACACTTCCACCGGTAGCAATAGGCCAATGATCAATCTTAGGATGGCAATATGAGTAATCTTGCTCATATACCAATATTACTCGTATGTAGTCCTTGTGAAACAGGTCTCAGTGACAGCAGAACCTTTCCTTTAGAAATGTACCAGTTTATCCGTGGCAAATGAATAACTCTCTTATTTCAACAAACCCTTAGTTTAAGAAGCGGCTATTCGAAGTTGATACTGCATGCATTGTCTTTTATATTCAATAGGAGCTGGGGCAGAGCAAACCCAAAATGTTGTATTAGACTCTATAGTTGAGCTAATTTTATAGTGCACCATGCTTGGCCCCACTGGTGGACAGGTGGTATGAGTCTTCCAAAATATGGTTGGAACTGCACCCATATTTGGGGGATTTTTGTCAGAGAGATTTCCCATCTTGATTATATTCAAGTAGAATTGTGGCCCAAGGGGGGAGAAAGCGTCTCCGAGGGGATTTTTTTGAGTTGCTTGCCTCTTACTGGCCGGGAGCGCAGCGACCTTAGCAACTTCATTATGTTTTCAGTTTTGGCAATTAGAGCCGTGACATCATATGTGATGCCAGGCGGCAGCTGTTATGTCAAATGTGACATGGGAGCTCAAAGTACAGAGCGCCGCGTTTGTTGGTTACTGCATAGCCTAGAGCCAATTTATGCAGACTGACACAAGTATGCCCCGTCTCAGTGGTCCCGTTGTACGAGCAGAAAGCTATAGATCTATAGATGTCAGGGCGTCAACTTGGTGACAGTACTTAAGTGGCCTTGGCCTGTATTCAAAACCAAAACCGTTTCCCTATCCCTAACCTAATTCATGCGGACAGTAACTATGGCCATACTGCCAAGCAAATAACCAAGGCGACACTCTGACGTAGCCCCTGCCGCTCCATTTTCTCTAGGGGACAGATCTTATGCTTCTCCAAACTTGAAACACTGGTTTTGTCTTTTTGTCGGTCTACACGATAATCAGAATATGGAAGGCCGGTGAGACATTCCATTTGCCATTTGTTATTTGTCATTTGCCAATTGCTACTTATGTCTTGCCATTTGCCAATTGTTAATGTATTTAACTATTTGCCAATTGCCACTTACATCTTGCCATTTGCCAAGTGTTAATTTCATTTGCCATTTGCCAATTGCCACTTACATCTTGCCATTTGCCAATTGATAATAACTGAATGCCATTTGCCAATTGCCAATTATATCTTGCCATTTGCCAATTGTTAATAACTGAATGCCATTTGCCAATTGCCACTTACATCTTGCCATTTGCCAATTGTTATTCTTATTTGCCATTTGCCACTTAAGTCTTGCCATTTGCCAATTGTTATTCTCATTTGACATCTGCCAATTGCCAATAACCATTCATCAATTGCAGGTTTGCCAGTTGCCAGTTATGGCTGTACATGAGTTCCTTTTGTACCATTTCAAAGTTTTCAGCTATCATTTTCAAGTCTATATCAAAATTAAGTGGCAAATGGCAACTGGGTCAAACCGCAATTGGCATGACATAGTAATTGGCAAATGGCAATTGGCAACTAGGCACCAAGAGCATACAACTGGTAACTGGCAACAGGGAACTGGCAAATGTGAACTGGCAATTAGCATGTCGCACCGGCCTTCCATATGAGAGATAAGATGATACTGTATTCATAATTAAGAGATTGAGGCAGTAGGCCCATGTACACCATGTATGCACATATGTGCAGCTGGCAAGGGTACTTTTTCAAGCAAAAGTCCCGATAGGACCATCACTCGAGGTCGAGTGTACACTTTCAGAGTGTACATGATGTACACTTTCAGGATTGCATACTTAATATAAGGCACTAATACTATGGGAAACAATCAAACCATGATAACATCCCTATCTTCTTATAGAATTTGAAAGGACAACAACCCTAGTGATACTGTCCCTATGCTGTAGAACTACTTTCGCCAGAAAAATAGAAGGAATTTGTTTATTTGAAGATGTCATGTGAAAGCCATACAAACGCTATGCAAATACAAGTTTATGAAAGTCCCTAGCAAGCTGCCTGTTTCAGCCACAAATGTCCCTGGCAAGGGTCTACTTTTGAGCAAAATGTCCTTAGCAAGGGTCAACTTTCGACGAAATACCCCAATTCATGTGGAAAATTCAGAAATTTTCAAGAATATTTAACAAGTTTTCATGAAAATAGCAAAAACAAAATACAAATTTTTTTTTCCCAAACAAGGTGAGTTTAACATATTTTGAGCAAAATATAAGACTATTATGTCAGAAGTTCCCTAGCAAGGTTAGGGTTTTGAAGAAAAACCCAAGGCATAGTAGCCGAAATATGCATCAAAAATATGTGCAGGGTTTTGATAGAAGGAGGGAGGACGCAGCACAGGTGGCAACTTTGTCCCCAGCACCCCGAGCATGGATGTCCGGGCGCCGGGTTGGAGCATCACCTTTGGGGTGGGGGTGGGCGGGGGGTTAGCCACTAGATCTATAAGCAGTACTGTCACAGAATGCGCACATGAAGTCTTGGGGGCTGGGCAACTACCTGTCTGGGACCGAAGTAGGCCTACATCTCCTCAGTCAGTAGGTCTAATCTTTAAATTTCATTGCGGTACCATTCCTGTCTCAACACTCACTTATTCTAGGCCAAGAAGACTTTAGTTTTGGGTATTTTTTATTTCATTTTCCTTTAAAATATTGTTCTGTATGAAACTCATAATCATGATCATTGCAATGCTTTTGACCAGAGATAGGAGTGGCACTTCTCTTTTAAGCCTATGTACCCCCCCCCCTCTTCTCTCTCTCTCGCTCTCTCTCTCTCCCTCTCTCTCTTTTAAGAGCTCAAGAAGAATGTGGCTTGGATCACGGAAAGGAGTAACAACTCCTATCCATGGTCCTTGCCACATTTTTCTTGTTAGTTCTGGTCCAGAGCTCAAAAATTCCCTCTAGAACCAATTTCTATGACAAAAACATCATTTTTCCTTGGTTAATTTTTCAAGAAAACTGCATTTTTTGCATTCTTAGTGTTTATAATAGGATATAATGCATTTAGAGCTTATTTCCTATTTTCAGCTGTACACATAACCTATGTTTGACAAGCAATAACAGCAAAACTGCTGAGGATATTTTAGCTCAAGATTTTAAAGCCCATGACTTAAACCTTGAAAAGCCATATTCCTCCAGGAGGCATGCATCCCCTAACCTGGCCAGAATTTTAGTTTAAAATCTGAAACATATCTTATTGACCCATCAGGTTTGGCCTAGTTTGTTTAAATGAGAGGGAGGTAATAATGTGTGCAGGATGCTACTGTTTCACTAGGATCAGAAAACTGTTGCTTATCTTTCTGCTGAGCTTGCATTTTAATGTTGATTGATGTCTTTAAGATGATTATTCATTCCTGGTAGCTTAATCATGTAACACAAATTACCTGAAAGATTATTAACGTGATGGATGCATGCAATTCAATTTGAGAACCAAACCTGTCACAATGATTATAAGGTCTAAGCTCCATTTCCATCATTTAAACTTTCTTTTGAGACCTGTCTGTTGAATATCCCATCTGCAATTTGGATAATGACACCCTTGGTGTTGGTTATAAAGGCACAAGGATCAATACATAGCACTGCTTCGGTGACATCTTGCCCAATCCACTTCCTACAATACTGATGCTTCGTATGCATAAAGGTTAAGGTTACATCAGTTCTGAACCAATCATACATCTGGGGTCCATTTTCTTTCTGGCCAACTTACATTTTATTCATTACCTCCCTTTGAGCATGACCCTTTCATTATTTTGTGTTTTAATCAATGTTGCAGTGCTGCTTACCAGGTTATATATGAATTTTACGAGGAAAGATTGTTTAATAGTAGGCCATTGGGAGGCCAATTCAAAGATGATGAGCCTAATTAAGAAATAGAACCAATAATTTGGTATACACCCTCTGTATACTTGGCAATCACTGAAAAAAAAAACAAATTGGAAGCAAACCGCAATTTTGCACTTTTTTCCATGGCTCACAAATGAGAAGAAGCCATGATAAGGTTTTTTTTCCAAAATAGGAAACAGGAGACAAACACAGAAAAAATGAAAACAAATGCAGCACCCAACACATGTGACTGATTAGGTAAGGATGCATCACATTATATGCAAAAACCTGAATATTTTACTGTTTTCTCCCCGTAAATGAGGCCCAAAAAGGGGTGGGAAAGTGACCCTTTTAAGGCCATTTTCTTTGGGGAATTGTTTTTTATATAAATATAGTGCAGATAAAGAACAAATTCAGTTGACATTGTGTGCCCAATCATAAGTGTTGCGTTCATCATATTTATGCTACGTTCATCAGATTTATGTTACATTCATCATTTGGAGTTCCATTAGACCTTGATGTAATATGTCTTATATAATATAATAGAGCAACCCTCTTTAGTAGGTCACATGTGTGTCATCATCATGACAATTTTACTCAAAGTCCATAAGAATATTTGAATAATTTCTATATTTTCCATTAAGACCAAAGCTACATGTCCCCTATTTCAAATGATGTTACATTCATCAGATATTTTTGAAATGGTAAAATTTTAATGATGGCTGTAATTATGATAATATGTGGATCAACATGGTAAAAGGTATGCCAGCGTAGGGGTGTGTGGATGTACCTTTTACTGTGTTGATCCACATATTACACATCACCAGGGTAAACCTTTGACATTCTGACTATATCAACTTGTTTTCAGGCAGATATTTGATACCTTTTTCCTAATTTTTCCTTGTGTTACGTTTATCGGCCTGTTACATTCATCAGATAAACTGATGATAGCATATATATGGCATAAATTATCCGTTAAGAAAAATTTAAACAACCAGCATGGCTGAGAAAGTCATTGTAATCATTATGGGATATGAATGATCTGGATATTTATATTCCTTTAGGAGAGAGTTCATGATATTTTCTCATTTTCTCAAAAATGTTAGGTTCATCGGATTCAGGCTAAGCACTTGTCACATACAAAATCCGTTATAACACATAAGCAGATCAAAGAAATAACTTTAGGCACAGCCAATAAAAATGAATGCAATCATTTCCTATTGTCAGTTGGTGGAACAGTGTGCAATATTATATTCTTTTTGTTGTTTACAATGATTTTGGTATGTAGTTACAGCAAATCCACCCTTTTCTCGATTTACCTGATATTTTAATCATGATACAAGAGACGTGGAAACTAAGGAAAATACATTTATCATATCATGTGCATGAAAGGGACACATCTCTACTAGGATCCAGTGAATGTATTTTATGGAATACATATTATAGTTTTAAAAACATTTTTTTCACAATTTAATCTCATTTTATGAGATCTGATGAACATAACACCCCTCTTTATTTTAAAAATATATTCATTTTGATCTCAAAAATAGAAAATTATGGAAACATCCTATCTTCACAATATTTAGTATTTTCATGGTTTATCACCTCCTCCACAGACATGCAAAACTATAAATGTCTAAGTGTAGTTCAAAAATTTTATAATCTTTTCTCAAAATTGGACATTTTCTGGAGCCCCACCCATAAGTGTTCATATATATATATATATATATATATATATATATATATATATATATATATATATATATATATTTATATACATAATATAATCTAATTTCCAGTCAAAGGTTTCACCTATCAAGTAAAAGTAAAATAGCCCATCCCATGTCTATATACCCAGCCATGGGTTTCATCCATCAGGTAATGGGTAAGATTAAAATCCCCAGATCGTACAGTGTACTCTAAACTCAGTTCACTTATTAATCCTTGATAGATAATCTCCTAATTTGACCTCAAAATATGTTATTCTGTTGCCACCAAATGAGCCTACGTGATGAAATAATAGATCAATACCTACAATTTGATGTTTTCGTTTTATGCACCTGGTGTTTAATAAGGTAGTAAATATAAAAGTTTATATAAATATAAGCACCAAAATGGTAGAGTGGTTTCAATACTTTCACCTCTGATCCCTGTAACCCATTTTTGTATCAACCATCTATATTTAGTGAAATATAACTACCGCTGTGTATAATCACAGCTAGAGGTTTCATCCACCCCATTGGAGAGATCTTTTGTCTATCAATGACTGGGAAGAAATCACTGCATTTACCTGTAGTAATGTCTCATCTATCAACAAGTACATATATATCACACCCATATAATTGTGTGCATTCATCAGTTTTCACCATTCAAAATACAACCTACGCAAATGCAGAAACAGACATATGACATAGTACCTTTCTTGGGTATAAGGTGCACCCATAGCTTCGGCACAGCAGGGTTAATCACTCATATAAGTTGTTTTGAATTAATATTTTTTAATCCCTGGGTGTAAATTATAAGGCACACCCAGCAGGTGCAGCAGATCATGAAAGGTGCACCAGGAGGTTAATTCAAAACATCCTGGGATCGCAACCCCAGCGATCTGAGGAATTATTCTATTAAGGGATCTTAAGATCAGACTGCGTTCACATTTCCTAGCCAGCACTAAGATTGCATCGATCTTAGCCTCAGCCCTCCTACACTATTCCAAAAAGTACTGACTGGGCACAGGGGTAAGAGTCCCAAAATAAAGAAATAGCTGTGGAGTCACTCTTCTTCACAACAGTGTTTATACCATCGTTCCCCATCCCCATATGGGCTAACAAAAGAGCACAGGGTGCATTTGACCCCCATGAATGTATGATTTATGCTTGCCTATTAGAAGCATTGTGCCCTCCCCCCAGGACAAAGAGAGAGAAGGGAAGAATTACCTTACAGTGCACTTAACGCATGAGTAGCCCTAAGAGCCCTCAAGGACACTCAGCAAACGTCCTCCCTCCCCTCTTTATGTATGCAGCAGGCTATTCACTCTTTCGTTCAGGAGTGTTCCCTGTAAGTGCTCTTGTACTCAGGTGAAACCACTATGCATTTCTTTCACTAAGATCGCAGTGATCTTAGTGGTGGAAATGGAATAGTGAAGTGATCCCAGGACTAGCTATTCTGGACAGGCCTGCAACCACTGCATTAGATAGGGTAGACCAGCCAGGTCTTATGATATGTGCCTACACTAAGATCGCTGGGGTTGGGATCCCAGGATGTTTTGAATTAAGCTCCAGGAGGTTAATTCAAAACATCCTGGGATCGCAACCCCAGCGATCTTAGGAATTATTCTATTAAGCGATCTTAAGATCAGACTGCGTTCACATTTCCTAGCCAGCACTAAGATTGCATCGATCTTAGCCTCAGCCCTCCTACACTATTCCAAAAAGTACTGACTGGGCACAGGGGTAAGAGTCCCAAAATAAAGAAATAGCTGTGGAGTCACTCTTCTTCACAACAGTGTTTATACCATCGTTCCCCATCCCCATATGGGCTAACAAAAGAGCAAAGGGTGCAGTTGACCCAGTACAGTATTCAAGAGTTGTTCACTGTTGTTCCCATGAATGTATGATTTATGTCTGCCTATTAGACGCATTGTGTCCCCCCCAGGAAAAAGAGAGAGAAGGGAAGAATTTCCTTACAGTGCACTTAACGCATAAGTAACCCTAAGAGCCCTCAAGGACACTCAGCAAACATCCTCCCTCCCCTCTATATGTATGCAGCAGGCTATTCACTCTTTCGATCAGGAGTGTTTCCTGTAAGTGCTCTTGTACTCAGGTTAAACCACTGTGCAATTCTTTCACTAAGATTGCAGTGATCTTAGCGCTGGAAAAGGAATGGTGAAGTGATCCCAGGACTTACTCTTCCTGGCAGGCCTGCAACCACTGCATTAGATAGGGTAGACCGGCCAGGTCTTATGATATGTACCTACACTAAGATCGCTGGGGTTGCGATCCCAGGATGTTTTGAATTAAGCTCCAGGGGTCCATCCTTGCAAAGGTACAACTTTTTCATTGGGCATTACGGTACATTTTGCTAATGGAATGCCACCTGGTGGCACAACAATGCAATAAAATGTATAGGCCACATGTATAAAAAAAACCACTTATGCAGTATAATGCCCTAAAGGGAGTTATTTGGTGTAACCATTTTCAGGAATTGTGGAAATCACCCCTTAGTGATATATATATATATATATATATATATATATATATATATATATATATATATATATATATCTAACAGCGGATATAATTGATGGGGCCTAATATCTGCTATATCACTGTTTATAGCTGTTTATCCCTTCCAATACGTGCCCTGCTATTGTGGTCTCAAAAGCATAGATCTGTCATAAGAATAGAATAGATAGAATACTCAGATAGCCCCAGGGGTCATGGAAACAAGGCCTTTGTGTCTGCCCAGTGCCAAGGGGAGTAGGGACGAAAGTCCATACGTATCTGCGACTTATTTTCGTTTTATTTGGGACCTAGATCTTTGCATCACCAGGAGGGATCCACATGGAATACCTCCTGTTGGAATTGTATTTATAAGCTACAGATAAGAGTAGCATTCCAACTGATGGTATAATCTCGTTTACCCAAGAAGTAGTTTTTATGGCCGGTTGTGAAGTAGAGAGGAGCATCAATCCTTTTTGCATCATGCATAGTGCCAGCCATTTTCTAACTGAGTATTTTCATCATCAAACTAACTGATTATATCTTAATGTTACAACTCCAAAGGAGACACAAGTCTCATCAAGCCATCAGGCTCTCAATGCTAAAACCATTACGTTTTAAGGAAACAGGATTCAGCGAGGTGTCTGGGATGTGTCACTAGGAACAGAAAGGTGGCATTTATCTTTCCACTGAGACTGCATTTTAAGTGTGATGAATGTCATTCAAATAGCTATCATTTTCTTGAATCCTAATCGATTGGCACAGGCAATTGGAAATAATACTTATCCAAAGGAATCCCCAGAGGATTGACACATGAAATTCAATGTCAGAACCAATCTTCCGCATTGCTCAAAATTGGTTAGGTTCCGACTTCATTTTCCAGCCAGTAATCCGCTCTTCTACTTTTAATTCCAATAGTGCCATTTGGATAATGTGTAATGTGAAATATGAAACAGAACAGATCACTAATCTCTAACTTGTCAGTTCTATGTCTTAATTCATTAGTTCTTCTCTACAGCTCTTTAGAGTTTAGATGTAGCTTGCACCTCCCTGACTCAAGCCTTTGAGTTCTTTATTTCTATGACCTGCCCACCACACATTCAAATCACAAGTTTCTGCTCAGAGCATTATACTGCTTATAAATAATTCCACAGACAGCATAAAAGGCAATGTGGTGGTCTTAAAGGGAGTAAACATTATCCAGCTAGTTGAAAAATGACCAACAATTTCTCTTACTAAACTTTAGGGATGTTAGTTTGATGCTAAGGTTACATAAAGAAGGCATGAAAACCAAAGGTCACGGTGCCCATTTTTCCACTAGAAGGTATTGAGGTTTGGTGTTCTAAAGTATGGCCACCTATGAGAATTTGTGTTTTCCCATATTTAATTCCATAGAAAAAAATCTTTTAACAATTTCATAACCAAACCTCATGTATTCATACCTAAGATCCTTAGAACTATTTTGGAACAAAAAAAATAATGGTCACAAGCAAAATGTAATTCTCCTGAATAAACTAAAGATATTTCTACTTCCTTCAGTATAGGAGTATATGGGTACAGAAAATATGAAATCCAGTGATAAGAATGTGTAGAATGCCAATGTATAACACCTAAAGGGTTGATAAAGAAGGGTCATGTCATATAAATTAGGGATATGAGCAAATATTGTCAAATTTGGCAGTTTCATTTTTTGCCACCAGGTGCTGTCTGTGTCTCCCTTTCAGGCTCCTACTCCTTTGCAAGAGGAGCCACCCCCCAGAGAAGCTGAAACATTTTAGGTTTCACTAGGTGTCTGTGTGTCTCAATCTAAGTCCCTCACAGCTTTCTCAGATACTCACTACAATCAGATCTTCCCTATAGAAATGCCCCATTTTATCAGTGATAAATGACTGACCACTTATTTCAACAGACACTTTGTTAAATAAAACAGGCCATTCCAGGTCGATACTGAATGCATACTGTTTTACATTCAATAGGAGCTGAGGTAGAGCAATTAAGCCCAATGTGTTATGTTAGACTCCAATAGTGGTGCTAATTTCATAGTGCACCAGGCTTGGCCCCACGGTGGACAGGCGATATGAGACTGCTGCCAATTCAAAGATGATAAGTCTAAATACTGTTGAAAAATAGGACCAATATACACCCCTGGGGTCTGTTGCACAATTGAAATTTGTGGTCCCCAATTATAATTCATTAGAAAATGTGTTACAAGTATAAATCTAGGTGGTGTTCACTAATTGTTCGTGCTCTTTAGTAGATGAGCAAGATCCACTTTTTTCTATAGAAATTGTTAGGAGTTTCATAACTATTCTTTAATTTTTTGATGGTGTTCTTTAATTTATTTCTGGTGATTGTAGGGGTTTATTCAGTTTTACATACATAGAAGTTATACAGACCTAAATAGGTTTTATAATAAATTAAAAACAATGTTATTTTGTTATAGTTATATATCAGGAAGTCTCAAAATACACACATAAAAAAAACAAAACTTGTTTGATTATGATATTATTCCAATAGTTTTGGCACTATAAAAGCACCTAAATCTTGCTAACTATTTCGTGCTGGTTAATTTTTTGTTTAACATAATGCTCTTTGATATTATGGGCATATTTTTTATTGCCTTAAGGGGCCATTTGACATTTGATTTTAGTTTTTGTAGAGGGCCTTTAAATCTATTTAGCTTAAATCTCTATAGGTTAATTAAATTATCTATTAACATCATATGGGGTTTGCATTTATTTTGCAGGTGTTATGGGGCCCTGTGATGATGTAGTACACACAAATGGGTACTTTACCATGTACCCTATGCTTTATGGATGAGCACCAATATTAACTAACAGGAAATAATTAAAGAGCATGGAAATTAATGAACATGAATGTATTTGGTACTGAAAGCAAACTGTCATATGAATTTCTTTTTGAAAAGTGCATTCCTAGCTTAGAAATGCTTTATGCCAAAAGCTGTGGACATGTTCAGCTCAATCACACTGTCACAGTTCACTTATGTTCAAACTGGTTAAAAGGAAATAATGTTGATCATATGGGTGTAATGGAAACTCACCAGGGATGGTGACATGAGTGACCACTCACTTCGCTAGATGAGACGCAAACCACATCCTAACGCACGTTCACCACAGATGGCAAGGATCGTGATCAATCACACTCATGGTGGATGGTCACTCGGGTGATCACTCACCTCGCTAGATGAAACACATACCTCGTAATAGCAAAGGTTTACCACAGATGGTGAGGGTCTTGATTACCCACACTCACCAGGGATGGCAACACAAGTGATGACTCACCTCGCTAGATGAAACGCACAGTATGCCATAGCGCAGGTTCACCATGGATGGCGAGAGTGGTGATCACTCAGACTCAACAGTGATGGCGACGCTGGTGATCACTCACCTAGTTAGATGAAAAGCTCATGATCATCGACATTGGTAATCATGCAGCCTCACAACTGCCAGATCAAAGTATGTTTTGGCAGAGAAGGTATTGCTATATGTATCTTCCCTCTAACCACAGACAAGGTGTTCCTGTAGATATTTCCCCATGTATTTTTCCTGTAACCAGAGAAAAGGTGTTTATGGATAGTTGCTCTCATTTGAGAGATTCCTCTATCTAAATTAAATTGATATTTTCTCTATATAATCTTGTTTGATTCAACTCTGAAGTACATGGAAATCACTGTGAAACAAAGCACATTTGATACGTATGGGACTTATACTTCAAGCCCACACTTCCTAGATAGGGTACATGTTGAACAGTGGTGCTGTCTCAACAACTTTGGCAATGGTGGTGATAAGTTGCAATTCTGAGTGAGAGTGAGTGACAGATGATGCAATCCTCAGAGAGCATTGACTTGGAGTGACACAAATTCATGCATTGAGTGAGACCAATATTGGCAATGGTGGTGATAAGTCACCCTTTTGTGTGAGAGTTGATGACAGAGGCATACACTCACACAACAAGTGACATCCATGTCAGGATGGTGGTGATAAGTCGCCATTTTGAGAGAAGATTAACTAGGAGTTACACAAACTCACACAGTGAGTGAGAGCCATGTGGCAAGGCAGGTGAAAAGTGTCCATTCTGAGTGATAAATAACAGACTGTGGCACATATTGATGGAGTGAGTGAGATCCATGTTAGCGATGGTGGTGATAAGCTGCCATTCTAAGTGAGAGTTGACTGGGAGTGGCGCATACTCAAGCAGGGAGTGAGATCCATATTAGCGATGTTGGTGATAAGTTGCCATTCTGACTGAGAACTGACTGGGAGTGGCACATAATCACACAGTGAGTCTGATCCATGGTGGCGATGGTTGTGATAAGCCACCATTCTGAGTGAGAGTTGACAGGCAGTGGCACATACTCACGCAGTGAGTTAGATCCATGTTGGCGATGGTGGTGATAAGTCACCATGCTTTGTGAGGGATGACTAGGGGTGGCACATACTCATGCAGGGAGTGAGATCATGTAGGCGACTGTTGTGATAAATTGCCATGCCATATAAGACTAACACACAGTGGCAAAAGATGATGCAGTGAGTTATCACTCAAAAAGGAGTCACCATTGATAACCACTCATGGCGACAGATAATGACAATTTGTTGGGACAGTGCTATAAAAATCACAGACATCATAGTGTAGGGGTTCGTTCCCCCGTCGGGTGCGCAGAGCCTTCAGAGGGACTATTCACTTGATTGTGTCACTTCCCCTATATATACCATACCAATCCAGGGTAGTTGGAAGGTAGAGAATGTCAGGCCAGGGGAAGTAGCTCAGGGGTAGAGCTTCCGCTTTGAAGTTGGAGGGTCCCGGGTTTGAGTCCCGGTTTCTCCATGACATTTTCCACTGACCACTACAGTGGCGGAGAAACCGAATGGTCCTGCCTCGCAAGGGGGATCATTAGAGAGCTCGGTACCTGGGCTGGTATGGTATAGACAAGCGCTTCAACTTGCTAGTGCTGGGGAGACTTGGAAACAGGTGACACCCACAGTAGGTCCTGGCAACAGGAGTTCTTAGTGCTGTGTGTGACTCAGTACTGGTACCGTTCAGACTGGACTGGAGGACCGGTTCTGGCGTTGAAGCTGGATGGAACGAATGTAGGGGTTTGTTCTCCCGTTGGGTGCGCAGAGCCTTTAGAGGGACTGTTCACTTGATTGTGTCACTCCCCCTATGTATACCATACCGATTCAGGGTAGTTGGAAGGTAGAAAATGTCAGGCCAGGGGAAGTAGCTCAGGGGTAGAGCTTCCGCTTCGAAGTTGGCCACTACAATAGCATTTGCGCATAATATAGCCTGTATATGACACCTTAACAAAGCACCTTAGCAAGATTTCTCTCTATCTCCCTCTATCTACTTTCTATCTATCACTCTCAAGAGATGCTAAGATACAAGGAATTAGTGATATAATTAATAGATGGCTGTTATGATTTATAGAGATTTAAAGATTTTGTGCTAAAACGTTTTACACACTCCTATGCACCATCAGGTGGCTGGAACCTTCCATTCAGGCACTACCCTCACAATTGCATGACGTAGTAAATCAAAACGTAGATAATTGCAATTCATGTATGGCCTTGTGCAATCTCATATGAAAGCCATTGAACCCAGAAAGCTGTGATACCCTTTGCTTTATTACAGGACCCTTCTGTGGCCTTGGAAATTATAGTCATAGTATTCATGCAGAAGTGTTCTGATCACAAATAGCCCTTCATAACAATATCATGCTTTATGTGCAAGTGGCATGCAGCTTAATCATTTACTACAGAGAACATGAACATGTTCCTGTGAAACATGGCTAAGAAAGCAACACTCTGCATCCATACATGCATTATTGATTTACATGCAAAAGGTACATGAAAATATGGATCTGTGCACAGACAGGTGGGAGCTGAAATGAGCATGTATACCTAAAAGGAGAATAGCAATGACAGATTAGGAGTGACCTGTCACTGTCATTATTAAACACATTATTGGACACATGAAGTATAAATGTAAATAACCCATCCTTAGTCATTAGAGGCATTTTGTTGGTTTTCTTACGATGTAATTTCATGTTGAGTCTCTGGGATAATTATGTAAGTTATATGAACATAATTATGGTTTGTTGCTATATCAGTGTATGCTCGTATTACCCTTAGAGATGTTTACATTTGGATATGCCCATAAGGTAGCTTAAGCTAAGGAAACCACATACCTTGAGTCGTCCACCTGTCACCTTCAATTTTGCAATTGTATATGCATTTTATGTGCCTCGTACCTAATATTGTTTAAATATAGGTATCATACTATGGAATGATTACCTGGGATATATTAAGTAATTGTCATTGTAATAACTATAATGGTACACTGAAATACACATATTTGACCTGTTTTTATTATGTCAAACTGGTCATTTCATCAGACATCTCCAACTATGGTTGAATAATTATTATGAACATTATATTTGCTCCCTTATATATCATGTTGACTATACGGACAGATACTTATCATTGCTAATTTAGAAATGTTATATACTTTCAATTTCTGATTTTTTTTTCTAGAACATTTCACCATGAGACAACCAGCATTTAATCTTGAGTCATACACCATTTACAGAGTGAATCATGCATATAATTGAATAGAAACCATTAATTACATAGTGTCATATCACAAAGTTCGTAGGCATAACCGATTTGGATGCAATATAGCACTGGATTGTACTTTGATGCACATATTTCAACCTTAACTAATATCCTACTATTAGTAGTGTTTATCCTTCCAGTTTAGCCACTATGTAATAGACATTTTCATAACAATGCAATAGCAGCATTGATGCCATTATATCATATATCTATCTAAGACAATTTCTCATTTTTGAAATGATAGTCAAGTCCAAAATAAACCCTATTAAGGGCTCATTATCATGTGGACGGCAAAGGTGCAAAGTGGACGCCTCAAAGTTAAAATGGACCAAATGGGATGTTCTTAGAAATAATGAAAAACAAGATATAAAAATTACATATGGATTTCAGAAAGATAACAGGTACAAATAACAGGTACAAATGTCTTTCATTGAGTACCTTGGGGTGGTTGGGGGAGCTTTAAGTCACAGAGATATTAACTAATACAAAATATTCCTCGGGAATCCTGAGGGTTGCCGGGAATCGACAAAAGTAAAGTAACTAGCTGAAGTAGAACATAAGCTTATTGGAGGGTGAGGGAGGGTGTATATTCCCCTGAACCCCACAGGTTTCCTCGGAATAACTACAATTCTACTTCAACTTAAGAGCGAGGTATACATCTCGTATAATCATAAAATTATTCCATGGGAACCCTTGGGGTTGCCCGGAATCAGAGAGAGCTTTAGAGCTTAATTCACCTCTAAACAGAGAAAACCAAAAGACCTTATAGAAATACTAACTTTATTTTCACCATGTATCACTACCAAATTATAACAAGAGTGGGTGTGTAATGTCTTTAGCGTTTTCGGACATTAGCTTACAAGAGTTTACGACCAACATTAGTGACATCAGTGTCTATGTCCTTATGTTAGAATTTTGCATGTCAGTGTTTTTTCACCTGGCCTGACATAGTAGGAGGTTCATGTTCGCTCCGACTGCCAGTGCCCCAGAGGCAGATGCCCCTATGGTTGAATGAGCCCCATAAGTCTTTGCAGTTTTGACGCCAAACTTAGTTGTGTTTATGCCTTATTTAGCCAGCTTGGACATGACCCATTTAGAGAGGCTCTGTCGAGTTGTGGCCTCATAAAGGGAGATGAAACTAATGAACAATTGTTTCTCCCCAGTTTTCAAGCGTAACTTCCTGGTCCTATCCAGGTACCCATTTAGGTAAGCCACTATGCAGAGGCTTGGTTCTTCCGCAAAGGCCCTCAAAATCAAAGTCCAGAGGATCCCCCAGCCTGTTATGCTTCAAAGAGGTCATGGTTTGGCCTCTTTGTGCTGATTACCAAGAGTAAAAGCATAGACATCTTGAAGGTTAACAGCTTGATGGATAGCTCTCCAACTAGTGATTCTGTGAACACTTTCGTCTATTCCCCTGAACCCCACAGGTTCCCTTAGAATAACTACAATTCTACTTCAACATAGGAGAGAGGTCGCGTTTAATTATAAAAGTCCTTATTGAAAACATGCACAGGAACAGCCATCTTTTGGTGAATCTACCCTATTACCTGCTCATGCCCAAAGATTGTCACACACTCACTCTGTAACTGTAATTGCTCACCAGTGTGGGTGATAATGAGCATGTTCCTACTCATTAACCTCCTCCTACCCTATAGCCATGTGTGCAGTGTAACTTAGGTGCTCTGGGGGGCATTCCTTTACTATGTTAGTTAACACTGTTAACAAATGCCCTCCTGGCTATCACTAAAGTAGATTATGGACTGTTTTCCCTTTCAATTATGAAGAATAACACAAATTTCATCATAGATTTCCCATTATGTGTAATCTCCGATATAATGTCAATTATTTTGGGACATTCATTGTTGCAGCACAGGATAACACTGTGTTGATGCCTTGTAGCACCTCCCTTTCCTCCTCCCTTCAACTGTAACCTCCAACCTTCATTGCTATACTCAGCATTGGCACTATAGAAATGGCCATTGGCAAGCATTTAATAAACCTCTGCAACATGGGGCTAGGTCCTGTCCCACAGTATAACTGTAGGGTGATGCTACTGCTCCTAGGTGATGGGTCAGGCTATGACCATTTGTCACTCATTCATCAGCCTTCACACCTAAGAGTACTACTGATCAACACCTCTACAGTGAAAAAAGTCTTCCTGACAAAGTGACATGTATACCCATGTCAACTTGATTTGACACAGAGAGCACATGTCACTGGGACATGTGCACATATGTCACCATGACAACTGTAGCACACAATAATCCTCATATGATTTGACATGTCTTAAAATGCCACGTCATCTGTGAGTTGACTAGGGTCACAGCCATGTCGAAGGCACTTGACATGTGATGGTTTGACATGCATAATTGTTCTAGGATATTTCACTAGATGGGGAAAACAACTATTTTGGTACCAGGATTAATCACTACCAAGAAGTACCACCAACACTTGAGACATTTGATGTATGTGTGACATTTTGTTTTCATGAATAGAAGATCACTAAGGTTTGTCAATACTATCAATTGATGGTAGTGAAATTCATTTCATTGTTAAATTTGCATTTGTTATTGAATATCAAAATAGACACCCACAATCCTGAATTCTTCTACTGGAGATGTTAGACACCTTATGTTTGGGTCAGTGAAAATACCAAAGGACTGTATTCTAAACCACAATCTATAATCTCAGTATCTACAGTACAGAGAGACATATGGCATTGCCATGCACATCCATGCCCTTGTCTTATGGACTGCATAGAGGTCCTCAGTGAAGTAGAAGTTCTGTAGTTAGGAAAAAGTGCCTTAGTGTTGCAGGCCTGTGGGACTATGATATCCCCTGCCTTCTAGTATAGGCCTGCCTTGATTGAACCATTGGTACATAGTTATTGACTGCTTTTGACCCTTACATAATTGTCTCACAGTATTACCTGGCACTCAGGTGAATGGATCAGAAATATGTGATGTGTCTTCATTACGCATGTCAAGTGGAGTTGACAAACCAAATATGAGAGTGTCAACCTCATTCGACATGCCTTCATACATGTCATGTAGGAGACAAATTGTGACCTGTGCAGTATGCATCAAAGCGATCAGTGTTCCTCTCTCTGTGTAGGCTCCAGCCCCTTCTGCTAGGACAGGTATAGGACCTGTTAGTCTTGTACCGGCTTCAAAAGTTCAACATCCCTAGGTAGGCTCAGGCATTTATTGACATGACTTTTCTGCTTGTGACCTGGGTCAGAGCTTGTCTGAAAAAGGGTGGTTTTGCTTAAATAATTCCTTAAAATTTTGAGGATAATCAATGTGACCGTTTATTCACTCCCACTGTAATTAAAGTATTGATTTTGATGACAGTTTGTACAAGGGATTCATTTACAGATTGTATTGGCAAGTCACAACATCTTTTGGTGCAGCTGACATTTAATTCAGCACACTAGTCTAGTGTTACCTTGCGGACATGACTCTCCTTCCCTCCTTGATAAAGATTCCAATTTCATTCATTTATTATAGCAACCTTTCTTCTGTTATTGATACTCTATTAAAACTAGCATGGAACCATACATACCAACTCTCCAAGCATACAGGTCTATTTGTCAGTAGTTCTAGAAACCTTTAAAATGTACACTTTCCCTGGCATATCTACTTTGTCTCACGGTGTACATTGCCTGTATTGATTACCGTCTGGCTATTTCTAGATTACTTCACATGCCAATTATATTGCAGCTGTTCTCCTATTCTCAATTTTTGTCTCTGATGCATCGGAAATGCATCGGCGATGCACTATCGGCCATAAATCAGTTTGGGTGGAAGAGGGGTACTATTATTCCCCTCAAGCATGACAGCACAGGTCATTGCAACCATTACTGATTAATTGATTTCAAATTCTTGAGAGCTGAGACATGCTATTCAATATGAGTTCTTTTTTGGGAGTGAGACGGTTGCATCCATCAAGACTGGTTAGAATTAGCGTAACTGCTTTCCATGCAAAGGTCAGGCTGGCGCTTTCCATTGTCTGAGTGATCTGATGATCATTGTCTAATCAACAGACCATGGAATTGCTAAAGTATCAGCCAATCACAAGTAGGTTAGTGATTCAGGTTGCTTCTTCTATGCTGTATCCTATTTCTTGGTTCAAAGTTGACCATAGAAATTTCGTGTAGCCAATTTTAATGGTGATGCAAACTTCAAGATATCTGCAAAGATAAAGGTGAATGTTAAAACAGTAATTTACAGCTAATGTTTTAGTAGACTTACGGGCGAATCTAGCAGCCTCTACTTCTCCCTAGGCTGACCTTTGTGCATACTTCTATCTAGCCATACGTATAATGTCAACTACTATGTAGAGAATTTTAATTTGGGCTAGGAGCATGAGCAATGGCATGTTAAGCAGTAATCTCCTGGTGAACCATACATTTTGATCCAGGGAATGTGATTGATGTAATAACATATGATGCTTGCATAGTGGGAGTCTGTTTATATCCCCAGTTTTTTAGTGATGTCAGCATGGGAAACACACACAACCATCAAATTTTATAGCAAACACAATTGATGTCTGTCTGTCTTGTGCCGGGTCGACCCAAGACCCAAGTATCAAATTATCTAGAGGGACCGACACACACTGGAAATGAACCCAAGCCATGGCCTCTGCCCATACACAAGTACTAACAGTACTGACCACATACTGATTAAGTCACTCTGTCCATTAATTAGGTTCACAGTGTGTGGGCAGTTGCACAAAGAGATTGTCCACCCCAGATTTCTCCTGGGACATCACGACATCAATAATGTAGTATTTACTGCTTACTCACCACCATCAACATAAGGATTCTCAGAGGGAATTGAGTTAAATACTTACCTGAGAGTGGGTATTATTTCAAATAGGTAAACAATCTATTTGATGAATGCATCAATGCATGCATTTTTTTCCATATTTTATTAAATAAAAATTCAGCTATTCAGGTTGTTATATTATATGACAAACTAGATAGCTGTTGTATAGCCACGTCATTAGACCTTAACATATTTTTTTAAGAACGAATTTAAACTTTATTGACCAAACAAGAGTAGTACATGATTCAAAGATTTGTCACTTAGGACAACGACTAACCGGCTACCATATGTATTCCTAATATTATGGTAAATAAGATACTGGTCAATCAGTTACTGATGATGCCTTCATTACTATGTTGCTGTGGCAACACCAGAAAAAAAATAAGAAAAAAAATATATAATCATTCATGGTGACAATATACATTATAACCAGTAAATGTATGTCATGGCACTCGAAGTGTCAACGATAAAACCACAATGAGACATCACCCCATTTTCCAAAGCCCTCCCCCCTTCCCTCCAATATGCTCAAACAAGTGTAATTAGAATTATTAGATATGATCAAAATAATAAGATCAACAATAGTATTTTCACCAAGTGCTGCCTAGACTCAATTTTGTAAAAGACATACTTCCTTCTCCGGTCACTCCTTCAGCTCACATTTCCATTGATGATGAAGAAAAACGATAATAGGGAAATATAGCTAGTTTAGTGACATGCTAACACATTCCAATATCAATGATTTAATAAGTGAGAAATTGAGTCTGCATCTAACAGTACTGGAGGACATAATAAGTACATTGAAATTTAGAGACCTCATGGCGTGCTGATATTAACTTACTCCGCCCTTTAGACATGTAGAAGCTGTCATTAGCACCCACCAAACCTATCAAATCAAATAAGCTGGTATTATAATATAAGAGGAAGTCCCAGCGATATTATAGTGTGGGGATATTCTGAGATATTATAGCCTTCGATTTAAACCCCAGTTTTTTTTAAAAGTGAAGTTTTAATCAAAAATATCTCAATACTCATTATCACAGATAATTGTGCCAATCACCTTTTAGAGCCTAATTGGATAACGCCTGCCCTGTGCCAATGTATGAATATTGATGTCAGAGTAAGTCTTTGACGAGTTTGAAGAAAGTCTATCCCCATGTTCCATTATGTACCTTGGGTATTGATGCTACATTCTTTGGATGAAGGAACAGGGATACTGGCTCTGGAAGGGCTACCCACTATATCTGGTAGTTGTTTTCACTTCATACATAGTAGTGCTCTAAATTTATACCATATACATCATGGCAGTGTAACCTTGTTACCAAGTCCTTCCTATTGATACAAAACTCTCTCCTTCTCTTTCTCGTTTTCCTTCTCAGAGTATGATGTAGAAATAAAGGGAATTAGATGGATGATTAGGAGATAGCTGTGAGGACTGATGAATATGAAAGAAAAACATGATTTGTACTAGAACATCAACTTCAAGGCACTAACTTCACAGTCGCATGCACACTTTTCTGGAACCTCACATATCATAATTTGGATACTGCAATCACAATATTTGCTGTGGCCGAATGCAAGCACACGGTAGTATTTAAGACCATCAGTTGACAGGGACCGCCTGGACACCCCAACCCCCTTGGTTATGTTATCATGATCTTATTTTTATCACTGTTTATCTGCTTCCAATTTAGTCAATTTGAAATATGGTAGATCTAAATAGAAAAAAATATGGGGACTGTGTTTGGGAGACCTGGCTTATACGTTTTCCATCACACTTATTTATATAAAGGACTATATATTTACGGGTTGTATTGTAAAGTCACAGCATATGATACATAGTTTGTGCATTTTCTTTCAGAATTTTAGACTTGTGATGTCATGTAGCCCTATGTCTTCTTCCATCCTCAAGGAGACTATGTGCACTGGCATGAATGATACCGTTGCTCATAAATAGCCGAATGTCATGCAGGAATGCATTTCTCGAGATGGTACGATTAAACTCCTTCAAATCGTAGTGGGATTCCTCATTCTAATTTGTTTACAGCCTTGCATTGAGTGGTCACTAAAGATTGCTCTGGTATGACTAACCTACCAAACTCTATCTAATTACCACTCTAAGTATTGATCTACAGAGCAGTCATAGTGCATTTCCTATGATCACACACTCTAATTTTCAGGGTTTCAAATCCTACTGGCTGTATCTAGTTGTACCATCTTGAGAAATGCCTTCCTAAAGAACCACGCATATCTTGAACCTTTAGATTAAATTCAGAACTACTGGTCAGAGATCAAAGCTGCCACTATTTTTCACAGTCAAAGGCCTAAGATACCACAGGAGGCTGCCCAATCACACTTTCATATGGATACTAGTAGTATAGTATGTATCGGAACGGGACTATAGTTAAGTACTGTTTATTACTCACTCGTCCTGCAGCCAATCAGAGGGCTACATTCAGTCATGTGACCTCGACATGACCTACTGACCTAGTTAGGTGACCATGTGATCAGCATGTGACCTAGTTAGGTGACTATGTGATCAGCATGTGACCTAGTAAGGTGACCATGTGACCATGTGACCTAGTTAGGTGGTCATGTGACCCTCCATTTAGTCACATGACCTGTGACGTTACAGGACCCACCTTGGTGCAAAACCATATATGGTCATGTGACCTTGAGCTCAACCTAATAAGGGGATTACCCCGGTCACGTGACCCCTCATTTTGCATAATAGACCATGCCCCATTGACCTATTTAGGGGAACAGGACTATTGCTAACTACAGGATGCAACCAATCAGAGGCCTCCATTTGGTCACATGACCTGTGGTTACATGCCTATATATGGTCATGTGACATTGAGCTCGACCTAATTAGTGGTGTGCATGCCCATATATATATGGTCATGTGCTCGATTTGGTCATGTGACCTGGTGGTGAGTTTTTTATTTGGAAAAAGAAACCTAAGGGCGGGGAGGGGGCCCTTGGGGTCGGGGGCCCCCTTAGGGTAGGGTGGGGTGGGGGCCCCTTAGGGTAGGGTGGGGTGGGGGGCCCTTTAGGTTAGGGTGGGGTGGGGGGCCCCTTGGATGGGGAGGGGCGCCTTTAAAAGAAAATAAAAAAAAGTAAGTAAACCCACCCCTACCCTTTTGGGGTAGGGGTGGGTCTTTACTTGACACAAGTAAAACATTAAAGTAATATAATAAGTGGGTGGCGCCACCTGTCATTTTTGCTTTTACTTTTTATTTGTACTTATTCATTCATATACTGTGTTCGCAGCAAGCATTCACACATTGTGTGTGCAGCATGCTAAGGGGAGATAAAATAAAGGCTACCTTTCTTTAAAGTGTTAGCTGTGAAAAGCGTGTCAAACTCTAAGTGTAAGGTGAGAATGCAAAGTATGAATGGTATATATGTCTGTCACTTTATTCTAAAGGACACAACTTCTTTTTTGGTGTCTTGTACACTTCATCATCAACAATGTATTCTAGGATGCCTGTTTGCGAGGTTAAAGCATTTCCAACGGATTTAGGTACTTTTCAGTAAGTATTTACCTTGTTTACTAGTATAACCATATTTTATAACCTTGAACCTGTAGAGGAAAGGTCCCATGTGTGGTAAGGTAATTTTCTATTAGTTAGATTTATGAGATATTATGAATGTTTAATAATGACAAAAATAATTTGTATCATTACATTTTTTTTTTTTCAAAATATTCATGTTTTTTTTCATTTATAAAGGTCGGGGGTAAAAATATATCCAAAAAGGCGGACACAATTCATCTGTATAGAGTATGCATTAACAACTTGATAACACCTCAATACTTTCTCAAGATGTCAAACTGTTTGGAGGCCGTAATGATAGCCAAGAGGGAGAGAGCTAAAGCATCAATGGTTACTACAATTGAGGAATGACCAACAGCCAGGTTATTAATGACCGACACTTGTCATTATCTACTACACAGGGAGTTTAATAGGACAGTAAAAGATGGATGTTATGGATGTAAAAACCATAAGTCAGAGGTTAAATATCATGGATGCTACTCCGACAAGGAAGAACATATTTCTATGTATGGAGAGTGGGTATTTTTTCCAGGATGCTTGGCGGTGATATTTGAAATGAATTTACAAGGTTGTTTGCCAAATTTGTCTTTGTCAATACCCTGAATGTGAAAGAAGTGATAACCTATCTTTTCAATATGGATTATAGACATGTATTGGCTGACAAAAGCAAGACCTTTCCAGTAGAAATTCTATAATATAACTGTGAACAAAGTAAAAAAAATGTTGAAATTTATTATTTGTACTCACAATAACATTCATCCTAAGAAAATCACTAGGTAACTGATGAGGGAGTAGTGTATATTGAACTATTTGTTTACCTTTGAAATGACACTCGAATAAATGTGTTGAAAAAAGACACTCCGATAAAGGTATCAAGGGATGCATGACCACCCATGGGTGGTTTATTATGTAAATGAGATTTTTCATAAATAAAAAAATTACATCTTATTTTATTTTACCCTTATTTTTTTTTAAATAAAAAATTAAAAGGATGAAAGTGGTGATGGTGTTGGATAAAAGAAGGTGAATCGAGTAAGTGGTACCTTGTCTAAAGTAAACCTTTCATAAAAGACAACAAAAATAGAGACCAATTTGTTCAAAAGTTTGGTCTTGGTCAATACAAAAAAGATAGCGAGGTTAAATTCATATCTGATTAACTCGACAAACACAAAACATAGAGCTCTATACATCTAGACAAGGCACAGGTTTGGTTACCAGGGACGCTTTGGTTAGTTCATGGGTAACACACCAGGTGGCGACACTGTGCTAGCTCTGTGCCGTCATGGCGAGATCGATTATTAATTTATGCTGTATAAGCTCATAAGTGCTCCCACCTTTGTTTTTGGGAGTATATAAGTACATAACTTTGGTTAATGAATGGATATTGTTTTTTGAAACCACGGGTCGAAAAAATTGAATCCTTTAAAAAAGGTTGAAAAATGTGCCAAAATTTTGGAGCATGATGCACGAGTCAGCGCACTGTAAAAGGAATTTTTTTTTTAGACGTTAAGTAATAGGCAAAAATGGAACTATACGAGCTAGACCTTGTTTATCCCAACAGGACAATTTTACATTTGGCTGTCACAATGACAAACGAGAGGTGGGTAATTTATCAAGATCGCGTCTCAAATTCGGAATTTTGAATTAATTTTGTGTTTGGTTTGCCGTTCCGAAGAGAAAGATTCACTTTTATTTCCAGTATTACACAGATCGTAGTTACGGTGGTGAAGCCCGGGCCCAAAATGGGTTCTAAGGTAGGTGAAAGTTTACTGAGTGAAAAGTTGTGTTAACACGTGTCAGTGTTGTTGTTATGACGCATGCAACAGTTTCGGGCTTCACCAAATGGCTGGTCACCATGGTCACGGCCGTCATGGACGTCAGTTTCGATACATCGATGCATATTCAAGATTGGGCCGGGCTAATGCGACTGGCGGGAAAAGTCCAACCAGATGCTGTGGCTGGCGTTCTTTGGATAAGTAAAGGCGCATAACATGTTACCTGAATTTATCTACTGTTGTCACTTGATGTTGTCGTGGGTGGATAAGTGGTTAAGGGGTGAACTGATATGTTATTGAGAATTGGAGTGTAAGTGGGGCGGCCCCAAAAAGGCGGGGGCAAAAGGTTCTGTAGGGGAATACCATTGTGAAATTGGAAAAGGGGAATCCCCACATCAGCGTCATCACCGACCTATCCGGTGCTGGGTCTGACGCAGGGACGAGGACGATCATCAAATTAATCTGAACTAATTAGATCTTGAGATTTATGTCAAAAGAGAAGGAAAACTCACCATCAAAAGTGTCAGTGCCCCTCTCAGCCAGTGTAGGATTAAACAGGAGGGATTTATTCTTTTGGCAGTTTGAGAAGAAAGACCCGTTTCCTTGGGATCTTTTTCTCCATTATTGAGCATCAAAATGGCGGACGAAAGGTGTGGTCAATAACCAGTCATGGTTGACATCTCCTTCAGCTTAGTCAACAAAAGATTGTGGTTTGACCAGAATCAGTGTACTGTGAAGAGTGATAAGCTATGTGGGTGCTGACGAAATCTCACCTCATCTAGGTCTAGACATAGCTCAGGTGTATGGTCACATGGTACATGTACATGCACACAAAGACGTCTATGATTGGTGTCAACAAGTGTAACCATGTTGAAAACTCAAGGTGATATCCCTGAAATGTGTTATTGAGTCTGTGGACAATATTGAAGATGTATCATGGATAACTGCTAGGTACAGGACATAGGAAGCTACTGGAATGTGTAGCATCCCCCCATTGGGGAACTGATACATCGATAAACTCGAAATCACTGAAAAATGGATCGTATTCTGGTAAGAACAAAGGAGGTATAATCCTTATGGAGGTCAGGGGAATCCTACGTGAGAGATACCCAGACCTAGCCAAAGAAGTAATGGATGAAACAAACTCCAATACAGTCAATGCACAACAAGCTGCCACAGCACCAGTGACCACAGCTCCTGCTATGCCAACCCCCACCTCAACCATAACTTCAACCCCTCCAGCACAAATGACACAGGAGACAGCACAGACTATGATCGCTGCCCATACTGCAGCTGCCCAAGATATGGCTGCCCCGACTACTACTGCAAAGATGACAAATCCACATCCCCCTCCAGTACAGGCAACTACGATCATCCCCTCACCAGAAGTCACCACAGCACCTGCAGTGACCAAGCAAACTATAACTATGGAGGAGCTACAGGCTGCTCATGGCTCTCCCCCTCCAAGAACAACTACCACAATCACATATTCAGCCACTGTACAGAATCCCATCATGTCAACCAACAGAAGGTCAAGTACTAGACAGCAGGATAAATAAAAAAAACAATCTGATAAAGAAAAAATTGAAAAAAGTCAGGGGTCGAACAAGCTACAACGAATGCTTACCGCGTTTAGCCCTAATAAAAAATAGTACTAATAATTCAGTTAGACATGACATACCAACTGTTCCCAAAAGCATTATGCCGATACAGGACTAAGTGTATGTATCTCTGATTGATCATATAAATATTTCAAGAAATATTGTAGAGGGGACTGTTTCTTTCCTATGAGTATATAGCTGATTTTGAGCTTTGTTAATACCCTGCAAATAATAACAAAAACATTTGTCTACTACAACTGTGAGTCACTTTGGACTAGGTCAATGGACGCGCTTGGTCTCTCTTAATATTATACAAACACTCACCCGAGCTTTTCCTTGGCTGGCCGCGTCCAAAAATAGCTGTGTCCTCTAGCCCTGGTTAAGCAACACCCAGCTGATTTTTACTAGTCTATCTATATAACGACACATGATTATAACCTCGTTATTATCAATTTGCCTTTTTACATTCTCATAACCAATAAAGCAATGCACTTAATAATGTATATATTTTTAAAACCTGTCCACGCTCCAGACCCCCCTTTCAATGACAGTCAAACAGTCTGAATATGCCTCTACTGTGGTCACTTTTCACATTTATCATTCATATCATTTATACTGCATATATAATATTGTAAGTTGCTATCAAAATGGAGGTACTAGATAATATTAAGTCACAAAAGGGTCTAAAGGTATTTTGCACAAACACTCGCTCTATATATGGTAAAAGGACAGACACTTTTAGGTTAATTTCATATTCAGATATCACTGGTATTGTAGAATCATGGTTAAAACCTTCAGTACTGGATGCCGATTTACACATCCCTGGTTATCAATATGTTAGACTAGATTGGTATCCAAGCAGAGATAAAAACGCTGGAGGCCTTATGCTGTATCTAAAAGATTACTATATTGCTATTCCTGATCTTACCTGCTCCTTCATAGATAATGATTTTTAAATACTATGTGTAGACTTTCAAATAAATGTGATAAAATATAAGATCTTTGTATGCTATCGACCACCTGATAGTAAAGAAAAAGGTGCCATATATAATAAATTAACCTCCCTCTTGAAAAATGTAACTAAAAATAGAAAGCTTATAGTAATGGGAGATTTCAATATTAATCTACTGTGTAAAAAAGATGTTGAGGACGCTGCTGTAAATGAATTTTGTACAGGCAATAAATTGTTCCAAGTCATCAATGATATCACCAGGCCTGTATCAGGGACTATTTTGGATCATATTTACACAAATGTACATAATATTGCTGTTTCTGGTTTGGTAGACGTGCATATCTCAGATCACACTCCCATATACATGACTCTAAAATGTGAAAAAGTCAAATTAAAGAAAAAAATTGTACATGCACGATCTTACAGACGATATGATTTCCTAACTTTTAAAAATATGCTTACACAATATGACTGGAATGATATTGGGACACTGAATGATGTCAACGAAATGTGGAATAGAATTATAAATGTTATTTTGACTAAATAAGATACTATATGCCCAATTAAAAAGATAAATATACCAGATTATACACCACCATGGCTAACACAGCCAATATTGGAACTAATGAGAGTACGAGACAAACTTTATAGAAAAGCCAGGTCTACTAAATCTGATGGTGACTGGGCTGCAGCCAAGCATTATAAGCTTATTGTTAAACGAGAGCTTTTCTACAGCCAAAAACATGAAATTGAATTATTTTTAAGATTTAGGAAAACAGATCCAGCCAAAGTCTGGGATGCTATACATAAACTTTTACCACATAAGACCAGTAGTATCCTTATTAAACTGAGGAATAGGACTACTAACTTAATTATCCCCCCAGATGCATGTGCAGAATATATAAACAGCTTTTTTGTAAATATAGGAGAAGACTTGGGGAAAACACTCCCACCTGGTGATACTGTCTCACACTCTAAATTATTGGAAAAAATGTTCAATTTAGGATTAGATTTTTCGACTTGTAAAAAAATCTTCTTTGAAAATTATCTTAATAACAGAACACAAAATACTATAGCTAATGATGTACTGTCCACCTCTAAGAAATTAAAATATGGAGTCCCGCAGGGATCAGTACTAGGTCCTGTGCTTTTCTCTGTTTATATTAACTCCCTCCCCACTGTTGGAACGTTTGAAACCACTTTATATGCCGATGATGCAGTTATAACCGTGAATACCCCACAGGAAATGGAAAATGCCATAAAGGCCGTGTATAACTGGTGTCTACATAACTCTCTTACTGTTAATGAAAAGAAAACTAAATGGATGTTATATAATGGTGCCCAAAATGAAAATAGTGTATTTATGCTTAACAATTCTGTATTAGAGAGAGTATATAATTTCACGTATTTGGGTATCGATCTTGACCCGGAACTTAAGTTCATAAATCATAGAGCAAAATGTACAGAGAATATAAGGCATAAAATCTTCCAACTTGCTAAAGTTAGAAAATTTGTTGATAATTCTACAGCTCTAGATATCTTCAAGACTATGGTGCTACCAACTTTTGATTATTGTGACTTTGTGTGGGATAGGGACTATCGAGGGGAAACAAAAGAATTACAATAACTACAAAATTGGGCACTAAGAGTATTCTACAAAGTTAAATTAGGAGAAAATCCAACCATGACAACAGAACAAATTAAAAATGCTAGCAAATGTATGGAGCTTGCTGATAGGAGAGATCAACATCTTTTATTCTATGCCTTCTACCTGTCAAAATGTGAAAATCTGGTCGATAAGAGAAACATTCCCACCCGCTTTCATCAAGGAAAAAGATTGTTAATACCACATAGTCTTAGACCTATTGTAATTCGTAGCTCCTTGTATAGAGCCTGCGCGAGGTGGACTCAACTAAAAGTAAAATACACAATTATAGAGACCCTATCTGAATTTAAGGATTCTATTAAGAAAGACTACCCGAATTGTTTCATGTGATAATTTTGTGTGACTATAAAATTAGATCTCATCCTCATCTCATATCATCATTAATTGATCGCTGACTCATTTATTGACATTTTCGATACAGTATCAATGACATACTGTTGATGTAAATAGCAAATACGAGGCCATTACTGATTGTTTCTATACTCAGATTGATATTACTAAAAATGAAATGTGAAGGGGGCTTGGTATAATTACCACAATGCGTGGGCACCAGGTTACAATTGCACTTACTTTGTAAATGTAATTATCCCAATAAACAACTTTAAAAAACTGATGCAGTATTCTTTAGGGTGAGTTCCTCCTTAATCAGTGTTAATATTTTTTTATTAGATGGTGGGGTGGTTGCTATGGATACAACAAAAACATTAACCGGTGGGTTTCCAAAATGCCGCCATGCAGTTCCAGGGGTAAAAAAACCACTCCATACATGGGTAAGTTTCTACACCTGGAGGTGTGAATACTCCACACCTGGAGCTGTGATGAGTGATAGTGTTCAATATCCTAGTATAGTCCGCAATACCCGTTGACATTAACATTGTGGGTATAGATAGGGACCTCAGAAATTGCTAGGGGCTTAGGCAGACTCCCCAGACACTGCTGTAGATCCTCTTCTATCAAGGAGTGCCCTTTAACAACCTTTTACAGGTTAATAGTCATATGTATACAGAAAGGAAAGGGCTATCCAACCATATATAACATAAATATTTCCATGTGAGAAAAAAATTGCATTTGGATATTGTTAGAAACATAGTATTTTCAGAATATACCCAAACCATCAAGCTATTAATGCTACTGGTTGCTACTCAGTAGTTAGGTTGGACTTTACCTCAATATGCACTGTAATAATTTTCAGAACAATCGGATGATGCTCTCCCATGCTCAAAGGATTTTGTTGACTGAATGGAAAGCTTGGTGACCTCCGAGAGTAAGATCTAGGTCAAAGGTCAATGTCAAAAGGTCATTTGACTACTCGATTGATTAGGTCACATACATATCCATCTAGGATTTTTGGAATTTTTTAAAACCTTCTACTAGAAGTGAAACTGGGTTTTTAAGGGTGTTTTGGAAAACCCTAGATTTTGGATCTCTTTCACAACCTTTAAGCTCTATGATAATAGAAATGTATGTGTAGCAAATACTTGGATTTACCAACATATATTTTATTATATCTCAGGTTCTATGATAGATAGAAACAAAATTCCAAAAGATTTAGATTTCCTTGCCCAAGCTCTATTCAAAAGAGCTAGTCAACTGTGGTATTTAACAGATTCCATTTTTTTCTGCTATCCCTAGTATAGACTATAAGGGTAAAAAAAGCTCTGGGAGGTACGAAGACATTTTTCTTTGCACTCCCCTGACGTTAGTATGACCTTCTGTGACCTGCTACTCCACAGACAACATTTAAGACATACCCCTGACCTTTGTATGTTTTTTAGATTTTATAGTTTGTGTGTTATCTTTGCACATATGTAATTTTGATGAGGGTAGTAGTATATACAGACATGTGTGTTCTTAAATACCTTTAAAGAGCATGCTTTAATTGGTTTAGACACAGCTATAATTACCTACTTGTTTATTTTGCCCCACCCAATCAAGATTGGACAGACACTCACGACCCATTATAATTTTGGTTTAGACATACTGATAGCTATCACTCATTAATAGCTTGTACATTGGAAACCAGTAGATATATGACACTTCTGACTCTAACTAACAATATCCATACCTTTGAAATTGTATTTATATGATTAAGCAACTCTGTGTTAATCAATGAGTATTAATAGTACTTTTGTATGTGGGGTGGGACAGAGTGAATTCCCACCAGCTATTACATAACTGTACCCTATAACCAGTGTAAGGCACATGCTGGTGGTCAGCTTCAGCTAGACACAAAGGTGCCACCCCTATCCCGCTAGGTTGGAATAGGAACCACCCCTTTAACCAAAGTTAAATCACCTACTGCATCATGGTGTGCATGATGTATGATTTAACGCATTGTGTTGTATTTATATCATAGCGTAAAAGTATGTTTAAGTGTCGGGGTATAGTGGATTAAATTCAATCAACACCCAGGGACTTATACACACACACTATATACATGGTAGTAGTTTTGTATTTTCCCACTAGTTACCGCCACCATGCGCTGTGGTGAAGAATTCGGTCAGCATTTATGTAAACCAAGATGTAATAAGGACTTATCTCGGTGTAAACCTGTGCAAATTTGGTTTTACCCATTGCTAAAAAACTTAAACTTTACATTTGTATTGGATTTAACTAATAGGAAAAGTGTAAATGTAATATAAATATGGTCAGCATTGACCTACACAATTTTTGGTAGCTGCCGTAGTTTTATAAGTACTATTCAGTATGCGATCTGCAACTGCAGCTAGTGACCGGTTCACTTTTGGACAGGTCAACCATGAGCCAGGATGTTTTTCACTGTTGTCACACATCATGATTTACGTCTCTATGTGTACGTTCCATTGATGTGCTTCATCCTTTCCTAGTTTTGCTAGTCCAACAGTTTGGGTCTGTCACTGAGGAAAAACGCTGTCACAATAGGTTCTCCACAGAACCACCCTTCTAAATAAAAGTTATCCGTTCGATGCAAGTAGCATCCCACCTGTTTTGTGGAACTTTGGGAGATAGATTGGTGATCTTGTTGGAAAAGAAATAGTTCTGATCTATAAATAAAGTAGATACTTTTCCCAGTTTGATGGGTGTGGGTACAGTGAAGTGTAAATTGTTTTGATTCTACCAGTGCACATACACTCTCCTCTTGTTGTAGTAACCTATGGGTGTACTTTGTTTCATGACTCCCTTATGGGTGTTATGTAGTGTGTCTGATAGATTGTTGAGGTTATTGTTTCATGGAAATTAAATTAAGAGGGAGCTTACCTTTCAATAGGAGTTTAGTGAGTTCAGTAGGACCTCAATCTGTGAGTACCGAATTAACCAATTCTCCTACACAATTGTAGATAATATTACTGAAACACACACTAGTACCCAGTATCCCTGATGTACTCGTTCCTTTTGAATGAGAACGTTTGAACTTCCGTACATCTGTCTCATTTAGAGTTCCATTGATGTATTTTGATTTATGTCACTGGGTGACTTCTGTGTAGCAGGTAGCGTTTGTCTTTAAAGAGGAAGGAAATTAACCCAGGAGTTAAACTGAAACTGTAAAGGGAATGTTATCACCATGCTGTAATTTTTTCCCCCTGGAGGACTCCACTTTTGGAGAGGTAGATTTTTCATAGTCCATTTACCAGTTAGCTCCCTATGTAATAGCTCCATAGACATCCTACTCAATTTTGACATATTTTTATAGTGGATAAATATAGCAAAAAGCTGAATAACTGAGAGCCAGCAAGCTAAATGGACCATCCAAGGGGGATTAGTACCAATTCTGACCACCAGTGGGACACCACTAAGGCTTGAAAAGGGGAAACTAGACCGAAAATTCTATTATACTAGTTTTTCATGAGGATTTCAATAGTTCTTAAGGGAAATTTCCATTTTTAGTCCAAACCTTCCAAATTTGGAATGCAAATAGAACGTTTTTAGGGAATTTCAGGGCATAAATCAGTGTATTTCTTGATATGTGTTGCCATGGAAACAAGATTTCCACTCAAAATAGAGGAACAAAAAAAGCCCATTGATAGCCCCACTCACAGGGATGAATGTGCTAAAAAAATGGTAAAAATCTTATTTCTAGGTCAAACTCTATGAGAAAATGCTTTTAAAGAATATGATAATTTTCCTCATTTGCATAATTATGCATACTTATACTAATCTCGAGTTATCTCAGGAAATATGCTAGTTAGAGCTTATTTAGGATAGCGATAGGTCAGTGATCACCCAAATTCATAGACCCATAACTCAAAAACTAGGAGAGATATTTTCTTATGTAATACAGCATTGAAAAGCTCATGACCTGAATTAAGAAATTGACTTTTCCCCTTGGGGGACCCTTTTGCCTTGGCTGGACACAACTATGGAAATAATCTGTCTTTTTTAAAAGATACAAAAACAAACAACCCACCTATCTCAGACCATTCGCTCACAAATTGACTGAGTATCGTCTCAATATTAGCAAATTGAGATTCACCCCTGGATTAATCAACATGAAAAAAGGAAAAATACCTTTAGAAATTAGTGTATCAAAGCGGAAAACAGGTGTAACAACTGTGATAATTACCTTAATGCGACTTACATGTATAAGAGGATTATGGAACGTTAGGAGATTAAGGTGTTCAAAGACTGTATACAAAAACTATAGGGGGTGCTTAACAACAAAGAAAAAAATATAATCTTGTAAGAGAAAAGTCAAAGTGCTTGGATTACTCACTATCAAACGTGTGGGGTACACAGCAGAAATGGTCGACATGTACCCACCTCCCCGCCTGCCTACCTACCTACCTACCTACCTACCTACCATAGTACCTCGCGTATAAGGTACACCCAATTTGAGGAAAATGGTATTAAGTGGAAAATAACTATAGTTTTCACTTCCAGGAAAAAAAATACCTCATGGTGTATGTCTTCCTTTGTACATACCTACCTTTGTACATGTCTACTTTGTAACTACAAACGTACACATGCGGTAAGAGGATTAAGTCTAACAAATCAGCTAATAAGTTAATCCCCCTTTCTACTCCTCCTCTTGTCGCCAACCTGGGGTGTGGGTTACCTTCTATGTCTGTTGTGATTAGGAAAAAAGTAAACTCAGATCTTTTCTTTTAAATCCTCATGCAGTGCACGGTGGGTGACTATGGGGTCAAATCCTTGAAGTCTCTTATTTTTTTCCCTATGGGAACAACCACACTTAAAGAACTAAGGAATCCATGTCTACATCAAACGGTAGGTGAAAATCAAAACAGACAGATACCCTACCAAGCAAAGATCACTGTAAAAAAAAGGATTAAATCTCTTTTAAGTCTTTTGATCAATTTAAAACCATAGTTAAGAGGATTATCTCGGACAGGACCATAAGGAAGAGTGCAATTTTGTTCCCTCACACTTCCTTTGCCACCTTCATCATAAAAACAAAGAGCACTGTACAGACTCATCTTCTTTAACCACTTGCTTGCTTCACCCTCTTTCATCCAACATCATCACCACACTCATCCTTTTTTTAATATTAATAAACCCACCTTTTGTAGGGTCAGCAATCCCCTAATTAGGTCAAGGGAACGTGGTCTCTTATACAAATAAGGGGTTACATAACCGGGGTAATCCCTTATTAGGTATTACAACAAAAAATCACAGTCATATATACCCTTTTTTTTGGGCAAGCTTTCAGCTTGCCTTAAAAAAATAAACTAATTTATTTATTTTTTTTAAAGGCGCCCTTCCCATCCCAAGGGGCCCCCAACCCCACCCTACCCTAAGGGGCCCTCACCCCACCCTACCCTAAGGGTGCCCACACCCCAAGGGCCTCCCTCCCCTTCCCTCCCCGCCCCAAGGTTTTTTTTCTAAATAAAAAACTCACCATCAGGTCACATGACCAAATGGAGCACTTGATGTCTATTCCTGATAAACAATGGTCAGAAATATAAATTTGATATGATATACAGCTTTTTACACACTCCTCACCCCACCTTCATCCTCTTCCATGTGCTGCTTGTATCTGATTTTAAAATGAACATGACTATGGTTGTGTGTTTATCCGAATCTCCATAGTGCTCATGCAGACTGTGGGCTATAGATCTGCCTAAAGTCTGAGTTTCTCTAGAATACAGTGATTGGAGCAAGACACACACATCAGTGGCTCACCATATTAAGACTAATTTCGTTTGGCAAGCTACACAATGCCTCCATTTTACAAGCATCCTGTTTTCTCGTGTGTGAATGACAATCAAATTCAATTATATCTAGATTAACTAATTCTGAGAAGGGAGTCAAGCGCCATTGAGCTGCCAGGTTTTGAGTGCCAAATACATTAGGTTTTAACAGAGCAGGAGATGCTACTGCATATTGGATATCAATTTGTCACTGGGACTGGAACGGGGACCCCTCTGTTTTAGCTGTAATGAATACATTTGGAATATTTAATCATTTCCTTCAGGGATAAGCTGTTAGCATAGGCCCTAAAGAATAATACCATCCAGTAGGATTGAAACACGGTAGACACATTTCCTTAGATTTAAGGGTGAATGTATTATATCCATCAGAAATGGTTAAGATGAATACAGACGGCTTTCCACATAGTAATCTGGCATTTTACCTTCAGTGTAGATTGGATGAAGAACCATTGATTATTGACAAAGAACAGAATGAATCACTCACAGAGTAGCCGGGCTGTACAGGTACTGTAATAATATTCAACAGACCATAAACTTGCGGGAAGGGAACTCTACTGCTAATTTATTTAGAGACCTAGTAGCTAATCTCAGAGCTTTTAGATTTACTTCAGCTTTTGAAGTTGATTCTCTCTCCTAATAACCATATTTGTCTCAACATTTGTATCTCTTGTTTAGCTGTCTATCGCCCCGTCTCCCCTGCTTCAAAGAATTGTTTCTCCAAATCTTAGTGCAGCGTAAAGCCGAGGCACCATACTGCTATTCTTGTTGTTGACCATAAGTGCACAATGGGACTCATACCACACTGTAGAAAATAACTGTTGAATCTACCAGCTCCAGGTGGCAGGTTGCAGCACAATGAAACACAAATGAACAAGGAATCTCTCTAAAAATAATGATGGAAATATATATATATATATATATATATATATATATATATATATATATATGGGTAAAATCTTTTTTAGGGGTCTCAACTTTCGGCACTTATGTCACACTGCTGCGGAAAACTCTTGATGTCATATTGGCTGTATTAGCCATTACCAACTTATAGCAGAGACTTAGATCTAAAAGTGCTTTTTTTAATTAGTCGATTTTGAAGATTTTTAGTGGGTTTAAGCCCTAAATATCATGAAAATCTGAGCTTTTCCAAATGTCACAAACAGCTTTTTCATATATTCAGGAGTATAATTTGATGCAGACTCCAGTTAAGAGGTCAATATCCATTTCAATCATTCCCATTAGGCTGGAAAATTAGATAAACAAAATATATTTGATATATCTGTAGGAATTATCTTAGTTTTTTCAGCCTGATTTTGCATATAGGTGATTTTATGGCAATGTAAGATCCAGCAACTTGGTCATAATTTCTTTAATTTTATAATAAAATGCTTGAAAAATCACAAGTTATTCGTCCCTTGTGAGTATTTTGGCCATACAAAATATCAAAGAGCTGTCTCAAATACTTTGCTCTCTGTACATTATGTGGCTCAAAATATGGTGTGGACAGTGTACTTGCTGGATCTTACACCTAAAAGGCCTTCAGTAATTACTACAGAGGAAAATAATGGTGTAACTTAGGTAGCAGATTGTGATGGAAATTTAATTTTAGGGTCATAATTTGTCATTATGCAAAAAACGTTTGATGTAGCTACGATACTTTAGGCAGGGGGTGAGCATGAAAGGTGGTTGTTTTAGCACATCTTTTATGTCGCAACTTGGCTCGAAAGTTGAGACCCCAGAAAAAAAAATTGCCCATATATATATATATATATATATATATATATATATATATATATATATATATTTCTAAATACATTATTATTCCTTGGTCTTATTAGAACACTAGTCTTACTGCACTCGGCACTCTTTGATTTCCTTTGAAGTAAATCAGTGGACAAAGGTTCATTTTCCAGTGCTTCTCTCATAAATATGACTTATCGTTGATGGTACATTTTCCATCATGTTCTACTAAAGTCTGAGGACTCTGACAAAGGAGAAACCATTTTGAAGTATAAATGAATGAATCAATTTATTTTCTCCCTATGCTACTGAAGGGACAGCACCTAACAAAGAGCATGTAACGTTAAGGTGTAAAAAGGAAGAAAAGACTGGGAAAATGGCTTTTACAACTCTGCCAAAATCCGTAATGTTTAAAATCAATGGGTGTTATGGAAATACTAAAAGAGCCTAATCTTGTATACTGAAACTATTATTACTGCATGGATGTGCGAAGTTTAATATCTGAGTACCTCAGACCTCTCAAACAGATTTGAAGTGCTAGCGCTCATTCCATCCCTGAAGGGATGTCAGGTTTTTCTATCCCGAGTTTCAAGTGTAACATCTGGATGGAGCATAACTGATATTGCCCACAAGATGGGCATAATAATTGCACTGCTTTAGGACATCATATTGGAATTTATGGACATTACATCGATAACTTTCCTTTTTACCTTCATTGGATTTCATTTTATATTTAGGTGTAAATTAAATAACGTTGTAAAATCATGTCACATGAAGTACTCCATTGTGTGCTGTTAAACATTTAATTGCCGTAATCATCTTGTTTGGGCTTAATACACTTTAGGGTAAATGTTACCATTGAAATTAAAATGAATTCATGCAGCCCAGGGTTGAATAAGCTGCACTTTTCTACTCAATAATACCCATCAGGAAAAGTGAAACAGAGCGAAAACGAGAACTCTTGTACTTAGAATGCACAGCTGTATTGCTGAATTCAACAACATTGATCCCAAGATCTGCAGCCTTATGTCAATGGACCATTCTGGGTATTATTCATTATTTTACACATTTATGAAATACTTCGCCATATACGCTCAGGACCTGCTCACAAGCTCACAGCTCAATCTCCCCCCCCCCAGTGTGTACAGTGAGCTGTTCTTACATCACCCACACCAGGATGTTGTGAGAGCCGGACCCATCCTATTTCTGGGCTTTGACTCACTGGGAGTATCACAACATACTGACATACCTGTGGACGCATTTCTAGAATGCAGGGAAATTCCCCAACCTCCCTTCATCCTGATTGGTCCATCTATAAATAGAATCATTACCGGGTATGGCGACGCTTCAGATCTGATCAGACCCAACCAGATCTAACCTGTTCCTACCAGGACATTTCATCACCCTGTGAGCTGCTCACCTTAGTATTTAAGACCTGGTGAGCAGCTCCCAATCATCTATTCTAAGCTCATCTCTTCTACTTACATTATACCGCGTACAACCTCCCTAGTATCTAGGACCCACGACAGGTTGAGCTAGGAGCTTAGGGGCAGAGCCTGCACGCTGGCAAGTGTATCATTGTTACCACCTATATGTACACTCTGTCATCATGCAATAAACAAGGATCAAAGAACTTCTCTGGATTCAGTGTTCATTACAACATCGACTTGTAACGGTTCGTTGACACTTAAATGTGAAAATCTATCTGAGGATTAATATAAGATAGAAACTCTCTATTACATCCAAGGCCTTCTCGTTGTATAAGATAGAATCAGCCAGTTCTCAACTGCAACCTGTCACCATAGGATATTGCCATGGCATTAGCGAACAGTATACCTCCACATTGATGCAACTAAAATTATAATGCTGAGGTAAATGTGGTTAACTTAATTTATGCTTGCAGTCAGCAGGTGTTCTTGTAGCTTTAGCTGCCATGAATATTACAATGGCTGAAATACTCAGTACCTCGTAATGGAATGGGTTTGATACTCATAGGCTACAGTAAAATCACTGAAACACTGGTGCTAGAAGCAAGCGGTTTTTATGAGGAAGCAGGATTATTGTAATAGTGGTGCATACATATTGAATAGTGATCTATTTTCAGGACAGGAAAAGAACTGTGCTTCAATTTCACAGAAGCTGTACTTAATATTTGCCAGATGCCTTCTATTATTTCCTTTGCTTTTGATCAAGTAACCAGGTT
This sequence comes from Acholoe squamosa, assembly GCA_949317995.1. NCBI lineage: Eukaryota > Metazoa > Annelida > Polychaeta > Phyllodocida > Polynoidae > Acholoe > Acholoe squamosa. The sequence continues at coordinate 19,286,240 of OX439043.1, read as the reverse complement.
ATCGGAAACGCAGTTGACCTTAACTAGGTTCTGACTTGGCCACAAGGCCAAGTTGTGAAATGCAATGTCTGAGTGGGACTTTTCATCCTGTTAAAGCTCCTTATTAAAGTTTGTCTCATGTGTGCTTTGGAGTACAATCCGCCTTGTGCCTTGAGTATAAAGGGTGCTGTTTTGATAATGAAGCAGTGATTTCGGCCTCAGGATTGTGCAAATGACTAAAAGAAGTCTCTGTAGTGGCATGTCACATTTAACTAGCCACTCAATATGTGTGCCTGGTGGCCTCAACTAGATCACCCTTATCCTTATTGGTTAGAGTCACCCAAGACAGAACACTGATTGTAATGGTTATGCCCATTTTCCATGTGTGAAATCTTTACTGGCAGTTGCTAAAAATAGTTCATCAATATCAATCCTGATTCCTTCCTACATATTGCATTGCATGTATTGGTTCCGCTGGGGCCAGTTACTCCAATAGTAACTAGTTTGAATTTTGTGTTCACACAACTTTTGAAGCATGCAAGCAGCAATCTAGCATGTCACACAAACAATACACAAGTCCTTTTTCATACTTGCATCAACGCAAGTATGCAAACTTTTGTCCAGATTATAAAGCTAGGCCTAATTGCAAAAGGATTAGAAAAGATGTGAGTGTGGTATGTGATTATGTAAACACAGGTTTTGGTTTAATAAGATATGCAGTAGTAGAAGTTGAACAGTGGTTTGACTCTGGCAACAATTCATGTACCAGGAAATTTGGTTCATACTTGCAGTCATTGCCTGCTTGGAAGTGTGGGGTCACTGAGGTGTCCTAGAGATGTTCATGTTCATAATAACAGGGTATGATTGTTATTTAGTTGACGATCAACATAATTATTTATGTAGAAACATGGGAAATTACTGGCGTAATGGATTTTACATTTTCTGTGACTTCGCAATAATCATTCAAACTTGAACTTATTTTAACTTCAGGTACTCACTTGCCAGTATTGGAACAAGATTTACAAGTATGCCCCAAGTAGCCTTCTTGCAGCTTTTTCATACTTGCTGGAGAACACTTTCCCTAACAACCACTTGTAACTATTGGAGCAACAGAACCCTGCTATTGTAACAACCAACCCACATTTGCAATCATTTCATTGACTGGTATGTGTAGTCTGACCACACAACCTAGACCACATCTGTAGTTGGGTGCCGCTACTCCCAGGTTAGAGGTCAGACTATGGTTATTTGTCACCCTTTCAATAGCCCTTCACAACTAGGCAGGTCTGGAAGTCACTGCTATGTAGGAATACTGATCAGAATCTCCAGGTGAGCTCTGCATTTTGTACAGATTTACCAGGCTGCTAGTATCCTGCAGAACATTGCAGTTGGGAAATACGATTTTTGGTTCTTTGATTGGAAGGACGATTTTGCATGTAAGGTTTGGTGATGATTGGATCACTATAAATACATTTGTGTTACCAAACCCATAGTTGAATGATGGGAAAATGCAGTATTTTATCCTGTCTGACAACATTGTAGAAACTTATTTTGGAGCATGGGATTTAGACTCCGAAGGAAACCTTTATATAAAAAAAATAAAAAAAATAACACAACACAGCCAACAAGTCTTACTTTCTCAGCATTATGTTTTGATACTGCAGTGTAGTTCAGAAAGCAATATCTCTGATGAAGATGAAAAAGAAAACTTATTATTCCATTTAAAAAATCGGTTTATAACCTTTACTGCAAACAGGTCCAATATGATATAGGTCAAAAAACATTGAATATGGTTAAAAACATAATGAAGGATAAAGTTAATACTGCAGTTCTACAGAGACAAGACATACCATTTATACCCATTTTGAGGCTGCTGAGTCTGTGAATGAGGTTACAAAATGCCTATTGGATCCTGATTTTGAGATATCCATAGGATACTGAAAATCCCCCCGAGGAAAATGATGTCACTATGTTAACCTATGTAGTGTAACCCAAACATGCATGACAACTTTTTTATGTCATTCCTGGCATTTGTCTGGGCATTATCAATAGCTCTGGATCAAAAACCATAGAAACAGAGCATATCCTATTTTTGGCACTTCCATTGGCCCCTTATTTTTTTTTATGCTAATATCATCAGGCTTGATGACTTCTTGATTTTACATACAGGTTTTTGGGGTGGGAATTTTATATTTCAGCCTCCAGGGCCTCAAAATAGGCCAACATTGACCATAAATGAGCAGAAAAAAAACCCAAAAATATATAACCTTCTTTTCAGGAAATGGTACCAAATATGTGTGTTTCCATATTTATATTACATATATTTGGTGGTTGGGCATTGTATCAGAGCCAAACATCCCCCACCTGGCCGGATTTCTTGTATAGTATGGAGCATTTGAAGTTAGCTGAAGGTGTGTGTCTTGGCGAGTGATTCCCCCTCCCCGAAAAATCAGAGAGGTCAATGGGTTCAAAAATGCCTTTGAAAAATAGAGTAAGGTTATATCTAATGTGTGTAAAAACATGTGAGAGATCCATTGATAAACATGGAAATGAGAGGCCCATACCTCATCTCAGCAAGACAAGCCATTGTAGGGAAGACAATTTCGGGAAGACAGAGTAAAATGATTTTTCCTCCTCCTGTTCAGGGTTTGAATATTTAACTCTTCTTAACATGTGAGTAATTTTCCCTTATCACATACCTAAGTAAACAGTGTGTAAAATGATTATTTATTGCCCATCCTCTGCAGCAGCAGAGCTTGGAAGATTTTTGTCTTGGCGAGTGATTTTTGAGTAATATGACAAGTTTAGGGCTTGATTTTCTAAATAAATAATTATCATTTTATCACAAAAGTCTCAGATCTGGACCATTTTGACCTGTAGGTTATGGAAATCAAGTTTTTTTTTATTGGCAGAGGTGTCCTTATTGTCATAAAATCCAGATACTTTTGATAAATGATTATCAAGATTCCATTGCCATTTCTGTCTTACCAAAGAAATGAATGATTTTGACCCTGCTGTATACAGTTGGTATACTTAACTATTCTAAATATGTCAGTAATTTTCCCCTATCACATACCTAAGTAAAAAATTGTAAAATAGTTACTTATTGCCCATCCTCTGCAGCAGCAGAGCTTATAAGGAGATTTTTGTCTGGGTGAGATAGTGTTATGGTGAGTGATTTTTGAGTAATATGCCCAAGTTTAAATAAATAATTATCATTATTTGGATCTGTCATAGGAATTATAACGGCGATCACGGCTGTTGGATCTATCTCTGCTATCATGTCTATCATACCTCCTGTAACCAAATCTGTCCCATCCCTGGAACTGTCATCCAAATTGACCCTTCTAGCTGGTTTATCTGTTAAGGCATTAAGGCGGGCTAGGCTCCGATCATTAGTACTCTTTTTGTGTGCTATTTCTTCTACATGGTTCTAACTGTTTACAGTCAAACACCACATTCTACAACTTTTCTATAAGGTTACTTTTGAAAACAGTAATCTGTGCATGCAATGGAATGCCCTCTTTATCCATCAATCTGCGCAAATCTGTGGCAAAACTTGTTACATCTTCATCCTCCTTCTGTCCTCTATGCATGAAACCTTCTTTATCTCATCTACAGTCAGTCTATCAAACTCAACAATGAACACTGCTGTCCATGCCTTAATATCAATCGGTCCCTTATGTGATGCTTCATAGGCGTCATAGAAAGTTCTAGCCTTCCCTCTCAGGAATTTACCAAGTCTGTTGAACCAATATCTTTTGTCGCTATTAAAGCTAACAAACAATGATGCTGCACTCTGATCTCTGCCAACTAATGTATCTTCTACAGAACAATCAGATGGTTCAGTATTACTTCTAAGCTGTAATGAGTTTAAAGATGTCTGGAGTGAAGGCGAGAGTAAGCCACCTGGTAAAAGTTTAGGCCTGTCGTGGATTGGAGTGGATGTTAACAAATCATTTAGATCCCTCAGTCCTTTTGCTGATTCTTTAGGAAGTTTCTTGCTGTACAGCCTGAGTCTTCTCTTCAGTGGAGTCTCTTTGGCGCTGAGCTCTGTTACAGTCTGAGGCGGTGACATTGCCTGGGCTGGAGGTAGTAAAATTGGTCAAACTACCAGAATATGCATATCAAACTCATTGAACTCACTGGTCAATGAAAGTGCACCTTTAAAGAACCAATGGTTCTCCATCACATGTCATATCTTGATGTGCTAATAATTATACGACTTAAAGGAAAGACCTTGAGTAAGTTGATAATGCAGTTGTATTTATGCCAGCATATTGTCTTAATGGTCGGCAGGTAAGGTGGCGACTAGGGCGACCCCTATGATCGGTTTGTGTAACTATGGAGTGTGTGTGTGTGTGTACAGTGTACACGTAGCACTATGATATACAATGTATAGGTATATAAATATGTATAGAGTTATCATGTATATAAGGATAAAAGATTTCCATATATGTGAGCCAGCAAGCAGAAATGGGGGTTCCTGCGGGATTTAGTACCTGTTTTAGCCGCCAGGGGGCATTACTATGGGCTAGTATAGGAAAAATATGCCTAAAACTGTTTTAGGGTACTTTTTCATGGAGAATTCAATGATTTTTAATAAAACGTTCTATTTTGGGTGGAAAGGTTCCAAACAAGGCATGTAAAAAGAACGTTTTTGGGCCTAAATAGGCATTTTTGTTGATTTCTGTTGCCATGGTAACATGATTTTCATTCTAAATAGGAAAATCAATGATCTCATTTGAAGGTATGGTTTACCAGGTTTACTATGGTGAAAACAGAACGAAAATACCATTTCTAGTTCAAAAGTTATGGGCAAAAGAATTAAAAAATTATGCTAATTTAGCTAATTAGCATAAATTATGCTAATTTTAGATGTATCTCATGACCAATTAGATGTAGAGCTTATTGCCATTCAGGAAATGGTCATAACTACCCATATTTAGCAAGCCATTCCTCTAAGACTAACAGAAGTATCTGCTCTTGCAATATATCACTGAAAAGCTAGTGATCTGAATTTTAAAGTTGATTTTTAGCACGGAGCACCCTTTCTCCTTGCCTCTACACATATAGCAACACCATAGTGTCATCTTAGAGTTACTCAGTGACTCAGTATTATATATCTGGTTGGTGACCTCACCATTGTGGTGTTAGCATGACAACTCTCCATGCCTCTGAATGCTACTAAGCCTATGCATGCATTTTATAGGAAGGACTGCCGGGACGTGGTCTCTCTTGCAATTATTTCATTATGAACCTCTTTTCTCCATTATACTAAGAAAGTAGAGTACAGATTTCTTGATCTGTGAATAATTCACTAAAATAATATTGTTATGCTTTGTTGTGTCATTTTCATTTTACTCACCATTCTTAAGTTTCCAACTTTTTGAAGCATCGTAGGCCTATGCGTCACAGAGAGGGTGTTTATAACATTTGCAATAAACACAGACAAGTCATGCTTCTTTAAAATTCATTGTAATCAGATTTCTTATGATTGAACTCAGTGGGACAACCAAAAAAGTTCCTTCGGCTACCAATATAAGCCCACTCCTTCCCCTTGGAAAGCCCCATCCCCAAACTGTCCCATTTCCCCCATTGAGGTTGTAAGCCCTTACTACTGGCTCCGATTTGCACCTACTTAAGGCTCCCCATGTATAACACTTTAAGCGATTTTTCAAGCTATATTTATCAAAATAGTCTCAAAAGAAGCAGAATTTTGTTTAACAACTTCTGTGGATTTCCCATGTGCACAGAAAAAAAAAAACATGTTTCTCTTCAATGACTGTTAGAGTAGTGAAAGGTAGAGAAAAATTAAAGTTTTCAGAAAACTTTTGCCATGGCAACCAGTCATATGATTTTCAAAATATTGAAGTAGCAATCCTAAATTTTACATAATTCTTTATATTAGCTTTAACCTTATATCTAGATCACTATTACAGCTTAAGGGGTTAGGAACAAGTCAGTGAAACTTTAGGTTTTGAGTCCCTTACTTGGTAAAAAGATCTATAGGTCTTTACGATAAGATTATATTCTTCTTACACTTTTACCATATGGTACTTAAAAGTGCAACACTCAAAAAACAGTAAAGAATTCCATACAATTACTTTGTCTTTTCTGCTTTCTAGCTTCATATGCCATCCCAAGTGTTCCTTCTGTAACACAGCGATGCTTTTCTTACTACCCCTACTGGCTACACAGAGAGAACACTGATCGCTTTGATGCATACTGCACAGGTCACAATTTGTCTCCCACATGACATGTATGAAGGCATGTCAAATGAGGTTGACCCTCTCATATTTGGTTTGTCAACTTCATTTGACATGCGTAATGAAGACACTTCACATATTTCTGATCCATTCACCTGAGTGCTAGGTAATACTGTGAGACAATTATGTAAGGGTCAAGAGCAGTCAATAACTATGTACCAATGGTTCAATCAAGGGAGGCCTATAATAGAAGGCAGGGGATATCATAGTCCCACAGGCCTGCAACACTAAGGCACTTTTTCCTATCTACAGAACTCCTACTTGACTGAGGACCTCTATGCAGTCCATAAGACAAGGGCATGGAGGTGCATGGCAATGCCATATGTCTCCCTGTACTGTAGATACTGAGATTATAGATTGTGGGTTAGAATACAGTCCTTTGGTATTTTCACTGACCCACACATAAGGTGTCTAACCACTCCAGTTGGAGTATTCAGGATGGTGGGTGTCTATTTTGATATTCAATAACAAATGCAGATTTAACAATGAAATAGAATTCACTACCATTCATTGATAGTATTTAGAGACCTTAGTGATCTATTCTTCATGAAAACAAAATGACACAGATACATCAAATGTCTCAAGTGTTGGTAGTACTTCTTGGTAGTGATTAGTCCTGGTACCAAAATGGTTGTTTGCTCCATCTAGTGGAATATCCTAGAACAATTATGTATGTCAAACCATCACATGTCAAGTGCCTTCGACATGGCCGTGACCCTAGTCAACTCACAGATAACATGGCATTTTAAGGCATGTCAAATCATATGAGGATTACTGTGTTCTACAGTTGTCATGGTGACATATGTGCACATGTCCCAATGACGTGTGCTCTCTGTGTCAAATCAAGTTGACATGGGTATACATGTCATTTTGTCAGGAAGACTTTTTTCAGTATAGGTTTAAAAGAAAAAAACACAGACGCAACAAACCTGAGACCACATCTGTAAGTCGACGCTTCACCATCATAAGGCAAACTTGATTCATAACTATCATCTTAGTGAGATAGTCGCCTGAGCTGCATTAGTGTCATAAAAAATATCCTACGCATAATGAATCAATGAAATATTCATCTCATAAATAGTTTTTTAAGGCTTTCTACTTGTTGAAGATTATACTCAAGGGGGGAAAGCTCAAGATGCTAATGTAGCTCACCGCTCCACTAATCTAAATGGGACATCAATAGTTTTCATCAGTTCTCAGATATAGATCTAGGGACTTACCACATAATCATTCACAGTGTATGTAAGGTTCAATTCCGAGAACTTGTTTCACTATCATACATGGACAATATACCTTCAGAAATGTGGGGAAGTGTCTGTGAAGGTTTTACAGATTCAATCAAACATACATTATCAATAACATATTCTTGAGTGTCAATTTCCAATGTGAATATACATCGTAGCATTAATGTACATCAAACTAAATGGATGCGGCAAACGATATTTATATTGAAGTAACCCATCATCTTTAGACAGGCCAATTATTCTTAAATCTTTAGAGGCCACTGTTGCCTTGAGGTAGAACCAGAAAAAAAAAAAACTTGGAAAAAAACACTTCCGAGGACAGCACCGAAGGTATGCCTAAAGGGAGCATCACCACATGGCTCGAAACAATACCCAATCAGCAATGGAGCATTGTACATGCTTGTCCCAATATAAGCCGACATTGGCCCAATATAAGCCAACATTGGTCCAATGTATCCTTGCTACCTGGGTACATTTGGCAAATTTAGATGCCTTTCTAAATTATATGCCCTTTTCAGCAAAGAAAGTAGTTGTATGCTTAATATTTTATAACCTCTAATTTAGAACAGCAAAATAATCGTTCTCATTTTGCTGCCCCAGGGCATAGGGCCATCAGTTGAGATGAAGTTTTGCAGATCTGGTTCCAAGTGAAAGGGTTAAAGAATCTACCACTGAGAAATCGTTACTCAGTCTGCAACACTGGGGTCTGTTACAAAAATGGTGCTCGTAAATTTGTGCTCTTAACTGATAAAATGTTTAAAATAAAGATCATGAAGCAGAGTAAGAAATAATTTTGTTTCATGATGTGTATTTGTCTAGAAGAGTACCAAATACATTTATGTTGGTTAATTTTTATGTTCTTTAATTATTTCAGGACTGTTAGTTGATACTGGTGCTCGTCCATAAAGTATGGGTTACATGGTAAACTACACATTTTTGTGTACTACATCATCACAGGGCCCCATAACACCTGGAAAATAAATGCAAACCCCATATGATGTTAAAAATAATTTAATTAACCTATACAGATTAAAGCTAAATATAGATTTAAAGGCCCTCTACAACAACCCTGCTTAAATGGCCCCCTAAAGGCAATTGAAAATATGCCCATAATATTAAAGAGCATGATATTAAACAAAAATTAAACAGCATGAAATAGTGAACAAGATTAAGCTGCTTTTATACGGCCAAAATTATTGGAATAATCTCCTAATCAAACAAGTGTGTGTGTTTTGGGACTTCTTGCTATATCACTATAACAAAATGTCATTGTTTTCAATTTAATAAAAAAAACTTAGTACCCCTATTTAGGTCTGTATAACTTTTATTCATGTAACACTGGATAAACCCCTTTATGACCACCAGCAATAAACTAAAGAACACCATCAAAATATCAAAGGATAGTTATGAAACACCTAACAATTTCAATAGAATTAGAGGATCTTGCTCATCCACTAAAGAGCACGGAAATTAGTGAACACCACCTAGATTTATACCTGTAACACATTTTCTAATAAATTATAATTAGGGACCACAAATCTCGATTGTGTAACAGACCCCAGGGTGAGCAATCAAACCAAATTAAAACAAACTAAGGGCCGACTTGTGGTATTAGAAATCACAAAATTGGCCACCCGCTCACTCATCAGTTTTGGAGAATAAAACCTACCTTATCATCTTAATACCCCCAAATGGTGTTGCATTTTGGAATCCTCAAACCCTTCGACTATCAGCTTTTCCCTTGCCCTATACTGTTTGGATCTGACATAGAAAAGACTAGTTGGTGTTAAGTTATAACCTGACATTGGGTAGCACCATTTGCTGCCTCTGCATCTAACCCATGTCATGGCTGCACGTCAATAGCAGTATGTCAAGGTCAGAGGTCAGACTGCCACCATTTGTCAGTCATTCAGCTGCAGCTCGCAATTTAGGGGGCTGAATATAGACGGTTTTAAATGCATGTTGATGAGGATAGCTATGTAATATCTGGAATTTTGTTACCACTTGCAAAGGCCTTTTATGCTTATTGTCCGGCAACCTCAATGAATACATCTAGCTTTACTTTAACACTTTGGATACACCTATGGAGGGCATTGGATTGGGGGCATTTTTACATGTGTATTTATAACTATATGGGTGTTGATAATTAATTGCTTGGTGGAATGCACTTTGTGAATCAGGAGGGTGTTGCTCCTATTGTAAAAAGAGATGTGAGTATGTGCCCTCTTTTCTAAACGTCGTGCACTGCTTCACCAAAGTACTTGCACTCACCACATTAGTCTGAAAAGTGACCTGCCTTGTTTAAAACAGAGAGAGCTGCACTATCAGGTACCTACTCATGTCACACACTCTATAGTATATTATACTGACTGACTTCTACCAACTAGGTACCTACTCAAATCCCTCTTTTGTAGCACCATACTTGAATGACCACTTGTGAGCAACAAAAGGAACAAATTATAGCCACATGAACAGAAAGGACTGGAAATGAGGGCATTTTAGCCAGCTCTTCCTTTTACTATAGGAGCAACACCCTCCAGTGTGATTCCAGATGCATGTACGTTTCTATTAACTGATATGCTTGGATGTAATCTTCTTTGTGATGAAACCACCCATAGATATCATAAAAACTCCTTTGTCTTCATATCCTTTGAGTCAGGTAAAATGGCCCGACATTTCCCACAAGACCTGTTCTCTCTTCAGTCTTAGTCACCAAAGCACATGCAGAGCAGTCTTTGATTTCACCACATTGAGTCATAATAGATGAGCGCTTGGTTATTATAGGCTGTCAGAGAATTTTTTGTTGCTACAAATGATCAGTCCTCTGGGGTTCCTGTGACTATGAAAATAAAATGGGGCTTACAATAATGATCTGAAAAAATGCATGCTTTCGACGGAGAAAACAAGCAGTATTAAATGGAATGTAGCAGGTGTCTTCTGGTTTACACTTGTTTACACCCTCTTATGGTAGAAGGTGTCCATCTATGGGATCCCTTTTGGAATTAAAGTAATTAACCAGGAATTCTCTTACTAGAATATTCCCCTGGCTAATGAGCATGACTCAATAATTGTCAATAGGGTACGGTCAGAAAAATGTCATGATGTTAGAAGTAATTTATTAGTGTAATTATGTGAAAGCCTTTTAATGTCTTACCTCACAAATTAAGCTTGCGTCTTATGGAGCCTTCCCAAAATCAGATTGGGCCTCGTAGTTGGGGTATAATCTATATCTAATAAAATGCACTGACTTGTTAGGCTTAGTATGTGCAGCCATTGCTAATTATTGTAAAACAACAGAGATGTCTTCCATCGAATCAGGCTGATATCAGCAAATTGTCGTTATCTGTCGCCATGATTGGTCATCAATGGTGACTCCTTTCTGAGTGATAACTCACTGCGTCATCTTTCGCCACTGTGTGTCAGTCTCACATGGCATGGCAATTTATCACAACAGTCACCAACATGATCTCACTCACTGCGTAAGTATGTGCCACCCCTTGTCATCCCTCACAAAGCATGGTGACTTATCACCACCATCGCCAACATGGATCTAACTCACTGCGTGAGTATGTGCCACTGCCTGTCAACTCTCACTCAGAATGGCGGCTTATCACAAGCATCGCCAACATGGATCTGACTCACTGTGTGATTATGTACCACTCCCGTGCCACTGGCATCAACTCTCACACAAAATGGCGACTTATCACTACCATTTCCAACATTGGTCTCACTCAATGCGTGAACTTGTGTCACTCCATGTCAATGCTCTCTAAGAATTGCATCATCTGTCACTTACTCTCACTCAGAATGGCAACTTATCACCACCATTGCCAGCCTTTGTCTCACTCAATGCGTGAATTTGTGTCACTCCAAGTCAATGCTTTCTGAGGATTGCATCATCTGTCAGTCACTCTCACTCACAGTGGCAACTTATCACCACCATTGCCAAAGTTGGTGAGACAGCACCACTGTTCAACATGTAGCCTATCTCGTAAGTGTGGGCATGAAGTATAAATCCCATACGCATCAAATGTGCTTTGTTTCACACTGATTTCCATGTAATACTTCAGAGTTGAATCAAACAAGATTATATAGAGAGAATATCAATTGAATTTAGATAGAGGTATCTCTAAAATGAAAGCAACTATCCATAAACACCTTTTCTCTGGTTACAGGAAAAATACATAGGGAAATATCAACATAAACACCTTGTCTGTGGTTAGAGGGAAGATACATATGGCAATACCTTCTCTGGCAAAACATACTTTGATCTGGCAGATGTGAGGATGCATGATTACCAATGTCGATGATCATGAGCTTTTCATCTAACAAGGTGAGTGATCACCAGCATCACCATCACTGGTGAGTCTGAGTGATCACCACTCTCGCCATCCATGGTGAACCTGCGCTATGACGTGGTGTGCGTTTCATCTAGCGAGGTGAGTGATCAACCGCCTTGCCATCCCTGGTGAGTGTGAGTCATCACGATCCTCGCCAACCGTGGTGAACATGCGCTATGGCATGGTGTGCGTTTCATCTAGCGAGGTGAGTGATCATTCGTGTTGCCATCCCTGGTGAGTGTGGGTGATCAAGATTCTCACCATCTGTGGTGAACCTGTGCTATCACGAGGTACGCGTTTTATCTAGCAAGGTGACTGATCACAATCCTTGCCATCCGTGGTGAATATGCATTATGACGTGGTGTCTCATCTAGCGAAGTGAGTGATCACTCATGTCGCCATCCCTGGTGAGGATGAGTGATCACTCATGTCGCCATCCCTGGTGAGGATGAGTGATCACGACCCTCACCATCCCTGGTGAACATGTGCTATGACGAGGTGCGTGTTTCATCTAGCGAGGTGAGTGATCACCCGCGTCGCCATCCCTGGTGAGTCTGAGTGATCACCATCCTCGCCATCTGAGGTGAGGCCATGTGATCACCACCATTGCTATTCCTGGTGATCTTGTGCTATAGCGACGTCGTGTTCCATCTAGCGACATGTGTGAGCCACTTCACACAGGTTGACGAGGAGTCACGCCAATTTGCTGGGATGTTTTGCTTTATTTGAATTACCACACTTATCCGCTTATTAAACCATCCATTTTGTGGGAAGGTGGTAATGAAAGAGCAGCTACTGACAAAGGGTGTGGGATATCAATGTGTCAGGGCCTTCACTGAGAAAACCAATATTGTTTAGCATGAGCTGGATCATAAAAACTGTAAAATAAATGTTGAAATAATGGTGGAATCCTCGTTCAGAATTTCCCAGAGACTGTTCTGCCACCTGTTATTTTGGAAAACAACACTGGTACACTACTATAAAATTATGATGGTTCATTCCTCAGTTTTACATGGATCCCTGGTAGATTCAATAGTTAACTTATACCAGTGGTAGAACAGTGTTACCTCTGTTAAGGGGTAAATTTATTAATATGAATTTAAAAAAACAGGATTCCAAAACAGAGCTAGTCAAAATTAGATCTTGGTGTGCATGGGATGGCCATCTTCCTATTAGACTATAAGCATTAGTGGCACTATCATTTGAAACAAAAGTGTAATTAATTTTTTTTTAAACCTCCTGTTATCCCAACCAACCTTTCTGATATTGGCCAATCATGATGCATCCTAAACTACCACAAAGACTCACTTGGGGAAATAGTCATATGTGGCCCAACAGTGCAGGAGAAAACATGCATTCAGGGGTAATTTTAATACTGGTTTTGGCCACTAGGGGGTAAAACACTGACAAATATGCTTAAAAAAGCTTTTGACCAATTTTTGAAAAGGAATCCAGTGGTATGCTTAAAACTATTCCATTTCCACATACTATGTTTCATTTTTGGAACGTTGGTTGCCATGGAAACATAGAAAATGGTAGATAAGGCAATATCTGGTTGCCATGGAAACCAAACCCCTATTCCTATTGGGAACCCAGAAGTAAAAATGAGCTCAAAATTACCACTAGAGCCAATTTTATGACAAAAACATCACATTTCTTTGGTTATTTTTCCATGAAACTATTTTTTTTCATCATTAATGGTTATGATAGGATATAATACATTTAAAGCTTATTACACACGAAAATAAGTTTGACAAGCAATTACAGCAAAACTACTAGGTATTTTAGCTCAAGATATCTCATTTTAAAGCCCAAGATTTAAACCTTAGAAGCAAATTGCCCCCAGGAGGCAAGTTTTCCATCACCTGGGGCCTTTTTCTCTTTTTGCAACGATTATTCAGATTGATTGGGATTATTTGACGATTATAGTGGTGATTATTTTCAAATCTCACAATTCTTCTTTTAGAAGCCATTTCTAAAGGGAAAATCATCAGATTTTCTCAGAGGAACCTTGAAACACAATCTCACGATTTTCCTTTTAGAAATGCCTAGTAATGGAGGTTAATCATCAGATAATCTTCAAATAATCCTAATCAACCCAAAGAAACCTCCTAGACATGTTTTACTATTGAATCAATCATTTTACGACTATTGCCTGTTTTTATGACGATTAGAATTTGATCTCAAGTGATCAAAAGGGTACAAACATGTTTAGAAATCGAAATCTTTCCTTATAATTTGGATGAATAAGTATCCAAAAATCATTTAGTGTCTTTTTTTTGAAAGATTTGTCACGTTTTAGAAGAAAGAAAATACCACTTACTTTTAGGTCTAGACGAAAATGTAAACCCACCTATCAGCAAGACATAATTGTCATAAAATAATCTCTAAAGATTATCTCAAACTCATAATATTATCGTTAAATCCACTTTTGAAATGGAATGGTCTTTCAGTTTGGAGATTATTAGGAGATTCTCCACATTATCATTATAACGATTATACATAATCCCCATTTTGATGCGATAATCAAAATAGAAATATGTTTTCTTTACAATGATGCTGACAATAATCCTTTTCAAAACAGAAAAAGCCCCCTGGCCACATATGATATCTGATCTTGAGTTACTTTAAAGCCATACAAGACTGACTTTCTGGTGTACATTAGTGTATTTTAGAAATCAATAGCACTGCTGAAGATCACTGATGAAACTCTTTATTACATTTTTTCTGTACAACTGTCACTGTAAATAGAACTTATATGACAAATTCAACAAGTTGGCTGGAAAATGGCTGAAAACATGATGGAGATAAAAACACAATGCAACAGTTTTGTTTGTCTTTCACACACAAGAAGACATCCAATTGAGCGTGTTTCCCTAATAATCAGAAAAAAAGGAGATTGAGATGGAGGAAAGCTGAAATGACAGAAACCAAATAGTGCGATTAAAATCTTGATTTGATGTCATGCGATACAATCTCCTGCTCTTTTCTTCATTCTGATGAGTCAAATCTTCAAAACTGTTTGCCATATGATGTCATCGCATATACCTAAGGCTTCATGTGACTGAATTCACATCATAATTTTTCTTGTTTTGTATACCAAGATGACGATCACATGACCACCCCACTGGTCAGTGCCTTACTGCATATCATCAGTGCCTCGAAGGTGCTGACGTGGATCAAGGCCATCAGTGGAGGCTGTTGTGTCCTAATTTTGGGCTTCATGTGAAGTACCTAGATGTTAATTATAAGTTAACTAGGGGCAACTACATATACTGGTTAACTACTACCGTTAGCTTAATACATTAGCTATAGTAGTATTAGGTAGTTACTGGTATATTTACATGATAAATCATACTGGTTGATTTGGAACAAGATGTATAAGGTGATAATAAATAGTTGAACAGAGACATGTTTGGTGGAATTGATCTGAATATATAAACTGGCTTTATTCAAATCAACATTAGTCAATAAGAAGTGAACCCTACGTTACAGTCAGCACCTAGACTATGATCTTAAAACTAACAATAAAGGGAAGAAAAATCTAAAATTTAAAAATATGTGCCAACCCCCAACACAGGGGAGTTGTGCACTGTATGAGTTTGTGAGCCCGACTGGTGAGCTACTTGAAATCACAACTTATATAGTGCAGGGTAACTTTGCATAGTTACCAATAGAGCGTTGTGTTGTTGCGGGCAACAAGTAGTCCCGGATGGGCAGATCACTTGCCGTTATTAATCATATGAATATACACATGTGTATATAGTCCCATAAGTTAAGTAGGGGGGACTACATATATCGGTTAACTACTACCGGTAGATTAATACATTAGCTAGTATAATTAGGTAGTTACCGGTATATTTAAATTATAAATAATACTGGTTGATGTGGAACAAGATGTATAAGGTGATAATAAATAATTGAACAGAGACATGTGTTTGGTGGATTTGATCTGAATATACAAACTGGCCAACTACCCGGCAAACACATGAAACTGATGTAGTAATATTTATTACACATTAACAGCTAGTATTGAGTTGAGTTGAAATTCTTTGATGTAATACATCAAGTTTCAATAAGTCACATTTTGAATCATGCAAATACTTATACACACACTTTGATTTCCAGTTAGAGTGCTTCATTATATCCTCTACCGATAGGCCAATTGACTTTAAGAACGTAGCCCAACCATGACGCAGCGAGTGGGTACTAATATCCTCATTTACTAAGCCAACTTTGACAGATGAAAATTTCAAATGCTTATTCACATATAAATATGTCAGACATTTGGTCTTGCCACCACAGGGATAACTGAACAGTTTCCGATTAACATTGCCATTAGCAGACTGTATCAATTCTGACAAAAATTTTGCTGGGCAAAACAGAGAGGAATCATCGCATAGGAGGTATATATCATAGGGGTCATGGCCAAACTGGTCCGTCTTAGATGTCCTAATGTAAAGTTTTACATAATCATTAGTTAATACAACATCCTTCACCTTGAGTCCACTACATGGCAACACCTCAACACTCCCCTAACAGTACCAGAATGGCACACCAGAATACCCTATCCAACCTCAGAGTCATATTCAGGGTTGACAAAATCTTAAGCATGTTAACAGTGGTAATTGGGTATTTAACAGCTTTGGTTAAACTTTGACAACGCTCAATACCATGTTGAGTCTTTTTAAGGATAAAACTACTACTGTAGTCAGGGTGACCATGCAGCTTCTGAAAATACCACACCGCAGAAATATAATTTATTATAGAGACTGGTTTTTATCTTATCAGCAAGATAAGTGGCATACAAGGAAGCCTGGCATGGTAAACATGGGTATATCTTAAGGGAAAATCTTTTACAAAATGTTTTCTTACTTTTTATATTGCTGTTTTCTGGTTTTCAAGGTTGTCATGGCAACACCCGAGTTCACAAATTTCTCCAGAGACCTCAATCTGGGATCTGAAAAATTTAGATACACATATTATTTTCAGACAAAGTTATTTTAAACTTGGCAAGAATACTTTTGTAGTCTAATCTTGACAATTGGTTTGCAAGAATATTGTCAGCTGACCTAATATAAGTTGAATAAATGTCGATATTGTACACAAAGCAGAGCCAAAAAATTTCTCTTAACCACTCCATACACAGAGGATTCTTACTACGGCCTGTATTCAACATTGCCAAAACTTGCATATTATCTGTGATGGCGTTCAAGCGACAATTTCTAAAGGAGTGGCCCCATCTCTTAAGACCTGCTAACACGGACCACAATTCATATACATTTATGTTCCTATCATGAACTAAAATGTTGTCACATTTAGGGGGGGAAACCCAGTGATTCAACCCAATTTTTGAGTTGTCAATATTGCTCCAGGACCCATACAAAAAATCCAAGCCACACCATGCCCCATAGCCTTTAATTGAAGCATCTGACACTATGGGTTTATCCAAAACATCATTAAGAATTAAACTTTTGCAGTTGAAGACTTGGCAAAAATCTTTCCACCATAAAATGTCCTTGATTATACCAGGATTTCATTTTATTACACCTCTACACTTTGCTTTTGCCATTAAATCAAAAACTTGCCTACTAAAAGTACGGCCCCTCTAACCACTTGGGAGCAAAATAACATCAAACCATCCATACTCTTTAAGGTTTTTTTACTGGCAAACTTCCTACCAATGCAATCATCTATGGCACGGGCTAACTTGTCAACTTTCTCTTTTGGCATAAAGATAATTCCATTTTTTGGGAGTCAATGTTGATACCCAGAAAAATACACAACCCACTAGGACTAGTGACTTTCTCTTTAGAAATCCTTAAGCCAAGGTATTCCATTATTTCTATTAATGGGTTTCTTTGATGTAAGCATTCCTTTTCTGCAATGATGATGAAGTCATCTAAATAATCAACAAGCCTGCCAATGCCATAGAAATTAGCAACCTTTGCCAAAAAGTCGGAGATCGGGTTGAATATGTAGGGAGCACACCTGAGACCAAAGATCAATTTATTACTCTGGTAAAGTTTAAGACCATCACCCAAGTCCCATCTGAAACCTTGAAAAATTTGATGTTCAGCATGAACACCAACCGACCTATAAGCAGATTGGAGGTCAATGACACACATAAAATCATTCTTGTTCAACATTGCAGACACAGAATTTATGGATTTGTAAGAAAATATTGTATCCATAAAGTTATTTATCCTTTTTTTACCTGGCAAGCTGCAGTCGGTAATAGGCCTTAATTTACCATTACTTTTTGGGACTCCACCGAGGGCATGTATGCATCTAGGTTTGGAGGTTACTTCAATAACTGAACCATCCTGTAATTCCTAATTCAAAATTGCACAAATTTCATTGTAAAAATTACCCTGAAAAATTACCTATATTTCGTACACTCCTACTCAGCCTTGCACCCAGGATCAACAATTTTGAAGCCCTCAACAAAACCTGACCATAAATAGTCTAAGTCATTTTGGGGTAAATTTACAACACCTTCCTGTCATAAAAACATGCCAAACGACATGGCAGTATTTGGGCCCTATGGCCACCAATATAATGTTCACACCTACCCAATAGTTTATGTCAAAAACTGGGTAAAAATCACCAACATTGGGAACCCTTTTAGAATAAAACCCATATTTACTTGGGTTTTCATAGCTAGCAAAATTGAACAAGTCTACTTTTTCAGAGACTGGCAAAACTTCATCAACATCACAAACTGTGGGCAAATTGCCAACCATAAAATCCTGTATAAGAGGGTCTACCACAACTAACTCCCCATTGCCAGCTGACATGGTGGTATAGGACCCCTCCCAGGGGGAACATCCTATTTGTCAGTATCAGCCCTTGAACATTTGTCAGCTGAGTGGCTGGTAGACTCATAAGTACTGCAAATTATGTCTGTAGCGACATGGGTTAAGTTTATACCCTTTAGGCCTATTAAAGGCATAGCATGGGTTTTTCGAGGTGACAACCTTCTTTGTGATCGATTTGCTAGATTTTGCCAACTTTTGAGCATTAAAAGTACCATCATAGCTAAGATGGCGGAGAATGTCTGAACTTTCAACTGTTTCAACAGCCTTAATACCTCTCTTATCTGCCCTATCTTTAACACTTTTATCATATCAACTAATGAGCTAAGGGTATAGATCTTAGTAGCACTTTTTTCAAGCAACATTTCAATGTGATTAAAAATATGTGCCAACCCCCAACACAGGGGAGTTGTGCACTGTTTGAGTTTGTGAGCCCGACTGGCGAGTTACTTGAAATTACGACTTATATAGTGCAGGGTAACTTTGCCATAAATACCGATAGAGCATTGTGTTGTTGCGCGCAACAAGTAGTCCTGGATGGGCAGATCACTCGCTGTTGTTAATTATATGAATATACACGTGTGTATATAGTCCCATATATAATTAACGTCTACTTTACATGAAGCCAAAAATTAGGACACAACAGCCTCCACTGATGGCCTTGATTCACGCTGGTGATGGCATGGTCAGCACCTTCGAGGCACTGATGATGTGCAGTAAGGCACTGACCAGTGTGGTGGTCATGTGATCGTCATCTTGGTATACAAAACAAGAAAAGACATGATGTGAATTCAGTCACATGAAGCCTTAGGTGAGTGCGATGATATCATATAGCAGACAGTTTTGAAGATATATCCAACACATTCTATGTTGTTAATCATCATTTTAGGAGTTCAGAAATGCATGTTGGGAAATTGTATATTAAATTTTAGTACCAAAACATCAGCAGAAAAGCTACACTTATCAAAACTGCCAAATTCACGAATCTGGTCTGGTCTATAATGGTAGGGGGTGGAAATTCAGTTTTTTTTAGGGATACCAGCACAGTCTATGCGTTTGGGCAAAAAGACCCAGGAATTCCACAAAAATAATTTTTTGGACCCCTGGACCCCCCTGTATGGGGGTCCGAAAGTCTGTCCATGTTGTGAAATATTTTTTGACTTTTTGATTCCTAATGGAACCTCATCATGAATTCATGAAAGTGATCTCTTGGAAGCCCTCTTGTTGTGATTATAAGGGTATAAGCCATCGCATGGAGGGGGTCAGACTTCCAAAAATACTGATAAATGAGCCATTTGGCAGGCATTTGTTCTCATACTATTCATTAATTGTACTGGCATAACACACAAGGATGAGCCAAATAAGGCTGAAAAGAATATTTCTGGGGTGAAAAGAATATTTCCATTTAATTTGGCCTGCGTCATTAGCAAATGTGGGCTGACGTTGGCAAACCAATAAAGATCTATTCTTAATATTGCCTATGGGAGGTAAGAGGGCAACCTTAACCTTGATTTTCAAGGCTGTGGGCATAGAAGTAAAGTGAAGGCTTGCAGCAGTTCCCTTTAGGAAAAAGACCCTATTCTCATGATGCCCTCAATTAGAAGACTTTGCATTCAATGATTTAGGCTTACTTATGGTCAAATCTGCTATTGTAAGACAAGGCAGGCAGCTTCTTTGACATTTTCCATGATGTCACAATAGACCAAATGCATCATTTGCTACCTTACTTACGCATGCATGTTGTCATATTTACATATTTGTAATTCAAAGGTCAATGTGTGCAATATCATTATATTCTGTGAGGTAGGTATTTTTAAAAAAGATTATTTTAGCAGCATTTATCTGTAGATATTTAATACTGCCCACTCATAATGCAATTAGTCTATTGTGACATCATAGATAGCATTATAGAAGCTTACTGTGTGCCCTTATACTTTAGTATTTTTAGTAGATGTGCTCATAAGTAGGCCTGGGTCTTTTCATTTAATATAGGTTACCAATAGAAAGCATCATGGAAATAGGCTGATTATTTCCTTTAGATTTAATAATGGGGGATGGGGTGGGCAGAAACTTTCTTTGATACCTCAAAGATAAGTCAGATCTGGTGTGATAAACATAAGTTGCAGGGACATACCCCCCCCCCTTTTTACAACATGTCCAGTGATTGAAGTCTCTATAAATGGGTCAGTACCCTTCCAACCCCTGTCCATCTAGAGTGGAACGGTTGGTCACTGCCCCCTCAGGATCACTACCACAAAGTCTAAAATTTTGACTTTGCATCCAACTGATGCTCAACATGACAACTCTGGCCGTCAACAAATAGTGTAGCAGCTAACAAATCTAGGTATCCCATCATGCATCATTGATGATTTTCACTCTTCAAGCCCTATACTCAAAAGTCTTGGGGAATGAGGGGAAAGGGTCCTCCGAGGTTGAATATCAAATTCAAAATTGATGTTATCAGCTTTAAAATGGCATATAACACTTGTAGATAGCCCTTCTAGACTTGGAGATATTGCTTCACGAAAATGGAATGACATGACTGTATCAATACAGCCAATAAGCTCTATCATTCATAACTTTAATTAAATCCAGCATCTAATTAGCATGATGATTTAAATAATCAATTAAAAAATGACCATCCCTTTCCATACATTTGGGCATAACTTTGGAGCTAGAGATGGTATTTTTATGCTTTTTTTCAGCATATGAATCTCCATGAATCATTCTATCAGTTGAGAATATTTTTTCTATTTGGAATATAATTTTGGTTGCCATGGCAACACATTTCTCTGAAAACCATCATTTAGGTCTTATTTTGGATTCAAAACATTCCATTTACATTCAGAATATACAGGAAGTGTCAGGAAATAGAACTTTTTTGAGAAAACCACCTTTTTCTGTGTAAAAAAGTACATATGAGCTATTTTTGATCTATTTTTCACAATTTTAGCCTCTGTAGCTCCCCTAGTGGACAAATCCAGTACTAAAGATCCCGCAGGGAGGGCCCTTTCCTCTCATCTGCTTAGATCTATACGTTATATGTAGAGATTGTATATATTCAATAGAAAATGTGTTGCAGAGGTGGTTTTCACAACGTTTCCTTCACTGCTACAAAAGAATTTACCAATTTGAACATATGGGCAGATCCACTGAACAATGTTTGGGACTATTTTGAGAGGGTTTTACCTTTGGGGAGCTACAGTAAAAGATGTAGACCACTATTCTTCATTATTCTAGTCACATCTTGAGCTTTAAGTAAAGGGCAAATTTATGTATATTGGCCTATAATTTGATGAGTTAGTGAGGCTCAAAGTTAGACAATACACCAAAAATGCCATTTTTTGTCCAATTTTCCATCATTCCCACCTATATATTGTTAAGCTAGACAGTATTAGAGTGTAATAAACCTATTTTGCCTTTGGTGAGAGGTCTTAGCTATCTATTAAAAATTCTTTGGCCATGTCCCTACCTCAGCTGTCTTTCACACTTGTGTTATAATATTAAACTGTGAGCATCCTCACATACGTAACACTTTTTTTACGCCTTAAACTCTCATGCTAAAAAAATATCCTCACTGTTCTTATTATCTGTGTTGAGCCGGGTCCCTAGGGGGGTTTTGATGGTAAATAAATGAAAGTGCTAGTTTGCTGCAGATACGAGCTAGGTCTCATAAACCAAAATTCAACTCCTGGAAACGTTACATATGTGAGGTAATCTTTTATGTCTGTAGGCTATCTAAATAAATAATTCTTTATTTCTAGTCTATTCTAGTGCAGTATGTATATGAATTGAATGATTAAAACAAAAATCATGGCTCAAGTCTGTATAGTAAGGCCACAGAGGGGGTCTTTTGGTAGCGGTGTGGAAATCCTCACATACATAATGAACATATTATATGGAGGAGAAAGAAAATGTTTCCAGTTGCCCTGGCAGAAATGACTGACCACTGAAAGTCACTCAGAGGATCTCAAAATTAGCTAAGCAGGCAGTCTACTGTGATTTTACAGCTCCATTTACACTGAAATTTCTCAAAAGGGTAAGGAATTTCAATCAAATTCTCTTAAAATGGTGTGTGTTATAAATGTGAGGGTCTGTAATTGTCTTAGATTGCATAGAAAAAAAGATGTATCAGACTAGCCATAGACTTGCCATAGCAGTTTGGTAATGCCATTTAGTTTGGCCAGGAAGGTCCATACTCTTTAAGGCTTGATTTTCCTCACTTACGTAACGTGAATGGAAATTGCCCATCCTGAGCTACTCCTGCTGTATATTTGCCCCCAAATCATTGTTATTTGTTGAAATTAGGGCCTACCTTTAGTGCTAGGATTCATTAGGTCCAGTTTGGATATTTTGAAATAACACCCCAACCTGTCTGGGGTGAGAAGTGTTGATTATCTTTCTAAATTTTCACCTCCCACACCCCAAAAGTCCATTATTTTGTGAGATTACCTGCTCTTACCATTGTTTATTTACTCCTAGATCTACAATCAATCATTTCAGTACATATAACCTCTCTTTTGGTATGTACTTTGCCAGCAATATTCTTTACCCCCCCCCCCTCCTCAGCATTTCGTTATGTATGTGAGGTGTTTACTATATGTGTTGCACCACACACCTCCAAATAGAATTTTTCAAATAAATTGGTTGATCATCTTATAATAGTGTCCCCAACTAAAATCCTGGATAGAATTGAGGCACTTACCATTTAAATTTCTGCAAGTTTCCCACAAATTTGAAAATGTTACGTATGTGAGGTTTTGTTTACAATGTGTACTTCAGAACCACCCAGACTATACATAATTTACCATTAGATGCGCATATGGTTCCCCAAACTAAAATATTAGTGAATGTAGGAAGCTTGCAATTAATTTTTTTCATTTTTTTATGGTTGCTATATATTATAGGGTAAGGCTGCACTGCTGATCAGTAATGGTATTTATAGGGTTCTACCCATACACAATTTATTTGGTCCTACTTACTTCTCATCCCCATTGATAAACTGTAAATATTAGAGCATAATTGCTTGATATTACTAACCTTAGTTGCTCAACAATTGTATTCAATCTTTTGCAGTCTGCAAGTTTCTGAGGAGGACAGGCTGCCCAATGAGGATGGCATGCGCTTAGAGCGAGATGGAAATGACCCATAATATAGTCTGTGTTAAGATATGCCTTTGACCTCCTAAAGAATAGAGAGAGTACAATTTACCCCTCCCTTTTCCTGCTACTGTCTATTTCCTGCACCTATCCCAATCACCTAACCTACCCCCCCTTTACCATCAGCCATATTACCTTTTACCTCCCTTATCTCATTCCTTCTCTTGAAATTCCCTTCCCTTACCCCACTCCCCCCTTTCACCCTTTCCCTACCCCTCTCAACCCATCACCCTTCCCTACTCCTCTCCCCACCTTCCTCTCCTCCCTTCTCCCCATCCTCCTCCTATTCCCCTCCCTCATCCTACACCCCCTCCCTATTACCCCACCCCCTCCCCTTTTCCATTCCCTTTCCCCTCTCCTTCCTTATTCCACATACCCCATCCTACCTGCCCTTATCCCAGCCCCAGTCCTGCTTCCCTATTAATTACCCCACTCCCTCCCACTTTCCCAACCCATCATCTACTCAAATTTTTCCCCTCCCCTGCCTTATTTACTTCTTCTTGCCTTCCTTTCTGCCTTCCAGTACGATGGGTTCATTTTGAACAAGTAGAGACCAACCTTAAAAGTAAAAGCTACACGTTACACAGATGGTGGTGGAAATCAGTACTGACTAATCCAAATAATTTCACGAGGTTTCACACCATATATTGACTGTTCTACCCACATATTGCCAGGTTAGGTCAATCCATGAATTTTTGCAGCTCTGTGATATATTATGCAGTACCTGTGGAATATGGCATGTGCCCTAGGTATAGCAGGTACTGCCAAATATGGCGTATATCCCGAAATACAGCAGGTTTCCATTGCAAAATATGGCATGTATCCTAGATATTGCAGGTACTGCCAAATATGGTGTATGTCCCTACACACAGTAGGTCTTCCTTGCAAAATATGACATGTACCCTAGATATAGCAGGTACTGCCAAATATGGCATATGCCCCTATATTTAGCAGATGATATGAAAATTATTGATTATTTATTGATGTTTATATCAAATGATTGAGATTTTCTTGCTAATGCACCGAGTTAGAGAACCTGTATGGGTGTAGATATGATAATGCCCTTCCACATATTACTCTCAAATTTGACCACAAATTATGATTAAGACACCACAAAATGCCTACACTTTTGGATCACCAAAACTTACCCAGGTTTCCACCACAAAAGCTGAATTTATAGAGGGATGATAGATATCAAAATGAATGAAATGTGAAAAAATATGTAGTTCTATGAATGATCTTCAGAATACACATGCTTAGAAAATCCTGTTTTTAATATAAGTTCATATAAATAGCAATTTAAAATGCCTACTGCAGAATCTAGCACCTACTGCTAAAAACCTACTGCCATTTTTGGCAGTAGGTGCTAGATTATGCATGTGACATGAAAAAGTAAGCTTTTACCAAACCTGATTGCAGCTAATTTATTATCATTATACCTACATCATAAGGTACAAGATAAACTTTCGACATTTGAGTGGCCATATTGCCCTATAGTTAAAGGAAAAGTAAAATTATTGAAAAAATGTGTAAGCTTTTCTTTTCAACAATGACCCCATTTTTCTTATTTTAAGATGGTTGTATAGATGTCCTTCATATTTTCAAAGAGACTCATAGATGAATCACTTTGGTCATTAACCATGACACAAAATATGAAAAATTGTTTCTCACACTTGTTTCTTTAGTTGAGGTATTTTCACAATAGGTCATAAAATGAAAGTTTGTACCATTACTTCAGATTTTCTGTTTTTGTATTTACCACTCCTAGTATCTCAAACTGATATTATCCAAAATTATTTGAGATTATCAATAGAAGATCATTCACCACTCAGCCTGTAGCATTTGTCTCTAAGGATTGTCAGAAACCAATGTTGTAAGCCTGTTGCTAGGGAAGATTATACTAGACCGCTGTTGCTAGGCCCTCCTGGTATCTGCATACATGATTTCAGGCATAGGAGAGGACAAAGGAGATGATATTTGAAGGATAGAAATTCCTAACATTTTAATTTGACTGTTTTATTTGCCAATTCTGAGGTTATTCCAATGTTATCTAGTGTTTTCAAGGAAAATAGTTGCCATGGCAACCATACAGGTAGAAAAAATTCCCAACATGATTTTTTTGCATACTATGTAACCTAAGGAATAATGTTATGTATGTTGGGTAGAACATCCACTTCATACAAAAGTACACAACAGCCTCCACTACATTAAAAAGTGTTCACAGGGCATGAGAATCACATGACTTTTCGTTGCCTATACATTGGCGTTGTGAAGAAAGGCTGTGTTGCTGTGTTGGTTTTTTTTTTACAGATATGGCCATGTCCCCTTGTTGTTCTAATCAAATACGATCTGTTGTCAACCCTGTGTCTATTTTCTTATAAAGTGCCATGTCGCACATGTTGATTTTTAAACACCCCAGTGTCGATTTTTACCCATGTAGGTGCCCTTTTCTGTAATCCTTCTACCACCTTTTACCTAGGCAGTGCCAGAGCTCAGATATTTACCAGACTTATTTGAGTAACCCAACATGACTTTGCTGGCAGCTGTTTATTCTACAATTCATTTGAGTGCTGTGATACTTTCATGACTGGACTCTTTGTATTTTCAAAACCCATGTACTTAAGTATTCCTAATGAACTGTTTTTAATGTTGACTAAGTGAAATGTGCCATTCATTAAACATCAACAGCGTTCTGATTGGCAGCGCAGAATGAAATGAATATAGTTTTTAATCATATAAGATCAAGTGTATTGCCAACATGCACTGTCTTGATAGTGTTTGTCTGGAGGGCACTTATGTAGTTTTATATAACAATTTGGCTTGGACAGTGCTTTTTTTCTTATACCTCCCAGTTCATTATCCAGCCTTATACCACGATTTCTTGGTTACTCAGTGTTTTTTGGTGGCTATTCCCATACACATATCTGTCGATATTGCACACCCTATAGGCTGTAACATCAATTTTGTAAGGCGTGCGGTTATCCATTGATAACCTGCACCCTGTGCGCTTATCCAGGATAACCGCACGCCTCTCATGTCCTTCCATGTCATATGTTACATGTTAAAACCAACAGACTATTTCATTGCCATGGTGGGGGTCTAACCTGCAATCTCAGGTTCTTAATCCAACTCCCTATGCATTGCGCCACAGGGATTGACGAGAAGTGCTCGGTTCGAACCACGTCTGGATATGATACAAAGCCATGTGCGCTGTCGCTGTCCACTGCGGGGGGAGGAGGTGTATTATACACAAACATAACAGTGAGACGCATTCAAAGCTTTAGCTGTCTGCTGCCGGGCGACGAGGTGTATTCTACACAAACATAACCGCAAAACGCATTCAAAGCTTTAGCTGTCCGCTGCCGGGCGACGAGGTGTATCATACACATAAACAAACAAAACAGCGAGACACATCATTTTTCGCCGTGTGCGCTGTCGCTGTCCGCTGCCAGGCGCAGAAAGAGGAGACACGGTGGCCTAGCGGTTAGCGCCTTGCGCTCAGCCGTGAGAGGTCCGCGGATCGCGTCCCGGTCTGGGTGCATGTTTTTTTCGCTGTTTGCGCTGTCACTGTCCACTGCCGGGCGACGAGGTGTATTATACACAAACATAACAGCGAGACGCGTCTTTTTTTCGCCTTGTGTGCTGTCGCTGTCCGCTGCCGGGCGACAAGGTGTATTATACACAAACATAACAGCGAGACGCATTCAAAGCTTTAGCTGTCCGCTGCCGGGCACCGAGGTGTATGTACCGATCGTGTACAAACACTATTTTTCGCCGTGTGCCGCTGCCAAGCCTAGCCGAGACCGGGGCTGTCGCTGTCCGCTGCCGGGTGCAGAGGTATGTACCTGTGTACACACAATGGCTGGCATCGAGTCCCGGGGAGGGGGAATAATTTTTGTTATACAATCGTGTGTGTTGGCAAAGGCTAATAACACTCGGCCTATGGCCTCGTGTCATTATTAAGCTAATAGATCATGGATGTTGGAGCCCTAGGGGAGTCTATGCTGGATATACCCGAGCCGCGGAGCGCCGAGGGTATATCCAGCATAGACTCCCCGTGGGCTCCAACATCCATGAACTAATAGGTTTATACCACCATTTCCTCCATTTTGTATCAATTTCTTACCTGAAATCCAAAGAATATAGCCAGGCGAAGACATTTTGGAAGTGCTAGCGACACGGCCCGGGTCCGCTCTGCGCGAAGCCATTGTTTTTGTTCCTTGCCGCTGTGTATACAGTCACTTTTCATATCGAATCCAACCATGACACGTTTTCAAATTAAAACATACATATCCTTAGACAGTCTAGATGATCCCTCCATACGTATTATGTCCAATATATTCAAAATAAAGGAGAATCCATTGATTTTTCCATCGTAAGCGAGTCGCGGTCCGGCCATTCCCACCCGCCTCCTTGTCCGGCGAAAGTGTGTCAGTGGCCTGGATGTAGATATAGGTCAACTGCTCGTCGTACAAGAAAGACTCCGAAACAATGGCTTCGCGCAGAGCGGCCACGGGAAAATCAATGGATTCTTATTTATATCGAAGAAAATGGAGAAAATTAGCACGCATTCCTCTTCTATGGATCGAAAACTTCTTGGGATTTCAATATTATAACATGTCATGGTTGGATTTCATACGAAAACTGACTGGAAACATAGCAGGTTAGAACTTATTTATTTTTGCATTGGATCTCATCACCGTTCAGTGTAGCGCAATGGCTAAGGCCTTCGCCTACCACCACTGCGGCCAGGGTTCAATTCTCATACGAGTTGGCATGATTTTTCACCATGGAAAATGGCTAAATTAACTTTGTAAAGCTGCCATAATTTCCAAAAATATTCTAAGTCCAACTTGACCCCGAAAAAGTATATACCAAAAATTCTAAAAACGCACATGGGTGGTATATGCAGAATATACCACGTATATATCGGATATAAAACCACCGGAAGTTCCGAAATCATGGTATAACCTTCACTAACACACACTCGTCATGAGTTATCCATTGGTTACTTGTTCAATAACGCACTCTGAGACCTTTTGTTCATCTTCAAGAAGGTGCTGGTTTCAACCTGGACATGTTAATAAATTGGCAAAGCATACTACGTCAACTATGCCATTGATTTCCTATTAAAACTGTTAAAGGGTTCAATGAGTAATCGATCCTAGGCCGCTGTGGCAGGAGATGAGCTCGCTGTCCACTATACCAAGCCGACCAGTGGTAGAAACCAATGCACATGAAGGATATGAAAAGGTTTTCCAACATACCTGATGTTTACACACCTCGTTAGCATAGAATTCAATGGTGCCACGTGAAGTTACTAACAGGGAAACATCCTAAAGTATCCCAGATGAAGATGCCATGCCTAATTTCTCCATTTTGTTCTAAATAAATAAGAATCGATTGATTTTCCCTAGCGATACGGGTCGGTACCCAGCCGGTCTGGCTGTTCTTTCTTCGACGCGTATTTGACCTAGCCCAAAGTATGTGAGGTACATCCAGGCAACAAGACGAAATGGCCGTGTGCATTGGATATGAGGTAAGAAATTGATACAAAATGGAGACAAATGTTAGATAAATGCCTTAATCAAGTTATGAGACAGCACTTGTGGGTCTATGGTTCAATATTCCACTCCCCGCTGCACAGGTCATGGAATATTGAACCATAGACCCACAAGTGCTGTCTCATAACATTGATAAAACGCTACATAACATCACATTTTGGTAGGGCAGCCGAATCATAGAAAGCACTATTTCTTACTATATTGAAGTACTCCACAAGAATACTGAACGTTGGCACCCTACAAAACTATTAAGGATCATTACTAAATTTTTGCAATTCTCTGTTTCACAAAAATAGAAATGGCTATTTTACCTATAAGGGCGCTTGGTAGTTCGTGATGAATGGAATTCCAACCTTATTAATTACCTATGTGCTGGGTAATTCGCAACATTTTACAGATGAAAGTGGCAGGTTGCACCTTAGATTTCTCGTTGGAAATCAAATCATTCATATTCAGCATGGAGCCCAATCAAATTACTGCTTGTAGAGTCTGGGAAATGGTTGGTCTGATACCTTCATCATTGGCTGAGTAGAGGGAAAGCGTGAGAGGGATGAGAACTTCCTTGTAAAGGGGAATATCATGAATATTCCAAAAGGGCTCACTTAATTCTGAAATACATTTTCAAACTTTTATCAGAGTTGATGAAGGATGTTCCCAAGATTCTATAGAGTGACGAATATATAAGTAAGCATTGTTGATATGACTGTAGTAAACATGACCTATCACTGCAATCAACAGCAGGGAAATAATAAATTGAATGGCCAGCACTATGGCTGGTTTCTCATGGATAAAGCCTAACAAGAGGCTGCATTTCTTGCTTAACATGTAACACTCCTAAATCATAACAGGCCCGCTTTGTGTTTGAATAACACTATAGCTCGATGCAGCAAGTTGGGAGCCTAAAACTTAGTTTTTCCTGAATTTTCACTAAGAAATGCTGTAGTTTAGCCAAAGATATCCGATTTACACAATATTTGCAGCAAATGAAAGATTAAACTCATTGCTTTCAGGCCAGGGTAGATGATATTACATTAATATAATGCACAGTTTACCACTGAAGTACAAGTTTAAAAAAATTGTTGTTTTTCAAAGTTTGACCCTATATATTTTGTGAAGAAATATTCTAACCATCTGTTTTTCATAGATAGTGTATAGTACTGATCGACCCATCAAGTTTATAAATGAGTATGCTTGTATTCCTTACCTCTATGGTGGCTCATTACACTATGGGAGAGATGTGATTTTTGTTAGTTTTAGCAAAACTTCTGCTTGGTTTTTGATGTGGGACCACATAGATCACCATATATATGGACAAGTGATCACCCACTGATACCAGAATTATCCATTTTTATGTTCTATTTGATCATCTTTAAAGGCATGTGAAATATCTAAGTGATACAATAAGTGTGAG
Source organism: Acholoe squamosa (assembly GCA_949317995.1). Classification (NCBI taxonomy): domain Eukaryota; kingdom Metazoa; phylum Annelida; class Polychaeta; order Phyllodocida; family Polynoidae; genus Acholoe; species Acholoe squamosa. The sequence continues at coordinate 19,255,456 of OX439043.1, read as the reverse complement.
AATTATTAGGCACATTTTATGATTCTAGTCTTTGGTGCCGACAGTGCTTTTGATGCTATTTACAGCTAAATAGCTCGATAGTGCATCATAATAGGCCACACATGCCTAATATGGGGTTCTAATAGCATTCCAATATGGTTTTCAATGAATCATCAGGTCAACACAGCAAATGATGATTGAATTTAATAGAAACAAAAGGGTTTTGCACCATGAACCTGTTCACATTGTTCAGGTCTTCAGATATTCTTATCTTGAAAATGATGAAGACATTTATGAGCATGGTGCTTTTTCAGCCCGTATGGGACCTACAGAGGGCATTTTGCCTAGTCTGACATGTATTATGAGGGAATAATGCATAGCAAATGATTTAATTTCATATTTTGTTATGATTTTTGAGATGGAATCATACACAAGACTTGTCTTCTGCAGCACATGCAAAAATGTCCACTGAATGAAGGCATTTTACATGCACAGCTGCCTCCAAAACTGGAAAACACTCAGATTCCTAACTTGCTGTATCGAACTAATACTAGTTTGCAGACATAAAGTGCTTAGTCATCAAATTTAATGAGAACTTAGACCAAAAGTCTGGGATTATTAAGTATAAGTGACTTTATACATACATGTTGTACTTGATGATGCACATGCAGCGCTGCTTCAGCCTTAGCCAGTAATGCTTATGTTCTCAAAACAGAAGCAGGTTACCAAAAGAAAGTGTGCGTTTTATTTTATTGGTGCTTATGCACTGATAAAAACAGGCATGGCATTTTTATTTAGTATGAAAAAGTGTCCTACATCAATTGATGGTACCTCTGAAGACCATGGCAAGCCACATTATGGCAAACCAATTGGATAAACTTCTCTAAAACCCGGTTTTTGCTACCTAAACCCAGGTTTTTTTCATCCAAAGTTTTATAGTTATATGAGACGTACCTCTCTCCTAAGTTTAGGTAGAATTGTAGTTATTCCGAGGGAACCCGTGGGGTTCAGGGGAATAGATGTTGCTCTTCACAAAATTCACACCATTTCTTGACATACACCCTCACCTATGCATATAGTTGCGTCAAAGTTGCCGGCACACTTTTCTAGAGCTATGTTCTTTTCCCTCTCGAGACGTTTCATATGGGCAGGCACATATTGCACCCCCCATGAGTTAGAGGTCATAAGACCTACTATACCTGCTACCTGTCGAATGGTCGGCGTTTGTACGGATAACACCTCTGCTACCACCCTGTTGAATTTATCAATTTTATCCCTGGTATGGGTAACTGTCATGGTCAGTGAATGCCGGCCTCGGTTGTGCCCCACAAATTTTCACTAAACTCTGCACCCCAAATTAATTTTAAAGGCCCTTCAAGGGCAGAATCTTACACTTTCTGACAACAAGACCCGTATATGTAATATTATTATCTCTGTTTAATCAGTTTTTAATTGATCCGACTAAATTTACCTGTAGAAGATCTGTAGAGGACCATCTGGTTTAAATATGCAACTGTTATATACCAAATGAAAACTCTTGATGAGCTGTAAATGAATGTGCCAATAACTAAACATTTTGGGTCAAATATGGAAAATTTTGCTGTGGAATTGTGCAGTAAGCTCTCTTTCTATGTCCCTTGAGATCCTCTGAGTTGTTTACAAATGAACCAGGATGTGTGTCATTACCACCGGTCAGGCGGAAGTTACTCTCTGTCCCAGCATTGATTTTATCGCGAAAGTGTGACTCTTGTTTACCCTACCCAAGATCACCCCAATACAGCAAAACTTGGGCAATTTCATTTCTTATTTTGATATTATAACATCCTGATGTACTGTTTAACCTTGGTTGGGTAGATTAATTATAGTTTACAACAGTAGTTTGTGACATATGGAGGTAAATGTCTAGTAAATATGGGTCACACTGGTGGAGTTGAAAAATACTTCGAAACCTTTGGCAAAAAGGGGTTCGTTGGTATGGCTAATTTCTTTGCTGGCGAATATAACTCTATGGGGACCCTGTTGATTGTGGCTACTTAGAAGAATACAGCTAGTATTCTAGCAGGCTAGCCAATGTGCTTTTATGATGGGCTTTTTTCATGACAAGCCACTGCATGAACAATTTACGAGCCCCATCAACTCGAAATGACATTGAAATGTCAGATAAGACCCTCTCTTAAGGGAAACAAATATTTTAGAGTGTTCTAGGACTGCTTCATAAGGCCTTGCTTAACCCATGATATGGAGGAAAAGACCAAAAAAGGCCATTTTCTGGCCAATTTTCACCCTCGAAGATCAATATCTCACAAAATATAAGGCTGATATATACTCAAATTTGGCATTTTGTAAAAGCCCCAGATGTTTTCTCTCAGATATAACTAAAATAAGGAAAAATGGTGCTCCAAATCTTTACTGTAGCTCCCAGGGGCCAATAAGACCCAATAACATCATCGCCCACTGAATCAGCCCAGATGGAATGTTGCAAGAGTGACCTAATAAGATATCGCTGGTTGTGATTGATGAAATATAAAATCATAGTAGCTTCCTATTTTTCTGCTTGAGCCTTAAAACTGAGTTTAAAGCATGGGGTAGTTTTTTGGGTTTATGCAGGGCTATTGCCTAGATAGATCAAACTCAAATACAGTTGTGATTTCATGACAGCTCATTTAGACAGAATAGGGGGTATTATTCCCAGACAGTAAGAAAAACCCTGCTGATTTAGAATTTGAACTCCTTTAAGAAGATAAGATATATGTCTACAGGGCACTGAGGAAGGACTTGTCTAAAGAGGATATGTATACTACTATTTTTGGCCACCTGGAAATAATTATACCAAAAATATGATAAATTAATTTTTTTTATCGTGAATCGACTGGTGCTATTGAAATCTGTCAAACTTTACTTTATAATATTCCAATTTTCATTTCCAGCTTTCTATAGGACTGCATGGGTTTCACATCATAGTGAATACAGTCCATGGCCATTTATACCCGTACACTGGGTAGTGCCATGTGCTGTCTCGACATCAAACCCTGGCCATGTCAATAAGGCCACAGCAGTACATCGAAGCCAGAGGTCAGACCATTTGTCACTCATTCAGCTGCAACTCACACCTGCGGAAGCCGGATATAGACAGTTTTGTATGAATGCTGATGAGGATACCCATGTAAGACTGGCATTTTGTGACTGCTTAGAAAGGCCCTCTTGCTAGCACCAAATAACAAAGAGAATTTTTTTCTGATGCAATGAAACTAGATTATAACAAACTTGTAAATATTATATATGTTACAACATGATAATTGCTCACAGCAAACAGTCATATGTATGTTTAAAGAGTATCATTACTAGGTATCATTTCTGTAAAAATCCAACCTTGTTACAGTGAAAAATGACTGTTTAGGCCTGGCATTAAGTGTCCTTGAAATCAAGTATTAGGCCTAATGTAGTATCAGGGTAACATCAGAAATGGTTTTATAGAAAAACTAATGCAATTTTCCATATATATATATATATATATATATATATATATATATATATATATATATATATATATATATGTATATATATATATATATATATCTTTAACCCTTTGTTGCCCAGAATTATTTGGAGATTTTACATTATTTCACAATTGTATCACTTAGTTGATAGGGCCATGTGTTATTTTGATCTGCTTTTGATTTGGGCGCTGCATTACATTTGCTGAACAGGCCTACTCATAACTCAGTTAAGACTTCCAGTTAAGGACATGGAACTTATTGGTCAGGCCGGTAACCATAGATATCAAAACATTTCATTTGTTGTTATCTGGGTGTATTTGGTCTATGTTGTATTACATATACCCCCTTCCATATTCCCTTCAGTTCTGAAACATCACAGCATATCTAAATCTGATTCTGCCTATATGTTTGCTGCCACTCAGGAAACATTATGTGCCAGTGACAATGTATGGATTCTCTATGGATATGAAGTAATCTTTTAGAATCTAATGAGAGTATGGGACATAGGATATATATGATCCAGCATAACATTGGTGTCATGCCAGGACTTAGTTGGAGGGATGCCTCTAATGAATAATATGACATCTCATTTGGACTCCCTATGTTTGGTATAATAGAGATCAAGCAAAATGGATGGTTGCATTGTAATTGGGGGAGGGGGTCTAACTTTGCAGATTGGACCAGTAGAAGTATCTGGATGACAATTTCTTTCAATACATATGCATTTAAGCCCAAAACCGTGAGCGCCTGGGCACCTAAGGGTTAAGATTATTGTGCAATAGGTTCAGCATCAAAGTTATATGACATCCATTAGTATTTTGTGCGAAACGGTCAGCATGGTGTATCAATACTGAGCCCATAGAGATAAGACACTGCCAGAAACCTTGATGACCAAGGTTTCTGGCTGTCAAGGTCTAGACCTGCTCAAGATGTAGTTGAGAAAAAAGGGAGCTTTTCTGGGTCTCCTTTTCAAAGTATATTTTTGTAATTCTGCATCTATTTCCACCAGTTCAAAACCTAAATGGTCTGGAACCTATATATATATATATATATATATATATATATATATATATATATATATATATTCAGAAACTTTTCATGGTCTGACTTGCAAAACTTCTATGTGACATAGATTTAGAATACATTGGTGCATTCTAAAGTCACATAAGGACCCTCTGTCCTTAAATGATGTAAAGAGCCATTAGGGACGAGGTTTGGAGGTGGTGGGAATAGAAGTGCAGCACTTTACCTGCACTGTTCTAATCACTTAAGCTGCTCTTCATCCAATCACCTTCCCTCTCACTAATGCCCTACTCCTCGTACAAGGCTTCAGCAGAATGCCCCAAGGTACAGAATACCTGTCACAATCTCTTCTGCCTGAGTTGAAGAGTTGATAGCACCCATTTTCAAATTGAACATCACTCCTGAGTCTCAGCTGTACACGTTATATATGGAGTTTCTTTGCATGGCATGTCTATGGTAAATAAATATTCCTGACACAAGCAATCCTGCAAAATTAATAGCATTCTTTTACAAAACTACATTTATTTGTATGTGAAAATAAGAAAAACACCTTGTCTATATCCTCTTCTAGAATGACAGCTTGGGCGCATCAAATTGACTTCGTTATCATCTTATGATGTCACGGCAAGGTTAATCAAATTCTTTGGTTAATCACTTTTTGACCCGAATCAGTCACCTTTCATATGCATGGTTATACCCATGTACATACTGTAAGGTCCTCTCCATAATGAAACTATCCATATATACATAAAATACAATTAGCTTTTTACTATAATATTTTGTCTCCAGTTAAACTACCTACCCTTTCATACAGGACTTGTCCTCTGTTCTGTCATAGTCACCAGGGAATGTGGAGAGAACTGAAGTGTCTCTTTGATTTCATGTCAGCAACTAGTATGAAACTATAATTGATGGGTGGTAGGCTGTCAACGAATCCTTTGTTGCTAAGAATGATCACTCCACGATGATTATTTGGCTTTGAAAATAAAAGTGGTGCAGGATCTGATAAAATCCTGTGGTATAAACGCCTGTGAACCTGGTACAAGATTGTTTTGGTTTGGTTAAGGTATCTGTGTGCCCCACTTCTGATTTATATTCTTGCTAAAACACACGTCAAGCTCCGCAACACCATCATGACACTAATCCAAAATAATTTGTTTCTGCATTCTGTTAGTGTATTTAGAAGTAACATCTTTGGAGAAACTTCTGAAGAAGTAGTTTTGATCGTATGACAAATATAAAGTAAGCAAAAACACCATTTGTTATAGATCTGGTACTTCTAGTTACATGGGTACAGTGGCTTACCCTACACATTACAGAAACCTTGAAGAGGAAGGTCAACTGGTGCAGAAATAGCTTAATCCTCGAGGGCCAAAGGAATTTAGATTGGTGGGCATTTCATTATAGGTCAAATAAACATTTCTTTTCTGTAGGTTTCGGTTTGATATGAAAAACTGAGGATAAAAATTGTTTGATCAGGGTATTTAGGCAGTTGGGCAAATAAACAACTGCCATGCTATGTGCAAAAATAACCTATGTGCCATAAGAAAGGCTGTTCTCTTAATAGAGAAAAGGAAAACATCATGGCAACTGAACATGCCATAGTGGGGGTTCACATGAATTCATTCATGTATCAGGCAAACTGGCTAAGCAAGAATGCAGTGACTGAACCTTCAAAAGTGTTAGACATTCAGATAAAAGAGCTTGGCTTCAACATGGCGGTGCAAGGTGATCTTTGGGAGATTTTAGGGGGGTTAAATTTAGAGGAGACTTCCAAGATGATTTGGGTGTCTATGTCATGAGCAATGAAATGCTTGAAAGGTATGGATCTGGTAAACCAGACCTTTTGTTTCCTTTATGGAAAAACATACAGGAATTAATATAGCCCGCAAAATTATGGCCCCAAGCCATCCACAGATTTTTCTGGACTAAAAATCTTCGCAACTTCTCAAGGGTGAGAGTCGTTGCATTTGCCTATGTAAAGGAATTACCAGTGCATATGTTGTTGCATTGGGGGATAATAACTGAAATGTGGTCGGGTACAGACTATCCATCATACCGCCTTGCAGCCAGGCTGTATCATATAATTGAGCACCAAGGAGGTTGGTACAAACTGTGGGTATGGAACATGGACAATAATCGCTGTGAATGGCTAGATTGAATCCCTAGGATATATTACTAAGTATGTATTCATTTCTAATTAATTTTGTTTTTAGAGTGCAGTCTTGTGTTTATATAAAAAAAATCAAAATGTAACACTTGTTATTGCCATAGAACAGAAGGGGACGGTAAGAGAAAGGCCTTCCATGAACCCAGTAGTATAGGGGTAGGGTGAGGGTTTCGAGGGAGAGGGGAGGGGCATGGAGGAGGCGGGGTGTCTAGGCCACAATGAGCGGACTGCTGGTGCATTCAAAGTAGAACCACATTATATAGAGTGCACTTTAAAGGAAGGGAAGGTACCTTGTAAGGGGGAAGGAGTGTAAAATGGGGTGTCATAAGGCACTATGGGAAGGGGCGGAGCATGGCAGCACATGTGTGGGAGCTAAGTATGTTAATGTGAAGGAAAAGGGAAGGAGGGACAGTGCCCATAAAAGATTTCTGGTTATGGAGTAGAGGAGGGCGGAAAATGATTGACACTCTAAACATTTTAGGTATGGCACATAAAAATGGTGATTTCTCAGAGAAGGGATCCAGTTGTGTGTAAGATTTGGCCTAAGATTTATCTGGAGTACATAGCATCAGTGATATGTGGAGAGGTGCAGAGGAACGGGAGGATATCCCTCTGGAGTTAGACCAGGAGGACCCACCCCCACAATATCAGGATCAGGATGTGGACCTTCGCCGTAAAAGGGAAGTGTACTCTATAAGTAGTTGGGCCAAGAAAATTAAACCTGAATATGGCTTGTTCTCACCAATGTGATGCAATTACGTTGGGGAGGTTTCTGACCATTTCTAACCGAGGTTTCTGACTGAGGTTTCTGACAGGCAGTTACAGAGAGTTAATTTAGCCTCCAGTTTGAAATTGGTCACAGAAAGGTACTGTTTTTTCACTTTCCCCATGTTCCTTATGGTCCTGGGGACCCTTCTCTGTGTTTTTTGTTCCTTTCTAGACCGGGGAGGTTGCTGACCGGCAGTTATAAAAACATCTATTGACCTGTAGTTTGAATTCCATCACAGAAAGGCATAGTTTTTTAACTCAATATAGGATTGATCCTCTCCTGGCTCTATTTTAGAATGACAATTTTTTTGCCATCCCTTATATTTATGGCACAATTGGCCATCTCTTCTCCGGTCAGAAAGCTTCACATAATGAAGGTTTCTGACCAGGGAGGTTTCTGATTGATGTCTTGATAAAGAATACAGTGCTAGTACGCAACTTATCTTGATTTTCAGCCTTCCCTCACTTCCCCTTAGATGGACATATTTCTATCCCTACTGGTTTTCTTTACTTATTTGCCCACTCTTCTTTGTTTTAAGGGGAAGCCACTTCTTCAAGAAGTTCTCTGACCTGATGGAGGTTTCTGACCGGGGAGGTTTCTGACCGACAGTTATAAAAACATAAGTTGACCTGTAGTTTGAATTCCAGCACAGAAAGGTATAGTTTTTTCAGTCAATATAGAATTTATCCTATCCTGACTTTATATTGAATTGATAAATTTCTTGCCACCCCATATATTCGTGCCACAATTGGCCATATGTTTTTCACGGTCAGAAACTTCGGTCAGAAACCTTGGTCAGAAACCTCCCCGGTCAGAAACCTTGGTCAGAAACCTCCCTGGTCAGAAACCTCGGTCAGAAACCTACCCTAACATAATTGCATCAATCTGGTAAGACAGAGCCATATGTGACAGATATCGGGGTAGAAGATTTAGTCAACCCCTATAATAGATTTACTCTTTTAGACTTTTCAAATCAGAACGTTTTAGAGTTTTTGGGGGTTAACAGACTCTTAGCTACCAAAATGTTATGTGAAGTTCCAAATTATAGTAAGACCTGCAAGCTTAATGTCAGAGAGTCAGCCATAGATGGTTACTCCTGGAGGTGTAGTCCCAGTGGGGTCCATGAGCACTCTATAAGAAAGCATTCTTTGTTTGCCAACTCCTACCTCCTACTGCAAGATCTTCTATTGATTATGGAATATCCCCTTTCCTGTGTTCCCCACGTCGAAGCACCTCAGTTAAGTAAGGCTACTGATAAAAATGTAAAAAAACTTGATGTGAAATATTTAAAGATATTTTTCCATGTTATGATATCTTCATGTATTTACCCTATATATAAAAAGGCATTGGTTCGTCGCTGCTTCCAATCCCATTGAAATAGGCTTGAATGCTTGCCAGGAACAGATAAACCAAAAGAGGCTAGATAATAGTATGTAATTTTTTCAAAGTTAACTCGATTTTATTTAGAATATCAAGAATTTTAATATTTTGAGGTACACCTATTCAATAAAACTTCTTCTTATCAAATAAATCATAGGATTCAGGAGCAAATAAAAAGAAACAGCATTTACACAATGCCACTAAATCATCATAGCTATTTTTTTTCTTCAATTTCCGCCATTTTGGATATCGATCCGAAGAGATCAGGGCCCGCCCTGGTGTAAATAATGGATGAAACTGTAAATCAATTGTAAATCCGGATCACCCATACTAAGGGCTTTAATTTGATAGGTCATACATTAAAATCAGACTATTATTTCCAGAGAATTTACAGAAAAAGTAACCTCCGAGAGAATCTGCTGGGAGAGTGCAAAAGTGTTTAAAGTTGCTATGAGATCGGTTGCTAAGATAAGCGCTGCTAAGATAAGAGCTTCTGGGGTAAGACACAAGGGGGCAGCATGCAAGTACATGTATTTGATTTTGGCTGTGGGGGGGGGGGGTAGGACCATACCATTATCAAAGGCTTTGTCCCCACTATCTAGTGGCAAAGCCACTAGTTTTTTTAAATAACTCATTTTCCTGTAATATAGATATTTTCTGTGTTTTAAGTGCCTTATTTTTCTGCACCTTAACTATGTTTATATCTTATTCAGTTTATTGTTTTTATTTCTTTAAAAAACCTTTTTTTCAGGAGGTGGTGTAAGCACATCTTTTCCTTGATTTTTTTAAAGGAGGACCTGAAAAAACCATCACCCCCTAAGCCTAACCATCCTCCTGCTTCTCCTGCACTGAAAATACACCGCACAGACTCATGAAGAGGACTTGTCAGTTATGGCCAAAGAACTGCTTCTACGATCCCAAGACATTGTGTATGAAGAGAAGAAACTGGAAAACACTTCAAACCCTAGTCCTTCTCCCAGTGGAAGTATGTTGTTACCTAGCACAAACAGCAAGTGTAGAGTCAAGAGAATCACACAAACTATACAGTCTTCTCCAGGTTCTCGAGATGAGGTAAATGCAAGCCAACTTCTTCTCAGTGAAGCTACTCTAGACTCATTCTCAAATAAACTTGTCACATACCCTACATTAGGTAGTACCGTTCACTTCAGTACAGGCCAGTTCAACTCCCTCTTCTGGTTGTTCTTTTGGCTTTCTGTCTGACATACTCATACAAGTCACCAGCACTCCCCCATTTCCCTTCTGACATGGAACTGCCAATGGAGGTGCCTTTAGACACTTCATCTCCTATACTAGCTACTGAAAGTCAATGTTCTTTTGCAGGAGAGGAGGTGCAAGAAGGACATGAGTTGGACTTAATATCCATTCCTTGTTCCCACTTACAAGAAACAAAGGCCCTAACAAAACCCAAAAGAGGAAAAGAGCATTTTCTCAATTGACTGATGAACAGAAAATGATTCTTTTCTCAGAGTCTGACAATTCATCTCAAAATGTTCCTATGTGTAATACATCATACATATATTTAACTTGAAGATTATATTATAAATTCTTCCTTAAAAAATTGCACTTTTATCTGTATGTCTTTTAAGGTGTCAGAGGAAAGGTGTGAGGAAGATGGGGCCGAGGACCCTATGCAGTTTTATCATGAGATGAACGCTTATGGGCTTAAAGTTGCCAGTCTACAAGAAGTCTAGGCAGAAATCTTAAGAAGGGACCTCTCCAATTTTTTGTGGTTCTGGGTGTATGGTGGAAGGCACGGACTTAAATTCCATTCCTGTTTCCAGTGACTCTGACACTGAAATCAGGGCACCTTTGATGAGGCCTTGTTTGTCTGCCAGAAGGTTGCACTTAAACAGACTGTCTCTGTCAAAAAGTAATGAATCAAGTATGAAATGCCAAGTCGCATGTCATTTTCCCTCTTGTGGTTGTGTAAGCAAGACTGGTTCTAAAGTGTCGAAAATAACCACTGTAAGTAGAAACACTCAAGGTGAAAAAGATATAGAGTGCACTGTCCCCCAAGAATCTCGGTCCAACACTTCAAGGCATTCTACCAAAGAAATCATAACTATTCATTCTGTCCAAAAGTTGCCTGATGGTAAAGTTGTGCATACTATAACAAAAATGGTTACCTCAGAAAAAAAAATATCCAAGAAATCTGTTTTAGGGTCCAGTCAGTTTATTTTAGGAAAGTGTGTGCATGTTGTTTCAATTAGTGCGAGCCAAGCATTGAGGAAGAGTTGTGGAGTGTAAACAATAAGATGAAAGGGAAAATAAGGATAAGGGGAAAAAAGGTTTTTAAATTTTGGTACCTTCGAGCATATCAGAGACAAGAAACAATATCCCGACTATATAGGGTTCATCTATAGGCCCATCTATATTTAGTGTGATACTGTGTTTATGAAAGATTCTATGCATTTTAAATCAGAAAAAGATTTTTAAGTATTAAATAATAGAGGAAATTATGTTAAGGCGGAATATGGTGTCTTAAGTATGGAGCCCTCAAGCTATATGCAATATATAGTCAATGTATAGCCTCTGTTTAATTAGAGAGAATATGTGTGACCGAGAGAATATGTGTGACTTTAATCTATAAAAAGACTTTAAAGTGAATAAAAGAGGCCATGTTAATTCAAGGGTGAATACAGAGTTTTAAGTATTGTGCCTTCTAGTTTATTTTAGAGACAAGGGACAATGTATGGATAACGTGTAGTCCCTTCTGTACTTAGTGTCATTTAGTGTTTCCGAAATATTTGTTGCACTTTAAATCAGAACAAGTCATTCTCTGTCCACATGTAAGTTATTGGACATTTATATTTAAGATATCATATAAACGACATTGCATGAAGATGTGAAATAAAGTATTGAGTTGAATCAAAGTGTGAAATCTCCTTTGTGATTACCTAGTTATAAAGAAATACAAAAGAGGGAGCCACTTAATATATTTAAGAGAGCACATAAAACCAATACAATAATGTTATAAATTCCATTTACTTCTTTTATGTTCCACTTTTTCTTAGTTTAAAGGGCTGTTGTATCTGGTTTTGGTGAAAGGAGGGGGTTAAAGCAAACGATAGCCGTAGATACCATCATTTATGTTGGTATGACATGAAATCTTTGGGAATGATAATGACTGACAACATTGCCAGTGTCATGCAACATGCTCCTTTACAGTGGCAACCATTAACATGTTCCCTCAATGAGCGCAAACGAAATGGCTATGGGAGAGAGTCAAAATTTTGAAGAATGCCCTTGTCAATGCAAAATCCATTAGTTTAGCTGGTAAATGAGAAAATTGAATTAATTATTATTAATTAATTATCACCATTGGTATTACTGGTGTTTTCTGATAAGCAGAAGACTACTATTCAGGTTTTCATTTCTATAGTTAATCTGTGTTATTCATTCAATTACAATTATAATTTCCAAAGTCAGCCAAGACTTCATTTTCTGATTACCCTTAGATTTGGAGACCCAACCAATCAGTTAATCAGATTAGTATTTTTCTTTGTTTGAGTGGTCAGATAATATCTCGATTTGTGCTTGATGCTAAATAGTTCCCCTCTTCTCCGCTGCCTCTGAGATGCCTACATGCATGTACACTCAATTTCAAAGTGAAAGTATTTGGAAGTCATCAGGCACATTCCAAGTTAAGTCTATCTTTTGGGGGTCGTTTTTGAAGGCACAGCATGACACATTGCTAGAGAAAATATGGTACTTCACGTTACCCACCCAAATGGAGAGTAATGATAAAGCCATAGGTTATATATCACCATCCACCGTCTTTTCATCAGCTTTTATTTGGTACCACTAATGATTTTGTATATCATTTATTAACCCTTTAAGGGCAGAGCAAAAATTGTTGCCCTGGCCATGGGGACGGCCTCTGAAAAAAGTATAGTTCCTAGAGGACGAGCCTATTTTCAATTCCTATACTAATCCTATATAACTGGCGTCGACTATAGTCAATGCTAGGCCTGCCATGGTGTCGACTATAGTCGATACTAGGCCTACCATGGTGTTGACTATAGTCGATGCTAGCCCTCAATGGGTTAATCATTTTAGAAGCATTTACATGAGAAATAGTGTGATTTTTATAAAGTATAATTAAATGTTCAGAAATGACCATATCAAAAAGCTGCAATAAAGTTATTCAAATGTTTCACTTGACACTCTAATATTTTTTTTCAGGTTAATTAAACTGAATTAAAGTTGTTTGACAAATATTTCATGCATTGAATGATTGTTTGTGCCATTAATTAATCGTTTGGAAATCCTTAAACAAGAAAAATGTGGCAAGGACCACGGATTGGAGTTGCCACTTCATCACTAGCCACTGCGGGTGACGTCACTGAGACAGCATGACGTCACCAATGATGTCATCAGTGACATCAAAAGGAGAAAACCGAAAACATTATGGAGTTGCAACTGTCGCTACGCTCCCGGCTGCTGATGCAGCTTGCAACTCCAAAAAATCTACGTTTTTTTCAAAGCTTTGTACAGTTATGAATAACTTACAATGTATCCCTTTCCTAAATACCATAGGTCATTAGGTAGTATCACCTAGGTATATTTAGTCTACCTAAACACAAAAAAATAACTGTTGGTATTCAGATCATGTTTTTAAGTCATCATATAATTGATCGTTTGGAAATGAGCTAAAATCTGATGACATTAGAAATAAAATCATACAAAATTATCTATTTTTGACAGGCTCAAAATTCAAAACGTAGGAAGAAATTGATGATAATAATTTCACCTCTTCACATTAGTGAAGTATTACTATCAAAGATCATTTTACAATGATGCTTCAAAAATGAAAATTTGAGTTGAGGACAGACACTTTTTACTGTTTTTGCGTCTTTGAACATACATACTTCAGGTAAAATATCATATGGAAACATCTTAATGCACAAGAAAAATATCTCTAAGACTCAAGAATTTGTTAGAAATCATCTATAATATGATATAAACATTATATTGTATTTTATGAACTAAATGCACCTGAGGACATGGGAAGATAGACTTATGGTGGAATGTGCCATCTGATGCATGTCATGACGTCACAATAGACCAAATTGCTGGACTGGCTAGGCATGGACGTTGTCAACAACAGTTATTGAACAAGTGAAAGCGGGAAATCGACCATACCCTTTCATATTGAATAATAAGGCTAAGTAAGAATAAACAGACACTTATTCTTAGTGTAATATTTTAGTCAATTTTGGCATCGAACAAAATTTTTATTAAGCAAGTCAAATTCATACTGAATAATACAACAAATCTCTGATTGAAGCAGTCATTAGTACCTATAACAGTGTCTCTTTTATGAACCACTGTGGATTATGGACCAATATTACTACTTCATTCACAACGGGGTGTTTCTGAAAAGATGAATAGTGGCTTTTCATGGCAGGCACCTTCCAAAATCATGCTCTCTCCAGCCTAGACTAAATAGGTGTTTGCTCTTTGATGAATCAGATTGCCAATGATTTGGCAGATTCTTATAAGTTTTGTTATTTCCCTTTGTGTAATGGCCGTATTCCACCAAAAACTGATTTATGGCCGATAATGCATTGCCGATGCATTTCCGATGCATGGGCGACAAAATTGAGAATCAGAGACAATCGGGCCGATATCGGGTTCAGTGGAAGAGCTAAAAAAATAATCTGAAATGCATCGGAAACCATCGCCGATGGTCTCCGACAAGTTTTTTCAGACCTGATTTTTTCTATTCCGGTGAGAATCAGGAGGCCCAACTATCAGGTGGGCAATTCAAGACAGCGATACTTGGGATACTGAACCCATTGATTGATTAAATTTTTATCTCACCTCGTGCCTTCCTTACGGCCGACACTCAAGGGTGAGAGGCCCCCCAGGTTGTATCCACACCGAAGTGAGATTACCCTTGTGGCATTTTGCCTGGACCCTAGTCTTATGGGGAGGGGGGATGATGGCGACCGAATCTATGGGAAGATAGAAAGCACGCCCCTACACATTTATCGAGGCAATGGTTCTTTATCATCCGTCACTACATAGGCATAGTGAGAGATGGACAGGCCTGTTTTAAGTCATTTGTCTGCCATGACTGCCGAGAGACTTTTCAGCACAGCCTAGCCAGAGCAGGGAGGAACTCAAACGACACCTTATGGCGACGTTTGGAACCACTGTGCTCCAGCCGGGCTGGGAACCGAACCCACGACCTTACGGCCCGTGAGCAGACGCGCTACCGACTGCGCCACGCCTCCCGGCTACTGAACCCAGCAGACTATACTGCTTTATTAATTCTTGAAAGTCATAAAATGGGTGTCAGAGAACCAGCTGCTTTCTTGTAGTGCATAAGTAGTAATGTCAGAGGGTTTTCCTGAATAGTCTTTTATTGCTGACATTGTGTGTGTGTATTATTAAGTGAAAATGTGATTGAGAACAACACTGTAACATCATGCTCTAAGAATGATAGAAGATTATTAATAATAATTCCCTTTTGCAGTAGTGCTGCCACCTGGTGAGTACTACACATTACACACATAGGTCTTACGAACCCATTAAGTTCCATCGATAGCATGACATGGTAGGATCTTCGCTTGTATGATAGTTCCATACAACTGTCTTTTAATTCATGCATGCTATAGAGGGAATCTAATGGGTTTGTAAGATATTATAATCCTGGAGACTACTTAGCTCATAATTCATGCAGATTCAATCAAAACAGATAGCCCTAGTGTAAATTGTTTACCTTACACTATCATGAAATAGTAAATCACTTTCAAGGCATGCAGGGTGGTAGCTGAAGTGTGCTGGGATAAGGCTGATTCTATATTCATAATCAGGAAATACCAAGTATGTATACCAATTCTGACTGCCACGACAAGCTATTCCAGCATAATTCAGAACTAGAGTACATGTACTTAGAGGTCAAACCACCTCTCCATCAATAGAAATAGTTTGTACTTGTATTTATGTGTAAAATAAAGATCTTCTTGGCTAATTATCTCTTCCGAATGGCTACCTTAAGCTGGTGGTTAGTGGTTTCATCAGAATGGACTGTTTCAAATCTGCATAAATTGACCACACTCTGACCAGGTCTAGCAGTGTGGTGTAACCTATTCTTCCTTCCACCATCATCATATAATGAGGAAGTACACACTGTATTTACCTTGAGCTTAATCATGAAAGGCTACATTCCTTGATTTGGGGGAAGTAGCCACTGATCACTATGCAATCAAGTCGCAGAACCGGGTCAATATTATTATGGCAGCTATTCAGGAGTTCACTACCTGATATAAATTGCTGTTAATCCATAAACGGATGGGACAAGTGCATTTATTCAAAACACTTGAGATTGCTTTAGACGTACAAGCTTCTCATTTTACTGTTTCCTATCTATTGATCAAATTAGGCTGTTAGCAGAAAGGTTACCTCAAAAGAGCGTGACCTTAACCATTAATACAGAGGCACATCAATTACATTTGGATTTATTTAATATATGTAAGAGTGAGCTACAAAGGCAATTGTTGCATACAAAGGGGCCATTTAATGACATCTGCAGAATACTGTTGCTATTTGCTTAATGAAGTACTTATTCTTGGAGACCTTTACAAACGACAGGTCATTTACGTGTAGCATAGGGTTACACACTTGAATAATGAGCTTGTCTCTCAAAATTAATAGAAACCAGTTTAAAATAGGTTCCTATCCAATAAATGAAAAATGAAAATGGATGATTATGTTTAAAAATTGTTATTTTTTTCCAATAATGACTTTTTTATGCATTATGTCACAATATTTCAATACACAATTGAGTTCAATGTCTTATGCTTAGGATCGGGCTGTTAATTGGATTCAAATTTCAAACTGTCCTGGCAATAATCTGCTAACTGCTGCTACCTTCCAAATGCCAGAGCAGGCAATTCTAAAATTAGCATAGAACCTCGTTATCCACCCACCATGCAGATGTGCAATTCTGCTATTTACAACAATGATGCAATCTCGTGGTGTTAACCATGTAGCTTGTTGCGATTAAAAATCAAATCAACTCATAAATATTTACAGGTTCATCTAGTTTGTGTAGTGAGGGGCACAATTCTTAACGGAGCTTAAGTTTCTTTTTAACCATCATAGTTATAACTTGAATATTGCTTGAATGATTGATTAGATATCTTGCAGAATCATGAAATTACACAGAAAATAACAGGAAGACAAGAGGGATCTATCTAAAATAAAGACGGGTGTCTAATGCAATGACCTCCTTCACAAAAAATAGAAATAATAATCTTACACAGCATGAATAAGCCATTATTTAAAATAGATCAGTTTGAAAGCTACTTGAATAAACATCTAACAATAAATTCAGAGTTGTAATGTTACAACACGAACACTGGGTAATTTCACCTTTCACCTTAATACCTCTCATTGTATCATAGAGCCTGAGCCCAAACAGTCAAATATCAAGTTTTGCTGCACATGGAACATTAGTTAAACATGCCATTTACAGTCTTAAAGATGTCTGGGAGTATTTTATGTCGCATTGCCATTAGTCATTAGTATTGCCTTACCAGATATCGTAATAAGATTCTTTTTTTTTAAATCAGATTGGTTCACAAAAAATAATTATCCTTCTCAATAAAAATAGTCATTGCAATAGTTATTGTAAATCATAATTATTGGGACTGTCACACATTCTTCATAAACATGGGATAAGCAAGTCATAAGTAGGCCTAAGCGATGCAGTCACAACAATACAAGACAATGCTTGTAGATTCATACTTTTAGACAGAGCTGTTGGGGATGCAAGTAGTCTGATAAACCATATTGTAGAATCATGATAAACATTGATGATTTGCTGCACCTATAATATGATTAAATCGTATCATAGGTGATAAGATATTCAATCCATGATGCCTGCTGTGCCATAATCCTAATACTGGAGTAAATTGGCAAGCTGAATTGTGGGACAATAGGACATGCTATACATATAGTGCAATAGACCAGGCATGCATGTCAATGTGAGGAATGTCAATAATTTTTCATACATAAGATTATATTAGGATGATAAAGTATTGATACCCACTAGATCGGTCTAGCCTAAAAATAGAAAGATTCACTCACAGTATTGATATTTTCTGATTTTTCCTCTGTACCTCAACAAGTCTCAACTAGGATAATTATAGTCAATATTACTCCTATACAATAGATATCCTTACCATGATATTTGTAGCTGGCCCGTAACTTGGGTGAATTATGTATCAAACCCTGAAATAAACCTTCATGCCCTGCTTGACATTCCTTGAATTGGTTAGCTTCCTGACCCTGTTCCATTTTAATTTAAGAGGGATAAAAAAATAGAAATGGAAATCCAGCACTTGCTCCAGACAAGAACAGGATCTTTTTGATTAATACATTTTTATTTGGCAGCAACAGATCATTGACACATGTTTCTCATATGCCTTGGTTTTACTGTGCACAGTGAAAAAGGTCTGTACTTGGAAGACAATATTACATTCCTCAGAAGTATAGATCTACAAAAGTGGTTTCTGAAATGATTATTTGGGTTGGATATGATGTCAGAAAGGACAAAAAAAGGCATTTGGTACTTTTGTCGAGAACACGAGGTTATAATCATCTTCGAAGAAAGGGAAGTAGTATGGTGGATTTCTGCAAAGTATAAATCAAGCTCTTCATCTATCATTTGTTAGAGGGAATGTACACTTTACAAGGATAGTGTTCCATCACTTTACCCTTCCCAAGTAAAGTCCTTCACTTAAAGAGTAAAAGAATTCAGGGAGGCCAATTACCCATCAAGTCCAAGTAATCAGGCTTAATCAGAACTAATGGTTCTTGCTCCTAACCAAGCTTCACTGTACTGGTAGACATACACAACAACCTAGTTCTCTGCTAAGGTTGGCCCTAGCAACAAAACTACTCCCTATCAGGAAATTAAACCATTGATTGACTATATTTGAGACTAGATATAATTTTGAAAAGAATGTCAAAAGCATCTTGCCAATAAATGTGGGCAGATGAGGAGAAAGCGCCCTCCCCGCAGAATTTTTTGTAATTGATTTTGCCACTAGTGGAGCTACAAAGGCTAGAAATGTAAAAATAGACCAAAAATAGGTTTTACATACTTTTTTACACAGAAAAGGGTGGTTTTCTCAAAAACGTTCTATTTCCTGGCACTTTCTGTACCTTTGGGATGCAAATGGAACGTTTTGAATCCAAAACCAGGCCTAAGTAAGGGTTTTCAGAGAAATGTGTTGCCATGGCTACCAAAATCATAGAAATAGGAAAGAAATCATGTCAACTGATAGAAGGTTTCATGGAGATTCATACACTGAAAAAAGCATAAAGATACCATTTCTAGATCCAAAACTATGCCCAAATGAATGGAAAGGGATGGCCAATTTTTTAAATGATTATTTAGATTATTATGCTAATTAGATGCCTGACACAATGAATGATAGAGCTCATAGGCTTATTGATACAGTCATGTCGTTCCATTTTCGTGAAGCAATATCTCCAAGACTCAAAGGGCTATCTACAAGTGTTATACCTCATTTTAAAGCTGATGACATCAATTTCAAATTTCATATTTAACCTCAGAGGACCATTACCCCTCATCTGTCCACATTAATGATGAATATATATATTCATCATTTATGGGCAAGAAGCTTATATGTGGATAAACTAAATTGTTTTCAGATGCTCACACTAGGAATAAAGATGCAGGTCATTGCAATAATAATAAGGGGTCCATACAGTGAGTGGCATGGTAGATCTCTGCCTTCAGCACGGGCCTTAGAGAGGTCAGCAGGTCTCACATAAAGGGCCACCCTTTGGTGTCAGTGATGTAGTTATGTCACGTCCTGTCTTGTGATCAGCTTACGTCCGGCATGAGGGCTCTCATAGACATGTATGGCTGGCACTGATTCAAGGTGGTACCACACCCTTGGAGGTTGGGAAATCTAGACTTCAGGGCTGTAAGTGAGAAGGCTTAAGCTTGGCATGTGTTTGTGAATATCTGGATTATTCTATCTGCAGAGGCAGTTCGGTATAACAGGCTTTTGGGCATTTTGTAAATATCCCTATTTTACTATTCATATGAATTTACCTTGCTGCTTACAAAAATGGGAATATCTCTGAAACTATTTATAAAAAAAACATGAAATTCCTCAGATAAATCAAGTATGTGTGTTCTTGATGGTCATGCACACTTACAACCAATACCTCGAGTAAATGGCACACATTGGAGTAAAATACCTTATGTGTGCTAAAAGGATGTATGAACAAGATGTTTGCTGTCTTTAATGGATACAGTACCGGTGGTACTGAAATAGGCCCAGTATAAAGCATCTAAAACATGGGATGTACCATTCAAAACATGATGCCAATCTCCATTTGCACACCATACTTTGGGTTGGTTTTTAAAACCTTCCTTAAAAGGTGATCCTTCCCTCATCCAACATGCTAGACCTTTAAAAGAACAACAGTTCATAAAGTGGCCAAGGCAGGTGATGCAACCCATATCTAATTGCAAAGTAATAAGAGGAAAGGCATGTAGATGATTCAAAGAGATTAGAATAGACCCTGCTATTCTCTATTGTGATTCATAAAATGGCATCCCATGTGCTGCTGCATGATGGAAGTGGCCTTTAGCGCATTATAGGGGTGTAGTGCACACCTGAACAAGGGCACAGCTTGTATATCATTCATGAGGAATATGTGAAGTTGCTAATTACGCTTTTCTATCTAGTCAGTGTAGTGCAAGAAATGGTGCAATATCATTCATATGTGACACAATCTGGGAAAAGGGCCCTTAGTGCAGGGGGGAATAAGGGCCCCTTTCTGAGTACATGTCACATATAAGGACAACAGACAGTCTTGATGTGAAGAAAGTTGTTGTTTATTCTCTAACTATTGGAGAATCCATTGACATATTTCCATAATAAAACATTTTCAAGCCCTATTTCACATATCTGAATACCTTAATGACCCTATTTACAGAAGCTGAAGATGAGGTTGAAAGGCTCAGACAACATATATCAGGCTTTTCATTGATATAAATAGTCATAATTCTGGAAATGTGTATTTGTCACTATAATTTGACAACAACAGCACCATCTGAGCAGGAGCTGGTTAGTAATGTGGCCAATGTATTTGGTTCCAGTCAACCAACCACAGCACTAATAATTCTACTACATTGGTCATGCAATAATGCCAAGAAGGAGAGATTACTTTGAATCAGAGTGCATTGTGTTAACTTGGCAGGATCCATATGTACATGTGCAAAATGAATCATTAGGAGGGGTATTTTATCTGATAAGAGTGATGCTAATTTCATGTTTCAAATTTATTAAAACATTTACAGTAGAGCCCAGACAGATGCCTAGTTCTAACTGTGTTCCATGTTCATTATGATGGATAGAAAACAGAAATTGAAATTATGATGAATGAAAGTGCTATATATCGGCCTTATAAATTCTAATAATGCTTTAATAGATGCATATTTAAACTCACTCTTTATAGTAGAAATTAATGAGTGTTACCATAATATTGTGTTGTTTTTTTCAAAAAGGGCCCGAAATAGGAGGTTTTTTTGCATATGTCTTATGAAAACTATGAATTTGAGTCTCAAATTTAAGGTAACCCCCAAAAATGGTTTACCCATCAAGGGATTTTGTTTGATAGTTTGTATGGGGTTTGCGTAGCTCTAAAGAACTAAAAAAAACTATAGGGAAATTTTCAATTAGACCTTTGTACATGCAGAATATGGCTGGTCTAAAATGAAAAGCAAACAACTTACATGTAAGTTAATGTGAAAGAGACACAAGCTGTTGGTAACCTATTTTGGTTAACACCAAGGTAAGAGTGAAATATCCTATGTGCATTTTTAGATATAGTGTTGAAAGACTTCGAAATTGTTAGTCATAAAAAGTAAGGGAAAAAATTGATCTAAATAATGTTACACTTTGTTCTTCTTATAAGGTCTGCACCTTTGTAATCTAATGACACTTTTGCTGTTTTGAAAATATTGGTTGAGATGTGGACCTTTGTTAATGTCACAAAATCCCATAGGCCTGTTAAATGAATGATATAATTGACATAGAATGCCAAAGAAAGGTTCCAGTAAATGTAACTCCCTCATTATTCACTTGTAAATAGGGTTTTCTTCTTCTATTGTGAATATATGCCAAATTTTGATAGATTCAAAATAATGTCCATCATTTGTGACCCGATCTGCAAAAATGGGGCCTAGCGCAGGGAGTCCTAAGACCCCTCTTCCCAGTATATGACACATTTTGTGAATTGCATTTAAAAAAAAAAACATACCCTAGGTCTGGATGTGTTATCTCATCTAAATTCACATATGTCTGGTCAGTAGAAGAATTGCAACAATGCAAATATAGAATTATATGCTAGTTTTTATGTTTGACCTTGTAGAGTATGACATTGACCTCAAACAACTAAACTCAGGTTTTCCTGTTTGTGATTTATATATAGATACATCATTATCTCACATAGCAAAGCACTGGCTACAGAATTTGTGGATTTATTTAAAATGCATGTTACCCAACCACTTCAATTTTTATAACAATTCTTGACCTTTGACCTTGAACCTTGCCCTCTGCCCCTCGATGGATTTTGTTTTGATAGTAAGTATGATGTTTTAGGCATATCAGTGAGTAGAAAGAGTTCTGTCTAGACAAATTTGCAATTATTCCTGGGTACAGGCCCTTTTGGTGCCCAGTTCACTGGACTATAAATGGTGATGATAACAGTGTCATAACACTTTGGTTGTGCATATTTGTGAATCCAGTAGATAGAGCTGAGAACATCTCAGAGTAATAAAATTGATAACCAATTTTCTTTATCATATCGTCATATTCATACTTTAATTCTAACAGGCATATGTGCTGGTAAGCCAGAGTGTTTTATCTGCAACAGATCTGTGTTATCAGAATAGTCAAAGCTGTTGAAACCAGAGCTTAAATATGGTTATGTCCCTCATTACTGTTGTGTGTGAGAGTGTTGATTGGTTCAATTATTTTGAAACATGACTGAACATGAGAGAGCTACAAATAAGCACAGATGAGTGGGAAAATGGAACACTGTGGAAGAGAACAGACAAACCGTCATATAAAAGATTGTATGATGTTGCTTTACAAGATCTATGAGATCCAGGAATACACAGCAGAGGAAACATCAATCTATTGTTAACAAACCAACAGCAACCTGTGAATGGATGTTAGAATGGGAGGAATATTTGACAGGATTTAATCATTGTGTTTGTATCTATTTTTAAAAGTCCAATAGTGAAGCTAGGGCTAAAAGTGATCATTTCATTCACCTTCAAGGAAACTTCAAATGGTGATAGATCTTTATTCTGTATTAACATGCCAGTAAATTACCCTATTATTTTGGTGCAACTTAGCTGTAGAGAATAGCGAACAGAACCAATGACCGATGTAAATAGCTACCTTATCCAGTCCAAGAGCTAATGGACTGCAACGACTGAGAAGCTCCTCCTCATGTAGGCCAATAGGTAAGGTGCACTGGTATCACCTGGACTGTGAGTGTAAAGGGGGTCGGTGGGTTTAGTATTGACCCACTGGTAACTGTCTCATAGCTAGTCCATATCAACAGACTCAGCACTCAATACCATTGAGCAGTGATTAGAGGAACTTGTATTAACCTTCGGAGATATTATGGACCAAGGAAGACAACTCTAAGGGGACACTAGATACTTTGAAGGCATTTGCTACTGGAGAAAGGGACTAAGCCAATTCCTAAGACCCTACACATAATGAGATATACTTTCCGGCCTCCTCACAGAAGTAATGTCAGTTCTGGCCAGATTATTTGGTTTGAAAGTGTATAGAATCAGATGACAAACCTTTACACAGATAAAGTGCTGACATTACTTCAAAATAAAATGTTAATAATACCATAGAGTTTCCATCTGATATGTGATAGGTAATAAGAAATGGTGAAATAGGGTTCGAAAATATATCAGTTCTTAAAGAAAGGAAGGTATTTGAAGGTATTCCCTTTCCTAGACATATAGCTAGTGTGATTTTCTTTTTCTTTGTGGTTGGCAGAGCTGTTATGGCATTAGAGTAAGTAACCGCCTGGAGAAATGCCCTGCTGGCCCATCGCTTGAGGTGTATTGCCAGAAGTAGAAATACCAGTTCTGAATACATAGCAGGCAGCATTTATGGTGTGGCCCGAGAGAGGATATTGATCAATGAATGTGTCAACACAGTTTGCATTGCTAGAAATGCTACCATACATGACATACATCGTACCATATTTGTCTGCAATTCACTGGATAACTCACAATTGGAATTCTATACAGCTGTGTGTGTGTATATATATATATATATATATATATATATATATATATATATATATATATATATATATATATATATATATACATACATAATTAATATGTGCAGCGATTGGGACTATTTTCCTCCAGTGCGCGCATGAATATCTGTGACATCATAGTAAACATCCTAACAATATATAAGCAACTGGAGTCAAAGCCAACGGTTAATTGGTCAGATTAGCTAGTATAGGACTCACCACGCTGTGTGATCCCAAAAATTTAACCTTTTTATCTGATTTCTACTAGATATATTGCTGTATTTTATTTAAAAAATAGGTAAGAAACCCTCATCTACGTCTAAGGCAAAGCCTAAATCTAAAAAATCGGACAAAATCGGCCAATTTGAGGAGTTTGAGCAGTTTGGATATCTCTACTGTTGGACTGGATCCATCAGCACCCACTACCAATACAGGGTTAAGTGAGAATCCATCTGTTGACCAGACATGAATGTAACTGGGGGAACGTACATCTACCATTGAACGCCAGCTTGCTGATATCAAAGACCTTTAGGAGTCCCAGGCGGTTAGACAAGGTGATATGATTGTTTATCAACAGAGTTTGTTTGACTCTGTAACCAGGCAACACGGCAGACGCTGTCAAAGGTCACCTGACTACTGGGGTCTCCATGGATACAGTGGGACATGTCGCCATCTTGATTCCAGTTGGGCAAGGCAGAGAGTGCGAAGTCTATGACATTCAAGTTACTGTAGTGTTTCTATTAATTCCTCCTACTCCAGCAGTTCAAATGCATCCAGATCTCACCGTAACATTGTACTATGCCCCGTGGTGAGTTTGATCAAAGAAATTTCCTAAAAAGAGGTGTCATTAGCTTGAATGAAGAAACCCAAAAGGATTTGATTGTCGTAATATTATATTGAATGACAACGACAAAACACCTATATACTCTGACTTATCTGTTCAAGGCTTTGGCGCTTGGTTTGATAAAGACTACCTATAAATTATGGTACTTGGTTAGATATGGACCCTTTGGAAAATGATTATGGTCATTTGTGACAAAACTTGGGAAAACCTAACATTACAGGGATTTAGTGTTATTTATTGCCACCAGGGGGCAAAACCAGTGCTCAACATGGTACAACCTCACACATTGTCATGGAATGTTCTCCCACTTTCCCTTGTTAGATTTTGATGATCCATATATCTGTGTTGTAAAAGAGGGCTTTGCCCATTATTTAGGGTCTATGACTGTCCAAATATGTGGAAGGACCCATAGAAAGTATTCTGATAGGTTACAGTAAAAATACCTTCTTGTTCTTTGTGGCTCAGCCACCTAGAGGCTCTGAATATGACTAAATCACGTAATGTTAGGTTTTCCCTCGTCTTGTCACATTTTACTATTTCTCCAAAGTTTGAAGGTCCATAATAGAAATATTAAAGTATATGAGTTATATCCAATTATGATGGGTATTAAACGCTGGATTAAAGAGAATAGTAATACAAGAATCCATTGTATAACAGATAACATGCAAGTGACTTTGAGAATTCTTCTGGTTATGTTTCATTCACATATATTAAATCTGAAGAGAATATATTAGCTGACCAATTGTCTATGTTGAATTATGAAGGTGTCACGAGAAAGTGTAGGAAAATCTTGAGTGATAGTAACATGTGTTGTTACATATTCAGCTAGTAGTTGAACATTGTAAAGGACTGCAGTATAGCAGATACCTATTCTGTTAGCATTATGTGTTGTTAAAAGGTGTTACTGTGGAATGGTGTACCCATTGTGTTTGGCGTTTTTTTTTTGTTTTTTTTTTGCATGCATGGATTGATAGGACAATGTCAACACCCACCAAACTCAATGTCTCCTCTTTATTCTACATAGTTATAATAATTTATATTACCGGTATACAGTAATTATTATTAATATTACCGGTATTCAATAGCAAACATAATTAACTAATGAAACTATATACAGCTGTGTATATTAAATAATTAATATGTGCAGCGATTGGGACTATTTTCCTCCAGGGCGGCATGAATATCTGTGACGTCAGAGTAAACATCGTACCACTATATGTGAGCCAGCAAGCAGAAATGGGGGTTCCTGCAGGATTTAGTACCTGTTTTAGCTACCAGGGGGCACTACTATAGGCTAAAATAGGAAAAATATGCCTAAAACTGCTATAGGCTACTTTTTTAAGGACAATTCAATGATTTTTGATAAAATGTTCTATTTTTTGGGGAAAGGGTCCATATTTGGCAAACTAAAAATAATAATGGGTCAAAATAGTCATTTTTGTTGAATTCTGTTGCCATGGAAACATGATTTTCATTCTAAATAAGAAAATCCCATTTGAAGGAATGTTTCACAAGGTCCACTATGGTGAAAACAGAATGAAAATACTATTTCTAGATCAAAAGTTATGGACAAAATAATGAAAATTTATGCTAATTTAGCTAATTAGCATAAATTATGCTAATTATAGATGTATCTCATGACCAATGAGACTTATCGACATTCATGAAATGGTCATACCTACCCATATTTAGCAAGCCATTGCTCCAAAACTAACTTCTCATTTTAAAGTTGACTTCTAGCACAGAGCACTGATATACCATTTTATTATTCCATAAATTCTAACATATTATTGTATTAATCAAAGAATATCTATGAAATTAATACATAGGTTGGTTCTAAGAGCTATAAGAGCGCTCAAACTTTGTATAAGAGCGTTCATGCCCCACTGCACACCAAACCAAGTCAGTTAGACAGAGTTTATGACATCAAAGGGTCCGACCTAATGGTTCACTGCACAATATAATAAGAATAAGGGTCTCAGTGTGCGACCTCATGGTTCAGTGCACAAACTAATAACTTGTAAGTGAATGCAACCGGCCGTCACGGGTGCCTGAGCACCGCTGACGCCGTCATGAGTGTCTGAGCACTCTAAGGACTGAACAATGGGTTACATAAGCACGACGCCATAACCTTCCGGTCGCTCTAGCGTCGCTCCTGAGCAAGCTAGGTCAAATATCAAAGCATTTATGAAAAGCCCATAATTAGACGGTCAAAATGAGCTCAAGATCAAGGCGGAACTTCCATTATTAAGGAAGTTATGCCATGGAGACTGAAAGGAGCTCCGAGTGCACTACAGACAAACTGGCGCGAATTACGCGCCTATCCAGCAGGCATTATAAACTTGGCATATTCAACTCCGTGCATGCCCAAAATGGCGGTTATAAACGCATAAACGACCGAGATATGAGGGTCTAAAGATGCAGAACCGACCAAGACAATGGGGGGCATAGCGGCGTCCATGGGGGTCCTTTGTCCCCCTGTGACACTTGAAAGAGTCCCCTCAAACAATTGTAGAGTTAGGCAGATGCTGCTGGCTCCAGTCAGTCTGGAGGTGCTTTTCCAAGATTTGCTACAAATAGCCTGTCTGCACCTCCAGGAAGACACATCACCAAGAACCGCTCTAGAGGTAACATCTCCAGTCATCTCCTGCTACCTGCTATACCACTGCACTATGGTGAAACTATGCTAGACAGGCATTGGTTTTCTACCATTAGTGGCCAGGGGCTATCTTCTTCAAGACTTCCACCAGAGGGTAAAGTTATTCATTATTACATTATTCCTCTAAGCAGCAGGTCAGGAGCTAGGTGTGGGAACCCACCTAGAACTATGCTGGACATTGTATTATTATTACCTCACAGGTGGAGTGGAACTGAACATTGTACTTTATAAATTACTGTATGTTTACTGTATGTACAAATTACCTACATACTAACTACTGTATGATTGATATTTCTTACATGTTGCCTAAAGCTGAATAAACCAGTGATAACTGGAAATAACACTATTTATAAGAGCCTTGAGATAATTACACTATATACCACTAGTCTTATGATATTTCTCATATGACAACTTGATCATGCCAATCACTAGTATGACAAAGTGGTGGAGAACATCCTACTAAGATCCCATCTCTCACAGGCTCATAAAAAAAATTATTAAAGCTGGTAACACAACTAAGAACAAATCATGCACACAGTAAGTTAAAGCTGGTACCACAACTAAGAACAATCATGCACACAGTAAATTAAAGCTGGTAACGCATACACACAGTTAGACCCACTCCACCCACCCAGTGACCTTGACCTTGACACCATACCCACCAAGGTCACCAGTGAGATCTCCCACATACCAGTGAGATCTCCCACATACCAGTGAGATCTCCCACACATCAGTGAGATCTCCCACACATCAATGAGATCTCCCACACATCAGTGAGATCTCCCACACATCAATGAGATCTCCCACACATCAATGAGATCTCCCACACATCAGTGAGATCTCCCACACATCAATGAGATCTCCCACACATCAATGAGATCCCTCACACAACAGTAAGATCTCCCATATATCAGTGAGGTCTCCCAGAACGTCAGTGAGGTCTCCCAAACGTCAGTGAGAGGTCTCCCAAACGTCAGTGAGGTCTCCCACACGTCAGTGAGGTCTCCCACACGTCAGTGAGGTCTCCCACACGTCAGTGAGGTCTCCCACACGTCAGTGAGGTCTCCCACACGTCAGAGAGGTCTCCCACACGTCAGAGAGGTCTCCCACACGTCAGTGAGGTCTCCCACACGTCAGTGAGGTCCCCCACACGTCAGTGAGGTCTCCCACACGTCAGTGAGGTCCACCACACACATCAAGGCCTTATCAGTCAAGCTGGCAGAACAACACACAAAGACCGTACGTAGTCAGGGGCCTGTTGAAGAGGTCTCCCTCCCACCAAGATCTAGGAGGCCCACAGGAGGCAAACCAGCCTCCAATACAACAGACCCACACTCAGTAGACCCCACACCACCCACCCTGTCTACTCAGGGAACAACCAGTTCTCAGGGATCCAACATTTCCCAGGGATCTCTACAGGACGCTCAACTCACGCTATCTACCTCAGGGGAAGAAGGATCTGCCTCAGGGGGTGGATCCACACCCTCATCTAGATCTTCCACCCCAGCTCCAGCCTTTGACAGCCACTCCTCCAGAGACACCTCCCCCACACCCTCCATCATGGACACCGATGAAGGCCCCCAACCTAATCAGACAGCTGAGAAGATAAGGGCCTATGAGAAGGCCATCCAAGATGCAGTTACTGCCCTAGAGACCAACAAGTCCCAGCAGGAGGAAAGGGAGAGGATCCTCAACCAACAACTGGCAGAGAGGAATGCAGCAATAGATGCTCAACAGAAGGCCATGGAAGATCAGCGGAAGTCCCTAGAGAGACAACAACAACAGATAGCAGATCTCATGAAGATGGTATCATCCCAGACCCCACAACCTCCCACACCTGCCATCACACCTGTTGTCACACCATCTGCCTCTGGATCCAAAGATGACATCATAATCTCCATGGTGTCCAACATGACCAAACTCATAGACAGAAAACAACAGGATGACAGAAAGATCAGGCTACATGAGGTAACAAAACCCAAAACCTTTTCACACCCATCACCACTCATGTCAACAGCATTATTTATTGATCACAAATTCCCAGAATATCTGAAGGATAAGTACAAAGTAACAGACAGTGACACCATGGTAACATATTTACCCAAGTACCTCGAAGGACAAGCACTAGCTTGGTTTGAATCCTTCAGGGAGAGTGCCACACCTGACATGTTGACATGGACCAATGTAGTGAATAAATTAAAAGAGTATTTTGCTACTCGAGACAATATAATCTCAAGGACTGCACTCCGTGCACAAAAGGTAGATGAACCTGTCCTAGACTATGCATGCCATCTCAGGAAGGTGTGTAATGCCCAACGCCAAAGCGATGAAATCCTAAGCAAGGCATTCACCCAAGGCATGAGGCCCTGGATCTCTGTAGCTCTTGAGAACAAGAAAATAGACTCTTTTGACCAGGCCCTAGACCTAGCCCTAGAGGTTGAGACCCAAGAGAGATCTAGGAAGGTGAGGGATGCAGAGTCCAACCCACAGCCTACTAAGAAAAAGGTCCAGGAAATCAGCACTAGTGCAGATGAAGATGTTAACCTAATGTCTAGTGCCCATGTAAGGCAACAGGAGGCTAAGGTTGCATCAAGAGACCCTACCGGTAGATACAGAGGAAATAACTATGACCCCAACTACCAATCCAATAGGGGTAGAGGTAGAGGGGGCAACAACAACAACCGGGGGGGTCACAACAGTAGGAAAGACAACAGCTCTTCCAACTCCAACAATGGTAACTCCTCATACAGTGATAGGAGAGACAGAACCCCAAGTAATGGCAGATCCTATAATAATCAAGGATCCAACAGTAGGAGCCAGAGTCCACATAGGAACTACAACTCTGGATCCTACAACAACAGCCAGGGTTCAAACAACTATGGATCCTATAATCAAGGATCCAACAGTAGGAGCCAGAGTCCACATAGGAACTACAACAGTGGATCCTACAACAACAATGGCGCCTACAACAACCAGAGATCCAATAACTCCGGTCAATACAGCAACTCTGGTCAATATAACCAGGGTTCCAACTCACGCCGGGAGGATTACAAACCTGACACAAGAGGTTACCAGGGGAACCAGCACAGTAACCCCCAAATACCACCTCATGTAATGGATCAAATCTCCAAGCTCCTGGTGGCAAGCATCACAACCACCCCACAGAACCAGGAAAACTAGGATGTCACAGTGCCGATGGGCCAGTGCACTGTGACACCCCAAATACAAACAATCAATCAGGATTAACAAAGATCCAACCAGAGACAATTGCTAGTGCAAATCTACCATCTAACAGACAGAGACGTCCATCAGTGATACACATCACCCCACCAGATTCATCATCAAAGGATACAGGTGAGAGTACCAAGCTTTCTATTGTACTTCTTCAAAATGGCTGTATCAATGCAAATCTATATGATGTTTCAGATGTACAATGTTTGGTTGATACAGGTGCTACTATCACCTGTGTCAGACAATCATTCCTCATGGATCTCCAAAAGAGATTCCATATCCAACTGAGGAAATCTAAAATCAACATCCACTTGGCAGATGGATCGGTGTGTCATGTTAGACATTCAGCTATGCTGAACTTTAGAATCCAAGGTGTCAGATTCCAATACCCATTTGCTGTAATACCCAACCTCACACAGCCCGTTGTACTCGGCACAGATTTCTTAAGCACTACAAAATCTCAAATTGAATTTAATGTTGATCCTGAACAAATTCTCAAACCCATTAGGGCAGTGAGGGATTTTACCATCCCTCCATTCTCTGAACTTGCAGTATTGGGTAAGGTCACATCTACTCAATCACTGCAAGGGAAAACTGGAGTAGTAGATAACCTCCAAAGAAATAACAATGCCCCATATCTAGTTCAAAGGGCAGCAGTAACCCCCAGGGAAAATAACAAACATCCCCTAGTGTTACTCAACACCAGCAGGCGCCCACATAAAATCAAAAAGGGTGCCATCATAGCTATATTTCAGGAAGTCAAGGAATCTGATTTAGAAAAACCTCAACAGGTGTCAGACACAACCCCACACACTGATCAATCCATCTCAGCCAATTTGCACACTAAAATTGTATATTTGCACACCAGATTGTACGCTTGTACCCAATTTGCACACTAAAATTGTATATTTGCACACCAGATTGTACGCTTGTACCCAATTTGCACACTAAAATTGTAGGTTGCACACCAGATTGTACACTTGTACCCAATTTTGCACACAAAGATTGCATGTTTGCACACTAGATTGTAAGTTGTATCCAATTTACATTTGAATTATATGTTGCACATTATACTGTATGTCTGTACCCAATTCATACACTGAAGTCAGATTTTTAGAAATCAACATTTCTAGGTGTATCCAAGCTGTACGCAAAAATTATATAGGTACATACAGAAACTATCAATTGAACGCAAATTATATATTGGCATACTAAAACTGTCAAATGTACGCAAAAATTATATATTTGTACACCAAAAAATTGCCAAATGCACGCGAAATTATATATTGGCATACTAAAACTGTCAAATGTACGCAAAAATTATATATTTGTACACCAAAAAATTGCCAAATGCACGCGAAATTATATATTTGCACACTAAAATTGCCAAATGTATGCGAAATTATATATTTGCACACTAAAATTGCCAAATATACGCGAAAATTATATATTTGCACACTCAAATTGCCAAATGTACGCAAAAATTATATATTTGCATACTGAAATTGTCAATTGAACGCAATTACACGCGAAATTGTAAATTTGCACACTAAAATTGTCATTTATGTTCAATTTGCACGCTAAATTGAATATTGAATGCCAAAATTGCACACTATTTGCCAAATTGTATGTTGTACATAAAAATGGGAAATTGTACCCAATATTGATGTCACATAAGCAAATAAGCTCAGGTATGGTAAGATATAGAAACTCGGAAATGTACTTATACCCAGGAGAAAATTGTTTATACTGACAAAGCTCTACCACAAAAATTGCATTTGAAGCACTCCCCATTACTTCAAATCCTCTTACAAAACAGTATATAACTCCAAAATAAGGTAAAAATTGTATAAATTGTACATTCCCTCGGCGAAATGACGGAGTTTCGCATTCTTTCGGGGGAGAGGGAGTATTCTATGATATACCATTTTATTATTCCATAAATTCTAACATATTATTGTATTAATCAAAGAATATCTATGAAATTAATACATAGGTTGGTTCTAAGAGCTATAAGAGCGCTCAAACTTTGTATAAGAGCGTTCATGCCCCACTGCACACCAAACCAAGTCAGTTAGACAGAGTTTATGACATCAAAGGGTCCGACCTAATGGTTCACTGCACAATATAATAAGAATAAGGGTCTCAGTGTGCGACCTCATGGTTCAGTGCACAAACTAATAACTTGTAAGTGAATGCAACCGGCCGTCACGGGTGCCTGAGCACCGCTGACGCCGTCATGAGTGTCTGAGCACTCTAAGGACTGAACAATGGGTTACATAAGCACGACGCCATAACCTTCCGGTCGCTCTAGCGTCGCTCCTGAGCAAGCTAGGTCAAATATCAAATATTTATGGAAAGCCCATAATTAGACGGTCAAAATGAGCCCAAGATCAAGGCGGAACTCCCATTATTAAGGAAGTTATGCCATGGAGACTGAAAGGAGCTCCGAGTGCACTACAGACAAACCGGCGCGAATTACGCGCCTATCCAGCAGGCATTATAAACTTGGCATATTCAACTCCGCGCATGCCCAAAATGGCGGTTATAAACGCATAAACGACTGAGATATGAGGGTCTAAAGATGCAGAACCGACCAAGACAATGGGGGGCATAGCGGCGTCCATGGGGGTCCTTTGTCCCCCTGTGACACTTGAAAGAGTCCCCTCAAACAATTGTAGAGTTAGGCAGATGCTGCTGGCTACAGTCAGTCTGGAGGTGCTTTTCCAAGATTTGCTACAAATAGCCTGTCTGCACCTCCAGGAAGACACATCACCAAGAACCGCTCTAGAGGTAACATCTCCAGTCATCTCCTGCTACCTGCTATACCACTGCACTATGGTGAAACTATGCTAGACAGGCATTGGTTTTCTACCATTAGTGGCCAGGGGCTATCTTCTTCAAGACTTCCACCAGAGGGTAAAGTTATTCATTATTACATTATTCCTCTAAGCAGCAGGTCAGGAGCTAGGTGTGGGAACCCACCTAGAACTATGCTGGACATTGTATTATTATTACCTCACAGGTGGAGTGGAACTGAACATTGTACTTTATAAATTACTGTATGTTTACTGTATGTACAAATTACCTACATACTAACTACTGTATGATTGATATTTCTTACATGTTGCCTAAAGCTGAATAAACCAGTGATAACTGGAAATAACACTATTTATAAGAGCCTTGAGATAATTACACTATATACCACTAGTCTTATGATATTTGTGAGGAGGCAAGTTAAAAGGACAGTCCAAGGGGGATAAGTACCAATTCTGGCCACCAGGGGGACACCACTATGGCCTAAAAGGGGGAAAATTACCAAAAATAGTTATATACTACTTTTTTATGTAGATTACAATCGTCCTAAAGGGAAATTCCCATTTTTAAGGAAAACCTTCCAAATTTGGAATGTAAATAGAACGTTTTTGGGCATTTGAGGGCAGAAATCAGTGCTCTTGTTGATATTGGTTGCCATGGAAACATTATTTTCACTCAAAATTGAGGAATCAAAAAAGCCTATTGGTAGCCACACCCACAAGGATCGGTGTGTTGAAAAGATGGTAAAAATCTGATAATCAGATCAAATCTTATGAAAAAAAGAATGTGAAGAATATGACAATTTCCCTAATTTGCAGAATTATGCCTAATTATACATATCATCTGATATATCTCATGAAATATACAAGGTAGACCTTATTTGGGATTTGAATAGGTCGGTAACCATCTAAGTTGATAGAACCGTTACTCTGAAACTAGCAGATATATTTTCTCATGTAATATATCATTGGAAAGTTCATGGCCTGAATTTAAAAATTGACTTTTTCCCTGGGGGACCCTTTTTGCTTGGCTATACACATTTCTCATATGACAACTTGATCATGCCAATCACTAGTATGACAGCACCCTTTCTCTTTGCCTCTACACATATAAGCCACTAGAGTCAAAGCCAATGGTCGGATTAGCTCCTATAGGACACACGATGCTGGGTGGTCCCAAAAATTTTAAACTCTAACATTGTTAATTAATATCATGGCCCAACAGGGGAGAACGCGCCTCCAGGGGGGTGGATTTTTAGTACTGGTTTTAGACACCAGGGGGCAGTTTATGGGTAAAACACTGACAAATATGCTAAAAAAAGCTTTGGGCCAATTTGTATAAGGAATTAAGTGGTATGCTTAACCCTTACGTGCCCAGAATAGCAAAAGTGCGCTCTCAACCATGTATGTATGTTCAACAGACCACCATGGGTTTAATATTTATCAGATTAAGATGATTTTAACACCAGAAGACTTGTAATATCAAGGGCTTTCGAATGATACCAAATTTGTTATGGTACAATAAGTATGTAATTATTACTAGGCACTGTTGCAAAAAAATAAGGATTAAATATAGCTTTAAATGCATGAAATGTGCGCGCTCTAGCCAAGGGAATACATATTAATTACAGAAAAAAAAACACTAATATCAGAAAAATAATGATAAAAATTTTAAAAAAAGTGACAAAAACTTTTTTTCATAATTTTGTCCAAGGATTACAATTATGCTATTGATAATTTTCAATTTTCAAAATACCCTTATTTAGAATGGCAGATTGATGTTTTATATTTTAAAAATAACTGATTTCTAATCAAAATTGCCAAATATGGTATTCTGGGCATTTGCATCCAATTTAACTCTATTCAGCCATTTCATAATGAAAGTATTCTCTGTAATTTTATAAATCATTCTGATATATGCTTCATATAACATTTTCTGGAAGCCTTTAGAATAGGCCTTTCACCCTTATGCAAATGGGTAATTTATTTTCAATATAACATGGATGAAGACCATACTCTGCACACTATAGTCAAGAAACTAGCTTTCTCAAAATAGTTCTGGGCACGAAAGGGTTAAAATCATTCCATCTCCACTGAAAATGTTCCATTTTTGGAACATTGGTTGCCATGGAAACATAAAAAATTGGTTGATAAAGCAATTTCTGGTTGCCATGGAAACCACTCCCCTTATCCAATTGGGAATTTTTGCCACAAACATTTCTTTTTGAAATTCCTTCAGGAACCCAGAGCTGAAAACAGAGCTCAAAAATTTTATGACAAAAACATCACATTTCTTTGGTTATTTTTCCACAAAACTGTATTTTTTGCATTATAAGTGATTATGATATGATATCGTGCATTTAGAGCTTAGAGTTTTCCCTCACCTGGCCACGTATATTTATTGTTATTAATATTGTACATTATAATATTGGTATGTCCAATGTTTCAAGTCTTATAAAAATGGCATGTAAGGATAGATAGGACAATGTCAATACCCACCAAATGCAATATCTCCTCTTTATTCCACATAGTTATATAATAATTTATATGACCAGTATACCGTAGTTATTGATTATTACTGGTATTCAATAGCAAACATAATTAACTTATATATCTGAATGTTGAAGAAATACAAGTGGATAACACTTCAACGAACTAGGTAACCATGGTTTTTCCCATCCCCTAATTCAGTTGTATACATGATAATGTTACGAAAATGGACAGTGTACATGTAATGTGAGACAGATCCTTCCAGGAAGAAGTCTTTCCTTTTACTCTAATAGTGTCTGCAGAATCGGCAGGAGAACATAATGGGTTTCCCAGAACATATATTTTGCCAGACGTTCCTGTTCATTTCTGTTTGCATCTCCTATTTACTTGGAATGTAATCTGATTAGAATACATTATGATTATTATTAATATATATGCTCATTTTAGTAAGCTATTAATGTATTGAAAACCTAGGAGGAGGTGAGGTTTGCTGGAAATATTTGCCCGACCGCACAGAGGGAGGGCGAATATTTCCAGCTTACCTCACAGAGTCCTGGGTTATCAATGCATTAATGCATTTATCGCACTTATTCATCCATCATGTATGAGTTTCTTACCTTATAACCCTGTATTTAATGTAGGAGAAGACATTTTGTAAGTGCATTTGATCCGCATGGTTTGCCAAGCCCTCATGGCGATGTTGTCACTCTGCCCGACACCCCTCCACCTTTACACACATTTTTCAGGTAGAATCCAAGCATGTCAAGTCATGTATTTCTAGCACCGACAAATATACGATCTCTAGTTGGTGTCCGCCTACATTTTGTCTCCATTTTCTTCTAAATAAATGAGAATCCAATGATTTTACATAGCGATACGTTTCGCCACCCACCTCCACCATGATCGGCTTTGTGTTGACAGTGTGGGAAGGTTCCGTATGTAGGTCAACATGCTGCAGGATGACGGGACGGGTGCCGAAATTAGGCATGGTATGTTCTTCTAGGATATCCAAGGAAGTTTCCCTGTTAATAACTCCACCTGGCACCATTGGATTCTATGCTAACTAGGTGTGTAAACATCAGGTATGTCGGAAAACTTATTCAAATCCTTCATGTACATTGGTTTCTAGTACCGGTCAGCTGGGTATAGTGGACAGCGAGTGTGCCTCCTGCCACAGCGGCCGGGGATCGAATCCCATAGAGCCCTGAACAGTTTCAATGGGAAGTGTATGGCGAGGGTGACTTTGTATCCTTCTCCAATTTATCAACATGTCTAGGTTGAAACTAGCACCTTCTTGGAGATGAACAAAATGTCTCAGAGTGTGATTAAACCCCAATAACAGAACGGGGTTATGACCAAAAAAGCACGCTGATGGCCCTAAATTGTGAGATAATCCCAGATGATGCCACAAGGTGAATCTAAGTTGCATTATCAAGAGACTAAATGAACAAGTACTCATCCATGCTTTGGTCAACCAGGCATGCAAAGAGCACTCTAGCGTCTCCTTGACTCCCTCTCAACAGTCAACTTAAAGCTTTAATTAATGAATGGTTGGTTATTACAGGTGAGAATTATGGGTGGGAAAATTCTTGACACCTAGGAATTCTCCTGCCAGGAATTCTCTGGCCTGGAATTCTCGCACCCAGAATGCTCCCCCCTTGAAATCTCCCACCCTCCCCCCCCTTAGGTAGTCTTTAACTGAATTCTCTGGATTCCTATTCCACTGGTAGAATTTGGGGTGTGCATAATCTAATGGTGACATGCACCAATGCAGTGAGAAGATGGGTGACCTTTTTAGGAGTAGTCAAGTAAAAGCATTTTCCCCTCCCTTCAGACGTCACAAAAGATTAAATGACGCATTAAGAGCTAGTCTCTGACCGCCATGTACAGTATCATTTAAGTTATAGCCTGGTTTGGTTAATGTATCTCCAAAGATACGTTTCCTCCACTTCTGATTTACATTATTGCTGAACAGCACATCACGGTCTGCAACACCATCATAACACTAATCTGAAAGAATTGGTTTCCGCATTCTGTTGTATTGAGAAATAACACCTTTCGCGGAAATTCTGCAGAAGTAGTTTTGAAGACAAACATGAAATGACCAATACAAAGCACTATTTTCCTTCAATGGTCAACCATAGGCATAACAACTTCTTGTTCTAGGACTGAATAGCAGAATAAGTGTGTGGCCCAAGCTCAAGAGTTTGCAACAAATAAATGTGAAAAATAAATTCCTGATTATTTATCAATTCAAATGGTAAATATAGGTCTTCAGGACCACACTCATAAATTTCATGATATAGCTATGATTCTTTCTTGAAAAATGATAATCATGAAGAAACCTTGTAAAAGCATAGCTTTACTTTGTTACCACTAGTGGCCATTAAGCTTGGTACATATCCATATAAAAGGGCCTGTTGCTAAGCAACAATTTGGAAAATGAATAGCACCATTGGATTCCTTGGTATCGATTTAGGGGGGTTGGTGACCTTAGAATTTATATATGGTGGATACTAACGTAGCTAGGACCTGCCATACATTGACATTTTCTGTACTTCATATGGCCACATATGGCTCCAGTTTACACCTTTTGACCCCATTTGAACCCATATGCCATAACTGACGTTTTTAATATGGTTGTTTTGTGACATTCACAATGTCAGAAATATATCAGAAATATATCGATTTAAGTTTTAAATGTCTATAACATCTCCATAAAATTTACAATCGATCTATGTCATTCAAATCTATCTGTCTATCATCTTTATATTTATAAATAATTTTGTAAGAAAAAAAAGTGATGAATGAGTATTTTATTTGTAATTACGGGGAAATCTTCTGGAAATCACAGAAAATTAGAAAGATGTCACAGAAATTGCTTTTGGCCCTTAATCTTTCGATTTGATGTGAAAAAAAGAATTCCTGAAGATAAAAATCACAGCTTTTTGTCAGTCGGGCTAATGTACATTCACTATTAAACATCACATTTTTCCCCTTTT
This sequence comes from Acholoe squamosa, assembly GCA_949317995.1. NCBI lineage: Eukaryota > Metazoa > Annelida > Polychaeta > Phyllodocida > Polynoidae > Acholoe > Acholoe squamosa. The sequence goes on along the minus strand of OX439043.1, from coordinate 19,216,212 downwards.
AGTTGACTCTATGTTTAGAAATCCAGAATGTGTGAGGACATTTTGGGAGCCTTTCAAAAAGACTCAAATTAGATATTTTACAGAAACATCACATTCTGCATCTAGGAAAAGGTCTGGAGCATTTTATGAACAGAACAGCTGGTCACTGTGCCCAGACATCCACCATTGATGCCTTTCTCCTGGGTCCTCCATGTTTCATGGCATGGTGGTGATCGGAAGGGACATTCATGACTTGCCATCCGACCCGTCACTGTATAAGTGCATTTCTGGGACAGGAGACATTGGACATATGTGACCATGCAGATCCGCGAATAGGGCCCTTAGTGCACGTGCATTAAGGTCCCTATTACCAGTACATGTCACATTTGTATACATACTCTACATCTTTAGTGTGTAAAGTTAATTAAGCATTCCAAGAGATGATATAATTTTTACTGAATGGAAAGTTTTATCCAATGGTAAGGTATGGCTATCTGTCAGCTGATAGTAGCCTCTACTTTAGCCCTTTCGGTTGATAGAGGGGCCATGTTGGGTGGTGGAAAATGGCCCTCATTGGCATACAAGTCTTATTTTTATTTTGTTATTTGGAAAAGTTGCGAAAGCAGCTCATTGCGACTGTATTGTAAAAAGGTGAATATGAATAAACATAGGTTAAGCAGGTGACAAAATATATTAAGAACTGGAAATGAAAATCAGTAATCATCTTGTCTGGACAGACATCATTTTCCGTATGAGTAGGATTGAAAATAAGTAAATATTTCTTACAAATGTCTGAAGCATGAATTTATCTTGTGATCAAGGAAAACAGATTCCAAATGCCTTTTCCAAAATACCTAGTCGAAACAAGATGAAATTCTAGACATATGAACATCTTTGTTGAAATGGTGCTAATATTTCTTACTAAATTGATATGTTATGTAACTATTTCTTAACCTCTACTCCAGACGCACGCTAAGCTAGTTCTATGTAAGAGTGTACTGTGTCAGTATGTCTTCCAGGAACACTTTCTATTATAATATTTTTGCCTAGACAGCATAGGTTGCTCTAAGTAAACATCAAAGGACATTTCTATGGACCAGCAGTCTTCCTTATTTGTGGATATGAGCTTAGATTTCCCATTTTCCCTGTTATGGAAAATAAGATTCTTCTTCATTTCAAAATTGGCCATTTCATCATTTTAAAATGCTTTAAAAGCAGTTTAGAACAGAGAGAAAATTGACACTGCTTCATTTGATATCGGCCGATACCCATTTTGATATGTCCCAGTGTCACTTTCCTTTAGGAGTTTAGGTTTAAGCAACATCATTAGTCTATATTATCTGAGAACATTTGATATATCATTCTCTAAAATTAACCCTTTGAATGGAAGTTGATAGGATCATTCCTGTCTTGGTTAATTAGGCGAATAGATGACACGTGTCCAGAGGCCACTGGTCCCATAGCCACTTTTGTGATGTCCCCGTATTTGAGAAATATCTTAGCCCGAAACTGACCCAACCTGTCATTGAAATGTAATTCTATGAAGCAGAATTGATGTAGTTTTATGGGTTATTAGGTCCTAGTCTTACCCTCAATGTCTCATAAAACAAATTATCAAAGGATATAATTGTAGCATTTTCTTTATTTTGATCTGTTTACTTTTGACCCATTTTCAATTTTTCGATTCCCTATGCTATTTATAGCATTGGCTTCTTTTTAACCCTCAGCGATAGCCCAGTTGAGCCAAAGACAACCATAATAAGTTGCATGACATTCCATCTGGAAACATGATAACCTATGTGCATAAGAAAGGGTGCTCTCTAAACACAGAAAGGGAAAACACCATGGCAACTGAACATGCCATAGTGGGAGTTCACAGGAATTCATTTATCTATCATGCAAACTGGCTAAACCCGAATGCAATGACTGAACCTTCAAAGGTGTTAGACATTCAGAGTAATTAGACGTCTAACCCAGTGGATTAGAAAGGTTTGATTATACATACCATCATTTGTGTTGGTATGACATGAAATCTTAGAGAATGATAATGACTGACAGCATTGCCAGTGTCATGCAACATGCTCATTTACAGTGGCAAACATAAACATGCTCCCTCCATGATCACAAAGGGGATTGCTATAGGAGAGGGTTGAAATTTGAAGTGCACTTTTGAATGCAAAATCCATTAATTTAGGTGGCAAATATGAAATTAAATTATTAGTATCACTTAATCATCAATGTTGGTAATACTAGTCTTCTCTTTTGCTCTGATAACCAGCAGACTACTATTCAAGTTTTCTTTCCTATTGTAAATCTGTATTATTCCTTCAATTACAAAAAGGTATGATTATCAAAGTCAGCAAAGAGATTTTCAGATTACCCTCTAGTGTTGGAGACCCAACCAATTAGTAAATCAGATTAGCATATTTTGTTTGTTTGAGCTGTCAGATATGATCTAGATTTATGCTTGATGATTATCTAGTTCCCCTCTTCCGCGCTGCCTCTGAGATGCCTACATGCATACACAATTTCAAAGTGATAGTATTTGGAAATGATGGTCAACGCTTTGCTGATGCTTGTCATGATGAGGTATGGAGGTGTGAACAATCACACATATTGAATGAGTGAAAGGAGAAAATCTAGCATAATATGCTAGATTAAGTAAAGTATATTATACTCTAAAAGTAAGAATGTACAGACACTAATCCTAAATGTAATATTCTATTCAATTTTGGCATCATACAATAGATGAGATAAGCTAGTCAAATTCATACTGAATCATGCTCTGGTTTCACCATTCAAAAGGCACTCACCAGCCTAGACTATAAGGGTGTTTGCTCTTCGATGAATCAGATTGCCAATGGTCGGGCAAATTCTAATACGTTTTGTGATTTCCTCTGTCCAAATCTATCAAGGAATACTCTAATTTCAGCAGTTTCTAATAGCAGTTGAGATTAGTTCTGCATCACAATGAATATTGCCATTTTCCTTTAGCACCAACATGCTGTTGTCTTTTAGAGCTTCTCACTCAATCAAGTTAAGATTCAAAATGTGATTAGAGCCATTACCCTGAAATTGAATTGTCTTATACTGCTATAACATAATTATGTAAAAGTGCCTTCAGCCATCTTAGAGCATTGGTGGATTTCCCTTGTACTGTGACATTTCCAATTTGACAAAGTAGACTATGTAAGCTGATAAACATAGAAGAGCCATTTTCATCTGCCGAAGGTACCAATAGGCATAAGTGCATAATCGACCTCATATGTGCATCAAGACTGACATATATTGCCACTTAGCTGTTCTGTAAATTGACAATTTTAAGTTTCTCCATAGGTTTGTAAGGGAATTATCAAGGGATCCAATTAAGGCCTTATTCTACTTCAGTCAGTAAAAGTCAAAGTCCAGATTAGTCAACTGAAAAAGTCTGACAGAATAAGTTTTACCTGATTCCATAAGGCCTTTAGCATTACTACTGACGACTGCCCTCCCAGTCATACGTCGAGAAATTAAAATTACCCTTCCTTATTATAGAGAACGATAGCAACCGGAGCAGTGATGCTAAATGGTACAGCTTTGATGAATTCAATATTGCTGTCATCTATTGCTGTCAATATTGCTGTCATCAATGAGTATTTTCTATTTAATCATACACAGGTGTGCTCTCCTTTCCATAACCAGGAAAACCTTTCATGGAGGTTGTTATGGGAGCAAAGCTCTAGATTTAATGAAGGTGTCCCCTTTGAACAGATTGTCACTTACCTCTGGCATCGGGATAAGTGCCATAGTGATAGCATTCACAGCCAACTGATGGATGGCATAGTGACAGTATCATTAGCCCTTTAATTGTTTCTAGTTATATCAGAGCTTGGAGCATGATTATTTTGTTCACTATTAATCCCTAATCCACTGAAAACCTAGAAGTTCTGAAACTAGTCAGCGGTGACCACTTTAGGTCCTCAAGTTGACGATACCTAAAACTACAGCTTTAGGTAGTCAAAATGATGACTTTAGGTCGTCATCCTGACGACCTGAGTCATCAATATGATGACTCTGTACTGTCAGTATTGTCATCCTGATGACTCAGGTCGTCAGCTTTTTGGTGGCTATTCCACGTGCTGTTATCCAGGAAAACAGCAGGATAACAGCACGCCTCTCATGTCCTCCCATGTCATATGTTACATGTTAAAACCAACAGACTATTTCATTGCCATGGTATGGGTCGAACCTGCCATCTCAGGTCCCTAGTCCAACTCCCTGTGCACTGCGCCACAGGGACTGACGAGAATATGATACAAAGCCGTGAGTGCTGTCCCTGTCCGCTGCCGGGCGACGAGGTGTATTATACACAAACATAACATCGAGACGCGTCTTTTTTCGTCGTGTGCGCTGAAGGAGGAGACGCGGTGGCCTAGCGGTTAGGGCTTGGCGCTCAGCCGTGAGGGGTCAGCGGATCGCGTCCCGGTCTGGGTGTTTTTTTTTTCGCCGTGTGCGCTGTCGCTGTCCGCTGCCGGGTGAGGAGGTGTATGTACCTGTGTACACACAATGGCTGGCATCCAGTCCCGAGGAGGGGGAATAATTTTTGTTTTCAACTTGAATTTATTGGTATAATATTGATTATTTATTGGTTTCGTGGTATAAAATAAGTAGTCAATGGATAACTGATGACTCGTGGGTGTTATCGACGATAATAACACTCGGCCTACGGCCTCGTGTCATTATCCATCGATAACACCCACTCGTCATCAGTTATCCATTGGTTACTTGTTCACTGGATCAAATGACTCCATACCGAGCTGTGGCAGTCTAAGATCGAATATTCGCTATTTCCAGACACTCGTGTGAGTGACCCTTTATAACTAAGTTAACTGGTAAAAAAAGAAAATCTTTCTTCTACACATTTGTTCTCAAACACTGTCAACGAAAGGTAGAATATGTAAATACAATTCTTGGTGTAAAGGCTTCACAACATGAATTTAGATGATCTTGCTGTGATAATCAGCAGAGCACTTATCAAGCATGTTCAAGTAGGTTTTTTTATGGTTTGAAAATGTTTATTGCCAAGTATCAAATGTGACCAGCTCAGCGATTCTTGATTGTAAGGGTCAAAATATCAATTTGGGAATTGTAGTTCATTCTGGAAGCAGACTTTCTTGGCTCCCTAAATCAACCTTTGATATGAAAATCAGGAAATTATTTTCTTATGCATGGGCAATTGACTCTTTTTCCCTTTCAAAAGCATTCGAACCAATTTAATAACTGTGGGTGGGGGATCATGGAAATGACAGAACTCTATTGGTTGTTTCATGCCCTCGAAATGCACCTAGGATCAAGTTGATCAGACCAGCGGTTGCTGAGATATTAAACTTTAAATGCTTGTTAATTGGTTAGTTATAATCATGCTGATTCATAAAGCAGAACTTCAAAACCCGTTTTCTGAGGTTAGAGGTAGGAGGAACTAAGACCAAAGGTCCCTGGGCAGATCACAAATTATTATGTAAGTGATGAACTGTGATGTCCGTAGCTGTTTAGTTCAACAGGCGCTTCTAGAATGTTCAACACATACAACTAATGATATAATGAGATTTTGTATGAGGATGAATGGGGAAGAAAATAGAAGATAGATTAATGCAGTGAAAAGAGAGCACACTGTTTCGAATCTGCATAAATGACCACACTATGACCAGGATGGTCTAGCAGTGTGGTGTAACCTATTCTTGCAACCACCATCATCATATGTGGATGAACACGGTAAAAGGTACGCCCTTAAGGGTGTGCGTGGGCATACCTTTTACCGTGTTGATCCACATATGAGCATGAACACAATGTATTTACATTGACCTCAATCATGGAAGGTTACATTCCATGATTTAGGGAAGCAGCCACAGATTACTATGCCATCATGTCACAGAACAGGGTCAATATATGGCATATCTCATGATGAGGCACTAACAGGAAATTGAACACTGGCTTCCCTACCTGAACAGCTGGTGGACGGTAGCTACACTGTGGATATACAGTAGAGTCTTTTTTTTCTGTTATACAGTTGAACCTGTTGTCGGTATATACCAGATTTAGATTGTGCTGTAGGCCAGGCAGTTCTACTACCAACATATATGGTAATTTATGCCCCATTTACAATTAGGGCTGAGCGTGTAAAAAGGAGAAAAGAGGAGGAAAGGCCCTAACACCGCGTGCTACGGTTGTGGGAAGGAGGGGCACTTCAAAGGGAGTGGTCATTATTTATCAACGGGGGGGGCGGGCTGCTGGATTCTGGGGGGGGAATTTTGACTGCCGTCGATGGGGGGCATAACATTTGTATGATATATGAATGGTGACCGATATGAATCACTGTTAATCTATCCATGAACCTTTCTTCTTTTTTTTTAAAGGTTTACAGCCCCAAAGTGTGGAGCGTTGAGAAACAGGTTTTATATGATGAAGATCCAAACCAAACAAAAATTGTAAGTACCTGTAAATGGGAGAAGAAAAGGTTGCATGGTTAGAGTTAAGCTGGTCAAGTATGGAGAAATTTAGAAATTCAGAACTGTGGGTGTTAGTGTGGTGGAAGCCGGGAGGTGTAAAGTACTTAATTTGAAATAATGAGACTATATGGGACTTTGATATGTAGCTGACACAACTGACCTTTGATAACTCAGTCAGCAGCTCTTGGGGTTCTGGGGTTCTGGGAAAGTGCCTAAAGTACATACCTTTTTGGTAATTTAGTAAGGCCGCACCCGTAGGTGTAGTGCCTTAGCCGTTTTCTGTCCTGACTGCAGATGTCGTTGTTAGTAGTATATGTATAGGTCTTCTTTGGATATTTTTAAAAAATATCCAAAGAAGACCTATATTTTTGGAATATCCAGAAAATACCTATTATTTTGGATAAAAGCTATTTTGATTATAAGCCGCAACTGCTATAATAATGGAGATAAATAGTAGAGGATTAGCTGACGAGTAGCATTTTATTGATGACTTATGTATCATCATGATGTATAAATATTCTTCATGATACATGTTAGCTTTCATTGAAGTACAATGTAGATCTCAGGAGAATGTTTTTGGATTAAATATTGGTCTGGAGAGACCAGACCTTCAAAAATTCCCAAATAGAAGATCTACGAACTCTTAAGCTAATGTTAGCCTAGACTTGAGTTATATTAGTATGATACATGCATGAATTTATTTTTATATGTTCATGTACGAGTGTTATGATTACGGGTGTTCTACATTAATAAATGTTTCGAGAGATGTCGTGTTATAAATAAATGTTACCTGATGTTTCATTGGTATAGGTTATAGTATATTGTATAAAAGATTTATATTGTATCTATATATTTCTTTATATTTCTATAGGATAAAGGTGTTTTAATACGTAGCTTTGTGTAATAAGTGAATAGTGCTGCCACCTGTTGATTAAGTATCGTATTACATACCGTACAGTGAGCAGGACGTACTATGAAAAGTTAGTGAGTTGTATATGTTTTATATCATTTCAGCAGTTAAGATAATATTCATGGCGAGAAGGATATCACAGAGGAATGTGTTGGTGCCTGTGCATATGTGTATCACATACAACCTGAGTGGACGGGAAAGACATAAAGAAGACCCTTTAAAGTGGGCTCGGGAAGCCTGTGATGTGTTATTAAGGTGCTGACCAGTAGCATTTTATCATGATGTATGGAGACTGACTGTAAATATAAACTCTTAATGAAGTATAATGCTGACCTTATAGGATTATTTTTGGATTAAATGTTGGTCTGGAGAGACCAGACCTTCAAAAATTTCTGTCAAGAAAGGATTGGAGAGACAAACCTAAGCTAGTATTAGTATAGACTTAAGTTATGTTAGTGTGACACATGCATGAATCTATTTCTTTATGATTGTGTATGACTGTTATGATTATGGTGTGCTACAATGATACATGTTTTGAGAGATGTTACGTAGTAAATAAATGTTACCTGATGTATTTATTGATCTGTGTTATTGGTAAAGAGAGTAAAAATTTACTTTGTATCATAATGTTTTTTTGTTATTACATTATATATAAGATAGAGGAGCTTCGATACTCTGCTTTATGCAAAAAGCATATAGTGCTGCCACCTGTTGATTAAGTGTCGTATTACATACCATACAGTGAGATGACGTACTATAATAAGGGAGTGTGTTATAGATGTTTTATACCATTTCAGCAGTTAAGGTCATATTCATGGTGAGAACGATATCACAGAGGAATGTATTAGTGCCCGTGCATATGTGCATCACACACAATCTGAGGGGATGGGAAAGATATAAAGAAGACCTTTTGAAGTGGGCTCGAGAAGCCTGTGATGTGTTATTAAGGAGCTGACGAGTAGCATTTATTTGATGACTTATATATGAGGCCCTTGATGGGGGGTCCCATGTCCCATGTCTATTTTAAGAAATTGTTATGTTCCCATATCGATTTTAAGAAATTGCTATGTCCCATGTCGATTTTAAGAAATTATCATGTCCCCATCTTGATTTTAAGAAATTGTCATGTCACCATGTCGATTTTAAAAAATTGTCACGTCACTGTATCGATTTTAAGGAATTTGTTATGTCACATGTCTCTAGGTCAAAATATGCTCATGTCGCCATGTCGATTTTAAGGGTCTAGAACCATATATATCATGATGTATGGAGACTGTTTGTGAATATGAACTTTTAATGAAGTATAAGGCTGACCTTATAGGAATATTTTTGGATTAAATGTTGGTCTGGAGAGACCAGACCTTCAAAAATTTGTATTAACAGAGAAGTAAAACCCTATTAGTTTTACAACACCCGTATGCTGTCTTATTGTACAAGTGAGTCGATGATTGGATAACTGTATATAGATGTATTAATAATCAAGTTTGTGGTGTGTGGCGTTGTTTATTGCTTTTATGAAAGTTTTTTCACAGAATAAAATAATACGTAGTATATTTATTGCTTTGCGTTATTTTTTTAAAAGAGCAAAGACTTGTGAGAGAAGATTGTTTTCTTTCATATTAAGAAAAAATAGCTTATGTGATAGGTTAGATGTTGAAATAATGTGCAAACCTATGTAGTGCTGCCACCTGTTGATTTAGTATCGTATTATATACGGTGCAGCGAGCACAACGTACTACAAGAAGTGAACGAGAAAAGAATGTTTTACACCATTTCAGCAAGAACGATATAATAGAGGAATGTGTTGGTGCTCGCGCATATGTGCATCACACACATCCTGAGGGGACAGGAAAGATGAGAAGAAAACCCTTCAAAGTGAGCTTGAGAAGCCTGCAATGTGTTATTAAGGTGCTGATGACTAGGATTTTATTGATAACTTATATATCATAATTTATGGAGACTGACTGTGAATATTAACTCTTAATGAAGTATAATGTCGACCTCATAGGATTTTTTTGGATTATACCATAATCTCTCGCGTATTGTTGAGTTTTGAGGTGTGTCTTATATGGGAGGTATTACGGTAGACCAGTTAGCTGGTGTTCATTCTTTGTGTTATGAGAAGAATCTTTTCTTAGGACAAAGCAATAAATTTATCTTTACCCTTTAAACACTGATAATGGATTGATGTATTTCTTGCTATAGATTATGATGGTACATTGATAAAGTGCTATTTTATTTTTTTCAACTTTTTTATTTATTTTTCAAGAGAGAACATTATGATAGTACTTTTTTCATGTACTGTGTATGATAATTGAGTATGATGCACATCGTATGATTATGGAGTATGATGCACTCTTATGTTGGTTACAGATGTGTTTGTCTCCCATGTGGTAGGAAATCCTTTAAGGTTTGCTTATGTATTGTACTTGTTGAATGTTACGATACAATCATAATTAATAAAGTGCTAGAGAGAAATTCTACTGAAGTTTTATTGAAGCATTTAATAAAACATTTTATGACAGTTGATATGTTAGCAATTTATTTCTATTTAGCAATTTATTTCTATATTTTGTTGTTTTCTTATGATTTGCACATTAAACATGGTTTTATATTGTAAGCCTTAAAGGGTGAAGACTGGAAGCTTTCCCACCCTTAACCATTTTTGGTTTTATCCTATATGTATCAAGATAAATGTTATTGTTAAATCATTATCTCAAGATAATTTGCTTAATTCATATATATTTCAAAAGTTTTTTGAAGTTAACAATGTTTGAAGTTAAAGAAAGCAAATTTTGAACAGAAAAAAAAATTAAGAGTCTTGCATTCATAAGATTAAAGACAGATTTTTCACTATTTTACTCCTTATAGAGTTAAAGATATAGGGTCAAAATGTCACTTCTTTCCCAGACAATACTGCGTTCAGATAATGTCTTGAACAAAACAAGGACATTAATCATGTCTTCCAGATAATGTTCTGAACAAAACAAGGACATAAATCATGTATCAGTATATACGTACCCAGTACCTTAGTTGTTAATTCAAATAATTAAAAGATTTTAATTAAAGAGTCATTATTTTTCATTTTTTTACATAAAGATTTCAATAGAATAGTGTTTTACATAATGCACACTGAAATTTTGTAAGCCTCATTACAGGGTTGAATTTACTCATAAGCCATAATTCATACATGAGATTATATAGTTATATATAAGTGATGATTCATACGTGAGATTATATAGTCATATATAAGTGATGATTTATATGTGAGATTATATAGTCATATATAAGCCGTGATATATATGTGAGATTATATGGTTATATATAATATAATATATTGAAAAGTTGGTGAGCAGCTTTACTAACTGTTTTTTCGATACTATAACATGTAATGATACAATTCATTTTTTTATCAGAGACCTTTGAAGGGTTAAAATGTCTTTTTTCCTTGACGTCATAAGTGGAGTTATATGTTCCCTCGCAGAGGCATTAATTCATATATTTCTCCACCAGTGCTAGGCACTGTAGAACTTGACCTGTATATAGGAGGTCTATATCTTTTTTTTTTCCATATTTTTAAAATTATGATGATACTGATCATAATAAATAAAGGAATAATAACACTAAGCGAAATTGAAACTATAAGAGATGTAGAAGCCCTAGAAGAGTTAATGGAATCATCTAGAGTTGTGTTGTAAATCAAGGAGGGGCTTGAAGTTGACTTTTCCTGCTGCTTAGATATATCTGAGAAGGAAGAGCTCCTCATCAAGGCGTGGCCTATTGTTGACAGTTCGTGCTCTTTAGGTATATCTGAGAGGGAAGAGCTGCTCGTGAAGGCGGGGCTTGAAGTTGACAGTAGCATCTTCTCTGGTATATAAGGAACAGGCGATGTTTTCTGGGCTTCAAACTGAAAGCCACCTTTGAATGTTTCAGTCGACTTCACTGTCCTTTTTGTTGTGGTCAGTTGAAGTTGAGGGAGCAAGCCTTTTTCAGTTATAACTGTGGTTAGCTGATTCTTATGGCGTGAGTCTTCTTCAGTCATCTCAACAGAGGCTGTGGTTTCCTGATTCTCAAGGTTGAAGTTTCCTTTAGACAGTGGAGTGGTTGACTGGTCCCTTAGGCGTGAGCCTTTTCCAGTCATTTCGTCAGAGGTAAGTGTTTCTCTAAAAAGAATAGATATATTTACTATTTGAAACATATAAGATCAGGCTACAAGTTTAGTTTTATGTCACTTTCTGATAGTTCGATGTTATACTAGTTTATATGTATCATTATTTCCTGTTTTATAGATGCATCTTGCGTATAAGGCGAACCTAGAGCTATGGAAAATTCTCAGAAAAAAAGAAAATTTCATAACTTTAGTTATACTTTTGGTATTTTCAAAATTGAAAAACCTTAGTGTAATTTTTGCCTTCAGAACCCTTTCAGACCTTTATATATCCTATGACAAAAGAGTCATAGTAACATATAAAAAGAAAGGTTTAGAAGTCCTCTTATAGAAGCAAAGAGAATAAAAACCCTGTATGAAACGTGCTTTTTGCGCAGGAGATAATGATATCACGTATTGAGATAAAGACAGCAGAAAGTGACTTAAACAGAAGGGTGGAGGCTTAGAAATCTAGTTATGATAGTTTTGTTATGAGGCAGAAAACCTTGAAGATTTGAAGAATTAAGTCCATAATTTTTTCAAGTTAAAAATCCTAAGTAGACTGAATATGCTTAGCTTCCTTCAACCTTTTAGTACTATCGCTTATGTCAGGGAAACAACTTAGGCCATGAGAAGTCAAGTTACAGTTTACCGTCCGAGCCATTTTGAAAATTGATGAGGCTTTTTTTCATTGTTCATTGTTCATTATATAGGTATAAGTGCATGGAAATGTATAGGTTGTATATGTCACCATGTTATTGACACTTTTTGCACTGTAAGCTTTAATTTGATTCCAAATATGGCCACCCTTTGCTGATTCGTACCATGTCCAAATGCATTTTTGAGAAATTTTGCCATTTTTTTAGATAATGAATAATAAAAATTTTTCATGCGGCCTCTATAAATGTATGCAGGCGGTGGACAGTAAACTGTAACCCAAGTTCCTTTGGCCTTAAAGAACAGTAAGGTTTTATGATAACAGTGAATGAAGTTTGTTTAGGTTACAATCTCCATCTGGTGTGGGATACTTGAACCACAACACAGGCTGAAGCAGTTCAGGAAGAGGTGAAAGTCTTACTGCTGTATGTCCACTATAAGACCATGAAAAGTTAGTTCACAGTTTATAGTCCAAGTAATTTTGAAAATCAATGAGGGTTTTCTGAACACAATTTATATATAAAGTTATGCCTAGCGGAAGAAGCTGCTCAGCTATGCTTCTACTTTAAGTAAGTAGGCTGAGATGAATTTTTATTCTGAAAACAAGTTTAATTTGTTCCTGTTTTCAGTGGACGTATTGGTTTAAAACTAACTTGTAGAGCCTTCACTGTAAAATGACAAAAGGACTAAGGAAAATTTACCTGAGATAGTCTTTTTTTGATGTGATAGAAGCAGGAGTAGGTTCGTTGGTTCTGTTGATGATTCTTTTTTCTATTGGAATGGTTGAAACATAAGAAGTTGAAGGATCAGCAGTTGAAGTTTTGCGAGTAGTAGGAATATCCAAAATACTTTGAAGACTGACAGTGGTTAGCTTGAAATTAGTAGTGACTGAAGGTGTGAAGGCAGTCGTGACAGAGGAAATTTCAGAAGTGCTCGATTTTGCTTTTATTAGAAGGTATTCTGCAAGATCAACATATCGACTCTCTGCTGCTATGTAGACGTGGGTTTTCCTATAAAAAAGTTAAAAAATATTTCATTAAGTGTTAGGCTTGTTAAGTTATAGCTGAAGACCTGAAAGAAACATTTGTTATGGAATAAGGCATACATATGTATAGGGGGCCTAGAGCCTCCTCAGAAAGATTTTGAACATTTCAAGACTAATAGGTGCATTCTGAAGTTTTTTAAAGGACAGCTGATATCTTTTTTATGTCTTATTATTCATGTTACTAAGCCCCTTGTCATATGTCGATTTTTAGAAATGGCTCTGTTACATGTTACTAGGATAGTCATGTCCCATGTTGATTTGAAGAAAAGATCATATCACCATGTCGATTTCAAGAAATGGCTACGTCACCATGAGGATTTGGGTTAGCTTGCTCATCTTATCACTGTTTTCAGTGAAGGGGTTCGGCGAGTGCATGGTTGGATTGGCTGACCCAAAAGACCAAAGGTCATGCACATTTGCTGTTTGATGTGTATGATAGAATTATGAAAAAAAATATTTACGGACAATTAAAATTTTAGGAGAAGGGAGAAAAGTGAATAACCGGACATTATAGCTAATGTAGCTACAAAAGAGCTATAGGTAGGATGAAAAAATAAGAACCCATGGATGCAAGGCCCCTACAAGTAGAAGGGGATCATGCAAAGAGGTTCTTATATCATGCTGGTTTTTAGCCATTTAAATGCTAGATCTTGGTTGGTTTATTCTTGTCTTATCACCTTTCATCTTGTCAAAATGAGTTTCTACAAAGAATCAAGATTTTAGGAGAAGGGAGAAAGTGAAAAACCAAACTATATAGCTAAAATAACTACAAAAAGTGCTATAGGTAGGATGAAAAATAAGAACTCATGGATGCACGGCCCCTACAGGTAGAAGGGGATCATGCAAAGATGTTCTTATATCATACTGGTATTTAGCCCTTTAAACGTTCAGGGGAGAGGTTGATTTGCAGATGCTAAGTGAGAGACTGCTCCCTCCTAGAAGGAGGATGAAAGAATCTATGGATACAGGGCCCCACCAGTGTAGTGAGGATCATGCAAAGAGATTCTGACAACCTTTTGTAGGGTGGTAGGGGTTCCCAATCAGTTGTGTCTGAGTGCAAGCACTTCTCCCCATGTTAGTTTGGTTAGCAGAGATGAGTTGAGTCCTTCTTTTCACCAAAGAAGGTCTTCATTCAGCTCATAGAAGTGGAGCAGGGGGCATAACCCCTGTTCTGCAGCCAGTTTGACAATGGTAGCAGCCCTGTGGTTTTTAAGGGGAATATGTTTAGTAGTTTCCAGAAGTTCCTTTAGTGGTTCATAATTATAGTACTTGCATGATGTAAGGACGTGGGGCAGACTAAACTGCTGGTCTCCACAGTAGCAGGTTGAATATTTAGGAATATCTGCCCACCTATGGTGTCCTATTCTAAATCCGGTAGCTACATGTTAAAGTGTAGGGTTAAGATTGAGTAAGCGGGGAGGAGCTGAATCAGTGACAAGTTTATACCAATTTCTGGATCTAGAGTCAGGGTTGATAATTTTGTCTCTTTCCTCAACTTTAACAAAGAGGAGGTTGGTTGCTTTTAGAATTTTGTTCATAAACTGAGATGTAGATAGTTCTGGTGCTGAGTTGTAGATGTTAATATTATTTGTTGCCTCCTATCATTACCGATCACACCACAATGGGAGGGGATCCAGTGTAGGAGGGTTTAAATGTTTCTAGATTTTCTTTCAATGATCTGGTCTTGTATTTGTATGCCTAGTTTATTATGGATGAAGGAATTACTGAGTTTCTGAATAGCCCCTAGAGAATCTGGGTGTATTATCATGCTGGTGTCCCATTTATCTAGGGCCAGCTTAATAGCTACTAGTTATGTTGTAAGCGTGGAGGAGTGATCAGCCAGACGTTCCTTTTCAATTTGGTTGGAGTGAATGTTGACTGCCGCAGAACCAGCTTTGCCACTGTCTGGCATGACACTGCCATCAGTGTACACATTAATCAGGTTTGGGTGAGCTAAAGTTATGGCCTCATTTTGGGCTAAGATTTTTTGCTTGAGTATGGCAGGAGCTGTGATTTACTTTGAGAAGTAATGTTCAATTATAGTGTGGATGGGGATATGTCTGAGGGGGTGCTTGGATTCAGTATAGGGCCGGTCAAATAACCTAGCTCCAGCATTATACCCATGTCTAACTGAGAGGTTAAATCTGAATGATAGGTTGGGGACTTTTCTTTTAATGCCCTCTGCTAGCTGCAGGTGTTTGGTTCTGATGGCATTAGCCAGGTTACAGTCAATATTTGAAGCCAGAGATGAATAGGTTTCGTAGGCAATTTCATAGATTCTGGCCAAAATCGGACACTGATTGGTTTCCCTTTGCATAGATGTGATTTTTGAAAGCATGGGTGCTCTTAGAATAGCTCTGAGTGCATCATTCTGGGTGGTGTCTAGTTTTTTGATAGCCATAAGAGTGGGGTTGTTTTCGAAGTGGTATAGTAGTCATTATAGCAGGGGCAGCAAAGTCAACTATGGAGCGGACTGCTGCTCCATATAAGACTCTGAGGTTTCTTGCAGAGGCCCTATTGGCTTTACCAGAAATGTTTCTCATGGTATTACCCTTTAAGGGCAGAGCAAATATTGTTGCACTGGCCATGGGAATGGCCTCTGAAAAAAGTATAGTTCCTAGAGGATGAGCCTATTTTAAATTCCTATACAAATCCTTTATAATAGGTGTCGACTATAGTCGACTCTAGGCCTACCATGGTGTCGACTATAGTCGATGCTAGCCCTCAATGGGTTAATCAGGGAGCATGCAGTCATTTAGATACCTGATTTCTGCCATATAAGCAAAGGTTCACGAGTTGGAGGAATGTCGGGGGGTTATCGCACACGCCCATCAGGTGCCGTATCGCACGACGCCCGCAGGGCGGAGTGCGATGCGGCACCTGATCGGCAAGTGCGATAACCCCCCGACATTCCTCCAACTCGTGTGCCTTTGCATTTATTTCATGTTATTTTCATCTAAAACTGCTGAATTACAATAGAATTTACCAGAATGACTCCCCGTGCGCATTGTTAACATCGCCATCTTGGAGCTAAATGGTCACATGACCTCGCCGTGTGATATTTTCGTGGGTTATCTCACGGGGGGTGTGAGATACGGAGCTGCAATGGCAAGGCTATGGGCTGTCAGTATCTCGGGCATATCAACATGAAATAAAAAATTAAGCCTCTAGTCAAATATGACCCCTAAGTACTTAGTTTCAGTTACCGATCCTAAATCTTGACCTCTCAGGTTAAGTTGAAAGTCAGGCTGGGGATGGAAGTATCTCATGGCTTTGGTTTTTTCAGAATCCATAAACCCATGCGACAAGTGCACTTATTCAAAATCCGGAGTCATAAACACTTGAGAGTGCTTTCAACACACAAGCTACTCATTTTATTGTTTCCTATCTATTGATCAAATTAGGCTGTTAGCAGAAAAGTTACCTCAAAAGAGCGTGACCTTAACCATTAATACAGAGGCACATCAATTACATTTGGAAATGAAAGAGTGAGCTACAAAGGCAATTGTTGTGTACAAAGTACCCAGGAGCCATTTAATGACATCTGCAAAATAATACAATTGGAGGCATGCGCTTGATGTCTCTAAAGTGGCTTATTATCATTCCTGTCATGTTCAAAAGGATCTCCACATCATGTCTTAATCAATAAAAAATACTGATGATTACCCCCTAATGAAGTACTTACTCTTGGAGACCTTTACAAGCGATAGGTCATTTACGTGTATCATAGAGTTATGCACTTGAATAGCATCTTATTTGATCCTCTAAAAGTGAACAATGAGCTTAGCTGTCAAAATTAATAGAAACTGATTTAAAATATGCTCCTATCCTATAAATGAAAATGAATTTCAGACTCAGAATGGTAGTAGTAGGATATTTGAAGACTTCTCGATCTGATCACCATAAAAGTGTTAGGTCTAAAACAAAGCAAACAACTTAACATTTATACAATGGCTGTCCGAAAGAATGGTTACTGTACAAATAAAATACTAAATGATACATATAAGAGGTGATTCAGTAAAGGATGTTCACCAGCCTGAGAACCAATAAAATCACAAACTCAATATTATTTAACAACGCTTTATTTTATTGAAAGCCCTGTATCTTGGCTTGTTAGAAAGGTTGATTCAAGTCACCAACTCCAAATGTGTCAGTTTTTATAGCCTGTGGAGTTAAACCATAATTCTTTACCCTCACATACGTAACGTTTTTAAACAAACAGTCATAAAAGCTGTTAAATATCATCCTATGTACATCAGATTTCATGTCCAAAATGTTACAGTACATGCCTTAAGGTGTAGCAAAAATGAAATCCCTGCACCAAGAACCTTTTATTACACCTCATCGCTAAATATGGAGTTCAGTAAAAGTTTTGAATATGTAGCCTAGCATTTTTAACTTTTCCCTCATACATTTAAAAATAACTAGATCTTTATGAAAAACACTCTCTATTATCTAGAGTGTCCTTACTTTCAAAAACATGTCACTCTTTTCCAACAATACATATACATTCTGGTCCAGATCTGCAAAGGCACTTCTGAATACCAAAGAAAAAAAACGTTACGTATGTGAGGATTTGGATAGAGCAATACTTTTAAACATCCCAGATCATCTGCATCACTATTTCTTGTACAGGACTTAATAGTTCAAATTAATAGTTCAAATGCATATCTTAACACACTAGACTATATTATGGGTCATTTCCATCTCACTCTGAGCGCATGTCATCCTCATTGGGCAGCCTGTCCTCCTCAGAAACTTGCAGACTGCAAAAGATTGAATATAATTGTTGAACAACTAAGGTGAGTAATATCAAGCAATTATACTCTAATATTTACAGTTTCTCAATGGGGGATGAGAAGTTAGTAGGAACAAAAAATTGTGTATGGAAAGAACCCCACAAATATCATTACTGACTGACAGTGCAGCCTTACCCTAGAATATAGCAACCATAATATATTTTAGTTTGGGGAACTATATGTGCATCTAATGGTGAATTATGTATAGTCTGGGTGGGTCTGAAGTACACATTGTAACCAAAATGAACAAAACCTCACATACGTAATGTTTTCAAATTTGTGGGAAACTTGCAGAAATTTAAATGGTAAGTGCCTTAATTCTCTATCCAGGATATTGGATAGGGACACTTTTATAAGATTATCAACCAATCTATTTGAAAAATTCTTTTTTGAGGTGTGTGGTGCTACACATATAGTAAACACCTCACATACGTAACGAAATGCTGAGGAGGGGGCGAAAAGGAATACTGCTGGCAAAGTACATACCAAAAGAGAGGTTATATACTGAAATGATTGATTGTAGGTCCAGGAGTAAATAAACAATGGTAAGATCAGGTAATCTTGCTAAATAATGTACTTTTGGGGTGTGGGAGGTGAAAATTTCGAAAAATAATCTACACTTCTCACCCCAGACAGACTGGGATGTCATTTCAAAATATCCAAACTGGACCTAATGAACCCTAGCAGTAAAGGTAAGCCCTAATTTCAACAAATAATAATGATTTGGGGATAAATATACAGCAGGAGTAGCTCAGGAAGGGCAATTTCCGTTCCCCAGTGAAAACGTTACGTATGTGAGGAAAATAAAGCCTTAAAGAGTATGGGGCTTCCTGGCCAAATTAAATGGCATTACCACGCTGCTATGGCCAGTCTATGGCTTGGGACTTTCAATCAGAGGGAAATAAAACCCAAAATACATCATTTCCATGCAATCTAAGACAATTGCAGACCCCACATATATAACATACACTATTTCATGAGAATTTGATTGAAATTCCTTACCTTTTTGAGAAATTTCAGTGTAAATGGAGCTGCAAAATCACAGTAGACTGTGAGCTTAGCTAATTTGAGATCCTCTGAGTGACTTCCAGTGGTCGGTCATTTCTGCCAGGGCAACTGGAAACATTTCCTTTCTCCTCCACATATTTTCATTATGTATGTGAGGATTTCCACACCGATACCAAAAGAACCCCTCTGTGGCCTTACTATGCAGACTTGAGCCATGATTTTTGTTTTAATCATTTAATTCATATACATACTACACTAGAATAGACTAGAAATAAAGAATCATTTATTTAGATAGCCTACAGACATCTTAAAGTGTACCTCACATACGTAACGTTTTGGGGAGTTGAATTTTGGTTTATGAGACCTAGCTTGTATCTGCAGCAAACCAGCACTTTCATTTATTTACCATCAAAACCCCCCTAGGGACCCTCCTCAACACAGGTAATAAGAACAGTGAGGATACTTTTTTAGCATGGAAGTTTAAGGTGTAAAAAAAGTGTTATGTATGTGAGGATGCTCACAGTTCGATATTATAACACATGTGTGAAAGACAGTTGAGGAAGGGACATGGCAAAAGTCTTTTTAATAGATTGCCATGCCCTCTAACCAAAGGCAAAATAGGTTTATCAGACTCTAATACTGCCTAGCCTAACAATAAATAGGTGGGAATGAGGTAAAATTGGACTAAAAAGGGTATTTTTGGTGTATTGTCCAACTTCGAGCCTCTGTAACTCATCAAATTATAAGCCGATATACATAAATTTGCCCTCTACTTAAAGCTCAGGATGTTTTCTATCAGATGTAACTAAAATAATGAAGAATAGTGGTCTACATTCTTTACTGTAGCTCCTCAAAGCTAAAATCCTCTCAAAATAAGCCCAAACATTGCTCAGTGGATCTGCCCATAAAAGGACCACACTGATGTGCTTTATTAGCGCCTAGACACCAGACATCCGGTTGACTTATCTTTGTAGGGCATTCTGAAATTTGATCAACAAAGCGGCAGGTTTAAATGGATGAAATCCTCTACATGAAATAGAATCAAAGAGGCCATTACAGCTTTAAAGGCAGATTTTTTTTTTTGCTCGATTATAGAACCAAGCCACTTTAGACACCCACAAAACACCCTTGAATGAGTGTTAAAGCTAATATCTCAGAAAATAGTGCAGCAGTCACCATTCAAATAATACAGCTGGTTGATATATTCCTTTCACACTGCGATATTGAGAGAACCTATCTGTGAACTATAGCAGGGACCAGACTATCTTCTCATTGAGTATAGTATTTTAAGTTATGATGTATGCGATGTGCAGAGTAAGTGACACTAAAAAACTCATTTACAGGAGCTCCGTGCTCTGTGCTTCTCTGCAAACATTACATTTTGATTACCATAACCATGTTGTTTGGTGTTTGATGGACCTTTGCTCACATTGTAAAAAGCTGAATGTTTTGCAGAGTTGCCATTTCGACCTTTTAGTGGCAGTAATGGAAGTGTAGGTGGCAGGAAGGAAGCTTTTAATTCATTGAGATTTGCTGCCTTCCACTGGCAAATGTCTCTGTGGGATACTTCGAGGGAAAGTGTTGCCATGCAAGTCAGCTTGTCAACCCAGCCAGCATGACTGCATGTACCCCAAATGAGATTCCTCTGGGCCTCTGGGCTGGACCAGATGTTTTAAGCTGATAAATGTCAGGGCAGCCAGTTTGGACCCACTGTATGAGTCGAAGGTTGATGGATCTAGTCTGAGCATGGGATGGCGCCTGTTCCAATCTTCTCACAGCATTACCAATATTCCTAAATATGTCTATCGCTCCCATTATACTTGAAAGTAGGTAGGTAGCATGGTAATATTTACAACCGTGTTGTTCCTATCAAAGAGTGCTCATTGTCCTCAAGCTTTCTCAAAAAGTCAATTTAGATACAGCAAGGGAGAAGACCTTTAAATGTTAGAATGTATGGAGTTACACCATTGAATTCACCAGGGAACCACAAGAATTGACGCTCACTTGTGGAACACTAGAGTACTATAATTAATGTTGCCATCCCTATGTCCATATATAATATAACTTATCATAATTGAGTAAAAGGAACCCTCTCGTTAAACATGGGATAAGCAAGTGATAAGTAAGTTAGTATGATGCAGTCACCCCAGTGCTTTACAACAGTCAATACTTGAAGATTCATACCTTTAGACAGAGCTGTTAGAGATGCCAGTAGTGAAATAAACCATATTGTAGAATGATGATGCACATTGATGATTCACTGGCTGCACCTATAATTATGATTAGATCATCATTAGAAAAATCCGCCTAGACTAATGATGATAAGATTTACCATTGTTAATGCCTGCTGTGCCATAATCCCAATGCTGGAGTAAATTGGTAAGCTGATTTGTGGGACAACATAGTGCGCTATGAGTGCAAAATCCACTGAGACGCATGAGCCAATATATATAGTGCAATTAACCAGGCACAGCATGGCAATGTGAGAAATGGCAAAGATTTGCAAAACTGAAATTACATGAGGATGAAAAGGTACTGACCTCACAAAGTCTTAACTAGGAGAGAGATGGTCAATATTACTGCCATACCATAGATATCCTTACCATGATATTTGTAGCAGGCCCATAATTTGGGTGAATCATGTACCAATGCCCTGATTTGATTTACCTTGATCATATTTAGCTTCCTGACTGTCTCCCATGTTGATTCAACAGGGTAAAAAGAGATATAGACATCCAAGCACTTGCTCCAGATGAGAACCGGATCTTTTTGATTCACACATTTCTATTTGGCAGCAACAGGTCATTCACACCTGTATCTTATTAGCCTTGGTTTTACTGTGCACAGTGAAAACGGTCTGTATCTGAAAGTCAATATCACATTCCTCTCATTATAAATTACAAAAGTAAAGATCTACAAAAGTGTTCTGTGAAATGATTATTTGGGTGGTATATAACATCAGTTTCAGAAGGTTTTCCAAAAATGATTATTTGGATGGTATATAAGGTCAGTTTCAGAAAGAACAGAAAAGGCATTAAATTTTGCTCCTTTGTAGAGGACAAGATATTATAATATCTTTGAAGAAAGGGAAAAGGTTAGTGGCAGATTTTTGCAAAGTATGCATCAAGTTCTTCATCTATTATCTATTCGAGGGAAATTAAAGTTTGGTCAAGGACAGTGTTCGATCACTTAACCCTTCCCAAGTAAAATCCTTCAGAGTGGAAGAGTCTAGGGGGGCCAATTATGCTTTAAGTCCAAGTGATCTGGCTTAATCAGAACTAATGGTTCTTGCTCCCAACTGAGCTGAACGATAGTGGTAGAAACATGCAACAACATAGCACTCTGCTATCGGCAAACCATTGCTTGACTATATTTGAGATCACAGAAGATGGAACCTGATACTTGAATAGGTGGTTTTGAAAAAAAATGTTATTGTTTTCAGATGCTCACACTTAAGACTTAAGAATAAAGATGCAGACCAATGCAATAATAATAAGCGGTTTACACAGTGAGTGGCATGGTAGATCTATGCCTGCAGCAGGGGCTTTAGAGAGGTCAGCAGGAGGTCATTGCCCAATCCATGAGAAAACCACTTTTCTCGTTGTGCATGGGTTCAACTGTTGCACAAATTTCACAAATAAGAAGTCGTTAATGAAAGGTTGTTGTGCCCCATTTTTAATGTCAAATAGTGGCTTCACCACTAGAGTCTGATGCACCATTATCACTCCCAAATTGTACCTTTTTGCAAGGCAAATTGTCCCCTATTTGCATGGCAAACTGCTGCCCTTTGACATGGCCTAGTGATCAGACTTTACCAGGTTACATGACGTTGCTACGTTACGAGATGTTACGTCAACAATCATGATAGCAGCATCACTCTCCCAGCAGATACTCACAGAGGTTTAAGTTTTACCATTGACTTCTCTGCAACTACTTATCAGATATTAGCATATGACCTATCGGATTGAAGCTCCGGGTGCGTAAGATCTAGATCTGCAAAGATCTAGATATTTTGCACATAAATTATATCAGGAGGGACCCCGATCTATCTGAACTGAGATCAAAGATGGCGGCCATTGCAGCTTTACTGGCGATTTTTGAGGCTATATAATGTTTTACCAAATAAAAATTAGAGAAAACTTCAAAAGCAAACATTAGGAATAATCAAATTGGAAAAATACTACAAAGTTTTGAAAATAAATCTGTTTAATTGTCTCAGGTTGAGTTAGCTGGCACTTTCCTCCCTGGTTCATGGGATGAAATCTTTGCTTCATCTAGTACCCCAAGGGTACTGTAGTCTAAAGCAGTCAAAAAATCCGATTTTGTAACCAGCGATCTAGTTACCCATCTTTATATATAGTGTGATTAAGGTCAACAACGAGGAAAGAAGGGCAGTTACTCCAGTGGTACTGTTTTTTTTATTCTTTTAACATTAATTCCTATCAGGACCATAGTTGTAGCTATTTTTGACATCTCTGTTAATTCTAAGACTAACTAAGTGTATCTCAGACGTTGTTCTGTTTTCTTATTATGAGATTTACAACATGTAGGAAAGGTCAGAAACAATCAAGAGGATAGTTCAGCAATGACAAACACAAGTCTGGAATTTATCAGATGAAGTCAGATATTTGAACATCTACAAAAGAACAGAAGGTATGATCCCCCCCCCCTCCCACTAGGCCCTAAGACAAGGCCCACTAAAATGAGGTAGGCCCTCAGCGTCCTTTTCTGGATGGTTGAATGTATATCAACGACTCCTCCCTTTGGTTTAGGCTTAAGGTGGCTGACGGGGATTGTCAGTTCACCATTTGGACACCAGGGGTCTCATGTGCCCTATTGATACTATGAGAGCGAAATATGCAAAATTCTTAATGGGTTGAACATGGATTTGAACTCCAGACCTCTTGTGTAAAAGGCAGAGATGTAACACATGCGCCACAGAGTCAGTTGGGGTAGGGAATTTGGAATGTACTATATAATCTAGATGTACTTATTCTAGCCATTTCCCTTAAGGAAAATTTTCAATCATCCAAAACATTAGAAATATGGCTGGGACCATATGTCAGAACTACACTCACTGCAAAGATATGTGCATGATCTAAGTGCTGAGGAAGTTATAAGAAATTCTAATTACTTTTGGATATGACTCTGTGGATTTATGTTGCATATTGCTGTATACTCATATATAATAGTAAAAGTTCTGTATCTCAAAAATATGCCTGGGACCCCCACTGTATATATATATACCAATTCACCTTAGTCATTACTGTTAGTTTGCTATGTAGAATAATTACGGTAGTATGCTCCTTTCTGATTATTTGGCCTTTTCTAGCGGGTTTCCGCTCCAAATAACTGTCAACACATTAACTTATTCCATATGAACTTCATCCATTGATCCATTTCTGATCTCTCCTATTAATTTCATAATATGATATAACCCCTTTTGATAATCATTAAGGACCTCAACAATTTCTGTGTACTGTGTACTGTGTCCCCCCTCTTCTGGCAGGGGGGGACACAGTACACATTATATTTATGCTTCTGGGTATTTCCCACCTCAACATCTAATTTTCTGATAACTATCACCTATTAGCCCCCCCCCCTTACCATTTAATTTCCCATTGGGTTCTGCTAAATCCCAACCTACTAGTGTAACTTCACCAAAGCCAATTTTAGCAACAACGAGATTTTTTATAACTGGAGCTATTACTAAAAGCTCCAGTTTTAGGTTATACAGATATACATAGAGGTCGTTGCAGGCTCCAGTCTCAGTGCCATTTAGTAGATACTGTGGGAACTCCCATTCAAGTATCGGCACTGAATTCTAAGCAAAGTCTACTGTTCATCACTGATTCGATATTGGAAATAGGTAGCTAAGATGTTAAAACATTTATACGATACTTTACACCAAATCAGAATGGTAATAAGGATTTTAGAGTGAAATAGAAAAGCAGTGAATGGAACCAGAAGTGACCAAAAGTCTCGTTGTTGCCAAAGTAGGTCAAATTACACTGGTGCCCCTTGCAACAATGAGAAAGCAACAACGATTCTCGTTGTGAAAACGCAGAAGGTATTGTGCAACAGGGGTAGAATTCTCTCTTTGTGAAAGTCGTTGGTTTTGAGGGAATTTCAACAACGAAGGATTGTTGTTTCTGCAGCGACCCCCTGGTCTCACATAAGGGGCCATCCTTTGGTGTCAGTGATGTAGTGATGTCACGTCCTGTCTTGTGATCGGCTTACTTCCCGCATGAGGGCTCTCATAGACATGTCTGGCTGGCACTGATTCAAGGTGGTACCACACCCTTGGAGGGTGGGAAATCTAGACTTCAGTGCTGGAAGTGAGAAGGCTTAAGCTTGGCATGTGTTTGTGAATCACTGAACTAATCAGGATTGGAATATCAAAAAGGTTTCCCTAATTCTATCTGCAGAGGCAATTTGCTATAACAGGCTTTTGGGCATTTTGTATGTATCCCTAGTTCAATATTCATATGAGATTATCTTGCTGCTTAATCATGTTTAATCATGTTTAGCTATACCTTCATTTATTCCCCCCTTGATAACTGACCAACTTTTTGGATATGATTATGGCCGTCTGAATATCCTTGCTCTTGAATAGAAAAACTATCATGTTTGTTGACAGTGAATTTAGGAACATAGAATATTCAGCTGTATGAACATCAATCATAGATGCCACCAATGGTTAGTCGCATTAGAAGAAGCTGAATTCTGAAATATATATGTTAACAGATCTCATTGCACAGTTCACGTTTAACAATTCACAGGCAGAACATGTACATATAAGGCATATTAGGTGACTATATTCCCCCTTCCGTGGCTCATAAAATCATCCAAAGTTAGGGTTGAAGATCTTATATCAGGTGCATTGGTGATTATGGAAGAGCTGTCAGGGGCTTTATTTTTGTCATTATAGATCTAGATTGAGTAAAATCACAAGACCCTTTTACTATAAAGATATTAAGGCTCAAATGGCGACCACTATAACAACTATACTTCTCCACAATATGAATATAACTTAACCAACAAACGAGTCAATTCGCAATTATGATTCACAATCCCCTATGGACATTTTGGAACCCGCCTGAAGCTGGCCCAGTGATGACTGAAATCACCTGCCACTGATGATTTACAGGCTATTTATCTAAACATAGTAAACTGACTGCCACCTGATGGCCGACTGACAGCCGTCAATCACGGATGGACCATGTAGGGACAGTATCCTTGGCCCTCTCTGGCTTTCTAGTTCTATTTGAGCTTGGAGTATGATTATTTGGTTCACGATTCATCTCAAATCTTTTAAATTACATTATCAATGCACATCGGCGGTTGACAGTCAGCCAACGGGTAGCTGTCATTGCTGTGTGTGACATTATGACCTCATAAATGTCCTCATTTGACTTAAAACGAGGCTAGCCATATTCATAATATGGCTATAGCTGCAGCCTGATGAAAATCACCTGTTTAAGACCAAAGAGTGATGAAAGCTCACATAGCGTTATGGTCCAAATTGCATCAGTGGTGTTAGCTACAGGCACGTGATTGCTGTCCATAGGGCTGAGCCTTTAGCCTCAGGTCCAAAGGATCTCCAGTCTGATTCTGGAATCTACCGTAAAGCTTCTGTCTATCTGATCCTCTGGCCTTTATTTCATATCACTCTAATACCACACAAGGGCAACTCCCTCCAGCCCTATATAGTCCCCAGCAAATTGTCGTGAGTCCTCGTCAACCTGTGTGAAGTGGCTCACACATGTCGCTAGATGGAACACGACGTTGTTATAGCACAAGATCACCAGGAATAGCAATTGGTATGCCATGTGAGTCTAACACACAGTGGCGAAAGATGACGGAATGAGTTATCACTCAAAAAGGAGTCACCATTGATGACCAATCATGGCGACAGATGACGACAATTTGCTGGGTCACTTCGCTATTGCAGGTGGCAAGCAGGACATGTTGCAATAACCTCATCTTCCCACCTGGTAAAGGAGTCATAAACTGCTGACACTAGGGAATGGTTGTTTGATCCATCAAAGGGATCTAGATTGAATACAAATGCAGTCAGGGAACCAAATAAAAATATAGGGGGATGAATTTGGCTTGATGTGCTCATGATTATCTGTGATGTGCAATATCTACGTGGTTTTCTTATATCTAACCAACCTAATATCCTTATATTACGATATTTTCTCCTTAGATGTTCCAAATAAAAAAAATATGTTCCTTACTGCATACTTACTGTATCTAGATATGTGAGTCGTCTGCAGGCTATCAGCCTTGGCTGTCAGGGAAAATGTTGCATCTTGTAGACCACTTACTTTACTGTTTCTGTAGATGAGTTATTAACCCAGTATGGTAATCATAGATGTCAATGAGTTTCTGCTGCACCACTGTAATTATATCATCACTAACAGAGACTATGCCTAATCTACTAGTGGGGGCATATTCACTTCCTAATACCCCCACTGCCATAATCCTACAGTAAATTAGTAGGCTAATTTGAAAGGCCATATATAATGATGTTTCATCAATCAACCTAGAGTTGACAGTCACAGTGCTGATGGCAGGGGATGGCAATTAATGTGCTCCTTGATATGATTGTTATATCACAGCCCAGTGAACAGGATAGTACAGACTAAGCTAATAGATGATGCATATCGGGGCCCTAGGGCTGTATATACAGCATATACAGCCCGTGGGGCCCCGATATGCATCACCTAATAGGTTTATACCACCATTTCCTCCATTTTGTATCAATTTCTTACCTGAAATCCAAAGAATATAGCCAGGCGAAGACATTTTGTAAAAGCAAGCGATACGGCCCGTGGCCGCTCTGCGCGAAGCCATTGTTTTTGTTCCTTGCCGAGATAAACCGCTGTGTTCACACTCACTTTTCGTATGTAATCCAACCTTGACAAGTCTTCAAATTAAAACATACATATCCTTAGACATTCTAGATGAGTACTCCATGCTTGATATGTCCGATATATTCAAAATAAATAAGAATCCATTGATTTTCCCAACATACGCGTGTCGCGGTCCCACCCGCCTCCTTGTTCGGCGAAAGTGTGTCAGTGGCCTGGATGTAGATATAGGTCATCCGCTCGTCGTGCAAGGAAGACGCCGAAAATTTCGGACCGGTTTGAAAAATCAATGGATTCTCCTTTATTTTGAATATATTGGACATATCAAGCATGGAGTACTCATCTAGAATGTCTAAGGATATGTATGTTTTAATTTGAACACTTGTCATGGTTGGATTCGATACGAAAAGTGACTGTATACACAGCGGTACCTCTCCCGGCAAGGAACAAAAACAATGGCTTCGCGCAGAGCGGCCACGGGCCGCGACTTGCGTACGATGGAAAAATCAATGGATTCTTATTTATATCGAAGAAAATGGAGAAAATTAGCACGCATTCCTCTTCTATGGATCAAAAACTTCTTGGGATTTTAATATTATAACATGACAAGCTTGGAATCAATACGAAAACTGAATGGAAACGTACCACTAGGACCTCAGGTTAGAATTTATTTATTTTCGCATTGTGTTTCATCAACGTTCAGTGTGGCGCTATGGCTAAGGCCTTCGCCTACTACCACTGCGGCCGGGGTTCAATCCTCATACGAGTTGGCACGATTTTTCACCATGGAAAATGGCTAGATTAACTTTGTATAGCTGTCATAATTTCCAAAAATATTCTAAGTCCAACTTGACCCCGAAAAAGTATATACCAAAACTGTCAAAAATGCACAAGGGTGGTATATGCAGAATAATGCACGGCTAAACTGCATATAAACCCACCGGAAGTGCCGAAATCGTGGTATAATATCAAATATCTAATGCCAAGGATGCAAAGCACCTTTTGTTATATATATTCACTCTAACAAAGAACTTTAATTAACCTTAGGATATCCACACTCAATAAGTTTTAATTTTCTTGGCATGTGTATGAGCAGAATTATATCACACCCCACTGCCCGCGTCTATGGTCCTCTCAGCCCTTGACCCCTCCTGAAGACTGTCTATGCCTGTAAGGTGGTTCTCATTTGTACTTGACACATTGCCATGCCTATATCCCTAAGATGTGTAACGTATATGTATTATGGATAATACACATGGAAGTATGTCGAGTTATTAACATGAAGACATCTTTAGGTATCATAGATGATCCTGCCATACTGTCTTGGGCCATAACATTCAAATGATCCTTGTATTATATGATTTTTAACGTGGCGACTTCCAGACACACACACACACACACACACACACACACACATATATATATATATATATATATATATATATATATATATATATATATATATATGTGTGTGTGTGTGTGTGTGTGACCCATCCTAACAAAGTGGTACTGAAGTCGCACATTTAGATGCCTAGATATGGCCTTTTCAAGTGGTATAGTGTCAAAAATATTAAATTTCTCAAAATTGATATTTAGCATTTTTCTAACATAAGGGTAGATATCTTTCAGAATCCTTGCTAACTAAACTAAGTTTAGGCCCCAAATGTCAATATGTAAATTATCTCAGTTTTATCAATTTTTGATTGGTTCGACTAAATTTACCGGCAGAAGATCTGTAGAGGACCACATGGTTCAGATATGCAAGTGTTATATACCAAATAAAAGCTCTTGATAAGCTGTAAATGAATATGCCAATAACTAAACAATTTGTATGTGCAACTTCCGAACCATTTTGTAAGGATGGGTCACATATTTATATATATATATATATATATATATATATATATATATATATAATATTATAGACCGAAGTGGCATGGCATCACCATCTATGGATCTATATTTGCTAGAACCTGGAGGAATTTACATGGCAAGCTAGTACTCTATAGAAAATAGAAGCCCCTGTGGCCGCATCGATGGGACGTCGTGCTGTATACGCTTGGCGCAGGCATTTGCTTCCAGGCAAGTACAACCTTTTGCTATTCTGCCCCTGTTGGCTCTACCTGTTCTGTTTACTAATACACTACGGCTGAATGGCTATGAGTCCCATGGCAAGGTGAACGATTTTTTTTTTCAACTTCGATTTATTGACATTCTATTGATCATTCATTGGTTATGGAACTATATACTACCAGGAATATTTATATAATTAATGTGTGATATGAAGGGACTACTTTCCACCAGAGCGTTTGAATATCTAGGACGTCATCATAACTTTTCCTTCAGTATATAAGCCCCAGCAGTTGAACTAACTGTCAATTGGCTTCATATACCCGAGCACACACCAGGCTGGGTGGTGCTGGAAAATTTTAAACATTAAATTTTTTGTATTATTGTATTGATATTTGTGTTATAATTATGTGATATTATTGTCTTATAAGTAAAGGCATGTATAAAATTGATACTGACAAAGTCAGTTCTTACTGGTACGAAAAGATTATTTATTATACTACCGGTACAGACTCGATCAAAACATTAACTTATTAATAGATTATTGATGGGTAAATGGTGGATTAAACGAAATAGGCTCGTGCTATATTCTCCAAGATACAAATGTAGGGGTTCGTTCCCCCGTCGGGTGCGCAGAGCCTTCAGAGGGACTGTTCACTTGATTGTGTCACTCCCCCTATGTATGCCATACCGATCCAGGGTAGTTGGAAGGTAGAGAATGTCAGGCCAGGGGAAGTAGCTCAGGGGTGGAGCTTCTGCTTCGAAGTTGGAGGGTCCCGGGTTCGAGTCCCGGTTTCTCCATGACATTTTCCGCTGACCACTACACTGGTGGAGAAACAGAGTGGTCCTGCCTCGCAAGGGGGATCTTTAGAGAGCTCGGTACCTGGACTGGTATGGTATAGACAAGCGCTTCAACTTGCTAGTGCTGAGGGACTTGGAAACAGGTGGCACACACAGCAATTCCTGGGAACAGGAATTAACTCAGGCTGTGTGTGACTGAGTACTGGTACCGTTCAGACTGGACTGGAGGACCGGTTCTGGCGGGATACAGTTGAAGCTGGTTGGGAGGAGTGTAGGGGTTCGTTCCCCCGTCCGGTGCGCAGAGCCTTCAGAGGGACTGTTCACTTGATTGTGTCACTCCCCCTATGTATGCTATACCGATCCAGGGTAGTTGGAAGGTAGAGAATGTCAGGCCAGGGGAAGTAGCTCAGGGGTAGAGCTTCCGCTTCGAAGTTGGAGGGTCCCGGGTTCGAGTCCCGGTTTCTCCATGACATTTTCCGCTGACCACTACACAAACCTTGTTGCCTCATATTTATGATATATTTCATTATTGGTCCTAAGAAGCAATGCCCTTAGCTATGGATATTCCTATAAAAAGTACTTTGAGGCACATGTTAAGGATCTACAAACATATTGGAATAACCTTTATGGCTGAAAATTCTCATTTCGAATCCCTGTTCAGTAGTTAACACCAACCTTTCCTGTTTGATATTCTCCATGTAACAAAATCAAAATAAATATTTTCCCTATTAAGGACGATATCTTAATTAGTGCAGTAGATAGAAAGATTGGAATTTGAATCAGTCCATGATGGAGTTATGTTTAATCAAACCTTAATTTATAAGACTAACATATGTTAGAAGGTGTAATTGTTTGTTCGAGACATTTGAATCCATGTTGCATACAGCATTTATCATTGTTTAAACAACCATTTTATGCAGTATCGTATACTTAATTGCCCAGTGAAAGGTTTTTAATGGATCCCTTTTAAGCAAGGTATAATAGTGATGGCCTGTATCCATTCCTGCCACAGTAGTCTGAAGCTAATTGCTTCTAATGGTATACATATAAGCGCTTATAAAGGCAGGCTGCTATCAATGGAAGGCAGATCTTTATCTCTAAGTAAAAGAGTAGACACCTGCCATTCAGAGTCGCTATATTCTCCCGGCAGTTGCAGTTACGAATATTTAAAAATCTATAATGATGCAACTGTGCACCATACTGGTATTAGGAAGGCCTAGACGGATCAAAATCTGTCTATAAAAATGCCTTATCCAGTATCTATCAATATCAGTTTACCTGTATTGTTGACTAAAATGTACACGACCTTTATATTTGTATTTAAGTTTGAGTTCTTGTATCAAGAAGTAGAGACTAAGTATTTAGCAAAGGGTGTAAGCTGGGGCTGGATGGTAGCAACCTGCTATCCACCTTTATGCACCACAATGTCTATACCATAGACTAATGATAGGCCTAAACTATTCTTACTAATGCACTGACACCAGTTTCAAATGCCCCTTAGAGAAATAATAATGGTGCATCTGTGACAACTCATCAAAAGACATACTAACTAAGTATGAGATATAGCTAATACCAGTAACATAGCTCTGTATTATGTGTTTCAGATATTCTTATAAGGATATCTTCCACTACTATTATAGCTTATGTTGCAGTTCAAATGTTTTAATGAAAAGGTGTCCTATTTCGATATGTTGAATGACCTTCGTCATTTAGGCCTACAGGAGTGCACACTGCTATTTCCCAAAGGTATACAGAGGTATATTACTGTGATATGTATAGATTGTAAAGGTGAGCAGTGTTGAAGGTATCAGGAACAGCTGAGTCTGGAGTGTGACTGCACCTGACGTTTCATCTAGAGCTGCTCACCTTAGAGCTCCTCCAGTGCCTCCTTACTGTCACACTCACCGATGAGCAGTACTACGTGCCTCCACGTCTATCTATAGATTGCAGTAAATACTGAGGATCAGAGAAACCTTTTTAAATTTGGGCCTTAGGCTCACCGATGAGGTCTAAATGGAAGTGTAATGATAACTATATATCATTTTAAAGAACGATGTCTTACAAGATCGGTATTGTGAGATATAGATGAACTATAGTAGAATCAATATCATACTAGCTGTACATGGCACCCTTTTGGTAGGATGTCAATATTCCCAGAGCAACAATACCCCAACCCCTTTCCCCACCCTTATCTTCATTGTTAGCTGTGGAAGGAGACCTGTTCTATGAAGGTTAATTTACATGTTGTGTTGCATGCACTCCACTTTGTGTACACATGCATTGTGTGAGGCGTGTCAGGTCAAGACATCCTTTTTAATATGATGATTCTCGATGACATTGTTGAAGAGATAACTCAAGAACCCATAGATTCAGTTTATATATCTTTATTGCATAGGCTTAACAATAGATGTTTCATGGTGAACAATACTTATTACTTGGCTCATGAGGCGATACACATTTCCATCGTGATAGATTCCATAGTCAACTTACAATATAATAAATAAGTTCTTGCGCCCGTGATGATGATCTCCATCATGCACTCCGCTATTACCATAGGTAGTCTATGGTTCCAGGCTTGACATGCCTGTGTATTGTTATTGTATACTGGAAGGTGGCGCTGCACAACCTTCGTCTGAGCTGGGTAACCGTGGGGGCTGCTTCTGATTCTACTAAATAGGGATATGGGTATCCTGTCCCATGGGCTTGCTAGGTTTGCCTCATACTGGAATGAACCGGTCTATGGGCCTCACTATGGGATAACCCTGCATGATGCTTGTCATGCATTGTGGTTATCCTGTGTGAGGGGGGTCCTGCCTAATGGTTGTCCCTTGTATGTTCTTTATATATTCTGGACTATTAGTGGTATGGTTTACATATAGATGTTTTAGTGGGGTCTAATTGTACAGAAAGTTGAAATATGGGTGGTAAATAGATAGAGGCGATGATTATATAGGGATTATTATAGAGTTGGATTTATAATGAATTTAATGTATGTATTATGCTGACACAATTCATCTCTTAGATTCAAAGGTCTCCTGACTTTGTAAACACGGAGTGCAGTCTTTTTAAAATACAATTATTTTAAAGCATAAAACAAAACAAGTGACTTGCAATAAGTCTCTTAACCAAGTGTCAGTAATCATACATTTTAACATGTCATGGCAGGGGCGTGGGAAGCAGTTTCAGAGTGGGTGGGACAAGGGGGCTTTCTGCAATTTTTGACCTGCCTTTGCTTGACCTTTTAGTTTTGACCTTTTGAGGAGTTGGTCAAAAGTGGGGGGGACATGTCCCCCCTGCCCCCACTGCTTTCTATGCCCATGCATGGGATGTATTGATACCTTGTCATCAAACACAGAAGTGGCTAATGGTGCGACAAGTCCCATTATGTGGGTTGTTAAATAATCGCCTTAGGCACCGTGTCGTTCAATTACCAATTGATAGCATTTGTGTGGTTGTAATGGATGTTGGTCCTCTGCATAGGTTTGTTTATGAGAATATATTATGTCTCTAAATATTCTACTTGGGAATAAATACAACCAATGAGCAATACAACTTGAGCCAATTTTTTACCCTGTATGATGGGTTGCCCATTAATTAGTTTCAGCAAAGAAAACATAGTATTTGTCATCAATAATGGCATACAAACAAGAACGGGTTGGTTAAATATTGGCGTATGTATACTCTCATTACCAGCAAATCTCTATATGACAAGTATTTGAGGGTGTCCCTGTTTTGGTTGATCACATACTTTTTCCATCAGTCAGTGGGTGGTCGGCAGAGACATAGCCAGCGCTGGTCGTTACTTGTGTCTTAGGCCCAGGATGGGGGCTGTGATGGTTGCTATCCATCCATAACATGGTGACCATCGAGCCTTCACATCAGGGCTACTTTCTTGGTTGGTCGTCGCTTCGTAAGGAGGATTGTGACAGAATAAGGGCTTTAAAGCTTTACTATGGCTTGTGCTACCGATGAAGCATTGATTGAACCATATATGGGTGTGCCCCTGCAGGAGTGGAATAAGATTGGTCATCCGACTGGTCGCTACAGGTTATATGGTTGAGTGCATTGCTCCATCCGATGAACAAACATTTGCCAATATTTGAGACATTATGAGATTCTAAAATAATACTGTATTTCAGTACACAACAGAAGACCAATTCACAGCGCGCAATGACTTTCACATGTAGGTTGTTGGGTCCGTGGCTGCAAAGGTGCCAGTGGCGTGATTGAGTATGAGTGAGTGTGAGTGGATGTGTAACATTGGGCGGGTTTGGGTGGGGTCTGGAATGTGCCGGTTGGAATGGGGTGGCCATTTTGGACGCTATATTTGGGGTCCCTGCCCTGTATAGAAGGGGTATGTTGATGTCTGGGCGTTAGCGTAGATAGTCTACAGTGCATACCACAGGTTTAGTCACCACTGTAGTTCGAGGTGGCTTTGATTGTCCACACAAAATTGGCTCTTAATTCCGGCAGTGTTTTGAATGATTCTCACATATATCACAAATGAATCTCTGAACCGTCAGGATATACATGTATGCAGATAACCCGAGTGGTGGGGAGAAGGGTCTTCGGTCAGTTTTCAATTGATCTCTTGCCGTATTGGTTATTGCACTCATGCACGTATCCAATGTCAATTAGCTGAAAAGGGAAATAGGGAAATTGGGAGAGGACTAATTCTCCGGGCAGATGGTTGCTGGTCTCTTGCCATTTCTAACAGATGTGTTTGTGTATTATAGCATAAACCATGTAGCATAAACCATGTTGTTAGGAGAAATCTAAGTATCCGATCAGTTAACTGCTGATTACTTGCTGTCCCTTAATATTCACTGATTCAAAAATGTTTGTTCTTACCCAAGGCTGTTTCTGAATGTGATACAGTTTATATTGGTTTGAGTTAATCTGGTCAATTCTAACGTATCTTAGTGCTGTCTAAATACCATGGTTTCTATATCTAGTACGTAGAGGTCTCTTTCACACTGTGGAAGTCATCCTTATTTCTCTCTAGAAAAGATATGCCGAGAGACGGGTATGTCTTTTTATGTCTGTGACAATGTTGTCATCTCTGCACATCTTTCACCAATTGCTATTTTGTATATTCTAAATAGTAATTATTTGTTTCCCTTACAGTTTGCTTGTCTACAAAAGGTGGTTTACCACAAACTGTGTGGCTTAACAGTCAGCACGTAGCAGTCTAAAGTAGGTATTCATATATACCTCCACTGACTCATTGAGTCATGTATTTAAAGAGTGGTTAGGAATATTTTCCAGTAGCGTGCAATGCTGTGAAAGGTGTCCCTAAGAGTTGAGTAGTGATCTATGTATGATGTGGGTATCACCCATGTACATCATTGTCTATTCTCTGATGCGGTCTTTCTGCTAGTGTGGGGTATCAAATGACTTGCAAAAAAAAGTCCATTTATCTAGCTATTGATGATTTTAAGAACAGAGGTCATTAAATAGTCCAGTCGCGTCTTTCATATTCTCATAATTATTCCTCATTATCATTGCTTATGGCTACCTGTTCTGATAAGCTACTCACCAGCTTTGATATTCTTATAACAAGCATTAGTCCCATTTGTCCACATCTATTCCTTTCCAATAAATGAGTTGGATAATGGATGATGATAGGTGGGAGCAGTATGCCGGTATTGAGTTAGTTAGATGGGCGTGACGGGGGGGGGGGGTTTGTTGGTACCTGACTGAGTGAATGAGTGATGAACGAGTGGTGTGAATTGATGAGTTAATGGCATGTTTCCAAGTCATATATATAGATGTATTGCAAATCAACTCAATATTTATCAATAATCAAAATTATGCCAGTGCATTAGATGGTGGCAGTTTTGTACTCTTTATGGTGTTATGATGAAGATTCCTGAAATATACATTGGCAATTCAAACAATTGGCTCTCATAAACAATGGCCTTATTTATTTTGCTGTGCTCTATGTCATGAATATTATATTGACTGTATATCATGTCATTTCGGGAGCAATACATATCCCTGTATGTATGCATATATTTTCGTACAAGTTTACCAAGCATGACTTAACAACTACACTAGTTTGAATACATTTTGGGCTCTCAATCAGCGATGATCTAGGTAAGCTCTTATTCCTGATTTGAATAGTAGATATTCACCAATATATATGTATATCACCTTGATTATTATAATCAATGTCTTAATGGGTATTCATATGATAGTGTAGAGGTATGTCTATAACACATGTTATGGTCCTTTGGCGCGGTGGGTGAGTCAGCCAGCCGGGCTCCGCCCTCCACTTGTCGGATAGGTGGCAGCACCTATTCGGGAGGTGAGAGGGTAGCATGGTGTGGCGCCACTGTCTCTATCTGTAGAGGGGACAGGGCTCAGCCGCCGCGTAAGAGTTGGCTTGGCCGTCTCTAGGCTAACATCTCTAGGAGCTGCTGAAAGTACCCGATATATGCCAGAAGCTTTTCCCACTACCTCCGGGTAGCCATAATTTGTGTGATGCAATAAACCTGTTTGCATACAACCGAATCACCTTTTTGTTGACTCCTTTGTCAAACCCAAAAAGAGGAACCCCCACAATAGTTTTATAAATTATTGAATTGATCATGCGTGTTGCAATGTCGCTCGATGTTCAATATATAGGGCTGTCTCTGTCTGTGTTGATTAAGAGGCCTTTTTAAATTTATTATTGATAATCATTATTTGTATAACTTTTATACTCTTAATGAGTATTTTGTTTCAATTTTCATAGAATATATTTGCTTGTGATGTCAGTTCATCATTTAGTTCACTCATCCTTCATTTTGGACGAAAATTTGTATGTATAAGTCAATAAATGCAGGGATGATTTTTAAATGTTATACCTGTCTTCAAAGGCATGGTGCCAAGTGCCTTCGGATAGCGACTTCCAGTACGAGTTTTGCCTCCTGTATGTCGCAACCATACTACGCATCGAGGTAAAGGATAGGCTTTGGTGGCCTAATTACCACAGGGTGAGTAAAGACTTCTTCGAGTGTGGTCTCATCTATGTTGATAAATAGATGTTGATTCTTGTATATTAATTGCCTTGCGATTATTGGGTCGAAGACATGTAGTCCTTCGGGGTAATTCAACGATTCAACTGTCCAGGGCATGGACATTCCCATTAAGTGACTACTGTTTAGGGGGTAGTGTTTAATTTCTTGGTGGCTAAAATCAAAAAAAAAATAAAAAATGAGATATTTTTACAAAGCAAGCTAAGCCTTTAGCTATGGGTATAATTTTTTAATAATACGGTTGTTATAACTTTATGTCCAAGGTTATTCCTGCCTGAAATAAGTCTTACCATTTTATATTGGTTTAAGCAACATAATAGTGATATCTGTCTATGTAATACATGTATCAAACCGCTATATAGAGGACTACTGATAGGATGGGGGTCAGGACGTGGGAATTATTCCATACCTGAGCACTACTTTTCTTTTAAGATTGGTATGTCATTACATGACAGATATTGATTGATTTCTGAGTTGTTTTGCCATCTGACAAACGTCTCAAATGTACTGTATGTGGTGAGCACACTTCTGTGACCATATAGGGTCCTGCATATGTTGGTTGAAGCTTCTTACTGGTACTAGGTGCCAATAAATTAGGTACATACATGTATACTATGTCACCTGGGTTGTAGGCGGTGATTGATCTTATTGTTTTGTCATGCCTCT
Source organism: Acholoe squamosa (assembly GCA_949317995.1). NCBI lineage: Eukaryota > Metazoa > Annelida > Polychaeta > Phyllodocida > Polynoidae > Acholoe > Acholoe squamosa. Next base: position 19,177,744 of record OX439043.1, on the reverse strand, counting down.
CCTTCATGAGTTTGTGACAGTTTCTCAGATTATCTGAAGCCATTTTCTGAACTGATTTTCTTTGTTTTATCATGTGTAGAACCATTTCTTTTTTATTCTTGAATTCTGTTTTGTTAAACAGGGCCAATGATGCGTCCGTCGGTAGCAGTGCTTGTTTCCCGAAGATCAAGAAATTGGGTGAGTAACCAGTGGCCTTACTGACCGTGTTGTTTAGGCTTAAAACTACCGATTGTAGGTACAAATTCTTTGAGTGTAGTGCACTTCCAAAAACCTGTATAGTTCCTGGCTTTGGTACTAGGAATGCTGGCGAGTTAAATTCACTCGGATATTCTAGTGGTGAAATAACTCCTTGCATTATCTGCTTTTCTAGTTGTTGTTTTTTTTCTATTTGACAATACTCTCTTTTCATTCAAGATTAGCTTTACTTTCTATTTTATGGGTAGAATCTGTATTTTCAGATGTGTCACCTTTCTCATCAGCCCACTTGATATTTAAATATCAAGTGGGCTATACAGACCTCAGTTGGACTGTTCTGAGGTCGGGATGATACCCCTTTGCATAGGTAGAAGGTCTTGTACATAAAGTCATTGTATTTTTTTAGCCTTTTTTGAAGTTCTTTCTTTTGTAACCAGCTATCACTGGGCGCAAATTGTCAGCAGAGACAGTAGACAGTGTTTCATCAGAAGCAGTCTTGTGCAGGACCTGGCATGTTTTGCTCTTGAACTCCCAATTCTTCATTGCTCCATAGCCACAGATTTCAAGTACAAAGCCATTATTGAATAGGTGCTCAGGGACAGATGATGCAGTACCACTTTCAATCTACTGACGCATTACCCCTGCAGCCTTGGTAAAGTCACCTATGTATTTCCTGAAAAGAAAATGATAATTTGATTAAACACTGGATTTGGGAAACATATTACTAAAGCATCACACAGTAACAAAGATGTTTGGTTCAAATTCGTGAATTAACATTTGTGAAATAGACAATGTAAAGTATGACTTACCGTAATTGTAGGTTTAAACACAGATGTCTTAAATGGGCAGGTTTCAAGTCAACACACGGTGGATGAGCAGATTGAAATCTCAGATAAGTGCAGGTCTCATGCAGGGGTAGATTAGGGATGAAGTCTCGCATGCATGGTTCAATGTGCAACTACAGTAATCACATCATTTCGCTTGACGAGCTGCTGTATGTGATAACTTAGAAACAATCAGACATCTTGACAAGAAGAATTGTGAGTTCTGGGTTCTTGTTATACATTTAAAGGTATCCCACTCAACAAAACAAATGTCCATTTGAATAAAGAAATACCCCCCCCCCCTCCCCCATTAAAAGTTGTAGGTTAAAAACATGGAAAATCTATACAAAACCCGGCACTGTGCAGTAAATCATATATATATACCATAATCTCCCGCATATAAGGCGCACCCCACCTATAAGGTGCACCTAGAGTTTAGAGATTTTACCAGAAAAATGAAAAAGAATATGGAATGAGTGACCAAATCCAGTACTAAAAATCCCGTAGGGAGGGCCCTTCCCTTCATCTGCCCATTCTATTCAGATACTCTCGGAGAGGTATCTCATGAATCCACAGTAACATACAAGTGGTTATTTATATTGCTATAGGTGACCTGGCTCAAAGTTATGCTCTAAGCATCAATATATTCCTCTGCTATAGACCTTTTCAATGCAGACAGGAACTCAGATAGCTGCCTATCATATCTTATGATGTTGCTCGATTTCTTTGAATGATTTGTATTTAAAGGTTAAAACAAGGTCATGAGTCATGGAATAACTGTGCAACCTGCAGGGTGAAGAACACGAGTTAGGACTTCCAGGCACATAGCCTATAAGACAAATAGCCTTAAGACTTATAGCCCTACGTCATATGGCCGAAAAATAAGTGGCCGAAATGTCATTTAGCCGAAAATTCAACTTGGCCGAAATTTTTCATGAATACTCTACCCTAAGATCAAAATACGACACTGTACCACACCACGGTACAGTGTGGTATTGTCAATGGACCATTCTGGGTATTATAACTATTTTCCATATTTACTAATTTCTTCGCCATATAAAACCTAAGCTCTGCCCATGATCTACACTCAATAATCTCCTGCATTCCCCAACAGGAACCAGGATCCATTACTCATCACAAACACACTTCCTCCATGACACTCTGTGACATAAGGTACAAGGATGTAATAGGGTCAGGTCGCCAGAAAGCAGTAGATTTTGTGTTTTTGGGTCATTTTGGACTCTTATGGCTCTAGAGAAAGAAGTTGCAAATCAATCTTGTTTTACATAGACTCATTTGATAGATAACACTTAGGGCTATCAGAAAGATGTAAATTTGTGGCCATCCATCAAAAACTCTCAGACTTATAGCTTGCGGAAGTGAGAAAAACAGTCAAATTTGTTCTTTTTTGATTTTTTGTACTTTTTACAAATGTTCTGTATTGAATAAAGAACATCTGGAGTAACCCAAAGTTATTTTTTGTATCGTATATGATCATAGGTATCATTTCCATCAGGTTTGAACATGTTACTGAGTGAGGATTTTTCATTGTGTGTCTTTGAAGATGGAAATCTGTAATTTGTAACGTCCGATACCAAAATCTAAATCAGTTATAAAACATGGAAAAAATTAATCTTCATAATCTTTGTTATTACCCATATGAAGGGCTTTATTATTCCCTACTTTGGCGAAAAAATTGTGTGTCCAGCAGCATTTGTCTCCATGTGAGAGCAGCTTATGTGAAATAATTCTGATAAAAGTACCGGACGTTACGTAACGTCCGGTACTTTTATCATCATGTAGGAGGCAGTCTACTGTACATGCATAACTCAAATTCTGTTCCATTCTGTAATTGAAGTCAATAATAGACATATTGGCCTTGTTAATTAATGTGTTTGTTATGCATAATGGGACATTCTTATATTACTGAGAGCAACTTCAATTACCTCTATATTTTATTATTTTGGTACCGGACGTTACATGACACAAAACAAGCAATAAAAATGGAACCGGATGGGCTAGACCGGTATTTTTTGGTTTTCTGAGTTGAGCGGAAGTCCCTTCACAGTTGTGTTAAGGTTATATAAAGGAATTAGAAAATTAATTTTAAAGGCCCTTCAAGGGCAGAATCTTACACTTTCTGACGACCTGACCCAATAACATTCCAACCTTATCTACACACACACAGTCTAACTGGAGGAAGTGCGATCCACCTGTGGTGCCATATTTGGAATGAGAGGATATTTCACAATCTCCTCTCAATCCTCATTAACATAATCTACCCACAGGTGGCACTCTCTCCTTATGACATGTGTCACTATTCTATTAAGCCATATGTACAGAACATTTCACAACACTGTGAGCTGCTCAAGCCCTCAGTATATAAGGTAGCTTGAGCAGCTCCCAATCATTTTTGTTTGAATTTACTTTATTATCTCAAACTCAAATACAATCTATTTGTCCTTTCTGTTGACATCATCGATAACTGATCCTTTATACATACATGTCTTGTAATATACTTGTATATAGTTGTCACCAGTAGTAGACATAGCATTAGTTGTGAGAGTTATTCAGTATATCAATATCCCACAGGAACGAACAAAGAAAATTTATATAATTATAATCAAAAATTAAATCGAGATAATATTGAAGGAAGAGAACCTCATCCCCACAGAGTTCTGTGTATGGGTTGATTCTTCTGGTTCAACCTTTCTTCTAATCTTTGTAAGCTAAACAGTTGACACAGAAGACAATACTGTTATAATGATGTGATGATGAGGGCAAATAAATTTACAAATCTTATAATAAATCATATTCAAGTCCCTGTTGTGATTTCTTTGTATAAATAAGTACATAGTTGGCTATATTTAAACAATAACAAAGTGGTGTGCTATGCTCTGGCATACGGGAAGAGATTTGCCAGGTAGCTTCTGGAATCAGCTTTAAACTGTTCCAGGCTAGTAGCATTTCTCCTAACCGCTGTCAGAGCATTCCAGCTAATAGCACCCAGATATTCTACACTTCTTGCATACATTAAACAATTTGGGGTTATTACAGTAAGGGTAGGAGCATCATGTAACCTGGTTCTAATTTGTCTATTGTCAATAAATATTTGGTTTCGGGATCTCGTATACATATAGTTTAGAAGGTGTATATATCTCCTGTCACATAGAAAATTTATCTTATACAAATTGTGGATATAGTTTGTGTTAGTTCTATGCGGCACCTGTAGACATATTTTAATACATCTATTTTGGTAATATTGTAGCGGGTCTAGATATTTATCAAAAGTGCTCATAAAACAAATATCAGCATATTCCATATAAGGTAATATGGTAGTTTTGTATATCTTAATTGCAAGTTTTCCATCTAGGTATTTGCGCAATAGACACAATTTATACATTTTATAAGCAATTGTCTTGGATTGACTAGCTAAGTGTAGATTATAATGTAATAATGAATCCAATAGTATTCCAAGATATTTATAACTGGGTACAACCTGGAGTAATTGATCATTTAACGATATATTTGCTGATAACGTATTCAATTTCCTTGCGCTCGATGAAAATATCATTATTTTCGTTTTTGCCACATTAATAGAGAGTTTATTTTGAACACACCATGTATAATATATTTCTAGGTCATTTTGGAGCTCACATTTGGCTATATTGAAATTATCATTAGCAGAGTAAATCACAGTATCATCTGCATATAACTTGATTTTGCATTTTTTGATACAATTTGTTACATCATTTATATATATTAAAAAAAGTAGTGGGCCCAAAATAGAGCCCTGAGGTACCCCACAGATCACTCTCTCCCTCTCAGACTGGATACCATTCGCTAGGGTAGTTTGGTATCTATTTAAGAGGTAATTTTCAAACCAGTGATAATTATCTGATCTTATACCATAATGATGTAATTTGGTGAGGAGGATAGAGTGATCTACTGTGTCAAAAGCCTTGCGTAGGTCTATAAAAGCAGCAACCGTGGATTTACCAACATTTATATTCCTCTTAATATTATCAGTGAAACATGCCAAGGTGTCTATTGTACTATGACCAGGTCTAAAACCACCCTGGTGGGTAGTTAAAATATTTTCTTTCAAAAGGAAACCATATACTCTATTATGTACAATTTTCTCAATTAGTTTACAGGGTAGGGGTAACAATGATATAGGTCTATAATTGTTTACCATCTATTCTAAGCTATCTATTCTAAGATCATCTCTCCCAACTTACACCTTACACCTATACCTAGAACCTACGACAGGTTGAGCTATAGGATCGGAGGCAGAGCTTAGATCTTGGCGAGTGTTATCATTGTCACCACCTTTATGAAACACTCATGTCAGCTATGCAATAAAAGGATCAACTGAACTTCCCTGGATTCCGTGTACATTCACTTCACCACATGTAACCGTCCGTTGACAGTATTGTGTGGTATGGTGTGGTTTTGTCTGGTATTGTGTGGTATGGTGTGGTATGTGTGGTATTATGTGGTATGGTGTGGAATGGTGTGGTATTGTGTGATATGGTGTGGTATTGTGTGGTATGGTTTGGTATGGTGTGGTATTGTGTGGTATGGTGTCGTATTGTGTGGTATTGTGTGGTACGGTGTCGTATTGTGTGGTATCAGGTTTGGTAAAAGCTTACTATTTGACGTAACATGCATAATCTAGCACCTACTGCCAAAAATGGCAGTAGGTGATCTACACCTACTGCCATTTTTAGCAGTAGGTGCTAGATTCTGCAGTAGGCATTTTAAATTGCTATTTATATGAACTTATATTAAAAACAACATTTTCTAAACATGTGTATTCTGAAGATCATTCATAGACCTACATATTTTTGTACATTTCATTCCTTATGATATCTATCATCGCTCTATAAATTCAGCTTTTGTGATGGAAATCTGGGTAAGTTTCGGTAATCCAAAAGTGTAGCCAATTTGTGGTGTCTTAATCATAATTTGTCGTCAAATTCAAGAGTAATATGTGCAAGGTTGTTTTCCTATCTACGCCCATACAGGTTCTCAGGTATCTAACTCGGTGCATTAGCAAGAAAATCTCAATCATTTGATATACCCATCAATAAATAATCAATAATTTTCATATCATCTGCTAAATATGGGGGCATACGACATATTTGACAGTACCTGCTATATCTAGGGTACATGTCATATTTTGCAAGGAAGACCTACTGTGTGTAGGGACATACGCCGTATTTGGCAGTACCTGCCATATCTAGGGTACATGCCATATTTTGCAATGGAAACCTGCTGTATTTAGGGATATATGCCATATTTGGCAGTACCTGCTATATCTAGGGCACATGCCATATTCCACAGGTACTGCAAAATATCACAGAGCTGCAAAAATTCGTGGATTGACGGTATCGTATTGTGTGGTTTTGTGTGGTATTGTGTGGTACGGTGTAGTATTGTGTGGTATGGTGAGGTATTGTGTGGTATGGTGTCATATTGTGTTTTATGGTGTGGTATGGTGTGGTATTGTGTGGTATGGTGTCAAACTGTGTGGTATGGTGTGGTATTGTGTGGTATGGTCTCATATTGTGTGGTATGGTGTGGTATGGTGTGGTATGGTATCATATTGTGTGGTTTTGTGTGGTATGGTGTGGTATTGTGTGGTATGGCGTGGTATGGTGTGGTATGGTGTGGTATTGTGTAGTATGGTTTGGTATGGTATGGTATTGTGTGGTATGGTGTGGTATTGTGTGGTATGGTGTGGTATGGTGTGGTATTGTGTGGTATGGTGTGGTATTGTGTGGTATGGTGTAGTATGGTGTGGTATTGTGTGGTATATATGTGGGCTGATGAGGAGAAAGGTACCTCCCTGCGGGACTTTTAGTACTGGGTATGCCCACTAGGGGAGATACAATGGCAAGAATTGTGGAAAATAGGCCAAAATTTATTTTTAAGTATTTTTTCACATAGAAAAAGGTGGTTCCATCAAAACATTCTATTTTCTTTCACTTCTTATATAAGGTAGCCTATTTGGAATGTAAAAGGAATGTTTTAAATCCTAAATCAATAAGGGTTCCCATAAAAGTGTGTTGCCATAGCAACAAAACTTACATTCCAATTAGTATTTCTTTATATATCATTTGATAACACGACTCTTTAGGATTTATATTCTGAAAAGAGCATATTGCTACTATTTATATTTCCAAAGTTATGAACAATTGCATGAAAAAAGTTGGTCATTTATTATTGATGAATTGTGCATCATTATAAAAATTATGCAAATTAGATGCATAATGTACCTAAAACAGTGAAAGATAGAGCTTATTGGCTGTAGCGATATAATTCCATCATCCCATGTTCATAAAGCAATATCTCCAGCACTAGAGATGCTATCTGCACATGTTATACATCATATTAAAGCTGATGACTTCAATTTTAAATGTGATATTTTACCTATTACATCTCAATCCTCAAAGCTGTTTGTTCAGAAAGATCTTCTTGAATGGTAAAGGAGGTTTAATAATGTTTGATTGAGAATGATAACTACAGATCACTGTTAACGATACTATTTCAGGTTTTGGTCATCTACCGTCTTTATATAATTTGATTTCATCCTCCTAAATGTTAACACATCACAATGCTAACAGTGTCTATATCTTTATGTGAAGCACCGTGGAGATTTCTTTTGAATCTATCAAAATGAATTCAGCATGACTTTGGTAATGAGAGCTACCAAGCTATGATATCATTTTGATAAGGTTACACAAGGTTTTGAGTATAAAAGGACAATGTTCATGTTGATGTGTACAGGTGCCAAAATTCTTATTCTGTCATTTACACAGACTGTCTTTTTTGTATTGACATGATGTGACATGATGTGATATTTATTTGTGCCAAGATGTTATTCAGCAACAGAGATATTCTGTCCAACAGCAGGCAAATTGCCTCGCAACTGGTATCCAATGCATGTCTTTTTTTTATTAGAACTGAAACAAGGAAATGGGAAAATGTACCTGTACTATTCATAAGCAATTGCTGTTGATGGCCTCTACTGTAGATGCCATCAAAGACCCATGCTAATATCAGGCAATAATAGCTATGGTGAATGGCCCACTTTATGGTGACATGACACCACGTTTAGGGTGGTGTAGTGTAAGGATGGTACCATTGTGATATTGCTCCATGGCAGGTAACCAGCTTATTTTCTACATGAGCACCCTTGGCCCACCTGGGGCTTGCACGTAGTACCATCTGCTAGTGTGGTAATATTAACCACAACATAGGATTGCTACAGGGTGAGTTATGTGTAGGAGATCTGGCATTTCTTTTACATTTTCCTATCTATTTTCCACTACTAAGAAATTGATCTTGCACTTCCTTATTGAACTGAAGGAGGATGTCCTTCTTTCAAACATTGTCACGGCAAAGTGTTACAAATTGAACAGTCCTTTATTCCCTAGATTCAGGACTGTTTAACACCATTTTTGTGGCAGAGCTGAATTAGACAAATGTTTGGGTCATGCTAGTGGTCGCAATTAATAAGTAATAGTTGATGTCGCTTTGAATCTGATTCTCAATCTATAGACTGCAAATGGGGGTATTATTTCTGACTCCAGGAACTCTGTAAAGAAATGTCGTCAAAATAACGAAGGATCTCTTGTCTCAAAGTTGCCAGAGAGCCTTCGTTATTTTCACATCAAAAAGATTCCTTGTACCACCACACTCTCACCTGGAGATTATACACTGGCCTGCTGTTCTGTAATTACAGTAGTTCATTGTTCAGTTTAACAAGGACCTCTTGTAGATTCAACTGTTATTGCTTACAGTGTATCAGGGACAGCTCAGTCTGGAGTGTGACTGTACCTGACATCCCATCTAGCACTCCTCACCTATTACCTCTTCCTGTTCCTACTTGCTGTCACCCTTAATCCTGAGCAGCGTCAAACTCCATCCACATCTATTTAAAAATCAAAGCAATCAATCTAATACAGGCACCTTTATGAATCACAGACCGGCCCCATTTCACTAGAATATATGGGCCTGTTGGTCATGTACGGCCTTAAAATATTATCATGACTTGAGAAGTTCAGATCCCTGAGTCATGACAAATGCTGGTCATTCCCATTTCTTGCATTTGACTGTATGAAAAAATGAATTGTGAATCAGGGCTATTATTGCTCTGATATAAATGCACTACTTCCATATTGCTTTCCAGGAAGACTGATGTGCCAAATGAAGGCTAGATCTATCCTATTCCACTGGCTGAGCTGTAAAGTCACGGGAATACTCATTAAGACAACACCTAATAACGTGTAATAAATTTATCTAGTATGTCTACTAATAAGCTACATGTACAACATATATAGACTCATCCTAACAAAACGGTTTAGGAAGTCGCAAATGATAAATGTTTAGATATTGCCATATTCATTTACAGCACATCAAGAGCTTTCATTTGGTATATGACACTTGCATATTTGAACAAGGTTGCCATCTGTGGATCTTTTAGTGCAGAAAATGTAGTTGGATCAAATAATAAAACTGATATAATCAACATATCAAACATAAATTATAATTATTTATGAATCTTATTCTTATGTAATTCTACATAGCAACAAAAGCTTTGGATATATGTGTTTTAGGCATTTGGGGCTCAAAATCACTTTAGGAAGCAAGGATTATCTTAAAAGCATCTACCCACATGATAGAAAAATGCTAAAAATTAATATCAATTTTGAAAAATCTGATATTTCTGACACTATGCAACTTGAAAAGGCCATATCTAGGTTTCTACATGTGCGACTTCGGTATCAATTCGTAAGGATTTTTTGAACAAGTTTATTGACCATTAGCTCATGTAGAAGGAACTCGTTATACCGCAATAGTCAGAAAAAAGAACAATTATATATGAACATATAAACAGAGAAGAAACGGTATCAAGGTCCTAGAAAGAATAGTCTTAATCAGTATGTCTCAAATAAATAACAGTCCTCAATTAAGTTGTGCTAGGATGTGTCACATTATATAGATTGTTGTAATAAGCATCTATCAGGAGGCCATTTCTTAACAGGCTTCGACTGCTCACCATCAAGTCGTAGTGGGAAACCTTAAATTAGTGACAATACAGCCAAATAGTATTGGTCATATAGTAAAACACTATGACCGCCCTACCAAATGCTATGTGATTGCTTCATAAGTTCTAATCGTACAGAGCAGTCATAGGGCTTTACTTACGATCACTGGCACTACATTTTAGGGTGTGAAATTGTTGTATGCAGTCGTACTGCCTTGAGAAATGGCTTTCAGAGGCCATGCCTTGGTATGTAGATTCATATAAACTCATGTCTGGGAATAAAAGGAAATGTGCATGAAATTGATATTAGGCAAGGGGCAACACCCTGGCGGGAAATAAATAACTGGAAAGCCTTCCCCAGAGTTGTCAGAGCCGTCATGTGCAAAGCTGGTGTTTTTATTTGGGCTTCTATTGGTGTTTGAAAGCTGGTGAGTTGGCGAGCTCAACTGTAAAGCATCCACTGTCAGCTGTTCAATCTTTATAATTGTGTAGAGGCAATCGGATCTTGTACAGGAATTGTGGTTCCCATGGCAACCAAAAGAAAACAAATTTCAAAGGACAGCAGTCCTAGGTCCTACTGCCCTACATGTTGAACGGTAAGCAATCCCTCATATCTCTGGACACTGTGCAGGTAAAGGTCCGAAATTTTGCACAGTGCATACTTTTTTCATGTATTAGTCTACTTATCAATTGTAAGCACTTTATGACAAAAAATGTACACTTTAGGGCTATCTGGGTTAAAACTTTATTGTCAAAAGGCATAGGCACCAGCCTATTTTTCTGTGCTAACATTTAGAGTTAGTCCCATGCTAAAGTAATCTGGAAAAATAATTGGAATTGCTCCATTATCTTGGCTGTGAGCAGGCCATGAGTATTTTTTCAGCCAGACGGCCCTTTTTTTGGTGTCTTCCAAAAAGAGCACATTCCTTCTCATCCTGGCTGGGGTTTACATATTTAACTATATTAACTATGTCAGTTATTTACCCCCCACATATATCTAAGTGCCATATTGTAAAACAGATAAATTATCCCTCATGGTTTGGAATAGCAGGGAGAAAAGTCTAAAAAATGTCTTGCCGAATGACCCCAGGTAGCACAGAGACATTGGCATAGCATAACATGGTAGCCGGGTGGTCGCTAACTATCGATCAGGATGGTCTGTCACGACTAGACTGACCCTGAGGAAGGCTTCAGAAAGACCTTATATACACCAGAGTCCAGGGCCACATGACCATACATGGGTTTCCTTGACAGATCTTTAAGCCCTGTCTGCCAAGTCAGGAGTGAAAGCCCTTTCCTGGATTGAGTGATAATTCATATTGGTTGTATTTAGTTTTGCCACCACCTGATTTCCTACCCGAAAGCCATACTGAGTCTAGATATTAGATTGCCAGGACAGTCTCATATGCTTTCCCTCTTAATTGCGAATTATATCAGAATATTTTTACTAGTTTTTGCTTATGATTCATGACAGCTTGCTTCGGAAATCCACTAAATGTAGTTGTCCTAGTGATTTGACAGAAATGTACTGTAATTGAAGGTTTCATCTCATTTGGAAAGGATTGACTCAAAATGTACCAAGAAAAATAACTTTGCCCCGAGGTAACAGGAAGAATCACTTTAACAGGAGAGGGATATCAGTCCAGAGACTGATTCATGGTTGGTTCCATAGATTATTTAGGTTTAGGGCGGGTGACAGTAGATAGGATGATTGATACTATATATAATCCACCCATACAATTTAATGGTTAACGTTCAAATACAGCATGTAGATTAATACATCAGCTAAAGTCAGTTCTGTAAAACATTACATTCAATGCTAAATTTTGGGATTTACTGCATTATCATATAAACAGCACATCTACTTAGTTCAATCTATAAGCCTATACATGAACCTGTACAGGTGGTAGGCCTGATGTGGCATTAAAGGTTAAACCGATTAAATTTTTGTAAGCCCTTTCATAATAGTGCATGCTTAGAAAATCTTAATAGCCCAGGTAAATATCAGTTGCGGAATCTTCATAGGAATGTAGTGAGAGAACACATAGTTTATCATGGGCTTCAATTACTTCATTTGGGGAGATATGGGATGAAAGCAAAGGAAACCTTTGTACCTGTCCCTTGTGGGTAATGTGTCTTAAGGTTGAAATTGGTGATAAGGGCATATATAACAAATAGAGGAGCACTAGGTGATTCTAGGGGCAGATAAGAAACACGAGGCCATAAGTGGAGTGCCTTCTTATCTAGCCCCTAGAATCACCATGTGCACCTTTATTTGTTATCTATGGCATTTATACCATGGTTTCCACCATTAAATTAAGTAAATACCTTGGAAATTGAAGAAATAAAAATGCAAGTGATCGTCTTGTTCAAGCTCCTCCGCCATTTTGGTTTCTCTGTGAAACACAAGGCCGCCTGGATGCAAAGTGTTACGTCAGCGTGTGTCCTACAGGCATTTTCATAGAGCTACCGCTGGTAAGGAGTGCGCACGATGGCCAGAATATCCTTAGAGCATATGCCAACGTGACAACTTGTGTCTTGCCGCAGTAAACAATCCGTCCGCTACGCAGTCAACATGAAAATTTCGCTCGATTCTATTTTTTATCATCAATCATGTTACATATATATGTCAAATCATAGCAAATTAATGGTAGGTGATAGAATATAATGTGTAGATTCATCCTCTATACGCATTAATCTTCTAATGCTGTGGTTTTTTTAATATTGAATTAAATTGTTTGCTGTCAACTTGCTGTCATGTCGTCTCAACCCAAGTGTCAAAATGAGTTCATTTAGCGCATACTATTCAAACTTCAATATCTGCTCCAGGCACCGTAAAATCATTCAAGAACGTGACAACCATGGTATAAACGATAATAATTCACAAATGGATAAAGAGACCAGCCGCACATGTCCAAACTGCCCTGTGCCACATTTTTTTGGCCCTCCTACAAAGGTAAAGTTATCCCCCTCCATTTATTTCTTCTTTTTTGTTATCTCATCAGGATATCCGGATATCACTGCATGGCCACTGGGATTGAAATAAATCTCCCAAACTGATCAACTTACTAAAGGCATTGAATATTGTAGAAATGTGATATTTCCCAACAAATCATAGCCTATATTTAGTTCCCTTCTACTTTTGACTCTAGTCACAGATGACACCATTGACAGATTTAAAGTAAAAGTACACACTCAAACCTAGCTGAACTGGTGGATTTATCTTCAAATGCTTGAAAATGAGGATCATGTTTTAGATTGATGTCACTACAGAACAAACTATAAAGGATACTGGGTGAACAAAGGACAATGCAAATGCCCAATATCTGTTTGGAACAGTTAGGCAATTTTTAGACATCCGTCAGAGATACCTTGAGGGAATTCACTTTTACATGAGGCTAGTGTTATCTTATGCAACTATGTTGTATAATAGCTCATTTGCATAACAGATTTAGATAATTATACCAGAATCAACTGCATCATTTCATAATGGCACAATTCCGCAGCACTGTTAAGAGTTAAGCGTGTTTAGGTCATGGTGTGAAGGCATAGCATACATATCGGGTACACAAGCTGGGTTATGACCTTTACTGCATAGGTCCCTTGTGGAAATAGATAAAGACCTTGAATGATGGATAAGAAAAATGCAGCTAACAGACAATGTATGTGTAGGAACTAAGGAAAGGAAAATGTGTAATATGCAGAACCCAATATTTCAAATGGCATTTGAAATTGGGAAATATTTTTCCTCTGGAGGGTGGTTACGTCAGAATTCTAAAAATGTAGGTGTCATAGAGATACCCATTTTTGAGGCATGAGGGTCATTTGTGGTATAAGGGTCCCACAACTCAGGCTATTGTGTCCCACCCTTTCTTCTGCAAATTGAAGAACAAACCATCAATTCAGTGCTTTGCTCCGTGGCCGTGAAAAGGAAGCACAACTATGTCATTGGCGTAAACATATTTAGATAATCTTTCTTCTGTAATTTTAATGTCTTTTCAGATCCCCTTGGATTCTCATTGCGATTGAAAGAAATGTTTCACTTTGAGAAGGCCGAACCTAAATGTCAAATGATCAGGATAATGCATGTTTCTTCTGTTGATAAATGTATAATTACGGGGTCAACATCAAATGCAGTACAAAATGAAGAGCTTTTTTCAGCAGTATAGACATACACTCTTATTTCAAGTTCAAAGATGAACATAAGGTGATTCATCTGACACCACACGCTTGATGCAAATTTGCTTCCATTTCATTGTTTTAATTATTATTCTAAATGTTTAAATTTACAGGAGACCCTTACCGATTCAATAACATCACATTTGAAATATGAATTTCTGTTAGCTATGCAAATGTTGCTGTGATTAAAGGTTGCCCAAGATCTAGTTGGTAGCAGCAATGCTTATAGGGTGCTTTAGAAATCAGTAGTAAATGGCCTACATGGAATGCTGCCCGACATGAAAGGCTGCCCAGAGGTGATTGGCTTAATTCTGAAATTAGGATCCTTCAGGACAGTCACAACTGGCAGGTAGATAAGGGCAGTAGAAAATCACTAATAGGGTAGTAATTAGTGTATAGCACAGAACCTTGTGATGTGGAATGGTCAAAATAATAGACACTTTATAATCATCAGTAATTGATAAATTGCGGGTAATGAGACTGAAAGGCAAATTCCTACTCCACCTATATAGTGGTGGTTCCAAGTATTCACCAGACTCTCAAGGACTCAGCCTGGTGGCTCCACTTTCTGCTAATCACTGAGCAACTCTCAAACCCCAGTTGCAACGGGTGACACATTTTACTTTTTCTCACCTGGCGTTCATAACAATACGCCTTTTAAACTTTACATATTTAATCCATCACTATCACCGTCTAAAGTGACCATCCGACTTCCAGGATGAACCAAACTAATACTACACCATCTACTGCTGCTCCACCTAAAAAAAAAGCAGGTGGTAAGGCTAATAGACTACTTCTACGGACAATTTAGGTGACCGTGTTATAAGGCTGGAGGGCGATGTCCTCGCCATCCAGTCTCGAAACAATGAAATCCTCGCTGCTATAAACAGCCTTAAACTGGCTGCTACACAGCCTACAACTACAGAAGTACAGCCACAGGTCAGTCAGATCCCGATAGTGGACATCACTTCAACAGAGTCAGTACCTAGCAATACTCGTGCCGCCCATCCCGGCTGCAGTAATGTCACTGCCTGATGTGGGACTGGTCATCGAAGAGTTTGCTGCAGCCATACAGGCAGCTACCTTCCCAGGTGAGAAATCCTATTCTCTAATACTCAGCTACCAAGAGAAAGTTCCTGCTTCTGTCACTGAGAAGGTAGCAAATATCCTCACCTCTACATCACATAAGATGTCATCCATCAAGGGTAAGCCTACTCATGCCTATGACAGTAGTTTATAGGGGTAAACTCAGCGCATAGGTACAGCTACTGAAATTGATTTGACGTACTTATGAACCAGAAGTGACCTAGTTTTGAAGGTGGTAAATTTGAAATCTCAAGCTTTGATTGGTTGAGAGACCGGATGTGACGTCATGACCTAGTTTCTTGAGCTCTAATTGGCTGAGAGTTTAAAAGGTGGGAAATTTGTGGTCAAAAACAATACTACTAGCTACGGTCTTACCACCTTCTCTTGAATTTGTGCAGCGTGTTTGTGAATTGCGCTCTAACCTTGTGTAAATCGGTGGCAGAGTAATGAATTTCACCCGTTTTGCAACGCGGCGCAAGGATTTTGCACTGCAACAATGACATAGGAACTCAGCGAGCTGTAAACTCTTGCAACCGCTGTCGCCATTGCCACCCCCTGTGCGCAAACAACATGAGTGTGCCTGCTTTCCACCAGATGGCCACATTAGAGACATGGACCGCCCAAGCACATTGTACCGCTACTTTGGTTCTTTTGTGACAAAACTGAAAAAAAGCACCACACAGATTTTGTTTTCGGTATCAAAATGAAAACAACAGCTCTTTGAATTTGTAGCAATAGAATAAATTTGACAAAACACAACAGATGGTTTAGATTATTCTCTTTTTATTTTCAGATTTCGTCATTAGACACCTTAGTCATGCGTTCCACATAGACAAGGGGTATATAAACATGATTCACCCCAACGGATATCAAGGAGATCCGTACCCCATCTGTCGTGGGCTGCAGTTCAGTACCCATTCTACCTCTGTTTCACGATCCTCCTTAGTAGTGTCTGAAGACATACATGTGTGCCTTGTCCCTGTGACACACTTATTGTCCCTGTGACACACTAAGCTTCTTCCTCTGCTTCACTAGCCTCCTTTAGAGTCTATAAAGACATAAGGTGTCAGCTGTCGCTGCCTGTGCCGTCACGACCGCGCATCTGCTCCATGCCATGGCAGATTGTACCATGTAAAAGTCTAATTGGAACATGCTGATAGGTTCATTCATGGAGATTGTTATGATAAAATAAATGGGAGGTAAAAAGTAAAGTGATCATGGAGCATGTGGCATAGGCGTGGCTTGTCAGATATTTTTTTACTTTATACATGGTATCTTTACTAAAGATGATATGCACACAAAACCCAGCACATTCGGTTTAAATTCATTGTTGATAAAACTTTATTGATAAAGTTAACAAGGAGTAGATAAGAATGGGGATGTTGATTGAATAGTCATCAAGATGTAGAATGATCAACATTTCGGCTATGGTTGGCCTTAATCAGGATGCTTCTTAATGATTTTGTGATGACTTATATTACATTTAGGATCAAGATTCAGAGTACTACTTCCTGTGTTACTAAGGTTACAATGGATTGTAGTTATGGTAACTTGGAGGTTTCTCAGTCTCGTCCACTTGATGAACTTTGTGTTAGGATCCCATGTGAAGGATGCTTTGAAGGGGAAATCTGGGTAGATTGTAGAAGAGGTAATTTCCCAACTAACACTTGAGGATGGGATCCTAACACAAAGTTCATCCTAACACAAAGTTCATTAATTGGACAGCGTGTAAACTGCTAATTTGTTCATGGCGATATGCAAAATGCAGGGGTTTACTTTTTTTTTAATTGTATGGTAAAGAGAGTGAAATCCAATCCAATCCAGCACATTATGTGTCATGCCTGGTCATGCGCATGCCTGCTTTTACCACCCTTCATGTTAGCTCAAACATAAAAGCAAAAATTGTTTATTATATGTGACCATGCAAGCAAAAACACCCCTCTGCAGGGAAATTCATTATCAAAGTTCATCACAAGATCTTTAAAATGAGACATCATTGGCTTGAATATTCCTAGTAGTTATGTCAGCATCCCTTCTTGAACATAGGTCATTATTTATATCTGAAATTAATGATAAAGCTATAAATATATTATAAACAATAAAAATGTTTAAAAACACAATAATTCAGCCTTTTTCATAAAAAATGCACAACAATATGGTGATTTTTAGCATAGATTTTGATCTAGAAGAAATTTCCCTTTCTGTTTTCAGTTTTGGGTTTCCGGTGAGTATCTCCAAAAATTGACATAAATATCTGCAAATTTTCATTATTGAACAAGCATATAGGTTTATTTCTCATGAAACATGTTCATTTTACCATCCAAATATGGGCCATTTCTACCAAAAATGGAGCATTTTAAATCAGACCATTGAATTCTGTATAAAAAATTAGCTAAATAAATTTTAATCTGTGGAAAGGTACTTTACATTGACGTGAAAAAAAATCACTTTTCTTTCTTTCTTAAAAGAAAAAGCCATGGAGCACGTGGAAACTAATAGTTTAGAACCCCATGAAATTTTTATTTTTTAAAAAACTGCGCTGTTAAACTCATTTTTTAAAGCTTATTCTTTGTTAAATTGGTGGGTTTTTTACCTTTAACCAACAGGTAAAAATAAAATAGAGGATTTTTTCCTTCAGTTAGGGGTATAATGGGTAATGGGATAAGCTGTGACAACTTTGCAATTTTCAGCAGATATTTAAGTTACCACCCTCACTATATGACAAAAGCCTAGTGAAGAGTGGCCAATTTCAGTTCTGAACACCCTTTCGTAAATGATTCTATTTGGGACAAGTGAGGATAATGTAATTTTGTCCGCCTGAAATACCCCAAAGGTGACAAGAACCCACGCATACAGGTGTACAAGAAGTTTACGGTGAAAGGGTTGGCCATTCGCTCCTAAATAGATATACCCTTTGAAAGGTGTATTAACCATTCACCTCCCCAGGTAAAACACCTCATCAGCAAATGCCCTCTCCTAACTCTCCTAAAGCACTACCAAGATATTTTACACCAAGTCTACCAGGGAGCTCTGGCCGTTTGTAACCTCGTAGAGGATTTAGATATCTCCACTGGTGCACTTTCTTCACGCCCTGTTTCTGTTCTTACAAGGGTGATGGTAAAATCCACATTGGCACTCAGTCCTACATAAATAAAATGAAGCTTTTTGTGCCTTCTGCCATACACCACCTCATCTGTCCCTAACACTGTGGGCACACCATCACGCCTCAAGTGCTGGAAAGTCTTCAAACATGTGTAGGCCCACTTCTGGAACAAGACTACAAGAGTTTCTACCAGTGAACAAAGGTCAGTGATCAACAATTTTTAAGTAAACCTGGTAAACAGCTCCTCTTGTGTCAAATCAAATGTATTTCATAGCATTGTCGTAAATGTACCATTTCAACAACTGCTGCTAATGTTTTACAAGTGTTATAGTGTATCATCTTAATGCATAGAAACAAGCGAGATATAAAATGACTAAATTTAATTTTTTTGTGCCTGAAAATAGACAAAAATCACTTTTTGCACCTGAGAAAATAGAAAAAAATGAAACCTATGATGGCAAGCTTTTCAAAGCCTATAGCTGTTTTAGAAAAAAAAAACATACAAAAGCATTTACAATGTCAGATTTACCACTTTGAAAAGTGATTCAAAGGTTAAGCAAACCATTCTTGTGTAAACATTTTTTGTAAAATTTCTAGTAAAAATTAAGGTTAAGGTTGTGTTCAATCATGTACTTTCCTCTGTGGAAAAAAAAGTAAAAGTAAAAAATTGTACAGTTTAACCCTTGCATGCCCAATATTTTTTTGAGAAAGCTGATTACTTTATTAAAAAAACTTGACATAGTTGAGGCTAAAACCTATATCATGTCCAGATTAAAGCACTGATTCAGTTGGTAACTAAAGGGGAAGTAGAATGGCTTTCAGAAAATATAATATGAAACATTTGTTAGAATATTATTTCACTCAGTAGGAAATAATGATGGCAAAAGAAGTTGAAATGGGCTGATTTGGATCGAAGTGCCCTGAATATTCTATTATTTTATTGTAATTTATTTTTGTGAGGAATAGCCTTTTTCCAAGTCATAAAACGTTATTTCAACATTTTAAAGGGAGCCATTCTGATGGAAATCGGATGAAATATGTATTGTTATTGGATTCCTTGGGGAAATTCACATAAAAAAAATATTTCATAAAAACTGTTGGTATTTTTATCATTATTTTTGTGAATTTAAGTGAATTTTCTGTACTTTCTCCTTTATTTTCATTGGCTAGAGAGCACACTTTTCATGTATTTTAAGCCTATTTTCAATTCGTTATTTTCTGTAATAGGATCTACTTATAATTACATACTTAATGCACCATATCAAATTGGTATCATTGGAAGGCCCTTAACATTACGAGTCTTCTGGGGTCATCTGAATCTGATTAATATCAAACCCATGGTGATTCTGTCAAGTGTATAGTGTGTAAAAGACTGTGTCCTATCATGTATCTTGTGTGAAAAAAGGTAAAAGGGAAAGAAGGAAGAAAAAGGAAAAAAGGAAAAGGGAAAAAAGTAAAAAGTGAAAAAATTTATATAGTTTAAGCTTGTTTTCTGTCATGTGTATACTGTGTGAATATCAAAAAAAAGTAGCCAAAAAAGAAAACTAGGTGCAAGAAATAAAAAGAAAAGTGATTTTTTTTCTTTGCATCAAGTACACCAGACAAGAGTTTGGTAGTGGTAAACCTGCCATAATTACTTCAGGCAATAATGAATCTAGTGTGTTCTGCCGATGTGTAGAAAACATTTTCTGGGAAGCAATTCCTGTAGACAACATTCAAAATTTTAGAGGAGCTGAACCAGACAACTTTGACCACTGTTTAACTAGCGTCGATGCATAGGACAAGAGCAAAATCACTGACCGCAAACACCTTTTTCTTCTAAATATATACAAAACCTGCTAATGGTAAAAGCACATTCATATGTTGAGGTTGTCTGTAAAATAATATTTGAAATACGAGTGAAAAAAAAACCTGGGTTATGTTGTGTTGTGTTGAGTTAATTAGACATTTCATTTCTTGTTTTAATGGTTAAATTGCATCAATATCATGTCCCCCATAAAATTCCATGGGTATTACACAAATGTCAACAACGAATTGAAATTTAAGAAATTAGATCATGTATAAAGCATCCAACAAGCAATCAGCACTAAAAAAACTAGGTTATACTTTCCCCTACCCCTAAAAGTTACATCAATATTACATGTCACTTCCTAACCATAAGGGGGCTCAACTAAACCCAGCTATAAGTATTTCCAATATTAGCCTCTAGTTGTCAGGCATAAAGTCATCACTAATTTTTAACCACAAGGGGGCTCCACCAAACCCAGCTATGAGCAGTTCCAATGATATCCACTAGGTGTCAGGGCGCCGCTAGTTTTTTTTTCAACCACAAGAGGGTTCCACTAAGCTTAGCTAAAACAGTTTCACTAATATCCGCTAGGTGTCAGGTCAAAATAGATTTGTCAAGGTCAAGGTCACATCATTGTTCCATGACAACAACACATTTTTTTATGTTTTGTTGTTGTCATAGCAACCATCTCTCATGCCTTCAATTGGAAAATTTCAAATTTCCCGCCTTTTAAACTAGACCATCTCTCAGGCAATCAGACCTCAAGAAACTAGGTTATGATGTCACTTCCGGTCTCTCAACCAATCAAAGCTCGAGATTTCAAATTTCCTGCCTACATAACTAGGTAACTTCCGGTTCATAGGTAGCTCAAATTGATTTCAGTAGCTGTAGCTATGCGCTGAGTTTACCCATATATATACTACTCATGACTTCATTTTCCGTGGCCCTACACATATTAAAACAGGTCTAAATGTCCTAGAACCTTTAGAATATTTGTTTGGCCTGTCATGGCTTATGAAAGCCTGTGGTACCCTGCCCCAAGATAAGCCCCTAATTGCTGAGCATATCATGGACATAATAACAGTGGGCAAAGATTATCAGTGGGAGCAGATGGTCTGGTCAGAAGAAGTCCTGTCTTCCATTGCTGATAAACTATTTACTTGGCAGGACAGTGCATCTATCAGTTCATTGAGGTCAGAGTTTGCCAAGGTCAGAGCCAACAGAGCTGAAGCCTCACTCAAGAAGAATAAGTATAAAACAGAGTCTAAAAATCAGGCTGCTTCTCAAAATCAGACTTAACCTGATAAACATCCCATACAGACAGCTGCTGCTTCACAACTAGCCTACAAAGTCTCTCGCAACTCAGCTGGTAGCAGTGATGTACCCTGTCAGGCTTACAACACTAAGGCAGGCTGCATTAAGCCTGATGGCCATACAGAAGGTGGTATACAGTACGGCCACCACTGCACCTGGTGCAGGCACAATATTCAGAAGCTCCATTTCCATGGCTTCACAGCATGCCGCTGCAAACAACCAGGAGATAAAGAGCCCTCCTTTCAGGCCTGAGCTGGATTACCCCAGCTATACCTATGATAATGCTGACATGAACTTGGACACATACTTAGCCACCACTATCCCTGCTGATAATTGTGATAAAACTACCTTGTCCAAGCTTAGGCCTAATGCTCACATATTTGGGTCCATGTCAGATATCAACACTAAACTTCACACTCCAGACAGTGCCTGTACAGTAGACAACTCCCACTGTACTACTCACATAATAGAGCAAATTAATCAGGTCATCAGTACCGTTAGTTCAGCTCGCACTACTATACATACTACTATACATCTGACATCGCAAGCTCGCTTACTGATTCAGATGTAACTTATTACCCTTCTGAGGTGGACTTGTTTTACAGCTCACCTCCCGCAGGTCCGTCCCCAGAGCTATTCGCTCCCATCAAAGCCTTGTTTTGGCCAGTAAGGGTTACTGACCTTTGGGATAGTTTCCCTCAATATGCTATATGACACTATGAGAGAGACCTGCTTGCCCAACAGGTTAGGCCGCAGACTGACATTACCATCGGGCCTTAATCTGGACATATGGGAAAGCAAATTACAAGGTTACCATGACTACAAACTATGTGATTTCTTACGCTATGGTTAGCCAGTGGGCCACACTGCGAATTCACCAACCGTCTCCACTGAAACAAACCACAGCTCAGCTCTTAAATACCCTACTCACATAGACGAATTCATCAAAACTGAACTAGAACTAGGTGGACTTCTTGGGCCTTTCATATTAGCTACATTTACATCCTGGTGCAATGTAGCACCTCTACTCGCCTGACCAAAGAAAGAGACCTCCTCTAGAAGGGTACACTGAAAAAAGTCTTCCTGACAAAATGACGTGTATATCCATGTCAACTTGATTTGACACATAGAGCACATGTCATTGGGACATGGCACATATGTCACCATGACAACTGTCTACATTACGCATGTCAAGTGGAGTTGACAAACCAAATGTGAGAGTGTCAACCTCATTCAACATGCCTTCATACATGTCATGTGGGAGACAATCATGACCTGTGCAGTATGTGTCAAAGCGATAAGTCTTCTTTTCTCTGTGTAGTACCGGATCTATCTTTCCCTGGTGGTAAAGGCATGAACAGTGGTGTCACTAAAAACTGACAGCATCTACCTTACACCTTGCCTTCCATTGCAGACCTTGTCACTAAAGTCTGTTCCTTTGGACAAGGCTCCTATATGTACATGGTGGACATGGCTTGTGCTTATAGACAGTTGTAAATCTAGGTCAATGATTTACCACTACTCACCATTAAGCAGAGGCCTCTACTATAATTTATAGACACTTGCCCCTCCTTTGTGGCTAGGCATTCCAGCTTAGCCTGTCAATAGAGAAGTTATAACTATATGTACAATGCTGTTACTGGTTAGTGGTAGGTTAAGGCCTACAGATGCAATGTCAATGCGGATATCTTTAAATCTATTACCCCAGTATGGATATTTCAGAGTGAGTTTTCGTGACTCGAGCAGCACTAGAGACCCCTTCCAAATAAATATCACGAATTTTATATCATGGAAAAGTCCACACTTGCAGAGAATCTATTAATAAATGAACAGATGAAAGTGATGAATCCATTTAGATTCATGCCTGAAAACCTTAATCGAATGTGTTACATGACACAGTACCTGAGATCTCAAGAGTAGGATTGTTGGCAAACAGCAGGAGGAGGTATGAATTTAGGGTTAGGTCCAATAATGTCAAAGTGCAAGAACTGGCACACAAGTGTGTGAATCGCTCTGCAGAGGTTTTTGGTGAAGTGGGAAGATACCTTATTTCTTTGAGTGTACTATTCAAATAAAATCAGATACACTACCCATGTGCATTGTAATCGGATCTAAGCAAGTAATGTTAAAAGGTCTGTACTGAAAGTGCCTTCAAAACCTTAGATGCTAATGACAGGGCATATAGGCCATGTAGAGTGTCCTGTGTGTGGTGCCATGACAGCCTTGGGGGGGGGGGTGGTAAGTGACAAAGTGACAATGCATCCTGTCAGGGGATTGGCTTACTTCCTGTAAGAGCACCCTTGGCACACCTGGGGCTGTCAGGCAGCTCATGGTAGGCCATCTGATAATGGGGGAATAACCACAATACAGGGATGTCATAGAGTGAATTATGTGACAGAACCCTTAATATGATGAGGAAAAGCTGTAGTTTATATATAATCATTAGAGGTAGTTTATGGTAGTGCCATCTGCGTGGTGGGTAATAACTATAACACAGAGATGTTTATGGTGAATTATGTGTGGGAAGTCTAGGTACAAAGTAATAATACTTCATGGCATATATAACAAAATCTTTATCTGCTGTTTATTTGCTATTATTTTAGTCAAACAGGCTATAGTGTGAAGTCTTTGATTTTCAGTGAAACTGGTTCATGGTTAATGCTGTCAATGTTCCTAATGCACTGAGAACAAAAATATCTATTTTATTTGTAGATTTTTAATATCAATTGGGAAGTTTAGATAAAGCAGCATTTCAAAGGTGCAGAGCAAGCATGGAAACCTAGAGAAGCAAATGGTATTCCTGTCATATGATCTTGAAATGAACAAAGTGTCTGTTGATCAATGATTATCCCTATTATTATCCCCTGACCCCTAAGTTCCCTCGGTATAATCTTAATTATACCCCAACTTACTGGTAAGTCTCGAATAATTTCAAGATTATGTAAAAGAAAAGATCGCCTTTTTCATGACGAGTTCCTTTCTAGGGTTTGAATTTAATAAAAAAGATTTTGACTTACACAATAACGTAAAGCTACCATCAGCTGATCATAAGGGCATACAACAGGGTTGTTTGATGCAGTGCGTGACGTCACAATTGGTCTAAATGCAACAAGTGGTGCATATTGTATAAGCTTGGAGGCTGTTGCAACCATGTTTTTAATTGTAACACTAAAAGGTTCATTACCATTAAATTGCATAATTGATCAAGTGGTGATAAATAGACAGAAGTGCATAAAGTGTCGACACAACAGGTTTCTTCAGGCATGGGTTTGATAGTTCCAAATGAGGTTGGAGGCCGAATTTTGAATAGCAATTAACACAAGAGGGAAGACACTGGGAGTGGAGACAGTCTGTACGTATTTCATGTTAGCTCATTAAAACAGCCTTCCAAGATTACTTCTTGAGAATAGGTTTGAGGATATTTTGATGATGTCACAATGAAGAAAAGGATCTAGTTGCCTCAGACCAAACTGTTACTGTTTACATGGAATAAGATCCTATTTATCAAATTGAATATAAATGCAGTGTAAAAAATGCACTTCCGACTAACATACATTTGTACATTGGCAGTGCTGTGCAGTCAACAATGTAATGCATTTGAGCAATTGTGAGGTCATACAATGCATCCTTCTTCCTGCCCCTATTATAATAGATGCTATGCCACGATGTTTTAATTCAATAAAAGCCCTACCAAATGAAATTGTCATGAAAATAGGGTGGTCTTTTTTTTCAAGCATGCACATTGCTAATTAATTCCTTAAGTTGAAGCACACAGTGCGGTCCAAAGGTAGGTCAGCACTCCTTGAGATTTCGTTGAATGTTTGCTGTCACATGAGCTAAGATGAAGTCTCACATATCTAAACTGGATAGTTACTGTGTGTCTCCTTTAAAACTGTTTCAGATCTCACCTTATTTCTTCACCTATCTCCGATTGAATCACTACTTCAGGGCATACTTTCGGGATGCAGTTCTATCAATTACCTCCTTTGTATCATTAACATTCTGTCGGTATTTATGTGTAACATCCTGATGGAAATGAAGATTCAATGAATCAATAAATGGTCGAAAATCATAGAAGGTTTGCATATGACGAATTTGGAGGTATTCCAGCCCCTACTCTTCGAATTTTAGTTTCCCCCTCTATTTTTTTGGCTCAAAGTGTCAGGCTGGATGAGATCTTTGTGTTACATATGGGTTTTGATGGTCCCATATGAATATTTTGGGCTCCAGGGGGGTAAAATGGGCCCAAAATTGTCTGGGCGAAATTGTGTCTGGGCGAATGACATTTAGGGGCCTAAGTTACAAGCCATGTTGGGGGCTTCATTTCCTACAGAAACAATCATCATACCTCCATGAAAATCTCAGGTCCAGACTATTTTGACCTGTAGATTAAGAAAATCACATTATCATTTATGTCAGATGTGTCCTTGCTATCATAAAAGAAGCATACTTATAAGAATTATTTTTCATGATTCTTGGCACATGTCTGGGCGAATGACATGTGAGGCCCCATATGCACACTTTCTATGATTTGTGACCAAATACTCTGAAAGTGTGTCTTCTCCTACTTTTGCTTTTTTCAGAGGGAACCTACCTACATGTATAATGTGTAAAACAGCACTCTGTAGATACCTTTTTATTAGCATGCAATGCCTCCAGCCATATACAATGCACTTTATACATCAATATTCCACACAATACAAAAGGAAAAACAGGCAGAATAAAACATATTTAGTGGCTTTGTACTTCCCTAACTGCTTGGTGCCTTTTTATGGATCCATTCAGCATTGATTTAGCACATCTTCGCCACCCTTTTATGTCAGGTATTGGATGTGGGATTCACAGTGTGCTGCTTCCTAAGCACCAACTTCCCAAATGATAGTACAATCCTTCATGACTAAGAATTTCATGTAAACATTTAAGCCCCCAGCTAAAAAGCAGATGATATGCAATGCATCTTCCAAACCTTGACTAGGTTGAGATGGTACATTCCATCCCCATTGGCAGACGTGCCTGTAGCACACACCACTGATGGATTCCTTGCCTTAACCCTATGGGGATTTTCATCACTGTTTGAGTTTCAGGGCTGTGATGCCCATCAGGGCACTGGTACAGGCATGTGATGACAGCTAGTCTTGTTTGTGACGTCACATACAGTGATGGCAGTTACCCATCGACCAAACATCAGTCGCCGGTGTGCAAAGACTTGGGATGTATTGTGAAACAAGATAACATACTCCGAGCTCTAATAGAATTACAAAGCCTTGTACCCTAAAGATACTCTCTCTATACCATCTGTCAGTGACTGACGGCCGTCAGTTGGCCATCAGTTTATTTTCTTTAGACTCAAACAGTGATGAAACATTCCAGAGTGTTAAGGTCAAGAATCCATCAGTGGTGTGTGCTAAAGACATGTGATATCTGTCCATATAGGGGACGGATTTCACAAGGACATTCATCGGTGACGATGATTCAAATCATTTCAGGGTGTTTCTTCACGTGTGTTTGTCAGGCTGTCTCCCACGTGGCCATTGTGGAGAAAGGAGTGTGAGAAGAAAGTTTAATCCTTTTAATGATCATTCTGTCTGAAGTAGCACTGTGATTACCAGCCACCCACACATTTACCTTTTTAAATATTCTTGTTTGTCCATTCTTTTTTACGTAAAATTCCATTTAGGTCCCACCCCACTTAATTTGCCATTTCTCATTCTCCTGCCGTCATCTCATAGTCTATTTCAAAGTCTGAAACTGGTACTTCACCACTTGACCATTAATGCAACGTGTGGTGTCATTCCAGAAGACACTCATTGGAGAGTGCATGGTGCATGGAGTGCATGGTGAATTATAACAATCGGTGACATATATTTTGGAGGGTATTAGTACCAGAATATACTGTGTGTTGTGAAGAGCGCTTTTTGTAAACTGTTCCTGGACATTCTCAGAAGAGCCCAGAGCAAAATTTACACAATCATGTGCCTTTTATATCCTTATTAGCAACTGATTATCATTTTCATAGTATAGGGAGCTTATACATTTTGAGAAAATAGGCTTGCATGTGTTGGTAAAACACCATGTCGATACTAGCTATCTAAAACACTCTATGTTGCTCCATTATTGTTTCAGTGCACAATTATAAACACATTTATGCATAATTATGGGTAGGGTATTGTCTTGAAATATTTGAATAGATCACTTTCTGATCAATGTTGTTTTCATCAAGAACTTATTCTTTACGGCCGGTTAGTAAATCCATGAAACTTTGATATCAGGCCTTAGATGGACTTGATTTGAAAAGTAATCACCCCGAGTGGTCAGTGTATTCTGGAAGTAAAAACACCTCAAGTGAAAATCATGGCAAGCTGAAAAGGTCAAAGAGTGGGCTTTTAGCCTCGACTGGAAGCAAAAAAGAAATGTTGATAATTATGAGAATGTCTTCTGATTACCCCTTCTTTGCTCAGAGTTCTCGGTTGCAAATCACCGGACTGACAACCTGAAAAAACCCCACAAGAACAATAATCATCATCAGTCTTCTTTCAGTGAGACACAGGACAGCTAGACACATAAGCTCAATCAGGATTTTAAAATAAGCCATAGACTTTAAGGATACTGTACAGGTTCATAGAATATCTATTCTTGACATCCCGAATTCATTAGAAAAGGTAAAACAATAGCAGGCAGCATTACTCCAAATTCCTGAGCTATTCCTATGTCCTGTCAACAAATATATCATTGAGTGGACAACATTTGTCAACACAGTTCCTACAGTGTGCTGAAGCCCCTGGCAATGCCGTGTTCTACGGTGTAAAGGAAATGCAATCAGGGGCACGAACAGTGCTAGCAGGAATCTCTGTGAAAACATCAGCAAAAGACTTGTCCAAAAACTGCATATTTTCTCTCTCTCTCTCTCTCTCTCTCTCTCTCTCTCTCTCTCTCTCTCTCTCTCTCTCTCTTTCTCAGTCCAGTATGCTTGCTGTATCAAAGGTGATTAATACCTTGGAATATACTACATCCCTGCCCCTCTTCTCTGCAAAATGCATAGTGCTCTCAGAACATCATTCAGCGTATACAGCATAATCTTCTTTGAGCTAGGGCACTATGATAATTGTATCCTATACCTATGAGTTAGTATTCATTGCTAAGCCAATAAAAGCACACTTGGAGATAGACGCTGGCCACCTCTCTTAGTGTCATGACCTGATCGATTATTGACTGATCAAGAGTTCTGTCTGAGACAACTTCCTTTGGAGGTCAAACATTTCAATTCAATACACAGTAAATGATCTAATCATGTGGTTAGTCTTACAGCATTGTTAAAAATAAGGAAAATTCAGTCCAAGGTTGTTAAAATTACCAATTTTACCTATAGGGGTCCCCGCCTGTTGAATATCTAATGTTGAATAGTCGATTGCTGATAGCGAGAATATAGGCGTTTGATCAATTGAAAATAGGAAATGATATTCAAGCTACAGTCTCTGATTCAGATGGATATCTATCACTGTGTATGGCAAACATATGTATGTTTAAGGGTTGTCATATGACAGTCAGGAAGATGGACCTATAATGCCCTGAGGAGAGACTGATAATACTGTGTACATCTGTTGCTGCTTCAGTAGATTGTGACCGCGAGGGGATGTCAGTATGCCCTACGCCACACCTTACCCTAAGGGTGTCCACACACCCTATTGTGGACACCCTATTGCCTGTCTGCCTACATTTATAACCCTCCACCGTACCCTGTGTACACCAGTCGAATCTCTGCAGACTTACAGCTTCTGTACCCTGAAGGCACCTCACATTTTCTATATTCTACCTGACATTCGTTTCGCTCCTTTTGCTCCTCCTATTTTACCACAAGCCCAACATCAATAACATGAAGTTTGTTAATATCTCATATGCATGCCACATTTTGTTTTATCAATTATAGACTTACACATTGGCGGACATTTATCTAGAAGCAGCTAGAAATTGTCTTAGAATATATATAAATGGGCGGGGACCTGTACTTAGTGAACTAAAATGAAGACATTAGTATCAGAACTTGAAACCTCCCTCTATTCTACATTGTAAAGGTACACTATGTTGTAGCCTCAGAAAACCATTTAAAAGCATAGTACCTGTGTTTTAAAAATAGATTAATAGAGTATCAGACGTAGCTATTTCTGATTGAATAGCTAATGGCCTTTTACACTATTGTGAAATACCTGACCCGTGTGAAAGATAAAAGGACAACTGTTCCCTCATGAATTCTAAAAGGAGACAGATAACAGGTCGTCTTAGCAATAAAAACAGCTCAATATCATGATGTCATTCGATATTTTATCTAATTTGCATTGGACCTATCTATTGTAAGCAAAGAGCTTTCTCAACACACTTATCATATTTTTACACTAAAACAAAGTTCTCACTTCAACAATGGATTTTGTTACAACTGATCAGTAGTGGGCGCTATTTGTTTCCTTTTGGGACCAGAATGCATACCTGCACACAAAAAAGGAATTGCTATAATGAACGTTTCAGCACAATAAATCGTTGAATAATTCCATAACCATGGCATAACCCGTAACTTGAACTTTAAAAAAGCCACTCCCCCTCATCTGGTCACATATATTCCTTGTCAGTTTAATGCTTTTACACTGTTGTCTTTCATCCAGGTTTCTCTAGATTACTATACATATCCTAAGGCGGAAAATGAGTTGTTTTGAGTAGAAATTTGCTGTCCCAAAAAGAAGATGCTCTTGAGAACTTGTGGTAGGCAGAGGGGAGCTCGCCAAGTGCTGCTGTTCCATGGATAGGGTCAATTAACATATAAACATCCACAAACCTTGATGTCCACCCCCAATAAAAGGCAATAGCATTGCTTTAATACTTAATCAACATAGTTGATTCAATGCTCATCAACAATTTGGCAATGTTGATTAAGGGGTAAAACTATCCATAGCAAGGTATAAGAATGTGTTTAGGTTAAAACGTACCCTACCTGCCGGGTTTAAGGACCAGGAAGATGCGCAGTCAGCAGCTCCACTGTGACCAAAACTGTGTCAAGTGGACCGATGCCACTGTGTTGTCAAGGGAAGGGTTTTAGAACAGGCATCGCACCCATTCCATTCTCTGAGTGTGATTCCTGATGTAGTAGATACAGCAGCAGCTTCTGTGTAAGTCATATATAATAACATTAGCAGAGGAAGCCATAGATGTAGGGAGTTATGAATATTTCATAGTTTGACTTTTACAGAGCTTATAAGAGTGCATGTCTCCTACTGCTGCTCGGCTTTATAAATATAACAAATTATGGAAGAAATCCAAATCCTTCATGTTTGACTTACATTTTGATGTATGCAGGCAGGCTGATGGATAGCATGTAAAAGGGTGCACCAGCCATCCAGCAATAGGGAAGGCAATGAGAGGCTTACCCATTCAGCAATCCAAAATCCGCACTCATATCTCCCTTTTCAAATGTTATCCAAATAAATTAAAAAAAAAACACGCTCATATCGCGAGAAGTAGTATACAATGTCAAATTAAATTATGCTATGATAATGTTGAGATCATTGAAGCTTCTCAAAGTCAGGGATCTACAGCTTGTGATTAGAAAAGATCCCTGTTATCTATAGCATTGCTTTTGATCTAAACATAGACATCAAGCAGTAAGGAGCTGCTCAATGCTGAGAGTGACTCTGTGGAGGGACTTGAAGAGCTTAGGGTGAGCGGTGCTAGATGAGGCGTCAGGTGCAGTCACTCTCCAAACTGAGCTGCTCCTGATATCCCTTAGGCTGCTCCCATCTACATTCTACAGAATACTAAAAACAACAGATGTACAGCTATGTTCGCTATATGACAATTCATCTTATATACTCTGCCGGTGTGCTGAATTTACCCAATAGGATTCTACAATGTCTGCTACCTGGGAAACTATCGGTATATTCATGATGGATCGAGACATTTATCAATTAACACCTACTAGGGGGCCAATGTAGTAACTCCAATTTTAGGGACTGAAGGCATTCTTAGTGCTATATATATGGGTGTACACAAGATTATCTGCACTGTGTTAGATTTACAATACTGGTCATCAGCTTTCTATCAGACCACACCTATAATGTTGCCAATTACCGCCTAGTAAATCATATTGATTGCCATCCTCTCACTTAAGTCCGTCAAGCTTACAGTAGATCATAGATATTTACAAAATTTATGGAGCAAGGATCAGTGAAAGTAATGAGTCTGGTAATATATGAGTGGACTTATTTCATGGGCACATTTTAATGAGCGATTCTCAAGAATTTGACTTAGTAAACTCATGAAGTATGCTGCATGACAGTGTCGCAATAAAAATATGTGAAGAGACGGTTCCAGGCAGTGTTTAGTAGTATGAAAGAAATATTCAGTTTTGTTCTGGGCTGTCCTAAAAAGGATCTTTCCTGCTAAATCGTTGGCAACATCCAAATGTGTCCAGCTCAATACGGTGATTAGAAATAGAATGTAATGTACTTTGAGCGATTGAGGGAAGACCTTTTTTTGCATTTGGTTACATTACCCGAACTAATACAAAATTTGCAGATTTGCCCAGTTATTTTTCACTATACATGTATATCTCACTATACCATGTTACATGCGGTCTTTCTCTTATAAACTGCTTATTGTTTATTTTCTTTTTTTTTTAATTTGAACAGATGCTCCCTTCCAGGAAATTAACGGGAAATAACAAGTTCATACAATGTCTGAACAAATATTTGTAGATTCTTACCACCTGGGGCTATCCAGAAGTTTTAAGCTGGGGTCCCACAGTTTGCTTGGTACATCCATAGGCTAAGCCCCATTGGTGCTCAGGACTGTTCACAAATATCTCCCTAACATGTATGGTCTTCTCAGGCCTTAATCTCACATACCGATGGAAGCCATCCATCTTGGTCCCTGCATGTGCACATACATCACTGACATAATAATATAATGTACCAGCTTTATTTTGATATATTACACTTGTATGGAGTAATTAGGGGAGTATGATAATGTTGTTGCTGAAAAAAATGATCCCATATACCTCGAATTGAGAAAATGCCTTGTAAAGTCTGTGGTCCCAAATTAACAAAACTGTGGATCAACATGGTAAAAGGTATGCCCGTGAGGGGGTGCGTGGGCATACCTTTTACCGTGTTGATCCACAACTGTTGAATTTCAGGGAATGTCAATCATTTACAACACAATGATTAGAGTGATATACTTTGTAGCATCTCCGATCACAGTGTTTTGACATATATACTTCATATTACATTTTCTGAAAGAAGTTGGAGTGGCCTATTCAGTACAAATCCAAATAAAAGTCCAAAGGTGGTTACCAAGGCAACCATACACATTCTTTTTGCTGTCATTAGTATCAATATCCCCCTTTATCTCAGTATGCTATTAATGTCTAGTAGGCTATGGTGAGCTATACATAATTCTATTGCTAAATTAGCACTAATCTGAGTGGAAAACTGCCTAGAAATGTTTTATTCAGCTTAGTTGACGTCTACTTTTCCCAAAACTGCACATAACTCATTTTTGGACAAAACTGCATATTTACCTTTGATGGCCTCTATCTATGTTTTCAAAAGTGCTACCTATCCCTCATTTTTTAAGGATGGTCACATATTGGTCATTAATTGGACATAAAAAGTAGGTGAAATGACGATAGCCTTTCATAGAAAATGAATAGACAAAGGTTCAAGAGTAGCAGGAATGACTAAGGGTTATCTCATGAGGCGAAGCCGAGTGAGATAACCCTTATTCATTACCACTACAAGTGAACCTTTGTATTTATTTCATGTTATTTGAGTGAGAAATGAACTCATTCAAATTGATATAAGATGGTGATTATTTTCATATTTTATGGTGAATTGTAATGTCATTACTTGCTGTGAGTTACGGGAGAGGATTATCTCACGTTGTGTGTGAGATACGGAGCTACAGTGTTAGAGCTATGGGACGTCAGTATCTAGGGCAACATGAAATAAAAGTAGGTGTATCACTAGAAATAGAATACATGTATATTGGATCACTGGCTAGAGAGAGAGAGAGAGAGAGAGAGAGAGAGAGAGAGAGAGAGAGAGAGGCCGGTCATGTGTACTACAACAGATTCCTTTATCCAATCAGTTGTATGCTTTCATGTAGACAACACCCACTCTTCATGTAAGTGTCAGATCACACAGAGCATATCTGACAAGCTCTCATCAATCTCCTTTGTGTCTCTCCTTTGTATCTCAGTAACACTGTTTTGAATCATATCCTTTATAGTTTGGTCCTTTCCGATCGTCATCTAATCTATAAGCAGATGATCATCAGATTACAGACATTAGCTTTAGATGAAACAGTTTTATACTAGTACTCTTTATCTATTCATTCTATACCAAAGCATCAACAACCGCGTTGGTATAATCGTTATCCACAGAGTAAAAAGCACCATATTTCATTGTTGCTTCATGTAAAGAGCCTCATTTTGCTTATTTCTACTACATTGTTAAATGTATCTCCCTTTCCAAATTTCTCTACCTATCAACTTAGTGAGAAAAAGTTTATTTTTTTCTTGACAAACCATATCCATCACAACATTCTACTACCAGAAGGAAACCATTTACCATGCATGTTATGACTGGCCTTAAGGTGGCATTTCAAGGCACGGGCACCATATATGCTCTTTTCTCAGTGTGCTCACCCTTCAACCATTTACAACATTATTTACCCATCAGAGCTCCCTACCAAGATTATCTATAAAACATCAATTCTTGTCATCTGGTCCTACAAGACCACTGCTTCCAAGCCTGTTGCTTCAATAAAACTATGTGAAATATATCTTTCTCTCATCAATTTGAGAGTGGGTTTTTTTAAGACCCGTTTTTATTACTGACAAATGAATTAAGTGCGGAATAATAACATGGAGATATAAATTCTTTGTTTACATCACATCAAACAGATCAAATGGCATATATAGTTTAAAAAGCAGAGTTATCTTTGAAAAACTCCTAAATAATTTTACATACTAAAAATGTTCAATTCCTCCAGAGGGTTACTTAAGGTACCTTAGGTCACTGTGTCAACTACTCCATGGGATGGCTTTTTAATAGGCCCTGCTGAACTAAGCCATTGTTAGTACTGGCATTGATGTGTCCCATGTGTGAACCTTCATAGCAGAGGTCAGCATCTAGATACTATTTTACCGGACAAGCCTGAAGATATATGTTATCCCATACTTACTACCTTCCCTATACAGCCCAGTTTTTAATTACCCTGAGAGATGGCTTTACTGAGCCCCCTCCTAAAGACCCCCTGTCCAACAGGTCTATATCCCTAATGCAACACATTATATGTGCTGAGAGGGTATTTCCGCTATATAATGGAGTGTGCCGTAAAGAGCTGTTTTGACTCTATGTAAACTGCTCCAGGACATTAAGAGGTCAGAGCAAATCTACACAATCACTTACCTCTATCAGATACACCAATTTAAATGCTACAACTAATGCACCATTGTATTTTTTTTTCACCTTAGCAAAACAGGTTGTAACTTTCCTAGTACATTGTATATACACACCTTCAAAAATACACTCATATGTGCTTGGCAAAATGCCTTAATTATACTGACTACCTTAAGTACTTTAAGAGAGTGGCTCAAGTATTGTTTACTAAAGCTATCATATTATATGTACAAGGAGGATATTGCCTTGAAATATTTGAAAAGTTACCAGACTGAAAAAAAAAACACCTGAGAGATACCATTTACTTATTTTCAACTGTTCAAGTAGTGATTGATAAATGTTGATCAACTCCAAGGTAGGTTCCTTTTATGCCTTGGACCTGTTTCGAAAAGGAATCACCCTGATTGTTTGATATGTCCTTAAAATCATTGCAAACTGAAAAGTTATAGAGTGGGCCTTTATTCTGATCTGGAACCAGAAAGTTTTTTTTCTGATTCATCCTTCCCCACTGAAAAAGAGTTATCGGATGCAAATTACCTGACGACCTGATAAGCCTGCAGCTAAGCTAATTCATCATACCCATCTCCTTTCATTAAGAGCAAAGAAAGCCAGGAACTCAATCAGAATTGAAAAACAAACCAGAAACCTAAAGATACTCTACCTATTTGTAGACTTTCTGTCTTTGAAATCAGAAGGCCGTAAGATTTATAAGTTACTACAATCGTACCCGGCCCTATGATTCCAAATTCCCATGCTATTCCTTTGTTTTGAAAACACAATGTAGCATTGATTAGGCACATTACTAATGTGTGAACAACCCTTGTCAACAAAGTTCCTATTTTGTGCTTAAGTCCCTGGCAGTGCAGTGCCCCACCATGTAAAATATTTGGCATCACCCACTGTCTTGTGAAAATAACGACAATAATCCATTTTGAAGGATCTGTTTGACAGTGTGGTCCATTGAGAGATTACGACCTAGCTGGATATATTGTTGACCAATCAGAAAATTCCCTTCATTCCGTGCAGACTTTGAGGTTGCATTACATAACATCTGGTACCCATCATGCAGGCTGTTATCAGTCCAAGATTCAGCAGGGGTCACCCCACTAAGGATCCCGCTAACCAGGAAGAGAGGGAGACAGGGAAAGTCTCTCTGGTTTTGTGTGCATAGCATTGTCAGAGATTCCTTCTGCGCACGTACGCAGCATAAGTCTCTTTGATCTGGTGCACTGTGATAATTGATTTAGTATATATGAGTTATGCTTATTCCTGGTCTGTTCGCCTATTGGAACAACGTTTCTATAGTTGCCTGAATGCTTCTCTCATGACTAAAGTTCTGATATTATAGTCACTGACAACTTACTTAAGTAAGTCATAAGATCAACCTACAATAATGCATTTCAATGGCTGAATTTATGCTATGATCAGTTGATGCTGAATTTGATGCGATTAATGCTTGATCTTAATTACAGTGATAATCTGGCAAATGGCAAGACACTTTGGAAGTCTATGGCATGCTAATGTGATATTGCTAGCAATCAAACTATGGATATTTCCATTATCACTAGGAAGCAAATGAAGAGCTAAATGTATAATATTATCTAACTATCTGAGCCTCAGGAGTGCTTTTTTGCTCATAACCCCCGTGCGTTATATAGCTATAACACACTCTCAGACCTTTTCTTCGTCTTCAAGAAGCTGCTGGTTTCAATCCGGACATGTTAATAAATTGAGGAATATACAAAGTCAACTCCTCCATACGTTTCCTGTTAAAACCGTGTAGGTTCAATGGGGAATCGATCCCCGGCCGCTGGGGCAGGAGGCGAGCTCGCTGTCCACTATACCAAGCCGACCCGTGATAGAAAGCATTGTACATCCACTATTTGAAATTTTTTTCCCACATACCTGATGTTTGCAGACCTCGTTAGCATAGATTTCAATGGAGTCTGGTGGAGTTATTAACAGAGAACCATCCTTAGATATCCTATATGAACATGCCATGCCAAATTCCTCTATTTTCTTTGAAATAAATAAGAATCCATTGATTTTCCATAGCGATACGTATCGGCACCCGCCTCGTACGGCCATTCCTTGTTCGACGCGTGGCTGACCTAGTTTTTACATCCGGGCACCTCCCCGCTATGTCAACAAGACGAAATGGCCGTGTAGCGGGCCGTGTGCGTTGGATCGGTATGGAAAATCAATGGATTCTTATTTATTTCGAAGAAAATGGAGAGAAAATGTATGCGAACACCAACTAGAGATCGTATATTTGGCGCTGCTAGAATAACAGAGCTTGACATCCTTGGATTATACCCGAAAAATGAGTGTAAAGGTGGAGGTATGTCGGACAGAACGACAACATGGCCACGACGGCTTGGCAAACCGAGCGGATAGCATGCACTTACAAAATATCTTCTCCTGGATTAAATCTTGGGTCATAAGGTAAGAAATTGATACAAAATGGAGAAATATGTTCGATAAACGCTCTAATCAAGTTATGATAGAGCACTTGTGGGTCTATGGTTCAATATTCCACTCCCGCTTCGCGGTCGTGGAATATTGAACCATAGACCCACGCGTGCTCTATCATAACGTTGATTAAACGCTACTTAATAAAAATTATGGTTTAAGACTGGGACATGACTGAGGTTGTCAACCTGGGTCAGACTCGGACATGACCGAGAGCATCAACCTAGGTCATATTGGGATATAATCCAGAACATGATATGATTTTATTTCAACTAGCGGACTGGGTGATGGAATGTCTCAGTTGGACCCAACATGACCAGAACTTACTGGGGTGGTAAG
Organism: Acholoe squamosa; assembly: GCA_949317995.1. NCBI lineage: Eukaryota > Metazoa > Annelida > Polychaeta > Phyllodocida > Polynoidae > Acholoe > Acholoe squamosa. Next base: position 19,139,940 of record OX439043.1, on the reverse strand, counting down.
GAAAAGGGGAATGCTATATTAACAAGACTAGTAGGTGCTTGATCAGTTGGAACTAGGTAATCATATTCACACTGCAGATATATGGTTGATAAAGCAGATGTCACTGTTTATGGAAAGCCTACCAAGGCTTGTCAGAAGAGAGGATGGATCAAGGAGATTGTGTAAACAGATGCTGCTTCAGTAGATATCACTGTGAGGGGATTTCAGTAAGCCCTAAGCCACACCTCACCCTGAGGGTGTCTACACACCCTGCGGTATTGCCTCTTCTCCTGTTATAAATAACCCTTGATCACCCCCTGCATCTACCCGTCCAAACCTTGCAGACCTACAGCACAGAGAGCATCTCACATTTTTTATATTCCACTTGACACTCATTATCCTTTCAGTCATCCTGTTCAACCACAAACCCAACACCAATAACATGATAGACGTTCTTCAGTGCCTCATGTGCATGCCTTATTTCTTGAATCAATTAGGAATTTAAACATGGAGATATAAATTCTTTGTTTACATCATATCAAACAGATCAAATGGCATATATAGTTTAAAAAGCAGAGTTATCTTTGAAAAACTCCTAAATAATTTTACATACTAAAAATGTTCAATTCCTCCAGAGGGTTACTTAAGGTACCTTAGGTCACTGTGTCAACTACTCCATGGGATGGCTTTTTAATAGGCCCTGCTGAACTAAGCCATTGTTAGTACTGGCATTGATGTGTCCCATGTGTGAACCTTCATAGCAGAGGTCAGCATCTAGATACTATTTTACCGGACAAGCCTGAAGATATATGTTATCCCATACTTACTACCTTCCCTATACAGCCCAGTTTTTAATTACCCTGAGAGATGGCTTTACTGAGCCCCCTCCTAAAGACCCCCTGTCCAACAGGTCTATATCCCTGATGCAACACATTATATGTGCTGAGAGGGTATTTCCGCTATATAATGGAGTGTGCCGTAAAGAGCTGTTTTGACTCTATGTAAACTGCTCCAGGACATTAAGAGGTCAGAGCAAATCTACACAATCACTTACCTCTATCAGATACACCAATTTAAATGCTACAACTAATGCACCATTGTATTTTTTTTTTCACCTTAGCAAAACAGGTTGTAACTTTCCTAGTACATTGTATATACACACCTTCAAAAATACACTCATATGTGCTTGGCAAAATGCCTTAATTATACTGACTACCTTAAGTACTTTAAGAGAGTGGCTCAAGTATTGTTTACTAAAGCTATCATATTATATGTACAAGGAGGATATTGCCTTGAAATATTTGAAAAGTTACCAGACTGAAAAAAAAACACCTGAGAGATACCATTTACTTATTTTCAACTGTTCAAGTAGTGATTGATAAATGTTGATCAACTCCAAGGTAGGTTCCTTTTATGCCTTGGACCTGTTTCGAAAAGGAATCACCCTGATTGTTTGATATGTCCTTAAAATCATTGCAAACTGAAAAGTTATAGAGTGGGCCTTTATTCTGATCTGGAACCAGAAAGTTTTTTTTCTGATTCATCCTTCCCCACTGAAAAAGAGTTATCGGATGCAAATTACCTGACGACCTGATAAGCCTGCAGCTAAGCTAATTCATCATACCCATCTCCTTTCATTAAGAGCAAAGAAAGCCAGGAACTCAATCAGAATTGAAAAACAAACCAGAAACCTAAAGATACTCTACCTATTTGTAGACTTTCTGTCTTTGAAATCAGAAGGCCGTAAGATTTATAAGTTACTACAATCGTACCCGGCCCTATGATTCCAAATTCCCATGCTATTCCTTTGTTTTGAAAACACAATGTAGCATTGATTAGGCACATTACTAATGTGTGAACAACCCTTGTCAACAAAGTTCCTATTTTGTGCTTAAGTCCCTGGCAGTGCAGTGCCCCACCATGTAAAATATTTGGCATCACCCACTGTCTTGTGAAAATAACGACAATAATCCATTTTGAAGGATCTGTTTGACAGTGTGGTCCATTGAGAGATTACGACCTAGCTGGATATATTGTTGACCAATCAGAAAATTCCCTTCATTCCGTGCAGACTTTGAGGTTGCATTACATAACATCTGGTACCCATCATGCAGGGTGTTATCAGTCCAAGATTCAGCAGGGGTCACCCCACTAAGGATCCCGCTAACCAGGAAGAGAGGGAGACAGGGAAAGTCTCTCTGGTTTTGTGTGCATAGCATTGTCAGAGATTCCTTCTGCGCACGTATGCAGCATAAGCCTCTTTGATCTGGTGCACTGTGATAATTGATTTAGTATATATGAGTTATGCTTATTCCTGGTCTGTTCGCCTATTGGAACAACGTTTCTATAGTTGCCTGAATGCTTCTCTCATGACTAAAGTTCTGATATTATAGTCACTGACAACTTACTTAAGTAAGTCATAAGATCAACCTACAATAATGCATTTCAATGGCTGAATTTATGCTATGATCAGTTGATGCTGAATTTGATGCGATTAATGCTTGATCTTAATTACAGTGATAATCTGGCAAATGGCAAGACACTTTGGAAGTCTATGGCATGCTAATGTGATATTGCTAGCAATCAAACTATGGATATTTCCATTATCACTAGGAAGCAAATGAAGAGCTAAATGTATAATATTATCTAACTATCTGAGCCTCAGGAGTGCTTTTTTGCTCATAACCCCCGTGCGTTATATAGCTATAACACACTCTCAGACCTTTTCTTCGTCTTCAAGAAGCTGCTGGTTTCAATCCGGACATGTTAATAAATTGAGGAATATACAAAGTCAACTCCTCCATACGTTTCCTGTTAAAACCGTGTAGGTTCAATGGGGAATCGATCCCCGGCCGCTGGGGCAGGAGGCGAGCTCGCTGTCCACTATACCAAGCCGACCCGTGATAGAAAGCATTGTACATCCACTATTTGAAATTTTTTTCCCACATACCTGATGTTTGCAGACCTCGTTAGCATAGATTTCAATGGAGTCTGGTGGAGTTATTAACAGAGAACCATCCTTAGATATCCTATATGAACATGCCATGCCAAATTCCTCTATTTTCTTTGAAATAAATAAGAATCCATTGATTTTCCATAGCGATACGTATCGGCACCCGCCTCGTACGGCCATTCCTTGTTCGACGCGTGGCTGACCTAGTTTTTACATCCGGGCACCTCCCCGCTATATCAACAAGACGAAATGGCCGTGTAGCGGGCCGTGTGCGTTGGATCGGTATGGAAAATCAATGGATTCTTATTTATTTCGAAGAAAATGGAGAGAAAATGTATGCGAACACCAACTAGAGATCGTATATTTGGCGCTGCTAGAATAACAGAGCTTGACATCCTTGGATTATACCCGAAAAATGAGTGTAAAGGTGGAGGTATGTCGGACAGAACGACAACATGGCCACGACGGCTTGGCAAACCGAGCGGATAGCATGCACTTACAAAATATCTTCTCCTGGATTAAATCTTGGGTCATAAGGTAAGAAATTGATACAAAATGGAGAAATATGTTCGATAAACGCTCTAATCAAGTTATGATAGAGCACTTGTGGGTCTATGGTTCAATATTCCACTCCCGCTTCGCGTTGATTAAACGCTACTTAATAAAAATTATGGTTTAAGACTGGGACATGACTGAGGTTGTCAACCTGGGTCAGACTCGGACATGACCGAGAGCATCAACCTAGGTCATATTGGGATATAATCCAGAACATGATATGATTTTATTTCAACTAGCGGACTGGGTGATGGAATGTCTCAGTTGGACCCAACATGACCAGAACTTACTGGGGTGGTAAGGAAAAGGGGAATGCTATATTAACAAGACTAGTAGGTGCTTGATCAGTTGGAACTAGGTAATCATATTCACACTGCAGATATATGGTTGATAAAGCAGATGTCACTGTTTATGGAAAGCCTACCAAGGCTTGTCAGAAGAGAGGATGGATCAAGGAGATTGTGTAAACAGATGCTGCTTCAGTAGATATCACTGTGAGGGGATTTCAGTAAGCCCTACGCCACACCTCACCCTGAGGGTGTCTACACACCCTGCGGTATTGCCTCTTCTCCTGTTATAAATAACCCTTGATCACCCCCTGCATCTACCCGTCCAAACCTTGCAGACCTACAGCACAGAGAGCATCTCACATTTTTTATATTCCACTTGACACTCATTATCCTTTCAGTCATCCTGTTCAACCACAAACCCAACACCAATAACATGATAGACGTTCTTCAGTGCCTCATGTGCATGCCTTATTTCTTGAATCAATTAGGAATTTAAACAAGGCTGGGCTTTTGAATCCATGTATACCTAGAAGTAATATTTCATGATCTCACATGATGCTTTTCATTTAATCATTTTCTAAATTTCGTTTTTATTTTTGGAGATGCATCCCACTATCATTCAAACAACGCACTCAAGACCCTTCAAATTCCACTAGCAGTGCTTCTTAATTTTAGGTACTAGTCAGACAGCTTCCTCCTAAGCAGTAAAGTACTCGTCCACACCTTCTCAGTAAGAAAACAATAGCCAGGGAAAGGCAGGTGTTATTATTTTGGTAAAAGCACACTATAGTGTAACGTTAGAAAAACATGTGAAAGTGTAGGGGCAAGCTCTGGCTGTGAGTCGATGGCGGTATGCTATCTGTCCCCATTCCCTGGTTGCACCAGCCCCCAGGGGCTGGTCAGCCAGTGAACACTGCCCCCTTGTGTCATAGCGATCTAGATGTAGGTGGAAGGTAGAGAACCTCAGGTCTGGGGATGTAGCTCAGTGGTAGAGCGCTTACCCGGTGTTTCTAAGTACGTTTTTGCCAACCTCTACATTGGTGGAAAACATGTGGCTGGGTTCTAATCAATAAAGTGCCAGAAAGAGTGGTCCCGGATTGAATGCCCAATCATTTACACTGTTGCCAATTACCTGCACTATGTGAGGGATCAAAGGACAGACTTGCAAATTGCCAAAGGAAGCAAAATAGATGATAATGCAGAGTCTATGTCCATTAAAAGATCCATACAAGGTAGTCCAGGAGGTTGTTTCACAATACATGACAATAGCCCTACTCTCGTTGTTGCAGGTCTAAAGTGTTGCACAAAAGTTTTCTCGCTGTTGCTTTTCTTCCTTTTTTTTCACAGGGAGGAAAAAAACTGTTGCACATTCATATTCTCATTATGAAAAAAAATCGTTGTGGGACATTTTTTATATCAACAGCAAGAAAAAAAGGCAGTTAGCCAAGAGGTACTGCTTTTTGTGATTTTAACATTAGTCTCTATGGGGACCATCGTTGTGTCATGGAATCTATAGGAGAGGTTGGAATAGCCAGTAAAGGTCTTGAAATTAGTAGAAGGGGTCAGGAATAATCAAATTAGGTCGTGAAATTAATAGAGGGGGTCGGAAATATCCAGAATAGGTTTTAAGATTATAAGAAGGGGTCAGAAATCGTTAAATTAAAGGAGAGCTCAGAAATAATCAGAACATTACATGGAATTATTAAAAGGTTTTGGAAATGATAACCAGAACAGCAGGTGAGGTCACCTAGGTCTATTTGGAACAATGAGATATTTTATCACTGTAGATATTAGGTTATACTGATACACATAGAGGTCAGTGCAGGCTACAGTTTCAGTGCCATCAAGCGGATACTGTGGGAACTCCCATTCAGAATTCCGGCACTGATAACCAAGAAAGATCTACAATGTGTCACTGGTTTGACATAGGAATTAGGTAAATAATATGTTAACTCATCTACATGAAACTTTACAGCATGAAAATCAGACTATAAATAAGATTTTTAGACTAAAATCAAAAACTACAATATAGCATAAGAAGTGATAAAAAATCCCGAAGAAGGTCAAGTTACACTGGTGACCTGTGAAAAAATAAGAAAGCAACAACGATTCTTGTTGTGAAAAGGCAGAACCTATTGTGCATCAGTGGTAAAAATATATTGTTGTGAAACTCGTTGATTTGGGGAGTTTTACAACAACAAGACTACAATCTTTGTGCAACGACCTAATGCTTTCTTTTCTTTACTGTCAATATGATCATTTTAAAGATAGATACTACTGGCTCGGTATGATTAATGCTGATAAATCATAGTACCACTACATAACCTTAATATTCAAACAATGAGAAAATGCAAATGGCATCCTCACTTATTCCTATAGCATGACCATTTAGTATCAAATACACCAAAAGAAAAAGTAAAACAAAAATTTGTGTTTAAGCTAAAGTCAATGTGCTGACTCATCTTAAAGACTCTTTGGAAATGCAGACCTTTGAAAATGGACAAAAAGAAAGAGAGATAGGTGGATCAGTGAGTTCTGGCATTTGTACCATCAGGTGGTGCCCAAAATCATAAGGGTTCAGAATTTTACTTTAAACAGAAAAAAAAAAAAATTGGCTGAACAGTTTGACTCTAAATCCTTTGCATTTTTGAATCGCATTTTTAAAAACAGAACTCCCATGTACCATCAGTATCCTAGCTGTATGCCAGCACCAGTACATAAAAATTGCATGGAGCCATTTGAAATATGGGTTGGTGATGAAGCATATTGGGCTCTACATGTGATAAGGTAAGTGGATCATTCGACAGAGTAATCATAAGACCACCATAGTTGATAAGAGTCAGTGTGATACTACTAGTGTTAAATGTTTTATTACTCTTCAGCCATTTTGCCTAAGATCACGTCTAAGTTATTGTAGTGGGCTGAGGGCCGTTTTTACCCTGGATAAAAAATGACCATTGGGTAATAATGTATGTGTAAATTAGGATAAGGCCAGGTTGGGGAAGGGGGGGTATTAGGGTGGAGGGGGGCAGAGTCAGGATGACCTTGTATGGGTCAAAAATGACTCCAGGGACATTGTGCTTTTGCTTATACCTACATAATCAATTTTGACAATCATTTGTAGATTCCAACCTCGTTGGCATATCCCAAATCTTTAAGCTGGCTTCCCACGGGTTCCTAGGTACATCCATAGGCTAAGCCCCATAAGTGCTCAGCACTGTTTACAATAATATCCCACTAACATGCATGGTCTTCTCAGGCTTTGATCTCTCCTGCCAATGGGGGCCATCCATCTTGGTGGTCCATTCTCACCATAGCCAACACTGCATTCATCTACACATTTCTGAGATATTCATGTATTGATTTCCTATTTGGACAAAAAAGAAATAGTTTCTAATCGATTTCCAGAAACCATTAATCAGATATCAGGTTTGCTTACACAAGTAAGTAAATGCATGCTTTGACTTCACAAAGCCACTTCTATGTTAAACTCTAAAGAATGAGATGACTGGTGATAGGTAATGCCCTACAATTACTGAGATCACCACTTTAAATGCACTAATAACATACCATTTGGTACAGCAGTTGTACTGTTGCAGGTGACCCCTGGTTAAATCAATAATGGCAATATTGTGAGTTGTCTCAATAGGATTTGAAGGAGGCCACTAATTTTCTTATTTCTGTTCTTGTTTGAAACAGTTGGACCTTCAGAAAAATGGCCATTTTGCATTATATCGGACCAATATCTTTGGAGATATGATGATCCAAAGTTGAAAAATGGCCCAAAATGGCTTTTTTTTTCGATTTCCACCTCATTCCATGCCTTATACCATCAAGCTGTACTGAATGACACCACCATATTTTCACTTATTCCTTATTCCTATCTAACATTTTCATATAGTTTGGGGGTGATTTGTCTTAAAATCTTTTTACCCTAGCCATTCTTATAAGTTAAAATAATGTTGTTAATCGGACTTGGGAAAAGGTAACACAACACCAACAAGGGAGTAGAGAAAAACGTTGGCCATAATGTCCAATAATAAACATGTATTTGGAGGAGCCTGGCCCACTGTTGGACAACTCTCCACTGGTGGACAATGGGGGCCTGGCTCACTGTTGGACAGCTCCCCACTGTTGGACACTGCCCCCTGGTTGCCATAGTGATGGCTGATAAGAGATTAGTGCAGGTGTTGGACCATCCTCCAACAGTGGTGGCAATGCAGGTGGGGAGGTGAGAGAGGGGGTATGGAGTCCACATAAAATGCATAATTTGAAATCATTTTCATGAAGTAAATGCAGCATATCTCATCATATACAACTTTGTTTTGAATGTGTTCACACACATACCTGGATAATAACAAGGTCTACCCTATGCAGGTCAACCTCCTTACACAAATCATTATTGCCTTGCACAAATTGATTTATATATTCCTAACCTGACAGTATAAATTCAACCAGAAATGTTGGAGGATATAGGCCAACGTTTTTCCCTCCTCCTACAGAAGAGGCTTGCCAATCTTTCGCAGGCCTGTTAATTGGACTGATGAAAAAATTAACCCTTACGTGCCCAGATATCATAAAGTGTGCTCTAAAGCATGTACATATGTTTAGCAAGCTAACCTGAGGCCCCTAATAGTTAGATGAAGATGAGTTCAACACTTGGAGAATAGCCATGACATAGGCTTTCCAATGATACCAAATTTATTATGGTGGCATATGTGGGTTTCTAATAGCAGATTTAAGCATATAAAATTTTACATTAAAAACACATTAAAAACCATGATAAGTGCGCGCTCTGGCCATGGGAAACATCTTATTTAAAAGACAGAATCATAAAAAATGCAAAAATTATGATAAAAATTGGAAAAAAAGTGATCAAAACTTATTTTTATCATTTTCTCCAAGGAATACGATTATTCATGATATCAATAACTTTCATTTTCCACCAGAAACCCCTTGTTCAAATGGTAAAAATACCACTTAAATTATCAAGAAAATCCTATTTCCAATCAACATAACAAAGGTAATGGACCATACTATGTGAACTATAGTAAAGAATCTGGCTGCCCCAAAATAAATCTTGGCACGTAAAGGTAGATGGGATACAAAATAAGTTGCCTCATCTTTCTTATTTATACCTTTAGAGAGGGTCTATAGGGGATCTTCTGGTAGAAATTTGTTTTTGCTTACTGCGCACCCTTTGCACATTATACACATTCAAGCATTTTTCAAGTCAACCCCCCCATCCTCCTTAAACAGCACTTTTGGATGTACAGCCTATAAAGATCAGATTCCCATATGAGTGCTCCGATCTAATTTTGTCATGGCTTCACAAGGAAATATTATACTATTCCTCCTTATTTCATAACTGTGTGTAATGTTTACAATGCCATTTTGAAGATGTGATGTCACATGACCAGGTTGTGTGATATGTGCCCAACGTACTTCACTGTCCCTGTATCATACAGCCTCCTAATGCAAACTCTATGACCGCTTAGTAACTTAATTTATTATAATAATAAGACAGCGATACACAGTCACAGGGGGAATTCTTCATTCTGTACCTAGTACAATGTGAGTTTTTGTGTATTGGATTGTAAAATACAGGGTATATGCCTCTCTACAAATTCAGCACAGTAACAAATAATTCCCTCTAAATATGGTGTTTCACTGGCAACAGTGAGTGCCAGAGATTCCCTGTCATTTTAGGGTTCACAGTTGCTCCCAGATTAACCGTAAATTAAACAGGGATTCACCATAGCTTTTCAACAGGGATTCAGCTGATTCACTGTTTCTTTAGTTTGTTGTTAGGCTTGTTTAGGCAACCTCTCATATATATATATATATATATATATATATATATATATATATATATATCCTTTTATCGCTATAAATAGACATACGACAACTCCAATCTAGTTTGGGCGAATATTTTATTGGACCTGGCCAATAAACATACATAACCAGGCCTAAGTAACACAAGAAGAAAGAAAAAAAAATCTCCAATGTGAGACCGGTGGTCCTTCCTGGGGCTAGGCAATATGGCCGACTACAAAGGCCACCAGTGAAGGAACCTGTTACATAACACCTGAATGGAAGTGGTGACATCTGGTAACACATTGGGAACTGCTACTGCCCATTTATCACCACTTATATGCGCGCATATAAGTAGCTTATAAATAGACATACGACAACTCCAATCTAGTTTGGGCGAATATTTTATTGGACCTGGCCAATAAACATACATAACCAGGCCAACACGCCAAACAGAATGGAGAACAAAACAAAAGGAGAAAAAGAAAACCAGATTTTACACGAATAAGGCGCTAACCATACGCCGATCAAGATCGATACGAGCTTGTTTGGATTTTGTCAAATAATGCAATACACTCAATGATTTCCAATCACCAATGTTTTTGATGTCCAATAGACTGAAACCTGCATCTGCCAAGGCCGATGCACCTCCTCTTCGTAACGAGTGTGAAGACAACTTATCGATGCCTGACTTGGCACACAACTTATGCAATTTGCCCAAGTACCATGAGTAACTGCCACGACACCATTGGCCATTTTTCATGTACGACACTACTTGTGAGTCACTTGATGGGTAGTTCACCATAGATAACAGCAAGGTCAGGTAATGATGAAGGCAGAAGATAGAGTCATTGATGAATGTGAAGGGTATGAACAAGACCCGCTCCTTAAATGAAATAGTCTTAGTACGGCGAAGTCTGACGGAGACCCCCCAGACTTCCCAGGTCAAATCTGACAAGCAGACTGCCAGTCCTTGTTCAACCACATTGGACTTACGTAATAAGCCCCTGAAGCACATGATAACAGTGATCCAAAATGCCACATCTTCAGAACATGACATATCCAATAGTTTATAAATACGCTTTAAGTCCTGCACTGACGCTGGTCGCGCCTGGTCCACATGATCACCTAGGGTCCTTCGAATACCTCTCATAGTGATGTAGAGTTCAAATGTATTAGGGTTGACATGTGAGTAACCTAGGACCTTGTGCAACACCCAAAGTCCTCCTAGGTACTGTTTAATAGAGCTGTAGCGCAGTCTCTCAGCCAAGTGTGTAACATATAACAACACAACTTCTATACTAGCGGGGAATGGAACAAGCACACCATATAATATGCAAAATTCCAAATAAGAGTTCCATTGGCTCTTCCTAGTACGCTCAGTGGCTCCAGCCATCCACTGTGACTGGTAGTTCCGTAGTTTGTGAGTCAAGACATCCCCTGCAGCAGAAGTCATTTATCAGAAATGAAGGCAATCCTTTTGCACACCTTTTATCCGTACAGCGCCACAAAAAGTCAGGAACAATATTGTCTTTAGATTTAACGCGAGTAGCAACAATATGAAAATTATGTACAACTGATAACCAAAATAATTCTCTTATCCACCACATACAGCGAACACTCCGTGATCTGCCAGTATTTATCATGCGTTGGACTTGGGTATTGTCGGTTCTGACTACAACTTTTGTATCCGACCAATCACTTCCCCAACGTTGCGCTGCGGCAACCACTGGCCAGACTTCCAGTAGGTTAATGTCAGCTGTGTCATCATATTCACAAGGGGGTTCAACAGTATGATGTAATGGAAAGCGATTATACAACTGATTGTAGGCAGGTAATTTTCATGCACCTACTAACCAATCACCATTATAACATGAGCCAAAACCAGTTAGTGATGAGTCAGTGTCTACGATAGGATGATAATCAAAGGTACGTAGGATTTTGGCAGAACCATTGAATACATAACTGAACCTTTTCCACCAGCGGATGTCATCCATAAACCAATCAGGTAGTTTGACCACCGTGACACTGTCGGCCATGTATTTGAGTAGGTTAATGACTCTACGTGAAAATGTTCTGCCTCCCCGAATAACTCTACTAGCGTGTGCCAAATGACCACACAGTTCTTGTAATTCTTTTTTGGTAGCAACAGTTTTACCCAAGAACTTGTCGATCAGTACCAATAAGTTGTCTAACTTTTGTGGGGGTAAGCTGATTTCCATTTTCACTGTGTCAATTACCAGACCCAAATACTGGACTTTGGTAGCAGGGGTTAAGATTTTTTTCCATGCAATATGGAAACCGAGACGTCGAAGCAGATCTACTAATATCGCCTGACGCCTCGCACACTCCTCGTAGCTGTCAGCCACAATGACAAAGTCATCCAGGTAACCGAAAACATTGAAAATACCTCTACGATTCATACACCGGATGACAAACTCGGTTAGTTGAGTAAAGATAAATGGTGCACATCTAAGACCAAACGATAAGGCTTGATCTTCAAAATATTCTGGTGCACCGTCCAGACTCCACACAAAACCTTGCTTGAAACGATCGTCCGGATGAACAGCCACACTGCGATAAGCAGATTGGATGTCCAATACACATAAAAACGAGCCCTCATGTATTACATCAGTAACACTATCTACTTGAGTATAATGAAACGGTTGGCAAGTTGTGTACATGAAGTCATTGATACTTTTAAGATTATCATCGGGATCACCACGGCTGCAATCTGTTATGGGTCTTAAGCTGCCGTCTGGTTTTAAAATAGCCCCCAGTGAATGTACACACTGGGGTCTACTAAGAACCCTTTTGACTTTACCATCAATTAACTCCTTCCTTACCAGATCGTCCATTAGCATTTTACACCTTCTTTGATTATGGAATGGTAATTTTTTTGAAAATAGGAACCATTATAATCCACATCAACGATTTTGAATCCGTTACGAACACCGTCTAGGATATAAGCATAGTTACCATCAACTTCCTCAAACCCCATGCATTCATCAAAGAAGGCGTGTGGGTTGAGTTGGAGGCACATGCCATCTAAGACATGAACGGAATCACAGTCCAAAGGACAAGGTCTAAACCATTCAACACCATCGACAATTCTGGAAGTGTAGATAGTAGGAGTTAATATAATGTCTTCCGTCTTTGGTAATGAGTCTGAAGAAGTGACATGATTTGAACCACAAGGAATTACGAATTTGTTGACATCCCATAATAAACTATATTCAAGTTCACTGGTATTGTCAGAATCGGAAGATTTTATAATTCCACAATCTATGCCAGACTCCTCGGAGTCACTGACCCCTGAATCAGAATCCACTAAGGCCTGATATCAATCATTTGATTTTTTTACAGTGCACTTTAGTTTTGTGTGATTACCCCCACAAGAGCGACATACATGTGGGTGAGGGCAATCTTTGGCGTTACAACCATTATCACCGTTAAATGCATAGCAACAGTGAATTTCATCTGACTTTTTCTTTTTGTTCTTTTTCCTCTTACTACTCGATCCCGCAACAGTACCAGCACCACTTTGAGATGATGGAGGCTGGATATCAAGAACATTACATAAGTGCTCGGCACTAAGATTCTCAAGACCAACACTGTTTGAGAAGATGTCGTGATCGAAATAGCAGAATGTGTGTTCACCAAACGATTCTCCCCTTTCACGCATCGCAAGATCATACTGAATGAGAGCATCCTCATTATAGAATGCTTTCTTGTCAGTTAGGAACTTAACATGTTTTCCATAGTTTTTACATGGGAAGTTTCTAGCCAACATGCTATTCAAGAGACCCATGCTAGCAGAAATAACATCATTCAAGGCGGGTTTTTTTACTTTATCATGCGGCATGTGCTGTTCAATGTCATAGGTCACAAACTTACTGCCACTGGCATTGTTTGGTGAAAATATCACCATTGGGGCGCCTTGAGCCTGCTGTTGTAGTTGTTGGTTAGGATACCATGCTGTTGGGTTATGTAGAATTTGAGGTTGCACAGACTGAACACCAGGAGCCTGGAACAGGGTTTGTTGATTAGGTAGAATTCCTGCAGCCTGGTACTGTTGTTGTGGGTTAGGAATAATGCCAAACTGACATGAAGCCTGCTGCTGATGGGATGTTGGGACTGGAATCCCATACATATGAGAAGTAGTCGGGTTACCATATACCATAGGTGTAGGTGGGAACTTTAGCCTGCCATCTGGTGCCCTAAATTGACCCACACCAGGCCAACTGACAGTCTGACTAACAGGTGTGACAGGTGGGGAATAAGGTGTGCCATCTCTGTAGAACAGCTGAGGAACAGTGTTAGGAGCTACACCACCACAGTAGTATATATATAGGTCTTCTTTGGATATTTCTAAAAAAATATCCAAAGAAGACCTATATTTTTTGAATATCCAGAAAATACCTATTATTTTGGATAATAGGATTATTTTGGAAATAGTAAAGGAGGATTGAAGGAGGATTTAAGGAGCAGGATTGAGAGATACATTCAATTTCAGATCAGCTCTCTAAGGAATGACGTTACTGAAACAGGAGGACCATTATGTATGGTGCTTCAACCAACTGATGGGAGCATACACGCTTCAACCAACAGTGGGAGCATCACCCAACAATGGGAGCATCAGCCGTTCTAAGTTGACAAGGTCGCACGAATAGTCGTGATTTTGTTCACACTGAAGCTAGTACCTGGAGCTACAGGCGTGGAGGTTCGTGACATGAGGGCCGGACCTCTCCAATTAACCCCAGACATTGCGTTCCTTATATACTCCACCTCAGCAGTGAAATCATAAATGTGGTGTTACACCTTTAAGTCTATGAACAAATAGACATTCAGTTTAAGAGGATTTAGATTTTTTTCAACAGTTTGAGTGATTTAGGGACTGAGTTTTTTCTCCTCTATTTTTTGTTATATTTCATTGATATCAGCAAAGAACTTTTGCTGAGTTATTAGAGGAATTTACAGCGTTAGTTTACAATTGAAATGATAGATTTTCATTTTCATTGGATTTAAAGCAATTCTTGTATTACGATGATAAATAAAATATGTGATGTACAGATCATTTGACACTTTGATTGAAGTATTATGCTGTCTATAAGTGAAAATAAAAATGAAATGAAACAAGTTGTTTGGATATAATACATTTTATTATAATAATGTAATAGAACAGAGTTAAGTATTATTATAAAATCATATCATTAGGACATATGTGTTTCTTTACGCCATTGTTCATATATTTTGCTGTGACTTAATTGGAAACATATTTTCGAAAAAGGAGTATCTTTGAGTTTGTTAGATTCTTTTAATGTAATATTATATATTTTTTCCAACACAAGTTGTGCAATCGGATCTCCACAATTTATTTTATATTCTTTTTCACCAAAATTTAAAAAAAGGATATGAATTTGTCCTCTGTAATCATTGTCTATGATTCCCCCCTTAACATCCGTATACTTAAACCTATGCCCACTTAAGGGTGCTATACGTGCATAATACCCAGTAGGGACAGCAACTTTGATGCCTGTTTCAATTAAACATTTTTCTTTGGCTGGAATTATATAACTGAAAGCACTATATAAATTAAATCCTACAGCGTTAGTTTTTTTCTTTACTTAGAGGAAATGTATTGGAATCATATCTAGTATATCCTAAAACAGGTTTGTTTCCCATTTTTTTTATTGACTGTACTTTAAGACTATTAAGAAGTGTGCATTCACAGAGACATTTATATCATTCAGAGACATTAAGAAGTGTGTTTTACCTTTAGGATTCTGTTTTTCTTATTCTTCTTCTAAAATGTACAGTATATCGAGATAGTCAAAAAGTTCTTTGTCTTGAATGTCTTCCATCGCAGTATTCAGTTTATCTAACTGATTTGGTTTTAACATGAAGTGGCTTTCAATGTTCTTTGATGCGAACAGTAACGTATCCCAGTTTAATTTGGTGATAGTGAAACCTTCTATTTCAATTTTAGAGTTCATGTTAACGTTCGAACTAAACAGATGTTTTATTTGATCCATTTTAGATGAGAGTTCTGTCCATTCTTCTTCGAAAATTTCGATCTTTTGTTCTTCTTTTACATCCAAGTATACGAGTGTGTTGTCTTCGTGCGGCACGTCATCGTACATAACAACTAAATCGAGATTGTAGGAAATGTTATAACATCCTCGCAAACACGTTTTCACTTCTCCTTGATCCGTGTAACTATGTGCTCGCACTGTGAAATTTGTTTCATACCGATGATGACTTTCTTCTGAACTTGTTTCATCTTCTGAGGTTGATGATTCAATGTTATTCATTATAGTTTCGTTGTCAGCCATTTTTTTGACGCAATGAATTATGTTGCTACGTTATGTTGTCATAGCTACACTTAGTAACGAGTGTTTACTTGATTTGTAGCGCATACCTTAGCAACCGTGTTACACAGAGAGAGGATACCAAAGACGATCTAAATCATAAATTTCTGCTGGTATTGATTCATTTATATGTCTCCAGCCGGGAAAATAAAGAATTAAGTCATCATTTATGAACAGAGTGGCAGAGAATGAGTTACATATGTGTTCTAGTATACTTTGAAATTGACTTCTGAAAGTGATTGTTTGATCTAAAAGTAGTATATTCGCAGATTTCAATGACTGGATAAAATTTTTATATTCCTTAGACTTAAGTACTGTAGTAGTTTCATTGATACGACTATTTCCATGAAATATTATTGAAATCTTGCTGTATCTTGAATTATCTCGGGTTTGCCATTTAACTCCAAAGTGATCTGTGTAATACATGACATTGATTAATTTTTTTAAGTTTTTTATTACTTCGTTTAAAAGTGAAGAAGTTTGAACTTCATCGTTTTTCCATTTATTCAAAAAAAGTTCTGCTGTTTCATTTTTTAAAATAAAAGTAATTATTTTAGTGTTTTCATATGGAAAAATATTATTTCGAGGTGAATGATCATTGTAATCAGAATCTTGTAAAATATAAAGCAAGCATTCATCTACTTTTGCTTTGTTGTCCATTATGTTTTTTTTGGTTGTATGATTTTTTAGTTTATCATAGAGATTGTGTGATTTTTTAGCTTATCCCAAGGATATTTTGTTTGTTATATTGTATGCATAAAAAACATAACTCGATTTTATTTAATTTTTTTATTAGGGATAATTTCACATCGAGAGATGGAGGGCATTTCATTGATTTTATTAATGGTTTATATGATGTTGATTTTTTTTATTTTTAATGCGTTTTTCATCATAGGCTTGTTCTTTAACTGCATCGACTTGTTTTTTCTTTTGCTGATTCTTAATTTGATTTTTCTTCATAGGCTTGTTCTTCAACTGCATCGAAGAATTGTTCTTCATCTGCAGCCTTTTCATTGACAGGGTTTTCTCTTGATGGTTCTTCATCCATTTTTTCAACTGGTTTTTCTTCAGTTTCATTAGTTGTTTTTTCTTTCCCTGATCCGAATCCTCTTTTGTTTCTTTCAGTTACATTAAGAACAGACACTTCTTCAAGGTGAGGGATGCAAATTCTTTCTATGATGATTTGAGCTATTTGATCTCCATGTTTTATTTCAAAGTTTTTATTACCAAAATTGAACAGTAGGACGGCAACAGTGCCTCTATAGTCTCCATCTATTACTCCTGCACCAACATCAATAAAATGATGAACTGCAAGACCTGATTTAGGTGCTATGCGACCATAGCATCCTGGAGGTATAGCAAGCGTTAAATCAGTTTTCACCAACATTCTTTCTTTAGCAGGAATAATATAATCATAAGCACTGTATAAATCAAATCCTGCAGATTCTTTAGTTGATCTTGTTGGTTCAATCGCTCTTTCTGTATTTTTTATATAATATATCACAGGTTTACTTATAGGATTTATATCAGGCGTGGTAACAGGAGTTTTGCATGGTGTTATTAATGCTGTATTTCTGTTATCCGTAAGTGTTACAAAATAAGACTCGTGTGAATATGCCATTTTTGTTGATATTGATATATAAAGATATCAGTAATAATATGAAGTTATAACTAATATCAGTAATAATATGAAGTTATAACTATACTAAGTACTTATGACTTGCTTAATGACTTGTTATGATATAGTTATCTAAGCTTATTTCAGCGATATTTAAAGCGATAATACAATATAATGTTATAACTATAGTATGTATAATACTAAGTACTTATGATTATTGCTATACTACTTGTTATATGATATATAGTTATTTAGTTCTCAGCTTATCACAACTATATTAAAAGCAGTTATAAACAGATAACAATATTATGTTATGATAATAGTAAGTTGTTACAATTGTTATATCACTAGTTATGATATATAGTTATTTAAGATCATCATAAGCAATTTTATGATTAGATGACAATGTGATAAAAAATTATAACTATATCAAGTTATTACAATCTCAGCTTATCACAACTATATTAAAAGCAGTTATAAACAGATAACAATATTATATTATGATAATAGTAAGTTGTTACAACTGTTATATCACTAGTTATGATATACAGTTATCTAAGGTTATCATAAAGATATTTTAAGCAATCTTATGATTAGATGACAATATGATAAAAAATTATAACTATGACAGTTGTTACTATTGTTGCTGTATTATTTATTATAATATTTAGTTATTTAAGCTTATCACAAGATATTTAAAGCAATCTTATAATCAGATAACATGATAATATATTATAACTAATAAATTGTTATGACTAACTGTATTGTAGTTATTAAAGCTTATCACAAAGATATTTTAACATTTTAATTAAAGCCTGCTTGTTCACTTCCTGTTCTTTTATCGAATTCATCGAAGATAATTTTCAAACCATCTTTTCTGTTCATGTCAGACAGAGCTTTTATGAGATGGTGAGTTGCACTGTATTTAGATGTTTGCCACATTTTTAGCACTTGGAAGGCATATTGCGTTAAGTCACGTTCAGGTTCATAAGAAATATTTTTTATATCTTTATATGATATGTTTAAATAAATAGCGATATATTTCCAGTCTGATGTATTTTTTCGCTCAATTTGCTCAAGAAAAGATATATAGCAGTGGAATCAGTATGGTAATTTTCCAATAATTTTTCGCCAAAATATTTTTGAGTGAATTCTATTAAGTCTCTTCTGCTAGTTTCTAGAAAACTTGTTTCTAGTTCCTCCCATCTCTTGTATGGAGGAACATTTCTCCACCATTTTTTTAACATTTCTAATGCCATTTCGCATGGTTTTTTAGACTTAAAAATATTTTCTAAACGGTGATCAGGTATGCCTAGATAAATACCTAGTTTCATCCAGTCTGTACCTAACAGTACAGATATTTGTTGTAAGACTTGATCAGAATAACCTAAGTCTTGATTGAAATAATAGGATGGCAAAGGCATTTTGAAGTTATATGTAATCAGATGTAAAGTTAAGATTGGTTATGTTAGCTGTATCACAAAGTAGTATCGGAAACTGGTTATGTTAGCTGTATCACAAAGTAGTATCGGAAACAAGTATACTATGATGCAAAAACAGAAATAATATAATATGTATAAGGTTATATATGATATATAAAAAAGGACATAATATTACAATATGCATAAGTTCATATATGATACAGTAAGTAAAAAACAAATATATAGCCAGTAAAGATATCGTAAAACTTGTATATTTAATGTTTGTGATTTGCGTTTTTGTTTTTTTATTTACAGAATTTGTAATAATATATTTTTTTTATTTTAAGCATTTTTTATTGCTGACTTAGAATACTTTTCCACGAAGCAAGATAAAAATTTACTTTTTCTCTGTCTTCGATAGTGTATCTACTAAAGAAATTTGGATTAATGTTTAACATTTCATGAAAGGTAATTTCTCCGTTTAAAATATCATTCACAGTTATATTTTTAATTTTCAAATCTTTTTCTATATGACAGGCTATCATATCAAATACACTTTCAATTAAAGCATATCTTTCCATGTTTTTACCTGAATAGTATTCAGGGTGATGATCATTATTTTTATAATGATGATCTAATGCATTTTCCCAAATTTTTTTGTCTTTTTCATCTTTAAGACCTTCAGTAGAAAAGAATTTTAAGGTATAACCTATAGCTTCTTTTACTGATAATTTTGATAAATCATGCATATTTAATCGTTTTATAAGACATATTTTTTCTGCATAATTAAATACTGTTTCTCCTATAACGAAAAAGGCTGCAGATATTATTTGCCTATGCTTGAATACCTGTTTATAGTGTTCAAGGAGTATGTTTAAGAAAGCAGAATTGCATATAATTTTTTCTTTTTTAGCATTAACATATTTGATTGCTATTTCGTCACTGATGTTCTTATTTTTTAAAAGATTTCTTATGCTGTATGTTTGAAAACTCATTTTGAATTATATAGCAGTGATTAAGTATACCTAATCACATTCATGTTTTTCTTCATAAAACACTTCATCAGGTATACTTCTATATATGTTTAATAAACTCTCACGAGGGAGATCTACTATATCTATATCTTCAGCAGCTTCTTCATCCTTATCATTACTGTCTGATACTATAGTGTTTATGTAAATCGGACCTTTTCTTTTCCTGTATTCCCTCTCCATTTTAGCTATGCCATAGGCTTTTCTATGTGCTAACATACTCATGACTTCTTTTTCTGTCTCTTTTATTTTATAAGAGAGAGAAGAATTTTTTTCTTCTTCTTCTTTTATTTTGTTTTGATATTCAGTTTTCTCTTTTTCTAACGAGCAAATGTATGAGTGTTGATGGTGACAAATTTTTTCTAGGATTTCATTACGTTCTTTTTCATAGTTTAATTGAATCTTTAAATAATCCATATTTAAAATATAAGTTATTGTTTATAGGATCAGCGTGATATTTTTTAATCAGTTGTAAGTTGGAGATGTGGTATTTATCTCAGCGATTTTTCTTTGTTTAGGTATATGTATTACAACATATCTATTTTTAAGAGAGGAATTTATGGTTATTATATCAGTAAACTGATTTACTCTTGAGCTTTGGTTTGTTTGAGAATTATTTGAAACAGACTGTCCTAAGTAAGGATAGGACCAGCTTTTTCTCTCATTTATGTTTGTTATGTAACAAGTTAAAAAACTTTGTGTTTTTTCTCCATTGCGAAAAATGTTGCCAGTTTCTGTACAACATAGGAATATTTCATCTCCTTTTTGTAAAGGAGAAGAATATTTTTTTTTGTGTTTCATTATATATGATACCTGTTATAGCTAAGACAAACATAACTAAAATACTACTTGCTTGTATAGCTGGTAGTTTCTTTTTAGTTGCATTATTGATTTTACTTAAAAGGTTTGATTCCGTCATTTCAATTTTTTGGATTTTAAAGTGTAATTGTTATTTAAGAAATCGTTTTTAGGTAAGCAGCTTTGACAAATTTGATATGGGAAATGAGCTTCTTTTATCACAGGTATTTTTTTCTTTTTGAAATGATTTATTACTTTATTATCGTTCCAGTCTGTATCAGTCGTGAAACTAGATATTATATCTTGCATGGACATGTTGTTAGCTCTTTTCTCAAGATAATATAAACAATATTGTCCGCAAGTTGTAGAAAATAAACCTTGTATAGCATGAGTTGAATATTTATATTTTTCAGGTAATGCTTTAAGAAAACTTTCACGAAGAGGTAGAAATCCATATGAATCAAAATATTCAGCTAATTTATTAGGTTTTTCATAATATAAAGCTACCCAATGCTCACCAGGAGAATCACTGTTGTCAGTGTTAACTATGTAACTAGTAGGGTAATACGTCACTTCAGGTATGGTATCTGCTGAAAACACTCCATATTCTCCTTTTTTTTCTTCTTTTATGAGATTTAGATAAAAATTTATTTCTTTTCCATTCATTTTGTTAGGTTAGTCAATTCAGACTTAAATTTTAGCATATTACTTGAGTCTAATCTCATGATCTCATCATATTCTAAATATACAATGGCCGCTACTCCATGATCTAATTCTTCTTCTAATTTTATTACAAAACCTAAAGTACCAGTTTCAGTTAATTCAAAAGTTTCTGATATTGCTCCGTCTTTAGAAATATCGAAGCAAAATAATGTTGTTCCCTCTTTAAATTCGTCTATGGTTACATTTTGTGCTTCATTTCTGAATATATCTCCTGTAGATTTAAGGAGAGCAAGATAAGCCATGTTATACATATTATTTGGAAAATCTAATTCATAACGATAAAAAGGAGTTCCTCCATCGTTTACTTTAAGTTCTATTTCTTTAACTTTAAAGTTTTCAAATTTAAATGGATTACGATTATGAGTGCCTGTGAAGCCATCTAAATGCACGAGACCAATTATGACTCTTTTAGGTAAAGGTGTGTTATTCACAACATGTGAAGCTTGAAGAATAGCTTTTTGAGGACCGAAAGTGACATATTTCATGTCTATTTTATGGATAGGAATATCCCATATAGGTAAATTAGTAGCTCTTGCTTCTTCTAATTCTTGATGAAAATCATCTGTTAATCTAACTCTTTTCACGTACAAGTTTATTTCTTGTACATCTATAATATATTTTTGAGCTTCTACTTTTGACATTAAACAAAAAGTTTCATCTGCTCTATCTAATTCAATAGAAAGAGGCAAGTCCCCAGGTAATAATTTAGACTGTGAAAAAAGACTGTCATGTATTCTTACATGCACTTCAAACAATGTTCCGTTTTTTGTTTTTTCATATCTTTTTTTAGCTCCTGCATTGTGAGCTGTACCTGTTAAAGTGTTAACTTCATTGAAATCTTTATTGTCTTTTATGTAAAAACCTAATGGTCCTAAACATTTAGCTGTAAGAGGATCATAACTTAAAGTAAATTCTATTATTGATTTGTAACCATATAAATCATTGCTGTCTGATATTCTTATTCCTCCTACGAAAACTTTTACATTCTTAAACATAGTAGCACCAAAATAATTAACAGGAAAAACTTTAGCATTATCATTTATAGTTCCATCGTTAGCTGGAGCGTCAGGTGCTGTTTTATCTGCTTTCAATATTTTTGCTTTTATGTAAAGGTAACTGTTATGTAAAGAAACATAATCTTTTTTGTTAGATTTTAATGTAAATTGAACAGTGTTGCTGTTTGGTGAAGCTGTAGGATCTATTTTTTCATAGTATGTTTTTATTCTTGTAGTATCAGTAGGAGGTATATATTTATAATCCAATTCCGAGCTTATACAATGATGTAAATTTTCATTTAAAAAAGACATATTTTTTGTTTAGGTGTATCTTCTTATTTTTACTTAGACAATATAAAAAGATCAAGTTATCGGTTTATCTCAAGCTATTTATTCTATCCGAAAATATCACCATGCCTTCCTTTCTTTTTTCTGTTTCTCTTTTTTATAATTTTTGGCTGAGGAGATAATTTCTTTTGATTTGAAAAGTTTGAAATAACTTGAGAACCTAAATCAGACAAACTTTCTTCAGCTTCTCTTTTTATAGCCTTTTTTATATTTTCACCTTTTAAAACATTTTTTGCAATTTTTATTCCTCCTTTAAGAGCTCGTTTTCCTATTGCTTTACCTGCACTTTTCACCACAGGAGTAATGAGAGGTACGACTGTTTTAAATAAACCTTTTAGTATGCCACCTATACCATATCCTCTTTGATTTCTGCTTCCTATGAAAGGAGTTAGTGTATTATATCCACTTCCATATTGATTGTAAAATAATGGATTTTTATTTTCTCGTAAAAATTGCCTGTAAAGAAGTTTTTTATGAGCACAATTCGAATACATTTTTATTTATTTTCCTAGGATTTTTTCTTCTTTATCTCAAATGCTTTTTCTTTATTTATTACTATTTTTTCCATTTCGTGTCCCAATCTTTCCCATAATATTTAGGGTTGTTTTTTTTTTATCTCCCATATCATGTTTTACGTGGTGATGCTTTAGACGAACTTTTTTTCTTTTTTATTTCTCCAAAAATATCTTCAGAAGGAGGGGTAGAGGACATAGGTTCTATTTCACTTTCTTCATCGAATTTTTGTTCAAAAGAAGTTGGTTTTATTTTCTTAATTTTTATTTCTTCTCCTATTCCTCCACTTGCTTCATCTTTTTTATTTTCTTCAGATTCTGTGAAGGTTTTTTCTTCTCCTGAAGGAATAAATAATTTTTGTTTACCATATTCTGGAGGATAATTTAAATTATCGTCGTCCACGCTGTCAGAATCTTTAAATAATGATTTTTCAATTGGATCATCGTAATCATTTTCTGAATATTCATCATCTGTTGCTTCTATGGATTCTATCTTTCCTTTTTCAATTTTTTTATGTATTTGTCGTTGTCGTTTTTTTATAATGTCTATATTTTGATCTTCTATAGGATATTTTTTTATTTTATAAGCGTCAGCATCCTGCTTGCTTTTTCCTGGTTTATTGAGAAACCAAGATTTAGGTATATGTGGAGATAAATTATACCAAAGTTCATTAATGCCAAGAGGTTCTTTTTTTATGCTAGTATTAGAAAAAATTTTCATTATGTCTATCACATTAGAATTTTTTAGCAGTTTTCCGTTCATTATTATTTCACCCTGATCATTCCAAAAAAAATTGTAAAGCTAACATTTTTTTTAAAATTTCTTTTATGTAAGGTATTTGTGCTTGTCTTATATGTGATAATATTTCTTCTATAGATATACCTGTATGAAAAGATTTTTCAGATTGATTTTCTTGAAAATAAGAAAAAAAAGTAGGATTTTGTTTAGATATATCTTGATTAGTACTTAAAACTTTATATGGTTGAATGTTATACATTTTTTCTGTAATATTTCTTTTTGTCTTTCAAGAATAGGATTTTTTTCATTTTTAGTTTCTTTCGTCTTAATTTCTTCTATAGCTCTAAGTTTTTTATATGTAACTAAAGGAATGACAATACTTTTTTTGAAAGAAGCAGTCATATTATTGTCTACTTCCTGCTAAACCTCCTAGTAAAGTTACGGCTAAAGGAATAAGCATAGACAAAAAACCACCTTTTTGTTTCAATACTGCTTTCCTTTTTTTGTTATTCACACGTCTATTTACTAAAAATCTTAAAATTTTTTTATGCTTTTTAAGTTTAGCATAAGAAAAAGGACTTAATTTAATGTTTCCTTTCAGTATGTTATAAGTGCACTGACATATAGCATCTATGTCTTCTTTTCCTGCATATTCTATCAGAAGATTTCTTCTTTTTTTATTTTTAGTGTTACTTAAGACCGTAAGGAAAGCTAATTGCCTAGACAAATTAGGCCTTTTGTTTCTTTTAGTCTTTTTCTTTAAAATTCTTTTTTTCCCTTTCCTTTTTAATATAGGTCTTTTTTTTAATAACAAAGATTTCCTTTTTTTAGGCATTTTTTAAAACGTAATAAACAAAACTATTTCTTGTCTTTTATATCATTCTTTATTTCATTTATCACACGTACATTTTTTTAAGTTTTATTTGGAATATAAACATCTTGGCCTACATCAAAAATATTTCCTCTTAATCTGTATTCTTGTGGAGTTTTTTGATGTCCGTCTATTAAGAGATAAGAATGTGGTTTTCTAGTTGCTTCATTAAAAATATCGATAAAAGTTTTATGATTTTTTGGTAATAATTTTCTTCCTAATATTTGAGGCACTGTTTGATCTAAAGGAGAATTAAATATAACAAGGTAAGTAGCATTTCTGTTCACAGTTTGTCTTTCTTTCCCTTCAGAAAAAAAATTTTGAGATATATATATCACATTTAAACCTTCATGATGACAAGTTTGAGTAAATAATTTTCCTATTTCTGCATTATTACTGCTTTCTTTCATTAAGTCATCTAATATAATAAGTCCATTTAAGTTCGGTTTTATGTATTTATCAAAAGAAGAAGGAATACCATTAATGAAAATAACGTCTTTATCTTGCATTATAGAAGGTTTTTTAGGAGGTGTTTGACCATAACACCAAATAAAATAATCTATGTTTTTGTCTAATATGCGATCACTGTTTTCTATTAAATTATGAACAAAAGTAGTTTTACCACTGTTACTAGGACCTGCTACTATCATAGAAAAAGGTATTCTAATACATGCATTGAAAATAGGAAATTCTATGTGCTCCATTTTTTTTTTTTTTTTTTTTTTTTTTAATTCCTTCAATTTTAACTAGTTCTTCTTTATAAAAATTACCACTTAATATTTCATTGTTTTTATCAATTAATACATATGTTGCAGGCCAAGTTCTAAGAACATAAGCTACTTGAAAAATTTCTTTTTTCCAATGAGAAGAATATCCTTTGCTAAAAGTAGTTTTATATTTAGTAATTCTAACTTTATCTCCAACTTTAAAGGGTAAATGATGTTTTTTAGAGAATAAATATTTCCCGTATTGTTTTATCCATATTTTTTTTTTCATTTGCTTTAGTTACTTCTGAAGGACTTATACCTAAAGTTCTATGCTTACTGTGATTATAACTATATACTAAATTTTGAAGTACATCTATATATCTCAAAGTCTTTTTGAAAGTAAGATATTTATATATTTTATCTTGTATAGTACGATTGAATCTTTCTACTATTGCACTTTTAGTGTCTTGTGATGTACTGAAAAATTTAATGTTATTTTCTTTTAAATATTTTCTGAATACACCTTTAAATTCACTTCCGTCATCAAATTGTATAATTCTAGGCTTAACTTTGCTTTTCATTAATATATTTTTAAAGCCATCTAAAGTGACGGAAGCTGTTTTGTTTCTTAATGGAAAAATATAAGCATAACGAGAAAAACAATCTATACAAGCAAGTAAATATTTGATATCATCATTTTCATTTTTTAAATTAAATATACTAATTAAATCTATTTGCCATTGATCATTTATACCTTTCACTATAGTTTTTCTTCGTAAAAACCTATGTTTTATTTTTTTGTGAGAAGTATAGGTTCTAGTGTTATGAAGAAAAGCTGATACATCCGTATGAGTTATATTTTTATTTTTTTTCTTTGCACTTTCATATAATTTATTTGCAGAACTGAAAGAGGCAGGATCAGACGGATTGAAAAATATTTCTTTTAAAATATTTTCTTTGTTTTTAGTTTGTTGGTTCATATTTTTTGACACATATTTCCTGTATTACATTACAGAGACGGAAATCCGATATGCATGGTTTCGTTCTAATATATCAAATAATTTTTATACATGAATAGAACGATACATATAATCACGTGATTTTAAACCATCTCAATGTAATAGAAAGTGTGTCGATATATTATACTGTCAGATTTCACGGTTATCCATGAAATTTTTTCAATTTTATTCATCCAATAAAAAAATGTTTACTGATTAACAGGCATGTAAATTGGGATGAAGCCACTCGGTTTCATGTTTCCATCTACATTAAATATCAGACTTTTGTTTCCTGTTTTTGTTTTCCTTGAACTAGAATTAATTTTAGTTTTATTTCGTGAGGTATTAGATTGCTGCTTGTTCACATTTCTCTTTCTTTTAACCTGCACCTTTTCCTTTCTTCCTGCTTTTTCATTTTCATCTTGACTTAAGTCATCATCACTTGTATTATTTTCCACCCTGCTAGAAGTCTTATTCATCTTTTTCTTTTTCTTGACTTGTATTTTTACTTTTTTTTCTTCATATTCATTTTTGTTATGACTTACATTATCATCACTCTCTTCTTTTCTTCTTTTCAAGTTTTCTTCTTTCTTGATAGGACGAACAATGTTTGATTCAATATTTTTGGTGGAGTCATTTTTTTCTTCTTCTGAAGACATGCTGTTCGAGTCTTCATTTTCGCTCATATCTTCCATGACTTTTATACTGAAATTTTGTGCGGATTTAGCTTTGCTTCTTAGCTTTTCTTTCATGTATTTATTGTAACAGGCATTACATCTCAGGTGATTTTCATCAGACGTAAAAAAATGATAAGATTGAAAAGGACTATGACACCTTATACATTCTTGTACCATTGACTCTGCACATTTTAAACAATATTTTTTATTTTTTACTAAATCAGCATTTTTACCACAAAATTCACATTTAGAAACCATTTTTTATCATAAAAAATTGAAAACGAAAATATATAAAGCTAATTAGCTAAGTCATTCATTTATCTCAATAATATTTTTATAATATTATTTTAAAGGTAATAAGGTAAGTCATTCATTTATCTCATTAATATTTTCATAATATTATTCACTGCTATCATTTTCACTTAATTCCATTTCACTTTCGCTGTTGCTATCACTACTTAAATTTTGTTCTTTTTCTTTCTTTTTTTTTATTTTTTCTTGCTTGTTTTCTTTCTTCAATTTCTTAACTTTTTCAATTTTTTTATATATTTTATTTTTCATTCGAAGAAGAAGGTCAAACTCTTCTTTTTGAAGAGATATACTTTTATCTTTAGTCAAGTCATGAAAATGTAAATATATATTTCCTTTAAATTTATTTATATCTATTCTTTTCCTCCGACCAAAAGCCAAAGTAGGGTATTTTCCTGATTTGTTCATTTTTTCTTTTATTATGCCTTAGGCTTTCTTTCTAATGTTAATGAGGTGAAAGTTTTTTCAAGCTATCTCATGATCTTTTTTTCTTTTTTATTTCTGGAAAAGGTATTTCGTTTCTTTTTCTTTTTTTCTTTCTTTTAGGTATACTATAGTGTCCATAAGCAAGAGATTTTATCCCGCTATCACATAAATATCTTTTATCTTCAAAAGGAGAAAGAGAAATCTTATGTAGGGAAATGGTATACACTTTATGTTTAAGACTTACTATATTACAGAATTGATCTTCTCTTATTTTATTTTTAAATAAGACTTTTTTAAAGTTACTATGTTTTATTTCTTGTATACAACTTTTTTTTATGCCTTTCACTTTTTTCTCTTCTTCTCCAGTTTCATAAAGAATAGAATACATTTTAGGTCTTAATGCTATAAATTCTTTTATTTTTTTCCCTCCTGTTTCATCTTTGAATTTTCCTAAAACTTTCATATTTTTAGAGGAAAATAAAGGATGACTTTCTTTAAGATTAGAAAAATCAAAATAATTTTCAATATTTTTTATCTTTTTTAAGAAATGTTCATCTTTAATATAATAAATGAATGAGTCTGTATCTGTGTATAACAACTGAATAATGCTTTCTGAAAAAGCAGGTAACATGATATTATAATGAAAATTAAACATCCATAATTTTGATAGTTCTAATACTGTAAATCCTATGTATATAGGTTTATTTAAAAGAATTCGTTCTTTGTTATATTGTATACCTACGAAGTCTTTTTGAAAGATATGAAGTGATTTAAAATTTGGTTTTCTTATAAGTTTTTCACTTACTAAAGGATTAGAAGTTAATTTCATAGTTGATCTTTTCTTAACATTTTCTAATGTTTTCCCAAAAGTGCTGTTAATTAAAAGCTTAAAAAATTCTTTGTCAAAAGAAGAAGTAGCTAAGGTTCTTTTTGTTGTATTAAAATCGATGTATGGTTTCATCCAATCTTTTTGTTTGAATGAAAGAACTCTATGTATTTTTTTAATTTTCATTCCTAGGTTTAGATATAGCTTTAAGTCACGGTAATGTATAACATAATTTTCCTTTTGATTTAAGTTACATATCAATTTCTTTCCTCCTTTTTTATATGAAATTCCTATGTCTTTGAGTACTTGTTCAGCGTAAGGAGATAAATCTTCCTTTTTTATTTCTAATTTTTCTGGTGCTAAAGGAAAAGAATTATGCCTATCATGAAGGTTTGCAGGATAAGATAGAGTTACCTCCATAATATAACCTGTTTCATTATCGTCTGGAATGTTACATATTTCTAATTTATTTATTTCTTTTTTTTCTAACCATTTGAAATCAGAAATAGGTAAAAAATCTGCTAAACACTTTCCATACAAATTGTTGCAATCAATATAAAAAATATGTTCATCAGGTTCTTCTGCCACGGCATACCTGTGAGAAACATTAGTTATCCCTCCTCTTACACCTGTTTCTATGAAATTGTACATTTCTATGTCCTAAAATAAATCTAATTTAACCCCAGTATATTTCAACATGGCTTGATAACTTAAGCTTGGTGAAGTAAGAAAATGTGACGGATCTAATCCATAGTAATCTAAAGCCTTTTCTCTGAAAGATTCGAACACGTCACATAAAAGCAACATGTCTATTTTTAAATATTCTCTCAAATAATCTTTTAGGTTCTTGCATTTGAAAGCTTCGAACATAAAAAGAGCATGCTGGTAATCTTCGCTAGAAATGTGTTCTTTTGTTAAAGAAGAATAAAAATATTTTCTTGCAGGTAATTTTTTTTCTTTCAAAACACTCCATGAATTTATGTAATCATAACACATAACTCCTTTACGGATAACATAAGGTAATAATTTTTTATCTTTTAAATGCTTCTTTGTTTCATAGAAGTCATCAGTTCCTTTTTCATTCATAAGATTTGCTAATTTAGCTAAAGAAGTAGGAAGAAATTGAAAAGAATCTATGAAACGAAAATTTTCAAAACTTAAAGTCAAAAATTTTTCTGACGATTTTGCTATAACAGATATATTTTTCTCGTCCACATATTTATACAATTTTTGAATAAGAAAATGAGTGTCATAGTTCATGCTATTATGAATAACAATAGGTATTTTTAATTTATCCATCCTTAAAGACGTATAAGTAAGATTACATCTGTTACAAGCATAGTTTATGTCTCTCCCTTTACCTTCTCGCCCTATATGAGAATGATCTAAAACTTTACGTATACCTTTAAGAGTCAATGAAACCCCACATATGTAACATTTTCTCTGCTTAGCTACATGAGAAATATCCTGAGGAGTTAATTTCATAGGTTCTCTTTTATGGTGTAAAATATAAGATATTTCAGCTCTTTTTTGATATAAATAAGAGACAAAATTTGATATGACATTTTTTCCTACATATATGAATGGATCTTGATTGTATTCTTTATATTTTGACACCATTATAGCACCGAAAGCATTTAATTTATGTTCGCGTTCACATAAAGATTTACCTTTATAAATTGGTTCTTTCATTTTATAATTATAACATTCAAAATCTGCATAAATGATAAAAGGACTTTTCACTTTATTTTTGAAATCTGTAAAATTAAGATGTGAACCTGTAGGTGGCATATAGTATCCTTGTCCTACGTAAGGATTTTTATTACAATTTTGAGTTATGTGAGAATTATATTTTTTTTCTGAGCAAAAAGATATCAAGCATTTGTAACAAAAATATCTAGTTTTTTTAAAAAAAAAAGGTCTTATAAACTTATGTAAATTCCTTATCAAATAGTAATGATCATCATATAACAATAAATCAACATGTCTTCCTTCAGAGACAAAAGTCGAATTAGTAGAAATATACATAGGGAAAGGTTGAATTATCTTTTGCTCTGTTTCTAACATACCAAACACATTTATTGTTAGATTGTTCTTTTTTTCAAATTGTGATATTTCATTTAACTTCACAGGAAAAGTAATAAAAGAAAGATTCAATTCATTTAAAAAAATATCATAAGATTTTGCTAAATTTGAATTATTTGTTACTTTATGCAGACCAGCTAAAACAGAACAAAGAAAGCATTTATTACCAGTTCCTTTTATATTTAAAATCGATTTTTTTTTGTCTATTAAGTCTTTAGTCTTTTGTGTTTCTTTTCCTCCTAAAGGGTTATATTTAAAAATTGAAACTCGAAGGACTTTGATCTTTTTAAGAAACCATCCTGATCCCATGTGAAGGAAAGAATCAAAAAATCCTAATATAATAGAAAAACTAGACCTGATCGTTTCTTCTAAATTCAAAGAATCAAAGCCGAATTGAACCGGACTCAAAAACCATGGTTCTATTTGAAAATATTCACTAGTTTCTAAGTTATATTTTCCTAAAATAACGCAAAGTCCTACCTGAAATTTAACTCCACCTTCTTCTTTCTTTACCTTTAATATTTTTTTCTTCACTTTTTTAAAATTTTTGAATAGAAATAAATCAGGATCATATTTCAAAGAATTAGGAATGATATCATATTCCGTTATAAGATTCTTTAATGCTCTACGACGATAAATCATTAGACTATTGGTCTGAAATGTAAAACCAAAAACACTGTTCCGTATTCAAATTTAACAAGATCTCCTAAGTCATCACAGACAGTTATTTGAATTTCTTGTATTTCATTTCTTTTAAGTTTTTTATAATATGGAGTAACAAAAACTTCTTTTATGTCATCACCGAAGCTTCCTGTGCATCTTATTGTTCTTAAAAGTGGAACTTGTTTGTTTCCTACTACTTCATTACAAACTATGTTGCTATATATATAAATATTAGATGCTATGTAATGCAAATTAGGAACCCCACCCGCTATGAAATTTTCATATTCATTTGGTCCTAAATTTGATGCTATTTTTTTATATTCTTCAAAATTTTCTAAAGGAGGTCCTATGAAAGACACAGTGTTTCCTTCTTTTTTCTCAGCTTTTTCATGTAAATCTAATCTTAACAAAGAACACAAATCAGAAGAAAAAGTTACTACGTCTCCTCTTCCTACTTTAAGAATAGGTTTTAAATTTTGTGGTTCTATTTTCATAAAAGGTTTTCGCTCTTTTTTAAAGAAAACATCATCAGGATAAATATCAATTTTTTCTAGAACAGAATTTATAGTTCCAATAAGGTTATTAATAGAATTATAATTTCCATAAGGAATTCTTTCTACTATGAACCTTTTTTCCAGGGTAAAATCACTTGCAGAATTTGCTATGAACACATTTTTTTTAAATTTAAAAAAATTTCTTTCCACTATTATAGTTCTGTTTCGTTCTGGTCTTTCAGGAAAATTGTACCAAGAAATAGGTATATTAACTTCCACCACTCCTACCTCCCATTCCCCTTTCAATGTAATAGTCGATGGTAAATTCACATAATAAGAACTCGTTTTGTTTTCCCTAGAAGGGTGAATAGTATTAGAAGGTAAATTTACGTAAAAAGGAGAGGAAATTGACATTTTTTTTATAAGTAGTTTCTCTGAAAATGTATATAATCTAACATTTTATGTAGGTCTTTTATCTCAGAGAAATTTAAAGAATCATAGAAGGCAGCATACAAATTAATATTTGTGCTGGACTTAAACATCAGAGGGGAGCACTTTTATATATTTTTCCATATGTTCCATCGGGAGGTAACTAATTACAAAACTCAAAACCAATTTTTGTGCTCCATCTGGTGGTCAGTTAAGAAATTACTGTATGTTATGAACTTAATCCATAGAGGGCAGCATACGAAGCAATATTTGTGCTCCATCTAGTGGTTAGTTAGGAAATTACTGTATGTCATAAACTTAATCCATAGAGGGCAGCATATAAACCAATATTTATCCTCTATCTGGTGGTCAGTTAAGAAATTGCTGTATGTTATAAACTTATTCCATAGAGGGCAGCATATAAACCAATATTTATGCTCCATCTGGTGGTCAGTTAAGAAATTACTGTATGTTATGAACTTAATCTATAGAGGGTAGGATCAAAGCAATATTTGTGCTCCATCTAGTGGTTAGTTAGGAAATTACTGTATGTCATGAACTTAATCCATAGAGGGCAGCATATAAACCAATATTTATGTTTGCTATGAACTTGATCCATAGAGGGCAGCATACAAACCAATATTTGTGTTAGACTTAAACATCAGAGGGCAGCACTTTTTTATATTTTTCCATGTACTCCATCTGGAGGTGACTAGTTATAAAACTCAAAACCAATATTTGTGCTCTATCTCAAAGTCTTTAACTTTCAAGTTAACTGATAGAGGGCTGCACAGAGGGCTGCACGTTTAATTTGAATGAAATAATCGGATTTGAGAGACTCTTATGACTTTGAGATTCATTAGTTAAAGGTCGAGATTGAGATTAATTAATTAAAGGTCGAGATTCATTAGTAGAAGGTCATATGCTTAAATAGTAAGATATAATGTGCTTCCTCTTAAGTGAAATTGCTTAAAAATAAGATTACTATTTGTGCAAGAGTTAGATTTTATGTATACATAACTTTTAAAAGATGTTATATTTTTAAAATTGACTAACAGAGGGCAGCACATTGAATCTTAAAAGAACACAGAAGATACATTCAGTCATTGATTTCAATGTTTTTATTCAAAATAGAAACACTTTAGGCATTTTTTCTTTTTTCAACATAGAAAATGATTCAGATTTCTTTTGTAAAAATACCATAAAATCATCAACACAAACTGGTTTCCTTTGCATCCATGTCATATCACAATATTTACATTTCCTTGGTTTACTTTCTGTTTTAGTAATAAAAAATTGAAAACATTTCGCATGAACCGGTTGCATGCAACAATACATATAACTAACATCAGTACTGTTCATTGAAAGAATAAGCATGGACGAACAAAGTTTACAATACATGTAATGGACAGACATTTTATGCTCTTTCTTTCTCATTTGATCGCGAACTTTTCTCTTTAATGTACCTAAAACATAATTTTGAGGGTCAACATTTATTAAATATTTTTTATCAGCAGGTTTCATCATTTCAAATATATCTTCAAAAAATGGAATCTCTAAAAGATCACAAGCAAAACACATTATTTTATAATAAAAATTTCTATATTTATAAAAGATACAACACATTTTAATTGCTATAGGTAATAACATAGGATCTGATAAGATAATATTCATTATTTCTTCTAAAAGATATGAAGATTGAAAGAAATCAGAAAAAAAGATCAAAGCTTCCATCCTGATTTCTTTTAATAAAATAAATGAATTGATAGACGAAAGGGCTAAAAATATTTTTTTCGCTTCTTTTACACTCATATAACTTTGAATAGGGAAACTAACATCAATTAATTCATTTATTTTTCCAGTAAAAGTTAACATAGCTTGAAAATAATATACACGATCTAAAAGCAAAGCATGGTTCACTTGAATAAGCATAACTGAAATATTTGACAAGCACGAAACCAGCTTGCAGTTTGCTAACTAAAATATTTCACCTGGTTCATACAACTGTATGGTCTGCTTTAACAGGTATATAGATAGGACTCTTAATCATAGAAAGGTTTATTTCATGTCTTATATATAACCCAATAGTAAGCATAATTAATTTCGATAATCACTTTCCCAACAATCAAAAAACAATTTTTCTTATGCTCTTAAATTTTTGATTCTGTCATCTATAAAATGTTTTCCGGCATATATATTTACTTTTTTCCCACCTCATTCTTCAGTTGTAACATGTTTTTCAATGTGATGATAATTATAACACATGAATTTAACAACTATATAGGCCCCAGATGGCATTCTTCTAGGCTTCGTGGACTGGTCCAAATGGATTAAAGATGGTATATGTCAGGGCAGCCATCCAACTCAGACAGTAATTTTCAGCACCTAAACAGAAAAGGAGTTAGACAATTTTAACAATAAAACCTGACGATGGATTAGAATATTTTAAAAACTAACCTAAAGGCACAGTCTCAGCAGTGCACCATGTCTCAATGTAAGATGGTCAGTGATGCAAGCTGTCACTACAGCAGGTCTGACTTGGTACACTGCTGTAAGATAGTCAGTGATGCAAGCTGTTACTACAGCAGGCCTGCAAACTCTTCGTGTTATATAGGAAATCCAATGCCATAAGCTCCGCCCCTTGCGAATCTCAACCAATCTGCACTCAGTTTCATGTTAAAATCAAACCAGCGAGCTAAATAGTCCTCTCTGAAAACAGTTATTTCAATGAATTGGGTTATATAACAGAGGAAATTATCAAACCTATGATCAATTAGCAGAGAAATTAACAAGCAAGAGTGTTTCAATTGTCTCAAATACCCATAATTCAATCGTGAAAACAGTGGAAAATTGGCAGAAGATAACAAGGTGAAGCGGTTCTTATGGGAAGGTTCCAGAAAGTATACAGTGAAGACTGAGAAAAAGAGGAATTTTATTTTATTGTGGGAACTTCATCTGTTATTTCTTCATTTCCTTGTTTGCATCAAATTAAAGCCATTTTTGGCCAAAAATTAATTCCTAAGACTGAACCCACTGAACACCTAGCCTGCTGAAATCTTTTCTAAGTCCAACTCAGACAATTTCCAGCACCTAACCAGAAAAATAATTTCTAAGACTGAACCCAGTGAATACCTAATCTGCAGAAATCTTTTCTAAGTCCAACTCAGTCAATTTCTAGCACCTAACCAGAAAATATTTTCTAAAACTAAGACCGCTAACTTTTCTAGGTACAACTCAAAAATGGACTTAGAAAATGTTTCCTCCTAAGTCCACTGAAGCCTTAGCCTGAAGAAACTCACCTCTATATCTTTAATCCCATGTTGAGACCACAGCAGGATCTAAACTCCTTGCCGCAATGTAAGAACCAAAGCAGACATTTAAAACTCCTTGCCATATATATGGAACCAACCACAAGCCATACCTCTATGTAAACTCATCCAATCACAACAAAGATTTCTTTGAGCAGTTTAGAGCCATCCGACTGAATACCTAGCCTGCTAAAATCTTTTCTAAGTCCAACTCAAACAATTTCCAGCACCTAACCAGGAAATAATTCCTGAGACTGAACCCACTGAATACCTAGCCTGCAGAATTCTTTTCTAAGTCAAACTGACACAATATTCGAGCACCTGACCAGAAAATAATTTCTGAAACTAAAACTAGTAAGTACTTAGCCTGCAGAAATCCTTTCTAAGTCCAACTCAGGCAATATTTTCCTGCACCTAACCAGAAAATAATTTCTGCTTACAGTGTGGAATGTCTAGAATGTCAACACAATCATTGATCTTTGCTATTTACTCACAATGTGGAATGCCTGGAAAATCTACCTGTTCATTAATCTTTGCTGTTTACTTACAATGTGGAATGCCTGGAATGTTTACGCAGTAGAAACTAGTATTAAATGACTGAAAACTTTTCTAAGACCACTGGTTTGAGACGAACAGAGAATTTCTAAAAGTGAAATCACTTACAGTCAAGTCACAATAATCCAGTGTTAATTCTCATGAGATCAAATATGTAATACTGTATCTCCCCTTAATAATCCAGTCCAACTCAAACAATATAGTTTCCAGCACCTAACCAGAAAATAATTTCTAAGACTGAACCCACTGGATACCTAGCCTGCTGAAAGCTTTTCTAAGTCCAACTCAAAAATGGACTAAGAATATTTCTCCTAAATTCACTAGGAGAAATTTTCTAAGTTCAATTAGACGATGGACTTAGAACATTTTAAAGACTAACCTAAAGACACAGAGACTAACCTAAAGACACAGTCTCAGCAGTGCATCATGTCCCAATGTAAGATGGTCAGTGATGCAAGCTGTTACTACTCTCTGAAAACAGTTATTTCAGCAAATTTAGGCTATATAACAGAGAAAATGTTGTCGAACCTATGATCAATTGGTAGAGAAAATAACAAGCAAGAGTGTTTCAATTGTCTGAAATACCTATAATTCAATCGTGAAAACAGTGGAAAATAGGCAAAAGATAACAAGGTGAAGCAGTTCTTATGGGAAGGTTCCAGAAAGTAAACAGTGAAGACTGAGAAAAAGAGGGATTTTATTTTTATTGTGGGAACTTCATCTGTTATGGCTTTATTTCCTTGTTTGCATCGAATTAAAGTCATTTTTGGCCAAATATTAATTCCTAAGACTGAACCCACTAAACACCTAACCTACTGAAATCTTTTCTAGTCAATAAATTCCTGCATCTAACCAGAAAATAATTCCTAAGACTGAACCCACTAAATACCAAGCCTGCTGAAATCTTTTTTAAGTCCAACTCAGACAATTTCAAGCACCTAACCAGAAAAATAATTTCTAAGACTGAACCCACTAAATACCAAGCCTGCTGAAATCCTTTTTAAGTCCAACTCAGGCAATTTGTAGCACCTAACCAGAAAATAATTTCTAAAACTAAGACCGCTAACTTTTCTAGGTCCAACTCAAAAATGGACTTAGAATGTCTCCTCCTAAGTCCACTGAAGCCTTAGCCTGAAGAAACTCACCTCTATATCTTCAATCCCATGTTGAGACCACAGCAGGATCCAAACTCATTGCCTCAATGTAAAAACCAAAGCAGACATTCAAACTCCTTGTCATATATATGGAACCACATCCACAAGCCATACCTCTATGTAAACTCAACCAATCACAACAAAGATTTCTTTGAGCAGTTTAGGGCCATCCAACTGAATACCTAGCCTGCTAAAATCTTTTTTAAGTCCAACTCAAACAATTTCCAGCACCTAACGAGAAAATAACTTCTAAAACTGAACTCACTGAATACCTAGTCTGCTGAAATCTTTTCTGAGTCCAACTCAGACAATTTCCAGTACCTTACCAGAAAAAGACTTAGAAAATTTTAAAAAATAAAACCACAGGTTTGAGGAGGTAGGAGAAAGGGATCAAACCTGAGTGACTTGAGAGGATGGTTAGGGGAGGTATAAGACCGGTAACAGACCTCAAGGGAGCTGGGAGAATGGTCAAGGGAGAATGGCTAGGAGAAGTAAGAGCTAACATTGAGCAGCTAAAAACTTTTCTAAGACCATTGGTTTAAAACAGGCAGGAAATTTCTATGAGTAAAATCATGGAATACCTAGACTGCGAAAGCCTTGTCTAGTATAATTTCCAGCACCTAACCAGAAAATAATTTCCCCTACTAAATACCTAGCCTGCTGAAATCTTTTCTGAGTCCAACTCAGACAATTTCCAGCACCTAACCAGAAAATAATTCCTAAGACTGAACCCACTAAATACCTAACCTGCAAAAATCCTTTCTAAGTCCAACTCAGACAATATTTTCCTGCACCTAACCAGAAAATATTTTCTGCTTACAGTGTGGAATGTCTAGAATGTCAACATGATCATTTATCTTTGCTATTTACTCACAGGCTGGAATGTCTAGAATGTCTACCTAGTCATTAATCTTCATTGTTTACTTGCAGTGCAGAATGTCTGGAATGTTTACGCAATCATTAATCATTGCTATTTACTCGCAGTGTGGAATGCCTGGAATGTCTACCTGATCATTAATCTTTGCTGTTTACTTAGAATGTGAAATGCCTGAAATGTTTACGCAGTAAAAACTAGTATTAAATGACTGAAAACTTTTCAAAGACCACTGGTTTGAGACGAACAGAGAATTTCGAAAAGTGAAATCACTTACAGTCAAGTCACAATAATCCAGTGTTAATTCGCATGAGATCAGATATGTAATACTGTATCTGTCCGTAATAATCCAGCCCAACTCAAACAATAATTTTCAGCACCTTACCAGAAAATGATTTAAAACTAAGACCACTGAAAACTTAGTGTGCAAAAAACCTTTCTAAATCCAACTCAGACAATTTCCAGCACCTGACCAGAAAAGGACTTAGAAATTTTTTAAGAATAAAACCACAGGTTTGGGGAGGTAGGAGAAAGGGATCAAACCTGAGTGACTTGAGAGGATGGTTAGGGGAGGTATAAGACCGGTAGCAGACCTCAGGGGAGTTAGCATTAAGCAGCTGAAAACTTTTCTAAGACCACTGGTTTAAAACAGGCAAAAAATTTCTATGAGTAAAATCATGGAATACCTAGCCTGCGAAAACCTTGTCTAGTATAATTTCCAGCACCTAACCAGAAAATAATTTCCCCCACTAAATACCTAGTCTGCTGAAATCTTTTCTGAGTCAATAATTTCTCCTACTGAATGTCTAGAATGTCTAGAATGTCAACATGATCATTAATCTTTGCTATTTTCTCACAGGCTGGAATGTCTAGAATGTCTACCTAGTCATTAATCTTCATTGTTTACTCACAGTGCGGAATGTCTGGAATGACTACACGACCATTAATCATTGCTATTTACTCGCAGTGTGGAATGCCAGGAATGTCTACTTGATCATTAATCTTTGCTGTTTACTTAGAATGTGGAATGCCTGAAATGTTTACACAGTAGAAACTAGTATGAAATGACTGAAAACTTTTCTAAGGCCACTGGTTTAGACAAACAGGAAATCACTTACAGTCAAGTCACCATAATCCAGTGTGTAACAATCCAGTAATTCACCTTCCAGTGTTAATTCCTATAGGATCAAATTCATAGTACAGTATCTGTCCTTGATAATCCAGTCCAACTCAAACAATTTCTAAGACTGAACTGAACCCATTGAATACCTAATCTGCTAAAATCTTTTCTAAGTCCAACTCAGACAATTTCCAGCACCTAACCAGAAAATAATTTCTAAGACTGAACCATTTCCAGCACCTAACCAGAAAATATTTTCTAAGACTGAACCCCCTGAATACCTAATCTACTGAAATCTTTTCTAAGTCCAACTCAGATAATTTCCAGCACCTAACCAGAAAATAATTTCTAAAACTAAACCCACTGGATACCTAGCCTGCTGAAAACCTTTCTAAGTCCAACTCAAAAATGGACTTAGAAAATTTCTCCTAGTGCACAGGAGAAATTTTCTAAGTCCAATCAAAAGATGGACTAACCTAAAGGCACAGTCTCAGCAGTGCACCATGTCCCAATGTAAGATGGTCAGTGATGCAAGCTGTGACTACAGCAGGCCTGCAAACTCCTCATCTTATATAGGAAACCCAAAGCCATAAGCTCCGCCCCCCCTTGTGAATCTCAACCAATCAGCATCAACCAATCAGCACTCAGTCTCATGTTAAAATCAAACCAGTGAGCTAAATAGTCCTCTCTGAAAACAGTTATTTCAGCAAATTTAGGCTATATAACAGAGAAAATTGTCAAACCTATGAATAATTAGCAGAGTAATAACAAGCAAGAGTGTTTCAATTGTCTCAAATACCTATAATTCAACCATGAAAACAGTGGAAAATTGGCGGAAGATTACAAGGTGAAGCGGTTCTTACGGGAAAGTTCCAGAAAGTAAACAGTGAAGACTGAGAAAATGAGCTATTTTACTGATTTTCTTGCGGGAACTTCATATGTTATGGCCTTAGTTGCTTGTTTGCATCGAATTAAAGTGATATTTGACTCGGCAGCGCTGGAATTTCGCTGGCGCACCTACAGAATAATTTTTGTATTGGGGGGTTAGGCCTAATTTTCAGCACTGAGACTAATACATAGTAAACTTGAGTTATTTTACTTGTTTACCATCGTACTCCCATTAAAAAGTATTCAGGATTTATTTAATGACAGCTCATTTAGTTTTGGTCGACATGGGCCTATTTTAGCATTGAAAGTATATGGAAATGACTGATACGGCCAGACATCAAAATGCTTTATTTTTTTTTTGACATTTTAGGCTTCAACCCCCTAAAAATCCTTAAGAGGCTAAAAACTAGAATAGTTAAACTAATATTTGGCGCAATCCCCACTCAGAAATTCGAAATATTAAGCCCAGGAGAAATTATTTAGTTTTAGCTTTGTTCACGTAATGATAACTCTATGGGGACTGTACCGGTAGAAGCACTGAATGGAACACTTAATATACGAATTTTTTAAAGCTAGTTAGGGCTATATCTCAGCACTGAGGTTAATACATTATAAACTTTAGTTATTTTACTTATTTGCCATCGTATTCCCATTAAAAAATATGCAGTGGTTAATATGTTATAGCTGTTTTAGTTTTGCTCAACATGGGCCTATTTTAGCATTGAAAGTATATGGAAATGACTGATACGGCCAGACATCAAAATGCTTTATTTTTTTTTTGACATCTTAGGCTTCAACCCCCTAAAAATCCTTAAGAGGCTAAAAACTAGAATAGTTAAACTAATATTTGGCGCAATCCCCACCCAGAAATTCGAAATATTAAGCCCAGGAGAAATTATTTAGTTTTAGCTTTGTTCATGTAATGATAAGTCTATGGGGACAGCTATAAGGCGCACCTACAGAATAATTTTTGTATTGGGGGGTTAGGCCTAATTTTCAGCACTGAGACTAATACATAGTAAACTTGAGTTATTTTACTTGTTTATCACCGTACTCCAATTAAAAATATTCAGGATTTATTTAATGACAGCTCATTTAGTTTTGGTCGACATGGGCCTATTTTAGCATTGAAAGTATATGGAAATGACTGATACGGCCAGACATCAAAATGCTTTATTTTTTTTTTGACATCTTAGGCTTCAACCCCCTAAAAATCCTTAAGAGGCTAAAAACTAGAATAGTTAAACTAATATTTGGCGCAATCCCCACCCAGAAATTCGAAATATTAAGCCCAGGAGAAATTATTTAGTTTTAGCTTTGTTCATGTAATGATAAGTCTATGGGGACAGCTATAAGGCGCACCTACAGAATAATTTTTGTATTGGGGGGTTAGGCCTAATTTTCAGCACTGAGACTAATACATAGTAAACTTGAGTTATTTTACTTGTTTACCACCGTACTCCAATTAAAAAGTATTCCGGATTTATTTAATGACAGCTCATTTAGT
Organism: Acholoe squamosa; assembly: GCA_949317995.1. Lineage (NCBI taxonomy): Eukaryota > Metazoa > Annelida > Polychaeta > Phyllodocida > Polynoidae > Acholoe > Acholoe squamosa. Next base: position 19,097,902 of record OX439043.1, on the reverse strand, counting down.
TTTGGTCGACATGGGCCTATTTTAGCATTGAAAGTATATGGAAATGACTGATACGGCCAGACATCAAAATGCTTTATTTTTTTTTGACATTTTAGGCTTCAACCCCCTAAAAATCCTTAAGAGGCTAAAAACTAGAATAGTTAAACTAATATTTGGCGCAATCCCCACCCAGAAATTCGAAATATTAAGCCCAGGAGAAATTATTTAGTTTTAGCTTTGTAAAGTAGTACAATCTGTCACGAGTAAAATCATGGCAAGATTCTGAAAGATATATTTTTCTTTTTACGTGCGAGATTCCACTCGTCAGCAACCAGCTATGGGTCATTTCCTTTAACCCCAGCCCTGTCTACTCTAAGTACCACCCCCTGTGGTATGCTCTAGGTACGCGCGCACGGCGAAAACAATCGTTTCGGCGAAATTCCGCTGCTGTTGAGTCAAATATCACTTTAATTCGATGCAAACAAGCAAATAAGACCATAATCGATAGATACTCGGCTGCTATTTCTTTTTACATGTGAGATTCCACTCGTCAGCTACTAATAATATGCCCATACCTAGAGCATACCACAGGTGGAGGTACCTAGAGTAGACAGAGCTGGGTTAAATTCCAAGAAGGAAGATTCCATAGAATACTACTGCGTCTTTCTGTTGTGTGGGAAACGTACCCAGTCTGCATATGATTTATATTCTTGTTTATCCTAAAGTCTGGGAAAGTAACTGACATTTGACCCTGGATCCTTAGCTCTGTAAAGGTAGGTTATGATACAAAACTGCATCATACTCACCAGTCACAATATAGTGATAAAATATAGTAATAAATTGCTAACATATCAACCTTCTTGGAAATTACATAGATTGCCTTTATTAAAAATTAGCTGACACTCTCACCAACACTGTATTAATGCATCTTAACAACAAATGTGCAGTGCTTTCATGCACAAGCAACCCTTAAAGGATTTTAGCGTCATGGGAAAACAAACAGATGTTTAACCAACACAGGGGTGCATGACACTCAATATTCAAAGTGATGCAATGGTGTGCTGTGTTACATTAGTTAATGTGCTAACACAGCATGCCTCATTAACAATTTATATAAAGCTTAAATAAGATATAGCCAGCACTTTTCTAGCATTTTAGATATAGCTAGCACTTTCCTAGCAGTTTATTTATGTACTGTCATAATCTATAGCCATAACGCATTACTGCATCAGCAGCACTTACATGGTAAAGGAAAATTTATTGCTTTGTCCTAAAGAATAAGATTCTTCCAATGACGCAGTGAATAAACACCAGTTCACTGACTTGATATGTTTAGCTAGTAGTATAACGATTAAATTGTACAGGGAAACAAAAATATCTAAGTAAATATCCAAATTTTGACTGAAATACATAATCTTAATTGGAATTCGGGCCTATACCTAAGCTTATTTTTAAAGCCTGGCTTATATTAAACCCAAAAGGCCTCTTAACCAGGCTTATAAACGAGGCATGCTTATATATTGGGGTCAGGCTTATATTAAAAAAAATAAGGTATATCGAGCATTTTAAGCCTCTAAAAGGTCTACTGTGGCTCATAACATCTCCAAGATTGCCAGGGTGCGGCTTATAAAGAAAAATACCTCGTCAAGCATTTCGAGTCTCTGAAAGGTCTACTGCGTCTTATAGCATCTCCAAGATTACCGGGGTGCGGCTTATAATCAAAAATACACATCAAGCATTTTAAACCTCTTGAGTTAATACATAAATTCTAATCTAAAATGGTACCCTCAATTTTGACTGAAATACATAATCTTAATTGGAATTCCAGCCTATACCCAAGCATATTTTTAAAGCCTGGCTTATATTACACCCAAAAGACCTCTTAACCAGGCTTATAAACGAGGCAGGCTTATATTTGAGGCCAGGCTTATATTAAAAAAATATGGTATATCAAGCATTTTTAGCCTCTAAAAGGTCTACTACGGCTTATAACATTTTCAGGATTGTTAGGGTGCGGCTTATAAACAAAAATACCCCGTCAAGCATTTCGAGTCTCTGAAAGGTTTACTGCGGCTTATAGCATCTCCAAGATTGTTAGGGTGCGGCTTATAATCAAAAATACCCATCAAGCATTTTAAACCTCTTGAGTTGATACATAAATTTGAATCTAAAATGATACCCTCAATTTTGACTGAAATACATAATCTTAATTGGAATTCTAACCTATACCCAAGCTTATTTTTAAAGCCTGGCTTATATTACACCCAAAAGACCTCTTAACCAGGCTTATAAACGAGGCAGGCTTATATTTGAGGCCAGGCTTATATTAAAAAAATATGGTATATTAAGCATTTTTAGCCTCTAAAAGGTCTACTACGGCTTATAACATTTTCAGGATTGTCAGGGTGCGGCTTATAAACAAAAATACCCCGTCAAGCATTTCGAGTCTCTGAAAGGTTTACTGCGGCTTATAGCATCTCCAAGATTGTTAGGGTGCGGCTTATAATCAAAAATACCCATCAAGCATTTTAAACCTCTTGAGTTGATACATAAATTCGAATCTAAAATGATACCCTCAATTTTGACTGAAATACATAATCTTAATTGGAATTCTAACCTATACCCAAGCTTATTTTTAAAGCCTGGCTTACATTACACCCAAAAGACCTCTTAACCAGGCTTATAAACGAGGCAGGCTTATATTTGAGGCCAGGCTTATATTAAAAAAATATGGTATATCAAGTATTTTGAGCCTCAAAAAGGTCTACTGCGGCTTATAGCATCTCCAAGATATTGAGTGTCATGCACCCCTGTGTTGGTTAAACATTTGTTTGTTTTCCCATGACGCTAAAATCCTTTAAGGGTTGCTTGTGCATGAAAGCTCTGCGCATTGGTTGTTAAGATGCATTAATACAGTGTTGGTGAGAGTGTCAGCTAATTTTTAATAAAGGCACTCTATGTAATTTCCAAGAAGGTTGATATGTTAGCAATTTATTACTATATTTTATCACTATATTGTGACCGGTGAGTATGATGCAGTTTTGTATCATGACTTATCTTTACAGAGCTAAAGATCCAGGGTCAAATGTCAGTTACATTCCCAGACTTTAGGATATAAATCAAATGCCTTGCTACAATGCACCTATATTGATTATCTTAAGTATAAGAGAAAATAAATAGGGATTATATTAAACCTTAAAGTGGTCACTAATGCATTGATGCATCATACCCATCGGTCGTCATAATGCATGAATGTGGGCCTAGCAAGTAATATAAACTTCACTAAGGGATTGCAGGGTGTGGCTTATAATCAAAAATACTCGTATGGTTGGCATAATACTTATGCAAAAATAAAATGCACTTATCCAAAATAATAGGTATTTTCTGGATATTCAAAAAATATAGGTCTTCTTTGGATATTTTTTTAGAAATATCCAAAGAAGACCTATATATATACTACTCACCACTTCTCCATTGTTTCCACAGTAGGAACTCCTGATAATCATTGTCTAATTCACCATGGGAATGACTTTGACCCACTGGATAGTCAGGTTGATTGTCTCTGGGGACCGGGTGATTGTACCGGGAAGGTGGCTTGTTATCGCAGGTGAGCGACTTGTTTACTTGGGTATTTCCCTCTACTGGAGGCAATTTTTTACACAAGTTGGGTAATTCAAACATACCTGAGGTGGTTTCAAGGCCGGATTGGCCTGCGGAGGGTCCCATAACTCTAGAATTAGGCCCTAAAACAGTGTTTGCGGCCGAAAACCGGCTTTCCGGAAGTACAGGGCGGCCATTTTGGATTACGCAGTTAAAGTTAGAGCTGGCTTGTGATTGGCCAGTTTGGAAGCCTGGTGTGTTCGAGCCCCCACCTTTGTTCCTTACCGTATCCAACTCTGAAGGATTCCAACACGTAGCACTAGCAGCAAGAGAAGAAGTTTGGGCCTCGAACGTACCCATGGCGTTCGAGTCACCACTTTCGTTCCTTACCGCATCCAACTCTGAAGGATTCCAACATGGAGCACTAGCAGTAAGAGAAGAAGTTTCGGCCTCGAACGCACCCATGGCACCTCGCCAAGCCCGTACGCCTTCGTTCAATTGGCGAAGAGATCTGTTATTTTCAGCCCTTAGGCTGGCCAACTCTAGTTCCAACTCTTTGCGTTTACACATTTCATCAATTTTTGATTTCCTGGCCCTTTCAAGTTCAATCTGATGCAATAAATCATTTTGTGTAGATTTCTCCCCAAGGCTGCTAAGCTCACCATGTTGACCATCCTTCCCCTGGGGCGGCCGGTCGCTCTGCCTGGCCTCCGTGGCCTCCTGCTCGTCACGCTCGGCTGAATCCGCTGAACCAGGTAATTCTTCCGAATCCTCCGGAGAATAACGTTTCCCCGGATTGGTCACCCCACAATTCGGGCACTTGGCCGCGTTACCATGGTAGGAAGTATCACAGGCCACGCATTTAGTCATGATGACTGGGAAAAAAATCTCCAATGTGAGACCGGTGGTCCTTCCTGGGGCTAGGCAATATGGCCGACTACAAAGGCCACCAGTGAAGGAACCTGTTACATAACACCTGAATGGAAGTGGTGACATCTGGTAATACATTGGGAACTGCTACTGCCCATTTATCACCACTTATATGCGCGCATATAAGTAGTTTGTAAACTGTCACCAGTATAGATTTGATCCATGATTCCATGGAAATGTTTAAATTTAAAAACGGCTATCTACATTCAGACTTTGCTGTCATTAGGGGACTGTAGCCAAACTGCCCAAGTCCTTGGTCTGATGAATCAATCATAGACTAGTCTGGGTGTATGTTTATAAATGTCACTGGAAATGGTGTTGTAAATTCCCATTTTTAAATGGTTTATATGGGCCCAGTATATAATCATATAAATAATTCTAACTCTCTACAGACTATATGTCTATTCAAAGGTATTGTGCATGATTAATGCAGTTTGATCCTACCCATTTTCAATAATTATTCCATGTTATCAGAGAATTTACATATATTATCTTACTTCTCCATGTGGTTATTGTGTTCCACCTAGCGACATTCAAACTAACTACAGTTTACAGGGTTTCACTGTAAACTCCCTTCACTAAGTTGCATGATAAAGAGATGTCAGTGTACTTCCTTGGTATGAAATACTGTCAATTTAGGGGATATCACTGTTGACTTTGACAGAGTTTCAGTACTAAATTTAGGCATATTTATAACAGTGCAGGCTTCACAATCAGATTTCATCTCAAGGAGTACATCCTGTAGTTAATACATGTATTTATCATGAAATGAATAATAGATGATACCACTCTCCCCAATGAATTCCATATCGTTGATAAGGCTTATGCACAGATGGCACATGCATACATGTAATCACAGGTAGATCTTATTGCATACAACTGTCAATAAATAATCTAGAAGCATGAGCAATTATAATGACTCCCAACATTTTGAACATTTGTGGTATCATATTTCTGTCTCTCACATTGCTTGCAGCAGCCTTCCCTCAGAAAAAAAATTTACAAAGTCACAAAATGGTGAAGATTTGAAAAAAAGATAAAAAAAAATAAACAATTTATTTTCAGTGAAATTCATTATTATTAGATGCATGAAAAATCATATTTATACAAACAGTATTGTTAATGTGGACAGCTATTGTATTTACTCATTTAATATCATATTTTTCAAAGTCACAACATCCTGCACTGCCCTTCCCTGCAGCCGGTAGAGGAAACAGTGTAAAGGAATATTGAATTGGCAGCTGAATCCTTGTTCCAAAGCTGCTGTTATTCTCACAGAGATTCCTTCTACTATTGCACTGCCACCCGGAGCTTCTGGTACAAACTACACTGATTCACAGCAATACAATTACAGCGCTTCAGTTTTACAAAGATCCCTGGTAGATTCAACAGTTAATTTTAGCAGTGTAGTTGAGTCACATCTGCATAAAATAACTTCATGCATATAAGATTGATTATCTGTCATATTTATATATAAGAAAAGATGTTTAAAAAAAAAAAAGAAATCTTTATAGTAAACTGTGTGTTTACTATTGCATCTACCTTCATCTGTTTGATTGGATATTGGTGTGTAAGAGTGTCCATTCATTCTAGAAGCAGGCCGACCCAAACATCTCCCTTGTGAGGGTAATCTAAAGTCCTCATGTGTACATCAGTAAGGACTATAGGGTGTAATCAATATTGTGTACTTGTATTCCTGATTTCCCAAGAGTAAATATCTCTAAGAAAACTCATTTGAAATGAACTAACTTCCACCAGTAGCATCCAAGTGAAAGACCTCTATTAATTTGGTGTTGTATCATGGAAGATAATGTGGAATGATCTGATCTGTTATAGCAGAGTTCTAGAAGTTAATGTATTTTATACATTACATTTTCATACTAACTATATATAATTAAGTACTCAGACTTCACCACCATCCTCTCTAAAGGAAATGGTCATTTTCTTAACAATTGGAAGGGGGGCTAGATTTTCGTGCATGTGTCAACATTTCTTTTAACCCCCTGGGAGGGATACAACAATTTGTGCCCTCTATTTTCATTCTATAGTAGAGCTTTTTTTTTGCTGAGGGGGGAGGGAGGTTGTAAGTCATATAAAACATGGGAAATGGGGATTTAAACTAAATCTATGTAGATCATTGGATCCTGTATTGAGAAGGGTAAAGAACTCTTTGAGGGATGAGTTGTGCAGACCTATAAGTACCAGTAGAGAAGCACCTCATCACATACAACACTTAAGTACAGCGGACGCAGTTGTATATGATTATTAACCCAGATAGCCCTACTTGCATACATGTAGGACACATAAGTGACATCATCGGAAGAGTGAACTTAACGGATGTGGAAGTAAAATGTTTCATCCTATAGTTCTAGGCCCAAGGCTTCCAAAAAAACTCCATACAAGTATTCTTAGGTATTTTCATGACATTACACAAAAGTCCCAAAACACCTTTTACTTAGAAATGTCCCTTCTTGTGAAGATTTGGACCTTTTCATAGGAGACAGATGCCCAAAGTCCTACTGTCCTACATGTAGGACGGTGCTGATCTCTGGATCCACTATAAATGGCCATATATAAGCCTATTTCTCAATTTCCTGCACTCTCGTACAGGAATTGTGGTTTCCATGGCAACCAAAACAACACAATTTTCAAAGGACAGTAGTCATAAGTCCTACTGTCCTACATGTAGGACGGTAAGCAATCCCTCATATCTCTGGATACGGTGCAGGTAAAGGTCTGAAATTCTGTACAAGGCTTATTTGGTCATATATTGGTCTATCAATCTTTTAAGCACTCTATGACAAAAATTGTCACTTTAGAATGGCGTAATTTTTTTGTAGCAGTGTCTGTGAAACAGAGCTGAAGTTTTGTAATTTACTCCCCAAAGGAAACAATATTGTCCTGGACTTCTGTCCCTTAGTTCTTAGGACTAGGGATTTTGCTGGACTACAGGAACGTGATTGTCTTTCCCTTGAAATCAGGGGTGGATCAATGCATGTCATTAAACCTATGGAGAAGCAGCCCCAACCCCTGTATTCTACGGGAGAGGACTCATATGAAAAGCTTTCTGTTCTTAGGGCCAGGGTCGATGATAAGTCTGATCTCATCTGCACCATGCCTAGTTTTCTATGATCTACACCCGTATGAAAGTTTTCATTGTATGCTACCCACAGAAAATGTCATTTCTCCTCCATTCCCTTCTCTCCCCACTCTCCTCTCTTCCTCTTTAGCTTTTCCCTCTCATTCACATGTTTCTAATTGCTCCCACTTACTGTTTTTTCTCCATCTTCTGCCTTATCTGTATAATCCCTCCCTTCTACCTCAAGTTTCTACCTGCCTTCCTGTTTTAAATATCATCAACAAAAATTTGGGGGTTCACTTTATAGGCAACGATATGATCATACAATAAAGGACCACTCAGTCAAGGACCTAACTTGACTTTTCCATGTATATGTCTTTGCTGATTGAGACCTGCTTTAAATAACAGTACGAAACTATGTGTTCACTATGTTTTCACATCTCCACCATTAAATAATTTTCAATTCATGTTATGATGAAAATGGATACATAGCATTCATTTCATGATAACATTTTCAGCGGGTCTTCACATGGAAATATTTTCTATGGTCGTTCCCATATGAAAATCTTTCAAAGAGCCAAAAACCATTTATCAAGCTGGCTCATACGAAATATTTTCTTCCAGCTGACTCATACGAAAACATTTTCATTGACCCTTTCCATATGAAAAACTTTCATATACAACAATCAACATTTTCATCAAATTGTCTCATATGAAAATATTTTCAACTGCTCTTCCATATGCAACAATCATAAACCTATCCACTTTTTCATCGGACTGTCTTGCATGAAAATATTTTCAGTGACCATTTCCATAAACTCTTATCCTTTTTTTATTGATATGTCTTATATGAAAATATTTTCAGCAACCCTCATACTATGAAAAGCATCAGCCTTTTCATTGAGTTGTGTCATATGAAAATATTTTTAGGAACTCCGACCATATGAGGAACTTTGATCTACCTAGAGAATATTTCATTGTGCGATCTTGTATGAAAACATTTTCATTGACTCATTTTTGATAAGAATGTTTTCAAAGGGTCCCTGCCATGCCCCTCCACTCCAAAATGTTTTAACCAGTCATGCCATATGAAACTCTTATACACACTTCATGAATAAGCTTTTCAGTAGATGGCAGCACAGACCAGATATAACCAATTATTTTCAGTGGCCTGTCCTAGTGAAAATCTCTCTTTGCACTTACGCGTTCCTCAATAGATGGCACTGTGAATAGTCACTACATATCACTGATTGTCACCAGGGAACCTGGATGAAAACAATTTTCACCAGCCCTTCCCAGTGAAAATATCTAATCCATTCATGAATAAGCTTCTCAGTAGATGGCAGCACAGACCATATATAACCAATTATTTTTTAGTGGTCTGTCCCAGTGAAAATCTCTCTTTACACTTATGAGTTCCTCAGTAGATGGCACTGTGAAACGTCACTACATATCACTGATTTTCACCGGGAAACCGGGATGTAACAATTTTCACCAGCCCTTCCCGGTGAAAATATCTAATCCCTTCATGAATAACCTTCTCAGTAGATGGCAGCACAGACCATATATAACCAATTATTTTCAGTGGTCTGTCCCAGTGAAAATCTCTCTTTACACTCATGAGTTCCTCAGTAGATGGCACTGTGAGCTAAAGCAAATCATTTATTATCAAATTTCTTATTTCTTGTTTCATATTGGTGGCAGTGTCCTCTCCATATGTTATACACAATATATGTATGCATCATATAACATGCGGCATTATAACCCCCTAGTAATAAAAAAAATGTTATACAATGTGAAAAAAAGTATTTTAAAATTTTAAAACATGAAGCCATAATAAGGATTCATAGGGAAAAGCTCTGAAAGTTTTTTTTTGTTATGTAATGGGAAGCAAAAAAATCTGGAAATGATAGGGGGCAATATAATGGGGATGTACGGAAATTGAATCAGAAGGCAGGGGAATGGAGCCCCTTGTATTTAGAGTTATATATTGCAGCATTTATGTGGGATTTTTTGTTTCCATATGTTGAGCTAAAACAGGTAAATTTCCGTATGTATACACATCTAGACCTCCATATGTTTTCTTTTAACTTATGAAAATGTGAGCTGAAACAGAAACAGGCATACAGACAGCCATATGTGGCATAATTATGTGGATCCCCCATATCTCTGTGGTAAAACACCCACCAAGAAATGTATTGTGTCTTTGACAATAAAGATAAGAATAATAATATATAAATCAAACTTGTTACAGAACATACAGCAATTTGCTATGGTGCAGACAGTACAACATGGTATATTACTGGGATATGGTTTTCACAGTTTGTATATATCCCTTCCCCTCTTCCTAGATATTACTTATCATGCTGAGGGATAGCTCACTATACACAACATATGGCGTTAGTTTGAGATGGTCGATCTCTCTTGCTGGACAAATAAACTTTTCAGTTGATCAGTGTTGCTCACCTTATCTATCCTAACATTGACTCAAATACTAACCCTTCCCCTCACCCTAACCCTAGACTTGGGTTGAACTGGAGTTGAATTGGAGTTAGGTTTAGCTTTATGATCAGTGAAAGTTTTGGGCTCAGGTTATAGGATTTTAGGAGTTGTTATGAGGATGTGATAGTGTCGGGATTGTTGTAAAAATTAGTGTTAGACTTGGATTCAGGATATGGGTTAAGGTTAGGTCTAGGGTTGATTTTAGGCTAAGAGTCTCAATTCCCTGCACAGCTAAAGTGTGATAGTAGGGTTATAATTGGGCTAAGGCTCAAATTTTAGATTAGGACTTAGATTAGGTTTAGGGTCAGGGTTAAGCATGACTGAATATCAGTCGCAATTGTAATTATGGGAGTTAATTCAGGAAAAGCGCTTTTATATGTCTCTTTCTTGGTGGGTGCACTCACACTTTACTCCAGAAATCCCAATGCAGTGCTCAGTGGCTGTCACTCATAGAGTCTAGCGTTACACATGGCATTAGTATAAAGATTAGGATTAAAGTTTAGGTTAATGTCAGAATCAGGGTCAGGGATTTAATGAGCATTACTCTAGAGGTACAGATAAGTTTAAAAATAGGGAAGGGGGTTAAACACCATCCTCTCAGGAGTAATCTGGACTGTTTTGGTGTGTGGTGCCATCTACTGAGTAGCTGATGAATCAAGAATGGATAGCATATTTTCACCGGGAAGGGCTGGTGAAAATTATTTTCATTGGGTCCACTCTGCCACTCTGTGAAAAATCAGTGATCAATGCAGCTCAGAGAATTCTTTTGTATAATATTCTCCCTGCAGTGAATAAATTGTAGAGGGGATATAAACTGCTACGGTGAAGGAGGAATATAGTTATAAAAAGAATGTAGAAGAGAGAGAATAACTAGCCCAGTGAAGAAATTTTATTTGTTACAAACTCATGAATTTGAGCTCAAGAAAGGTTTCTCATGTCGAAGCAGGAGAGAATACCTTCATACAGGAGAACTGGAGGCTGTTGCAAAAAGAATTGAATTGGAATCTCACTGTCATAACTCACCTTCTAGTTCCTGGCTCTTCTGCTGATCAGAACCAGCTTCTCAACTTACACTGAGAATCAATCCTCTTAGTGTGAGTCGTACTGGGAAGCATTCCCCAATTCAAGACCACTTCAGAACCACTTCTATAACCAATTTCCTTGCTGTAAAACAAGGGAGACGTCATTGCCTGATGGTAGTCAGTTCCCATTAGGGAATAGCACCTCCGATACAATGAATTTTATTTTCATGGTGTAGGGAGAACTCTATGAAAACATTTTCTTTGAAAGGACCTGTGAAATTATTTTCATATGAGACCACACAATGAAATATTCACTGGGTAGATTAAAGTTTTTCATATGGGAGGAGTCGCTGAAAATATTTTCATGGTGGAAAAAAAGATTTTCATATAAGTACTCGCTGAAAATATTTTCATGAATGGAACTCTATGAAAACACTTTCATGGGAAGGGCCCATGAAATCATTTTCATACGAGACCACACAACGAAATATTCTCTGGGTAGATGAAAGATTTTCATACAGAAGGAGTCATGGCGGATGGTGGATTTTCAAATGAGCCCTAACTGACAATGTGTAAGTGTAAGAAAACATAAAATATATTTGTACTGTATATATATATATATATATATATATATATATATATATATATATATATATAAATATATATACACACACACATGTACATGTATGTAGTCTGGTCTTCTGAAAGAACAGAGGGAGAAAAGGGGGAGAGGCAGGAAAAAGGACACGAAGGGAGAGAAGTGGGTACAGCTGAGAACATGAAGGGAGATACTTATATTTTAGAGAGACTGGAGAGAAGGTTGTAAAGGAGGGGGAGAAGAGGGGAGGAAACTAGAGGTAGGAGGGAAGGGGATGGTATTAGGCAGAGGAGGAATAAGGAGACATGGGAAAGATGGAGAAGGAAAGGGAGGAAAATGGGGAAGGAGGGAGAAGGAGGAATTAAGGGGACAGGAGTAGAGGGAAAAGCTAAGGAGGGAGGAGAAGGGGAAGAAAGGAGAGAGGAGGAGGGGAGACAGGACTGGATGGCAAGGAGCAGAGGAGAAATGACATTTTCTTTGGGTAGCATACAATGAAAACTTCCGTACGAGTGTAGATCATAGAAAACTAGGCATGGTGCAGATGAGATCAGACTTATCATCGGCCCAGGCCCTAAGAACAGAAAGCTTTTCATATGAGTCCTCTCCCGTAGAATACAGGTGACTGGGGTGGGAGAAGGGATGTTCAATTTTCTATATTCAATGTTCAGTCACTCTCATGGGTCCCCCTTTCTGTGTTGATCCATTGTGTCTGTCTGAATCAATAAGCAAATTTCAACAACCATGGAATATTTTTGTATTGTTTTACTCAAGGTAGGGCTGGTCTATGGCATAATAAGCATTATTAACTATCCATAAACCACACAACAACTGTATGTGGAAATGATGGTGAACCCTCAATGGTCAGATATACCTCTCCACTTAACTGTCTGTATATGATGATACCACAATGAAATGCTTGTTAAGGGTGAGACAGTCTCTGTTAGTCCAGCTCAGGTTTAATTGTGATCCTATAACCTTCGGCAAGCAGTGGATTTCCGATGTTGAGTTGGCCTGGTTTGGGGTGGTTCGGGTTCAGAGCAGTAAGCCCATGCCGATGGTTCTTGGAGAAGGGTGACATAGGAGTGACCATCAGCTGATGTCGTGGTGAAGGCTTGATTATAGCAATGGGCAATATGGCCGAATATTAAAGAGCATGTAAAAAAGACACTCTTGGAAACACAACTCCACCTAACAGTGTCATTACAATGGAGGAACCTTAGGAGAAAATTTATATAAATGATTTGAATTTATTGATACAATGACCTCTATTTCTAAAATAGGGCTATGTAATCATAACTAATTAGAAGAGATGAGCTTCTGCCTCAGTCCCTAGAGGCCAACCATTGAAATCAATCAAAAGTGGGTAATACATCTCATCTGCCAAACAGTAACCATTAATCAGCAATTCGCAATTACCAACTGATAACAAGCAACTGGTAACTCGAAATGGCAACTGGTAACTTTCAAAGCCAACTGGCAAGACCCAGGATTTTACACAGATCACCCTTTCTCCTTGCCTCTACACAGATATGGGCAGACAGCCCCGATTACTTTACGGACGGTCCAGATCATAGACAGTTTGGATGAGGCAGGTAAAGAACATACCTGCTATAGCTGACATGTTAGTTGAGTTATCAGTTCCGGCTGGCAATTCATAAGGCAAAGGATTGTAATAATTGTTTGACTTATATATTGCCATTGAGACTATATCAGAAATCGTCCATTTTGAAGCACAACGGGATTTTTCTGAATTGCCCCACAGAGGCAATGATGTGATCTCTAGTTAAATCTATACGAACGCTGACTGAAGTGTGGACTACTTGATAGTCCATGGTAGTAAGAGTAATATTCTAAATCTATAGGCTACAAAATAGCACCCAACTTCCTGTCCCAAAGGTTTCTTGCTCACTTGTATATATGATATGTGCAAATCTAATCAGGAAAAGTTGACTCAATGACCCCATTTCTTTGCAATAGATTACTGAACAGTCAACAGCTTGATACCTAATAGCCATTGAGCAGACATCCTATTGAACCACCCCACCCATCTGCAGTCAGTGTATCCGATACAATGACTTTCATGTCACTGGTCACCCATCCTGTATACAACCAATAGGGACAGTATCATTAGGGTTTAGGGCTGTTGCTCTAGTTCTATAAAAAGAGAGGGATGTTATCATGGTTTAAATAAGCCATGGTTTCTTCTTTTCAAACCATGATAACATCCCTCCCTTCTTATAGAACTAGACGAACAACCCTAAACCATTATGATACTGTCCCTAATGGTTGTATACAGGAATTTTAACCAATATGGAATAGCATAGAATTAGATTAGACTATAATAAGGAATAGAAGAGAATTGTTCCCTGCATGGCTATCAATTTAGAATTGATACTTTATGGCATAGAATAGAATTTTATTTTATATACTACATATTAGGCCTGGAACTGGATTTCTCCTATATAAGCTTCTATCCTATTCCTATATATGGAATAGAATTCTATACTATACACTAGGTATAGAAAAGAAGCTTGCCCCACAGGGCTACTAATATTGGATCAGAATAGAATCTTCCCCGCAGGGCTATCAATTTAAAATTGATACTTTAGGGAATAGAATATTATTTTTCCCTGCAGGGCCATCAATTTGAAATTGATACTTTACGGAAATGAATAGAATTTTGCCCCGCAGCACTATCAATTTAAAATTGATACTTTAGGGAATAGAATAGAATTTTGCCCTGCAGGGCTATCAATATGAAATTGATGCTTTATTAAGGGTTGTACTAGAAGGTTTGCTATTTGGGAGTTAGCATTGGTGAAACCTTGACAATGAGGGAATCCATCAATAATCTCATTAGGAAGGTAAATCACAGTCTTTTTAGATTTGCAAAGATGCGACATAACATAAGCAGGGAGGATGCCATCTTGGTATACGACCAATAATCATGAATCGTCGTTATCTGGGCTGCCAGGGGGGTCTAAAAAATATTTTGGACCAGCCTAAAAAGTTTTAGGGTACATATAGTACAGGTATTGGGGCTTACAGTCTATATATGCGGGTAGCTTAAATATCATTTTTAAATCCACAGCTTGGGACCAAAGTTGAGGGTCTCTCTAGGGTCTAATCGCTACTGATTGTACCATAGATTTAAGCCTTAATAGAGTAAGATGTTGATATTAACAGGCTAAGTTACTCTCATAAAGGTCTATTGTCATATAAGATATTATAGTTAGATATGTTGTACACTGGTGGCATTCTCTATGGGCTCTCTAGGGTGTAGGGTCTCTCTCGGGTCTAGGGTCTCTCTAGGGTCCTATTGTTAGTGATTGTACCTTAACTCTAAGCCTTAATGGAGTAAGATGTTGATATTAACAGGCCAGGTTACCCTCATAAAGGTCCATTGTCATATAAGATATAATATTTCGATATATTATACACTGGTGACAGACTATAGGGCCTCTCTCAGGTCTAGGGTCTCTCTCGGGTCTAGGGTCTCTCTAGGGTCTAATTGCTAGTGATTGTACCATAGCTCTAAGCCTTAATGGAGTAGGGGTTTGATACTAACAGGCCAAGATACTTTGATATAAAGGTCAATTAACATGTAAGAGATTATAGTTAAATATATTATACACTGGGGCCAGACTGACATAAATGGTGATTAAGGGTCTCTCTAGGGTCTAACACAAAACTACCCCAACTCTGTCACCCAAACCCCAGGCCAAGATATAGGAGCTAGACTTCCAATTTTTTTTATGCATATAGGGACATGTTAAGGCTCTGCATGGTATATCTATTTCATCTCTGTGCTATTGGAATAATAGAACATGGTTGCTATGTTAGGGTCTCTCTAGGGTCTAGTGTAGAACTGCCCATTTACATTCATTGACCTGGCATAAAAAGTACAGTGGCCACATATTCCTATTTGGTCTTAAAATTTTCCCTGTGCTCTAGGGGAAATACCAAAACCAAAAAAGGAACCTATGCCCCAGCATTTTTTATTATTTGCAAGTTGCACTTGAGATTATTGTGTTTTTGTTTGAAAAAAAAACTTATTTTGGGCAGTTTTAGTCCTCTAGCTCCCTAAATATGCCTCGTAGATAGGCAAAACCCCTATACCCCTTGTAGCTCTATCCCATCCTGACCAGAATAAATGATAAAGACACTTATATTACTTTTTTTGAAGTTTTTGTAGAAGGGAGAACAAGAACAGGCCAGTTAACGACGATTCGTGATTATCAGTCATACAAATCTACTATCTTAAGTCTGTTTGATTATGCCACCTTCCTGCATGGAGGAACTAAGATCTTTTGGCAAAATTGCAAAGAATACAGAATCGGGGTCTCGGAATTTGCTTTCATTGCTCAGTCCATGATATGAGTCTTGATGATCTGCATGAACAAAGTGGTGTTCCATATCTGGAAAGAAGAAGAGTTGAACTGCATCTCTCTTTTATGTACAAGTGTTCTGTAACTCGCAAATACTTACATGTTCCTAATGATGTGAACAGAACCACACATAGCTCAAATAAGGTTAAGTTTGAGGTAAAGCGGCTCAAAAGAGTCTAAACAATCCCCATTGTACAGAGGAGTAAAGTTGTGGGATAACCTGGATGAATGGTACCAGAAAAGTGAGACAAAGCAGCAGTTCAACAGCAGGCTAACCAGGATCAAGGACTTCCACAAGAAGAGTAGAATACCTGCAAGTTATGCTGATCTACCACAAAACAGTGTACTTATTGACAAATCTACTGTTATAATTGACAACTAACTGCATTAACTGTAAACACATTGTCAGAGCATATCAATTGGATATACTCGCTCTGTATTCAAGAAATTACATTTGCATGGCTTATGGTAAAATTCTGTCTATTTTTTACACTAGACTTGTCAGTGCTGCATCCCTCTTCTATTTGTCTTCATGAGAGCTCTTTTTCTTTTCTGTCCTTGCAAAAAACAGTCAACCCAAATAAGACTGTTTTTCCTTTTGTCGCCCAAATGGCTTGAGTAGCCCTTTTCTTTGTATGTACATGATTGTATGTAAATATGTCTATTTCCACGGTTCTTTATTTTTTCTGTGTATTCGGGTATGACACTGTAACTCCTTCTCCTGACTTGGGGATAGAATCTGAGTCAATTTTCAGACCATTGATCCAAAGGTAAACTCACTGATCATTGTAAACATCATTTCTGCTTTCCAGACACATTAAGTGTGTGATCTGGAGAGTGGTATATAATCTAATTTATATTCAATTTTCTTTTCTTTTGTATATGAATCAAGGTGAAATACCACAGGCTGACTGACTTATATTATCACTACGGCATAAAGTGGATTGGTCACTGAAAATCTTTTAAAAAAAAATCTTCCATTCGTATTAAGTCCCTCCTAGTTTATTCCCCAAACCCACAGAGATAAAGAGAGAACTAAACAACCATGGTGTATGAGGTGGCCGATCAACCATGAGGGGGGTGTGTCCAGAGGGGTGGATCAGCCACCGAGGACATCAGGGGAGTTCTCTATTTATTTTATGCTTTTAGTAGATTTACTTAAATGGAAATTAGCAAAATCCATTACCATAGCCCTCTGTAAGAGCCACAGTCCACGATTCTGTTTGTTTACCTGCACCCAGAACGAGGCTGCAGTAGTTGATCGGCCACAGTGGTGGATCCGCACATATTACGTCAGTCTGGGTGTGGCGATTGGCGCCGTAAGGCTATCTCTATGGGCAGTCGTTATTCACGCAAAATAAACGTGTGAGTCAGCCAGAGACTCCATCCAAAGGCAAGGATGTTGACCCTGCTAAGGTTCCCTTCAAACACCAGACTTTCCCTTGAAAGGGATGTCGGTGATATTGCATGTCTCTCATAAATCATAGTCACTAGATTGTAGTGAGAGGGGGCGAGACTATTGAGGATAACCTAGCCTTAATAGATTCTTATTGCTAAGGGATCAAAATATGCCAGACTCCTTCACCAGAGTGTTTTTACTTCAAATAGTCAATTTGGCAATGCCCCTGACTCTTGACCAAGTATATAAGTTTTGCTGAGTATATCCACTGAGAGGCACCCTGTGGGTGGGCCGCAAAAATGGCCCTTTCATGCTGTGAGCTCTACTGGCTCGTAGGAAGGCTCTCTGTTCCACCCACTCAGAGCCCTATTCCCATCCCCAGTGTGCCTCGAAAGCACACTGATTCTGCCACAACCGGTTCCATAGCTGCATTTAAACCGAACAAAGTCAGGCTGAGTCAGGAAGGTTTTTCATCTAGAGAAGACACAGGCTACACACAAGTAGCCTAGCTGACTCTTTGATACTAGCAAACAGCTCTGATGATGAACCGCAAATTTCCCTTAAAAAAGGAGAGAGACCTTAGTTGATAACTGCACTTTGACTTCACTTATCCTAATGACATAATATCTTGCAGTTAAGTGTTTAGATTAGACATTGATTTATCACTGCCCTATATCACTACCAACACTATACCCTAAAGAGGGCCGTTTGCATAGATTTTATATTAATCATAACAAGTCTATAATTGTAGCCTCAAGCAGAAATTGTCACTAGAGTATCATTTCTGGGACCCAAATACTAAAGTGAGCAAGAGAAATCTGACTATAGGTCTTGTGTATTGCGGAACATCATATTGATCACTAAAAGTGTCAACACTGTTAATAGAGGGCATGCTTTAGATTTAAAATCGGGTTTGATGCAGAGTTGCAGCAAGATGATGTCGATGTATATAAAGTGGCTGCTTTTTTTTATAGACCTATACACAAAATGTGTTTTTTCTCACATTATGATTATAGAGAAGAAGCAGATTAGGCCTTCATTTCTTAGATCTGATAACCTTAGTGAGGGTATTATTAGCTTATTCTATGCTTAGACATAACAGTGATTGTTTGTGTAAGCAAAGGTCTGTTGATGAATTGGAGAGGTTAGATGATCTATTCACCTTGAAGTTTGTGCTTGACCTAAAATCGGAAAAGAATGCAGTGATCTATCGAAGCTTAGTATCTTCGGTTGAATACTAGCTGCATCCCACAGGACATGACTCTATGAGAACCCACCTATCAGGGCAGTACTTGAAAGCTTTAGAATGTTTTAGAATTTGGCTGCCTCATGGTTGAACCTATCATAATTTGAGAAACATAATGCTCGAAAGAAAATACAGCTACATATCATCCATATTCCTATCCTTCTTGGGCTTGACAAGTGTTTGCACTGTTTGCCCTTCAATTTTCACTTACTCTTTGGGATGTTCTATCTAGAATAGACTACAATAGATGAGAGGAAATAAATAACTTATTTAATGTAGGTGCATGTATAAACTAATGAACTTGAGGACCTTTAGCTTTCCTGCTCTGTGAGTCTAAGTCTTAATTTCCTTTGATGTATACAATGAATGCACCATATGCCCACTAATGGGATGTCACTGCTGTCAATTGCAGGAAGGCACTTATAAATCAGGATATAACTTATTGTCTCTGATAGACACTGTACTATTCGTTCAGGATTCGTTGAAATATCTAAATGTTTTGGAATTCCTATTCAGAATTAGTAATGGAGCATTTTACAGAAATGATGGAGATAAACGTACATAATCCATAACCACACCTTAAATTTGTGCTAATGGGCAAGCTATTATTTTCAATGGCACAATAATTATTTTCAGCACGGCTTGATATTCATCACTCTTTTTATCTTTATGGGTACAATTACGTTCAGAATATCTACATTCAATAACTGGTAGTTCTAATTGTGAGTTTTATGCAGGCTCAGATATTATAATTATTTGATGTCACATTGAATAGACTTATTACAAAATCTAAGTGTTAGTTCTTAAGATAAATTGGATTCAAGTGTATCCTGAATGTAAGGTGCAAAAGTATTTCTTGTAGAATTCAATCTATATAATTATGTCTAACACCAAACCCCCTGCACAGAATACTAGAAACGAAGCCTTTGCTGTTGTTGTCAACAGGATTTCCATTGAAAATTCCAGGTGGATTGTTGCTTTAAGTAAACGCATTAACACACAACCAAAAATAACTTTCTCATTTTAAAACAAAATTCATTCGAAACAAGTTTCTGCACCACGTAACAAAATTTTACTTGAAATCCTGAAAAGGAGATTAGTAATGCCCTCAGGAGATACTGATGATTGTGTGTACAGCTGCTGCTTTAGTAGATGTCACTGTGAGAGGATTCCAGTAAACCCTACACAACACCTCACCTGAGGGTGTCCACAAACCCTACTGCCTCTCCTCCTACTGTTCTAACCCTTGACCATCCCCTACAATCATATACCAGTTCAATCTCTGCAGACTGTGCAACCCTGAAGGTATTTCACATTTTTACATTCCTCTTGACACTCATTTCCATTTTGCCCCTCCTATTTTACCATAACCCAAGCACTAATAACATCAAGGAAGTTCCTCAGCAATACTTGTGCATGCCAGATTTCCTGAATCAATTATGGACTTATTTTGTGACCCCACATACCCAGCAAATTGTCGTGAGTCCTCGTCAACCTGTGTGAAGTGGCTCACACATGTCACTAGATGGAACACGACGTCGTTATAGCACAAGATCACCAGGAATAGCAATTGCTATGCCACGTGAGTCTAACACACAGTGGCGAAAGATGGTGGAATGAGTTATCACTCAAAAAGGAGTCACCATTGATGACCAATCATGGCAACAGATGACGACAATTTGCTGGGTATGCTTTTCATTTAAAGGGCTACTGACACGTCCACTACAACTTTGTCTCATCGTATTTAGCTGAAAATATCATTTGCTTTTGTCCCAATATAACTGCAGTGTTGTATAGGGTAAATCAGTACTAGCTGTGAGAAGTGCCTCAACACCATAACTTAGCCACCCAAGTTGTGGCCAAGAGTGAGGTGTAAAGACCCTTATGTTACGTCACCAGGGTCATTGTGTGGGAGGTGAGAAGCACTGAAACAATGATAGAAGGTGGGGGGCTAGGCTTGATCACAGCTTCAACTCAGCACCTTTAAGACGCTCTTAGACTTTAAACAAATGCTTGATATAGCCTTTAAGGTAACCTCTCCTAAGGCTTGAAAAAGTACTCCTTTGTGGCATTACATCCTCGCCTGTATGGTACATTCAAGACTTTGGCTAATTGTAGGTGTATTCAGGGTCCATCTTTATGAATAAGCCACACCTTATATACATGTATATATATATATATATATATATATATATATATATATATGTATATATATATGTATATATATATATATATATATATATATATACATATAGGACTATATACACACGTATATATTCATATAATTAACACAGCGAGTGATATTCCCGCCTATGGCAAAGTTACCCTGTGCTATATAAGCACGAGTTTCAAGTAACTCGCCAGTGGGGCTCACAAACTCATACAGTGCACAACTCCCCTGTGTTGGGGATTGGCACATATTGCCAGAACCTGACTTAGGACCCCCGGACGGATGCAGGAGGTTGAAAAGGGGGCAAGAGTCCCTTTTGCCCTTTGTAACTTGGTTGCCCACCGACCAAATGCCCGTCGATGACATCGCTGAGCTGAAAACCCTTAAGGAGATGATTGAGACAACCCTGGAATCAATACCGGCGAAGTTGGACGAGTTATCTTCAGAGGGGGCCACCACTGACAGAACTTCTACTGAGAAAACATTCCATCAAGACACCGGGTCAAGGCCAAGTCACCGCTATGGGTCAAGATCCAGGTCGGAATCAAGCTCTACAGGTTCTTCCTTGGTCTCCAGGTCAAGATCAAGGTGTGAGTTTGACCAAAAGAACTTCTTGGGCCACAAACAAAACATTGACAACTTAGAAAGACTTTTGATTGTCAACGTTCTTCTAGTGAGTGTCAAGTATGAGCAAGGAGAAGATATTCAATTTATTCTAGATCACATTGAAATGTTGCTTGAAAAAAGTGCTACCAAGATCTATACCCTTAGCTTGTTACTACGATACAAGAGTTAAAGATAGGGCAGATAAGAGAGGTGTTAAGGCCTTTGAGACAGTGGAAATTTCATACATTCTCCGCCATCTTAGCTATGATGGTATTTTTACTGCTCAGAAACTGGCAAAATCTGGCAAATCAACCACAAAGAAGGTTGTCACTTCAAAAAACACATGCTATGCCGTTAATAGGCCTATATATATATATATATATGGAACTATATACACTCGTGTATATATATATAATTAACCGCGAACGGTTAGGGACTATTTGCAGCGCGCATTGGTATCTATGATGTCATAGCATGACGTCATGGTCAACACTCCTCCAGTATATAAGAGGGGATTTTCAAGGTAACGGTCAATTGGCTCGTTTTCACCTGTACAGGTAACACCACGCTGGGTGTTCCCTGGAATTTTAAATGATTTTCGTGATTGATTTGGATTTTTTCGAATCAAGATGGGGAGAAAATCAACTAGAGGTGCCAAAGCGGCTATTACCTCTAAAAAATCGGCTAAATCGGCAAAAAAAATGGTAGAATCGGTCAATTCAGGATTTGCGAGTGAGCTGGATTCCTCTTGTGTGGATCAGAGATCCATCTCACCCAACCACACTAAGGGCTTAGGAGAGGAACAGCTCATTGACCAGACGGGGAGGTTGGAGTCGTTGGAAGACGAATTGTGCAGTATCAAAGGCTTGCTGAAGGAGTTGGTGGCCGGAAAGGACAAGAAAGACGAGACGAAATATACCGAGGGGGCGTGTCAGCATGCACGTGCGAATGTTTGTCAACGGCCCGTGACGTCATATCACCAAGGGCGCAGCCGCGTATCTAGGCAGCGGTCTCCCAGCGTCCATAGCAACCAAGATGGCGGCGAGTGGACCAGGGCAGGACGTAGAGGTCGTCAGACGAGATGGAAATCATCGTATACCGCTCGTCACAGGAGTCCCAGCATGTCAAGAGGGTCGTCAATGGACTCGTCAATTCATCGCCATCACGCCAAGCAAAAAATTGGTGAGTTTGACCACGAACAATTCATAAAAAAATGTGAAAAGGTCGACAGCATTGAGAAACTTGTATTGGTCAATATTAAATTCATCATAGATTATTACAAGGATGGGGACGATGTGGAGGGCATGCTCAGGCATCTCCAGATGTTGGTTGAGAAGTCAGATACAAAGATTTTCACTGTAAAGGCCTTAGTAGCATATGACAAGTCCGTTAGGGACAGGGCCAATATTGATGGTTTAGGTGCCTTTGCCATGATTGAAAATTTGGATATTCTCCGTCATTTGTCCTATGACGGAACAGTGCAGGCCCAGAAGGCTTATTCCACTAAATCAAAAAATTCTGGGAAATTTAAAGTATCTACAAATTCATGTTATGCCTTTAACAGGGCTGAGGGATGCACTAGGGATCCCTGCAAATATAGACATGTATGTAGCTCATGTACCAAAGCGGGCCACAGTAGAGTGGACTGTCAAGTAAACAAATCTGACTAGGATTTTACAGGTGAGCGGGGTCCTATGTGTGACAGTGTGTCGATGTCGAAGTCATATATAGTAAATGTGGTAGACCCTAGTTTGCCTCCACCCGTTGCTCCAGCTCGGGGTGTTGGTATAGTTAATGCTGGAGGGGTAGATTTGATCTCTCTGAATGATATCAGCGTGTCAAGTTTACAAAGTTATGTTGAAAATGATATTAATATTAAATCCAACACGGTTGGTTTGGATATATCATATAGTGGCCCAGTACAGGGCAAGATTAAACCATTGTTTACTGTTGCTATTGAAAATCTACCTGACATCGAAGTGTATGATAGCTGTATAAATGGTGTGTGCGATTGTGTACATTTTATTCATGGTAAAAGGTCTCAAATTCAGCCATGCAGGATTGCTCCTTATCTAACACAGAGAGGTATCGTTAATATAAATGATAAAGAGGCATTATTCTTATGGCGGGGCTTTGTAGAGGGGTTCAAGATAGTGGATCCTGACTGTAATACGTCTTACGATTGTAAAAATTATAAGTCAATCCTCGAGGGAAAATTCTATAATGAATATTGTGGCATATTATTAGACGAGTTGGAAGCTGGTCTAGTCTCGGAAAGTGTAGATAAACCCCGTTGTATCCATGCCTTAGGTGGTGTAGAAAAATCAAATGGCAAGTTAAGACCCATAACTGACTGTAGCATGCCTGATAAAATATCGATTAATAATTTTATGGATACTACAACCTCAACGTTTTCTTATAATAATATTAGCACGGTGACTGCTCAGTTAAATAAGAACGACTTCATGAGTGTGGTGGATTTAAAGTCTGCTTACAGGTCTATAAATGTGTATGGACCTCATACAACCATGCAGGGTTTCAGATGGGATTTTGGGCATGGCGAAGGTTATTATGTAAGCAACAGGTTAACTTTTGGCTTGAAATGTGCTCCATATATTTTTAATAGGATCTCTGATTTTATTGTGGAGGTGGCAAAACTCTACGGTGTAGAAAGGATTGTAAATTATCTAGACGACTTTATCATAATTGCTGATACTTATGATGAATGTCTTAGACAAAGGAATTTATTGATGGAATGTATGACCTACATGGGCTTTGTAGTATCCAGAGAAAAGGTGACCGACCCATCTCAAGTTTGTAAATTCTTAGGCATTAACATAGATTCAGTTAAGTTAGAACTATCCTTGCCTATTGAAAAGGTTGAAAAAATGGAAAATCTCTTATTAGATAACGTTAATAAGAAATTTATTTCAAAAAAGAACTTAGAGAGGATAGGTGGTTTAATGTCTTTCTGCTCGCAGGTGGTTAAGGGTGGTAGAACCTTTAGTAGGCGAATTTTTGATCTCTGTGCCCGGGCCAGACCCGGTGGTTATATTAGGGTATCAGCTTGCACTCGCCAAGACATTCAATGGTGGTTGGATTTTTGTAGAGTTTTTAACTGTAAAAGGTTAATTCTAAATGATGTTATTGATACACCTATGTACTCTGATTCGTCTATTAAGGGCTTTGGAGCATGGATGGGGAAGGATTATTTATATGGTGACTGGACATCTCATGATAAATTCAACCTAGGTTCAGGCCATTTTTCCCCCCCTCCTATATTGGATGGTCTACAAAATCATCATCGAAATATTAATGTATACGAATTATATCCTGTTATGATGGGCCTGAAACGCTGGATTTCTAGTTATAAAAACAAAAGAATACATTGTATAACTGATAATATGCAGGTACTAGCTATGATTAATACAGGCAGGTCTAAAAACAAACTTTGTATGGAATGGCTAAGAGAGATTTTTTGGCTGTGTTTCCTCAACAATGTAGAAATATTCGCTACATACATTAAGTCAGAGGACAATATCCTGGCTGACCAACTGTCGAGACTTGCATATAAGGGCATGCCTGGTAAATGTATAACTTCTCTCCATGAAAATGATATGTGTTGCTTTAATTCCAGAATGGAAAAGGTTACAAAAAAGAAAAGAGTGTCTTTTATCGAAGGGTGTGTCAGAGAACACGAGGAGAGCAAGGGAACAACAACTTAACAGGTATAAGAAATTTTGTAATCAATTTAAATTATCTAGATTTCCTTGTTCTCCCTCACAGGCTGCTACATATGCAGTATATTTATCTGAATATATGAAACCCTCTTCTGTAAGGAATTATTTATCCTCTCTTTGGTATTATCAAAAACTTAGAGGTGGCTTAGACCATAGCGGTAATTTCATGCTAAAAAAGGTGTTGGATGGTATTGATAGAAATTACGCTGTTCCTGCTAGGGTTATTCATCCATTGAGTCCAAAGGAAATGTTATGTATTAGATCGTATTTGGACCTTTCCAGCAGGGCCGACTTGAAATTTTGGTTAGCTATTCTCTTATGTTTTAGAGGTGTCCTCAGGGTAGGACATGTTGTATCTTCTCCTCATAAACTGAGGGTAGGTGATGTAAAAATTTTTAATAGTTATGCTAGCCTTCGCATTAAAACTTCAAAGACTGACCAGCTTGGTAGCCATTCTTTTAACATATACTTATGTAGGGACGATACCTCACTGTTATGTCCTTGTAAAGACTTAGGAAAATTGTGCACAGGTAGGGGTGTGAGTGATTTGTTATTCAAAATTAATGGTGTTCCTCTACACTACCAATATATTAATTCGAGGTTGAAATCTTTATCTATACGTGCTGGTATCAAAGGTTCAGTGTCCACTCACTCACTTAGGCATGGTGGTGCTACTATGTTAAAGGATGCAGGACTTAGTGTAGATTCTATTAAGAAGAAGGTAAATTGGAAGTCTAATTCTGTCTTTATGTATATTTACATAATCATAAAATTGAACTTTTGGAATTAGATAGACTTTGCCAATCTCAATTGCATTGCTGATTGGTATGTGTTTTTCACATGTGTTTGGCGTGTTTTATGTGTTTTTGGCATGTATGGTGCTGATAGCCCCAGGGTCAGTAACCCACCAAACTCATGTGTCTGTGATATGGTCATTTATATTACTACTGTATCATATATTATTATTACTGTTATCATCATCACTATCATCGTTATTACCGGTATTATTATTCCCTGGTAGCGAGTTAACTTATGGAACTATATACACTCGTGTATATATATATAATTAACCGCGAACGGTTAGGGACTATTTGCAGCGCGCATTGGTATCTATGATGTCATAGCATGACGTCATGGTCAACACTCCTCCAGTATATAAGAGGGGATTTTCAAGGTAACGGTCAATTGGCTCGTTTTCACCTGTACAGGTAACACCACGCTGGGTGTTCCCTGGAATTTTAAATTTTACTATTGTTATTACTATTGTTATTACTATTGTTATTACTGTATTATTGTTATTATATTATGCATTTTACTGACTATGCTTATTGTCAACTAATTATTATAGTTGTTTTAATAAAGGCATGTATGGTGCTGATAGCCCCAGGGTCAGTAACCCACCAAACTCATGTGTCTGTGATATGGTCATTTATATTACTACTGTATCATATATTATTATTACTGTTATCATCATCACTATCATCGTTAGTACCGGTATTATTATTCCCTGGTAGCGAGTTAACTTATATATATATATATATATATATATATATAATATTCTGTTTCAACATAGTCCAAATGCATGCAGGGTATCAATGTTTCCTGATGACAATTATTCCCCAATAAACATGCTTAGGATGAATTTCTCCTGAGAAATATAACATTAGAAAGGGAAAAAAATGAAGAAACATATCAAAACTTAAAAACTTCTTTGCAACCATAGGGGCAGCCTTGTTTGCTAACCTTCCGTAAATTTATTCCTGGAAATACTGTGATTATGTTATTGTAGTTTCTATATTATGTAGATGCGGGTATTTCAACACAATTGGATAGGGGATTATGACCAAAATGGCACAAACATCCTTGTATAAAGTTTAAAGTCAGTAGGGATATACATACATTATGTAATTAAGTCATTGGCTAAGAGAAAGACATTTACCTTATTCATTTATCTCACAAAACAATGTCTCAAGTATTTTGCAAAAAAAAAAATTAAAACATGACATGTTATTTCGGCAAAATATATGCCTATATTTGTCGCTTTTCCCCATGATAATATGGATTAGAAGATACACAAATAAACAGGTCATTATAATATTATGTATTGGCCCAAAACTCAGTGTCTTTATAAATCTGATATTTCTGTATTATGAATATGAAATAAAATCCTAGACTAGGCCTTTAATCTATCCAGTACATCGCCTCTGGTAACGTCACAACATGGCTAGATAAGAAATCTGTGTAGAGGGTAGCGTGGGAGGTGGCGGCCACCTGTGTGGCATTGGTAGGACTGTGCCTACTGGTACATAAACAAGATACCTTATTATTTATGTTCTGCATATTGAACACTACAAGAAAAAAAATGTAAAAATCGTGTTATGAGCCCTTAAATCCTTATCTTAATTTCTGTTCTGAGGATGCATTCCCACTGCCATTCAAAAATCACAAACAAGCAAACAGTCTAACAGCAGTTGTTCTCAACTTCAGGTACTAGTAAGAAAGCTTTGACATAAGCAGTATACTACTGGATCACATCTTCTCAGTGACAAAAGTGGGGAAACAATAGGCAGGGTGTAGGCAGGTAAATTCTGTCAAAGGAGATTAAACACAGGGAGCTGTATGGTGAGGACACAATACAGCGCTGCCCTTCCCTGACTTTCCCTTTGCCCCTAGGAGGCTATTGAAAATATACTAAAGAGAGAATAGAAGTCTCAAGCAGCTAACCATGTGTGACCAGATGGGGGAAAACCTGCATCCAGGGGGGGAAAGGCTTCTTAAAGTTTAAGTCACAGGCATTAAATGAGATATCTTGAGCTAAGATATTCCAGGTAATTCTTTTGTAATTGCTTGTCAAACCTAGGTTGTTGCGTGCAACTGGAAAATGCAAATAGGCTCTAAATGTATTGTATCCTAGCTTAAATACTGATAGGCCTTATGCAAAAAAAATACAGTTTTGTAGAAAAATAAACAAAGAAATATGATGTTTTTATCATAAAAGTCGTCTAGACAGAATTTTTTAGGTCTGTTTTCGGTTCTGGGATCCTTATTTAGATATCCAACACATTGGTGACTAAAGTTCCCATTTAGAATAATGGAGTGGTTTCCATGGCAACCAGAAATTGCCATATGCCAATTTTCTATGTTTCCATGGCAACGGATGTTCCTTTTACATTCCATAAATGGAACGTTTTTAGCAGAGATGGAATAAATATGAGCATACCACTGGATGGGTCACATGTTTCATCACTTAACACATTAGAGTACAAAGTGATCTGCCTATTTCAAAACTAATTTTGATTAAATAAGTAGGTATCTGCAAAGCTACAATCAGCAACTGATCATTGACTACTCCTGAAAAGTGACCTACTCACATCATACTTTCACGGTACCTCACTTCTTGACCACTTCTTGGTAACACAGAAATACATATCTGGACTATAAAGAAAGCGAGTACTGCGGGTGAGGCACTGCTATGTACATTTCTTGGGTCATCAGGTAATCAATGCCCCCTAGTGTGTATCATACCAATTCAGGTGTGGATGAATGGTGGAAGTATCAGGCCAGGGGATGTAGCTGAGTGTTAGAGCACTCACTTGCAAGTTGAGAGACCCTGGTTTGAATTCTGGTGTTTCCAAAAACGTTTTCCCAGACCTGTACACTTATACCTTTGCATAGTCATTTAATATCAATTGATCTAAAAAGAAGAAAATCCGTCATAGGCAACGACAATGTGTTGATTTGTCTGAGAGAGACTGCAGAAATATAAACCATCAGGAAAAAAGACGAGGAGTCACATTTTAAATGGAAGACCTTTGTTGTATTGCAGAAAACTATGATATCTCTGCAATTTAGACATAATGGCCAGAAATTAGATCGGAACATCTGCAGGGGGAAGAATATATATGGTTTTAAAACATACTTATTATAGACGGAACAGTTTGACATCTCTGGTTCAAAGCAAGGAACACCAGCCAAGCTAAACCCTTTGCACTTTCGGACCTGAGAGCAAGGGAGCCTCAGATCCACAACAGGTACTGTCATCTATAGATATGGGAGCAGACACAGCTTTTCAAGGCCCGGAATCACAGTAAAGAAGACCAAGAGGATGTGTCTAGATGGAATTTAGTAACACACAAGCCAGTGTGAGGCTCTGCTGATATCTTCCACACCTGTAATCTCATGTATTTTCAAAACATAATAGAGCACCTGAAAGGTATCTACAGCCCTATATCAGGGTCAGGTCTCAGGAACCATCACTTTCTTGGCCAAATGTGCAAGAATGACAAAATAAAGAATTACTCTTTAAAACTTTATTATATTTGTAAAGGGGCATCTCCTCTACTTAAAACACATTAAAATACTCTAGAACTTCTAGCGGTTAAGTTTTTGTCAATGCAAGAAGAATACCTCATGTGAAAATGTCCCGTCCAAGTCAGAAATAAAGGAAACATCAACATCAAAGCAATCATATATGTGAGCCAGCAAGCAGAAAGGACAGTTACTGCGGGATTTAGTACCAGATTTAGCCACCAGGGGGCACCACTATAGACTAGAATAGGAAAAATACGACTAAAACTGTTATAGGCTACTTTTTTATGGAGAATTCAATGTTTTTTGATAAAACGTTCTATTTTGGGTGGAAAGGTTCCAAATTTGGCATGTAAAAAGAATGTTTTTGGGCCAAAATAGGCATTTTTGTTGATTTTTGTTGCCATGGAAACATTATTTTCATTCTAAATAGGAAAATCAATGATTCCATTTGAAGGAACATCCCACAAGGTTTACTATGGCGAAAACAGAATGAAAATACCATTTCTAGATCAAAAGTTATGGGCAAAAGAATAAAAATTTATACGAATTTAGCTAATTTGCATAAATTATGCTAATTAGCTATATATCCCATGACCAATTAGACATAGAGCTTATTAACATTCTTGAAATGGTCACACCTACCCATATCTAGCAAGCTATTCCTCCAAAACTAACAGGAGTATCTTCTCATGCTATGTATCACTGTAAAGCTAATGATTTGAATTTTAAAGTTGACTTTTAGCACGGAGCACCCTTTCTCCTTGCCTCTACACATATAAGATTGAAGTGAGGAAATTAGAGTAAAAGTAACACACAAGCCCCTCCCCCCTTTCTTTCATGAAACCATTCTATCAGAACAGGCCAAGGATGTAGAAAGCATTATCCATACTCACTGATACAGTGCAATCAACAACATGTGAATATGCCCTATACAGACTACTTATTGTACCAGAACATGGGATGTATGGGGATGGGCATAGGGATGAGCATGGTTGGAGGGAAGGGGGATTTGGCGATTGTAGGTACAAATGGATATAGGAAAACCTAAACTGCTGATCTTATTCAGATTTATCATGGCAGAACAAGCATTGGATTGTATTATAAGCAAATACCTCCAAAATAGCTGATTTAACGGTAATTTAGCAAGGTCGACCCCCCTTCCCAGGGCAGGTTATATGCATATATATATCATCACAATAAGATGGCTTTTAAGGGTCTCTTCAGGCCCCAGTTGAATATTTCTGTCTACTTTCATGAATTTATAATGAGGTTTGATTATGATTCTGAAAGTCTTAATTTGAGCTGTATTCCCACTATATAGTTGAACTTCGGACCCCTCATATTTGTGTGATTTCCCATGTTTTTGGGCCCAAATGCAGAGCCTGTCCCCAAAAAAGAAGTAGATTTATCACACGCCCCTTACCAAAGTCTATGCCAGATTAACATTCAAGGATTTCAAAGAACAACACACATGCTTGGTTAAGTTTAAACATAAAGTATGTGAAAGTGAGAATATTTTCTCGAAATGAAAGGAACCTATGTCAGAAGAATGAATAACAGTAAAACGAAATATGAAGGCATTGCGGAAACCCATACAATTGTCTACTATACAGCACTAAGAAATGCACCATTTTTCCTTTCCATATAAGGTTGCTTTGCTGAAACGTGGAAGCTGCACAGGAAGTAATGATGAGATTTCAAAATAACTTTGTCTTTCTGTGAGTGCTTTCAGCAACTCTCTGTGTTATAGTATATGACACATCCTTCCTTGAGGATATATGTACATATTTTGGATGACTGTGCAGTCCAGCTCTGAAGGACATGCATTGTAAAGAAAGACCCACCTTGTAGTAACTTTAGAATTCATTGTCAGTGCAAAACACTGTTGATTTTCATCTAGGTTTCCTTACATTACTATACATATCTTAGGGGGAAAAGGCTGTAGACTTCGTGCTTCAGTTGAATAAAACACAGTCCTTGGGGCATACCTGTCCAGGAAGTGGTTCCTGCACTGCAAAAATGGTGTTTAGATCCTAAACACAATTCTAAGCATATTCTTGCAACGTTTTTGTAATTACATTAAATTCCTAAACATGTTTAGCCAAACAATGTGCTTAGATCAAGTGTTTAGAAATGTAGGTGTTTAGGTTACAACTTTGTTTTTAGATATCTATGAATTTTTGTGTTCAGGTGTTTATGAAATTTTGCGTTTAGATGTTTAAATGATTTGATGGAGAGTTAAGGTTTGCAGGCATGTATGCATTAGAAAAAAGGGATATATTTTGTTTGTATTCTCATTATGTTACTGGGGGGAAGTCAGCAGGTATTTAGTTGTCAAAGTCTCAAAGATGTCAGCCACAGCTATATACGTGTACATATATTACACACCGCATCAGAATGAGAGACTTGAGAAAGTACAAGAGCTTGGCAGGAAGGCATTATCTATTCCAGAATAGCATCAGATAGGTGTCAGTCATGGAGCTTATTGATTATTTTATGCTAATGATGGTGGCATAAGGTCCTCTATTGGTTCCATGGCGCATGGCCCTTAAGACAAATGGCCTATAGTCAAATAGCCTGTGGTCATTTGGCCGAAATCCATGTGGCCTCAACGACATGTAGCCGAAAAGTCACATAGCCCAAAAGACATATGGCCTAAATGACAAATGGCCGAAATTCTAATGAACCAGACCATACCACACTGTACAACACCATACCACACCATGCCAAAATATACCACACCATACCACACCTATACCACGCACCATACCACACCATACCACACCTGTACCACACACCATACCACACCTATACCACACCCCATACCACACCTATACCACACACCATACCACACCATACCACACCTGTACCACACACCATACCACACCTATACCACACCCCATAGCACACCATACCACACCAATACCCCACCATACCACACCAATACCACACCATACCACACAATACCACACCATACCACACCATACCACACCAAACCACACAATACCTCACCATACCACACCATACCACACAATACATTGACAAATATTCACGAGGGGGAGAATTTTTTAGGGTTATCTCACATGCAGTTCAGCTGCCGTATCGCACGACGCCCGTAGGTTGGAGTGCAATGCGGCAGCTGAACTGGTATAGGGGTCGTATGGTGTGGTATGGGGTCGTATGGTGTGGTATAGGGGTCGTATGGTGTGGTATGGGGTCTTATGGTGTGGTATGGTGTCGTATGGTGTGGTATTGGGGTTGTATGGTGTGGTATGGGGTCGTATGGTGTGGTATGGGGTCGTATGGTGTGGTATGGGGGTTGTATGGTGTGATATGGGGTTGTATGGTGTGGTATGGGGTCGTATGGTGTGGTATGTGGTCGTATGGTGTGGTATGGGGGTCATATGGTGTGGTATGGGGTCGTATGGTGTGGTATGGGGGTCGTATGGTATGGTATGGGGTCGTATGGTATGGTATGGGGTCGTATGGTGTGATATGGGGTCGTATGGTGTGGTATGGGGGTCGTATGGTGTGGTATGGGGTCGTATGGGGTCGTATGGTGTGGTATGGGGTCGTATGGTGTGGTATGGGGGTTGTATGGTGTGATATGGGGTTGTATGGTGTGGTATGGGGGTCGTATGGTGTGGTATGGGGTCGTATGGGGTCGTATGGCGTGGTATGGGGGTCGTATGGTGTGGTATGGGGGTTGTATGGTGTGGTATGGGGTCGTATGGTGTGGTATGGGGTCGTATGGTGTGTTATGGGGTCGTATGGTGTGGTATGGGGGTCGTATGGTGTGGTATGGGGTTGTATGGTGTGGTATGGGTGTTGTATGGTGTGATATGAGGTCGTATAGTGTTGTATGGGGTCGTATGGTGTGGTATGGGGTCGTATGGTGTGGTATGGGGGTCGTATGGTGTGGTATGGGGGTCGTATGGTGTGGTATGGGGTCGTATGGTGTGGTATGGGAGTCATATGCTGTAGTATGGGAGTCATATGCTGTAGTATGGGGGTCGTATGGTGTGGTATGGTGTTGTATGGGGGTTGTATGGTGTGGTATGGGGGTCTTATGGTACAGATACAAGACAAAAAAGAAATTTCGGCCATCTGTCTTTTCGGCCATCTGTCTTTTCGGCCACTTTTTTTTTGGCCATAGGACGTGGGGCTATAAGACTTAAGGCCATTTGTCTTATAGGCCATGTGCCTGGAAGTCGAATCTATTCAATTTTCTATTGCCTTTTCTATTCACATGGCATTCTATGAAATGAAACCATGATAAACATGGGATTTGGGGTCATTCATTAGAACAAATTTTGATTATAACTGTGTGCAGATAGTCCATTCAAAGGTAGTGCTGCTACCTGGTGTGGATTGAACATCCAGGTATCTAAACATATTGGTGTTTAAATCTAAACACCTATTATTCAACTGTTTAAACTCTAGACATCTAAACATGTTTACCATAAGTGTTTATGTAGTTAAAATAAAAGTGTTCATTTCCTAAATGTGTAGTTAATGATACACCTAACTGACCTATATGTTTAGGTTTTAAACATGTTTAGACCTAAACATGTTTAAAATCTAAACACCATTTTTGCAGTGTGGTTTAGAGTGGAAGTTGGCCATGGACTAGTTATCAATTTGAGTTTGCGTATATGTTATCCATGTCATACTTTGCCAAATTCCCTTTCACCTTTGTATTCAGGCTCTATGTCTAGGAAATAGTTTAGTGTGTATCTTTCAGAGGGCTGAAGAGGGCCTTTAATAGAGAGGTTAAGATTTGCCTACTCATAACATGTACGGCAATGTCTGGCCTACCATTTCCTATCTTTCTAGCCATACATGCTCACGTACACATCCTGATCTTAACCTCTCTAGTGTCTTACACTTCCTTGTATATAAATAACACAGATTCAGCATGATAACTAGTCCATGCTAGAAGGTCCTAACAGAATGATAGGCAGAAGGGAGCCAGTTATGTCTGTGCTGCTGTGCAATGTATACCTGTCCTTGTTGCAATGAAAAACATGTCTGCAACTCAATGCAAAACACAGCATGTTGATATCTGCCCTAGATCCCCAGGTATGAAATGAATGAGGGAGTAGTGTATATGAGCTATTTGTCTACCTATGAAATAACACTTGAATAAATGTGTTGAAAAAAACTCCGATAAAGGTATCAAGGGGTGTATGACCACCTAGGTGTGGTTTATTATGTAAATGAGAATTTTCATAAATAAAAAAAAATACATCTTATCTTATTTTACCCTTATTTTTTTAAATAAAAAATTAAAAGGATGAGAGTGGTGATGATGTTAAATGAAAGAAATACTACAGTTTTTTTATGAGTGGTCAGGTTTTCTGATTGTAAAATTGATATACTCCTATCGAACAGCTGGTAAAGACATTGGTTTCTTTCTAGAAAACATTGTCTGTAGAGCACTTGGTGTTTCCATGATGAAGGTGGTAAAGAAAGTGTGAGGAAACAAAAAATTACCTTCCCTTATGTACCCGTCCGAGATAAACTTCTTAACTGTGGTTTAAATTGATCAAAGACTTAAAAGAGTTTTTTCTTTTTTTTACAGTCAGCTTTGCTCGGTAGGGTATCTGTTTGTTTTGATATTCACCTCCCGTTTGATGTAGTCATGGATTGCTTAGTTCATTAAGTATGGTTGGTCCCAGAGGGAAAAGATAAAAGACTTAAAGGATTTGAACCCATAGTCACCCACTGTGCACTACATGAGGCTTTAAAGAAAAGCTTGAGTTTAATTTTTCCCAATTACAAAAGACATAGAAGGTAACCCACACCCCAGGTTGGCGACAAGAGGAGGAGCAGAAAGGGGATTAACTTATTAACTGATTTGTTAGACTAAATCTGCTTACCACACGCACACGTTTGTAGTTACAAAAGGTATACATGTACAAAGGTGGGTATGTACAAATGTAGACATGCACCCTGAGGTATTTTTTTTCTGGAATTGAAAACTATAGTCATTTTCCACTTTATACCATTTTCTTAAATTGGGATGTGTCTTATACGCAAGGTACTAGGTTTTACGGTATTAATAGGGCCAAGGACGTTCTGATTTCCCCCCCATCTTCCATCATAAAACTGGCGTCAATTGGGTTCTAATTTGAAGGCGTTCATAAATAAAGGCTTAAATTAAAGCTGAAGTCATTCTTGATTTTTTTAGCATGGTCAACCATAATGGAGTCAGATCCATTTTTGCACCAGTTGCCATGGAAACCACCATGTTGAATAAATTAAATGATACAGGCGCCCCTAACAAGTCACAAATGTGACCATGGACCTCTCTCTGACAAAATAGGTTTCCATGGTGACCAACAATTTTTTGCAATTTTTTTCCCCCAAAATCGTTACCTTTCTTCTGGTACCAAAATTATTAATCTGCGATAAAAATAAGGTCCCCTTGCACTGATTATACCAAGCAAAACACTGTTTTTATTTGGGACTATTTAGCTGTCTTAGGCTTACCAGGGCGGATTACTACCGTGACACCTTAACAGCTGGGGTCGTTTTTTTCCGACAATATATAGTTTGCCCAGAAATAAAGATATTTACCTCCCTGACATGAATCTCAACTTTTTACATGGAAAATTTGTATATTTATGACCAAGGAGCTTATTGAAATATGGGTGAGGGGTCCCTCAGGGGTCAATTTTTTGTATTTTAGGGGTTAAAAACAGGGACCTTTCTACGGCTTGCTCTACCGAATAATTGGATCTGACTTTGTTATGGCAAACTACCCTCATATGTGACCCATCCTAACAAAGTGGTACTGAAGTCGCACATGTAGAAGCCTAGATATAGGCTTCTCAAGTGGTATAGTGTAAAAAATATCAGATTTTTTAAAATTGATATTTTGTTATTTTTCTAACATATGGGTAGATATCTTTCAGAATCCTTGCCTACTAAACTGAATGTAAGCCTCCAATGCTGAAAAAACATAGCTATAGTTTTCTTGGTTATATAGAATTACATAGGAATTATATAGGATTCATAAATTATTATATGTTTGATATGTCAATTATCTAAGTTTAATCAATTTTTAATTGATATGACTGAATTTACCGACAGAAGATCCACAGAGGTACACCTAGTTCAAATATGCAAGTGTTATATACCAAATGAAAGCTCTTGATGAGCTGTAAATGAATATACCAATAACTAAACATTTTCTATCTGCGACTTCCGTACCATTTTGTAAGGATGGGTCACATATATGATGCCTTAACACATTGACAACAATAATGTATAACTGGTTAAGATCCCATCTAATATCTAAAAGCATGAGAGTAATCAAAAAAGGGCAATGTCCCCAAAACTAGGCCAAAATCTGCATGATTTGGTGCAAAATGTGGTATTTTGTCGATGATGGCTGTTTATTTTCCCTAGCAGCACTTGATTACACAATTAACAATTCTGAGGTTTGACTAAAATCCTATTTTCAAAGGAATATTCCATATGTTTTGAATAGAAGAAGCATAGTTTGTGCTATTTATTAGCATTTCTAGAGGCTTCCAAGGTAATTTTATGGAGGAGCCCTGGAACCACTTTCTGTGCCAAGTAGCCCCAACTGCCCAATCTGGAGCGAAAAAAGGTCAATCATAAGCAAATCCCAGACAAATTCAAAGAAAAAATGACCATAATAGCTTATCCTACACTTATTTTAGCTATTTTAATACAAAAAAAAATCATCCAGTTTGGATTGAGTCCTTACAAGAGCCCAAAATGTGGCCAAAAACACCCCACCCAGCCACCCAGTTAAGGTGTCATGGTACTAATAGGGCCAAGGATGTTCTGATTTCCCCCCATCTTCCATCATAAAACTGGCGTCAATCGGGTTCTTATTTGAAGGCGTTCATAAATAAAGGTCAACCATAAAGATATGGCTTAGCATGGAGCTTAACATTGGTGTAAAAACAGTTGTTGAGTTCCCAGGTCTAAAAAAAAAATCTTGTGTTCAGTGTTCAGGTAACATAGCTGAAAAGAATTAGGGTAGGCTGGTCAAATTTGTTTTAGATTTTTTTTAAATTTATGGATGCCAAAAACTGCCAAAAATGATATAAAACATCGCTTAACATGGTGTTAACCTACATTAACCTACACTCTTCAAACATTTTCCGTAGAAAAAACGAAAAATCTTTGGCAACAATGGATGCTAATCTTTCACCGTTTTTTTTTAACGGGTACCGTCTTTTTAAAGTCACCATGATTTTCTCACAAACATATTTATTCTAAGGGGAGATTTTCTTTTGGAAATGGAAAAGATTAATTGAAGAATTAGCCAATTCACATCCTGGATTCAATCATTATGCATACTGAAATTAGATAGTGGGGCTCTCTCATGGGATATCTTTTACTAGAGAACCATGCAGGATAGTCAGAATGATGACTTTAGGTTGTCACAAACGCATGCCGACCGTAAACTCGGATCCCCCTGTCAGTTATGATGACTTTCCAATTGCAGCGGGTTTTCAGTGCAGGATAACAGTAGTATTTATTTTATACCACATGTGTGTGCGCTGTATAGTCATTGCAAAACAAATCACATATAGCCATCATCTAACCCCTGCAACCGAATGCATAGTGCTACGCCTGTAATCAACATGTAACATATTTAAACTTCCTATCAGATCTTGACGAATTTGGATAGTGGAGGGCAATGAAAGTGGGATAGAAATATACCATGGACGATGCTGCTTTAAAAGCATCTGGCATCACCCTACAGTCAGAGTTATGTGGCCATGTGAGGGAAAACATGCCTTCTGGGAGGAAATCACTGAAAACCTACTGGAACCAAAACTTGTCAATAATTACGACTTTAGGTCCTCAGGCAGACAATATCTAAATCTCGACTTTAGGTAGTCATGGGGTCCTCACAGATGATGACTTTAGGTCGTGAATGACAACCTAAAGTCTTCACTATGGCCACCCTTTACAGTCCTGTTTATAGGGTACAGATAGTCTAGTATATTTTCGATTATCATTGATTTATTTTGTCAGTTATATCTTACCCCCCTTATCCATCAATCAGTGTTTATTTTGGATATTCCGAACCCACTAGTATGGGTTCCAGTTGAAAATTATGTAGTACAGTGTGAGGGCGCTAATTTAAATGTACATGTATTTCAATAACTAGGTTGTACCCTAGCACAAGCCATAAAAGAGGTGTCATTGCCAGAATGATTTATCTTCTTTTCTAAATTTTTACTTCGACATTCCCTTCTTTTACTGGTAAATTTATATCAAATGATTCTTATATTTCCCATTCATAGACCATACAATGAGTATAATGTATAGATGTGTGCCTGTAAACACACCAGCGGGGCATGACAGAAACAACGATTTTGGCCTAACGATGGTTGTAACGATAAAAAGTGTGTTACACAAAAAAAAACATCTTTGCGAAAAAACTTTGTAAATCTCTCTTTACATGTAAACGAGGAAACCCGCGTTACAAAATCTTTTTGTCGTTAACAATTTCTCACTCTTTGCTTAACGATTATTCTTCAACAAGAGCAACGGCCGGATCAGCAAGTCGGTGCTGCAAGTCGATAACGATGATCCATAACATATATGTTTTAGTAAAAAGGAGGGGTACCAGTGTAAAGTTACTTCCTGTCAAACAAGGAGGGAACTTCAAACATGGCTGCAAGAGACAGGTTGGGTCGTAAGACTAGGAAGATAAAGGAACGGCTGTTCCCTTTTACTCAGTATGATGACCAGGAGTTCCAGGCCAGATTTTGTCTCACTAAGCCTGTCGTAAAGCGCAGGCCTTGTGAAGGACTATGCCAAGGGGAGCATGTTCAAGGGTTGCACCAGAGGGGGTGGACTCACCCACCTGGATAGGGTAAGAGCCTTACATGTCACTGTTCTTTGTGAAAAAATTAATCTAATTTTTCCTTGAATAAAAAGATATGTTTCTCTTTTCCCAATTCTTTTTGTATAATATTTTACAAAGTTAGAGTAATAAAAATATTTATATATATATATATATATATATATATATATATATATATATATATATATAGGAGTCTAGTTTACGCCTATTTTTCCCTTCCCTCCTTCAATCTTAACTGTACTTAAAAAGAAATGTGACATATCCTAACAAAGTGGTACTGAAGTCGCACATTTAGATGCCTAGATATGGCCTTTACAAGTGGTATAGTCTCAAAAATATCAAATTTTCTCAAAATTGATATTTTAGCATTTTCCTAACATATGGGTAGATATCTTTCAGAATCCTTGCTTACAAAACTAAATTTAGGCCCCAAATGTCTAAAAGACATAGCTATAGTTTTCATGGTTATATATAATTACATAGGAATTATATAGGATTCATAAATTATTATATGTATATTATCTCAGTTTCATCAATTTTTGATTGATTCTACTAAATTTACCGGCAGAAGATCTGTAGAGGATCACATGGTTCAGATATGCAAGTGTTATATACCAAACTAAAGCTCTTGATGAGCTGTAAATGAATATGCCAATAACCAAACATATATTGTATGTGCGACTTCCGAACCATTTTGTAAGAATGGGTCAAAAATATTTTTCTCCAATTTCTTTTATTATGCAGTTGTGTCTCGTCTTGTGATATTTCGCCACCGGCTCCTTTTACTACATGACAGCGGACCCATACCAATGTGTGCCGCTTGTTGAAGGATGTTACAGACCTTTCTATGCCAACATACACAAGTATGTCCACTGGCCATCCTCCTTTGTCCAGAAGATGCAAGGTGCGCTGAAGTTCTTCCCCCACCAGAAGAAGCGCTCGGGAGACAACAGCGCACGCCTTTCGTGTTTGGTTTAGTCGACTGAACCCACATCCCTGTCCAAACCCCAACTCAGAACGAGTCCGGATTTGTGTGCCACAAGGTGTACCACTCAATCAACACCACTGTGAGTTCATGGGTATGAAAATAGTTAGTAAAGTAATTTAATAATAAATTTTTTTCTCAGGTTTTCCTCTCTTTTTACACAGAAATATACATTTTTTCTTTATTTATTCCTATTAATTTAACTTATATGTTCTTGTGATGTGAAGCTATTCTCAGTTAAAAAATAATCTTTTGTTTTTCATTTATTTTGAATTCATGTTAACCATAGTTTTTTTTAACAGATCATCTGTGACTACGAAAAAAGAATAATTCACGTTGATCCAAAATGGCACGGCTCAGTGAATGATGCATACGCCCTGCACGCATCACCAGTGGGCGATGAGATAGAAGATGAGACATGGGGAGACTACAAAGGCTCTTTGGAGGACTTAGATGATTTGTCAGGTGTCGATGTAACAAGAAATTGTGAAGAAGCTGTAAGGTCTATAACATTGATCGGTTGAGTGTCGTTGAGATCGTTCTTGGCCAGGGAGGAGAAAGAGGCCCCCTTGGAGAAGGAGGAAGAAGCCCCCATAATTACTTTTCACCTCTTTTATTGCTTTGCTTTCCTTGCCATAGTGGTTTGATTCTAAAGTGTTAGGTACTGTAGTTTTTTTGGAGTAGGAAGTGGAAGGTTTTGGTTCAGCCCGTCCATCTTGTCCTCCACTGTCGTTGTTGCTGGCAGCAGCTGTCATGATCCCACTCAAGATTTTACCATCAGGACCTATGTGAAAAAGAAGAAGCAAAAAACTTTTGGAGTTAAAAAGGTAAAAGGGGACAGAATTCTCTTTATGATAGCTAACGATGTTATACTTTTACAACTGATTCTGCATGAAAGAGAACAATAGAATTAATTTATAAAGATATCTTGAATATAATTTATAAAAGTACGGACTAAAAATAAGTTCAAATACCTGCTATTTTAGGTTCGCCTTTGTAGTGCAGGCACATCATCTCCTCACTGAGCAAGCCCAGGCTGTCCTCTCCCGCCTTTATTAGGTCCAGGTACTCAGAGTTCTGAAAATAGAAATCTCAAGTTAGATACAAGGAAAAAATTTTTTTTTTGTTAAAGACGTCAACATTGCGTACATCCAGACCCGAAAGCAAAAAAGTATAAGATATAACGAAAATTACATGTCAGACAGAAAAGCAATATATAAAAAGATTTACCTTTTTCTCCAGTTTCCGCTCTGTGTTTCTGACACCGTTCAACGTGACTGCAATATGGGAAAAAAGTATTTAGAGTTAGAGTTATAACTCCTTTTTGTAACAAAAGGACCAAATAAATTATTTTATTGCTTGAAGTACAAAGCCTTTCTGTTACTTGGAGTCTGGGAGTTATGACACATCATGAATTATAAGAGAGAAAAGTTTTGTTCTTACATGGATTTACTTGTGTCTCGCATCTTGTTATTGTACATCATACATTTCAGTGAAATAAAATAGAAATTATAATATGACAAATAAGTACCTAGGACTGTGTCTCATCCCTCTTTACGGCTGCCATGGGATCCAGCTCCAGGTGTCGCTGCTGGAGCAGCTGGAAAAACAGAGCTCAGTGCTCCTCCCGAGTCCAGTACTCCTCCCTCAACCGCTCCGTCCCTTTCTGTGTAGGCTAAGCGGGTGAAACTATGTTACCGTCTTTATTGACCACATTGAGTAGGCCACTCATAACTGTCTCTTTGAAGATGGGAGTGGCATTGTGCATAATTAATTTTAACTCCTGATCACTCATTCCCGAATACACACTGGCCTCTACCGTTGTGGTTTGTGGGGTTTTAACTTGAGTAACCGGTTGGGTTTGG
Organism: Acholoe squamosa; assembly: GCA_949317995.1. NCBI lineage: Eukaryota > Metazoa > Annelida > Polychaeta > Phyllodocida > Polynoidae > Acholoe > Acholoe squamosa. The sequence goes on along the minus strand of OX439043.1, from coordinate 19,055,617 downwards.
GAGAGGTTTCCGCCTTGCTTTTGGGTTTCTGTTTCGCTTGCTTCTCTTGCTTGCCGCATCTTTCCGACAATTCGCTCGACTCATTGGGGTCTTCTTTCCTGGCTGTACTCTTCTCTTTGTCGCAAGGTCCTCCACCCACCATGGATTTAGGTGCTCGTTGTACAAAGATATCAGGCAGCTTGCTGTCATCACAGTCCTCCTCATCTGAAGAGGACTCTGGAGGAGGCAGGTAATCTACGTCCCTGTTATCGTCCAGTTCTTTCTCCGGGTAGTCCTCTCCTTCGGAGAGGATGTACGGGTCTTTCTCCTGAAGAAAAGGTAGAAAAAAGAAAGAAATAACTTTTCTGTGTTAGAGAGAGGAAAGGGTTAACATAATGTTCTTAGCAGGAAGTATGTGAGTCTAGACTGAAGAAAAAATAAATCGGCTTTGTTGTACTGTTTTAACATCACATAAACAATGGAAGAGATAACTTTTGGCCCCGTTTCCTGACTAATGCGCCTAAAGGATGACAAAAGGGAGATAAAATGTAAATTTTTGAGTAAATTGCCACAGCGAGAAGCGTGTTTGCCCTTTTATCGCCCACCCACCCAGGAAGAAAATCGTTGAAGAAGGGCAGATGTGCAATGTCAAGATGAAACTGCGACTACATAAGGAGAAGAAGGGCATGGGATGTCATATTACAGAAGAAAGAAAAAAGATATTTACCATTTTAGACAAATTTGGGATGATTGAAGACGGTGCTGAAGCCTGAGCTGAACGAAGGCCGAGACTCGTACCGGAAGTGATGTTGTAACAGAACTAGGTCAAGTTACGCTGGTTGCCTTTGGTGTCTGAGAATCGTTAACGGCAGATAATTTTATAACGACACAAAATCATCATTACCAAAACGACTCTCATTGTTACATGCGTAAGCTATTGTGTAACGGTTAGATAAAATGAACTTTGTTATAGTCGTACTTGCAGCGATGAAATGACTTAACAATGAATCTTTGTTTCTGTAACACCCCCAGGGCATATCCAAGGTATAGTGGGTCCCTCTTATGGTATACAGACAAACTAAGAGTAAAACCAAGATGGTCAGTATAACGACTTAAGGTTGTTCAAAAGGCCTGACAACCCTCTGATGACCCTAAACTCTTCATATATGACGACTTTCCAGTAGCGGCAGGTTTTCAGTGAATGGCTTTTTAAGTTTTAAGTTATGGGCTTTAAAATGAGATATCTTGAACAAAATATCCCCTGTAGTTTTGCTATTTTGCTTGTCAAGCATGAGTTGATGTGCACAACTGAAAATATGAAATAAGCTCTAAATACATTATATCCTATCATAAACACTAAAAATGCAAAACATACAGTTTTGTGGAAAAAAAACCAAAGAAAGAGGAAAGGGAATTTTTGAGCTCTGTTTTTTGGTTCTGGGCTCCTGAATTTCAAAAAACAATTTGTGGCAAAAATTCCCAATTTGAATACGGGTGTAGTTTACATGGCAACCAGAAATTGCCTTATCTACCAAATTTTATGTTTCCATGGCAACCAACATTCCAAAAATGGAACATTTTCAGTGGAGATGGAATGATTTAAGTATACCACTGGATTTCCTATCAAAAATTGGTCTAAAGCTTTTTTTAACATATTTGTCAGTGTTTAACCCATATACTGCCCCCTGGTGGCCAAAACCAGTACTAAAAATCCCCCCCTGGAGGTGCGTTCTCCCCCTTGGGCCAAAGTTATTGCTAAGCATTGACTTATAATGACAATTGTGCTTTGCACTGTTAATGTGTCGTCAATGCGACCTAGGCTACAGGCCACCAAATTTTATCATTGTGGGAAATAATTGGTAGTGCAGCAGTCAGCCTCAATGTCACTTAGACGCATAATGATTAGCAGATTAGCTTTAGGCAACGTGAGGCATGCACAGCATGGCCATAAATCATCCTTGCCATGAGAGAGGACCATGAGGGATTCCATGTAGCCGGGCATGTGAATGATTGCTGGAAGCTGTCATGCATGGTGATGTTTGGTTGTGTCTGATGAGATGGTATTGACATTGTGTTTGATGTGTGGTGAAGCACACATGAAGCGCCCTGAATTAAGGGCCGGTAGCACTTGACCTCAAATAGCCATAGGAAACAGGGTCAAGACATTGGGGGTTCTTAATGAATTCCACTATGACATGTTTTGTGTGTACTAAAGAAGAGATGGTACAATGGAAACTAGCTACATTATTCATATCCTACTGAAACAGCTGATTGTCACCAAGGAATTCTTTGATGTACACATCATGAAGTATTGACTTCAGTCTGTCTTTGACTGCATTCAGCACATGAGGTAGAGACTTGACGACAGGGTTGATAGGGAACTCGAGTCAATGAAGCTGTCAATGAAGATGCATGGCATAGCTGTTTCCTAGTAATGGCTGAACACCTATTGACACTGCAGCCAAAGGAATGTATAGTGTCAATTGTTAAAGGTGACTTCAGAGGAATGCAAACCTTTCTTGTTTGAAAGGGATGACGAGGAAATGAATGTAACATCTGTAACTGCAAACAGGCAGGACTATAGAAGGTGTGCTTACTTAGATGAAACGAATCACATTGAAGATTGATTAAGTATAAGACATCGTACTGGTAAAGATGAATAATTATTATATTTTGCATTCATGCTGAAGGAAACAACTCTATAATACAGTGTTATTACCGATCTTCTTGTAAAGCTGAGTCAGGGCTGTTAGATTTGACTATTAAGAGTGCATCAGTAGATCTATAATTTGTTGCAATGTACCCTTAATACTTATATGAAGTCGAGGCTGATGATACTAAATTTTACCACCTAGTAGTGAATCTCAATGTTACAACGATATTCATGTAATACCATTATACTGCTGCAGCAGGCAGGCCCCCAAGAGGTGAACACCCATCACCAACGAACAACATTATATGCCATACACCATTGGAAAGCTCTGAATCTGGAGATTTCAAATATGGTAGGTGTAAACAAATCTAAAAACCGTATTTTTGGTGAAATTATGCCAAAGAAAAAAAGTTTTTAACAATTTTTTATTCAAATAAAATTATTTCATTTTCAGAAAAAATCTTTTAGCATACAAAATGCCTACGTCTAGGTGCATTATGAATACTTGAGGGTTGTCAGAAATTGTTATGATTAAAAGGAGGTTTTCCAGACTAATTAGGTCAGAAGGTCAAAGGTCAAAGATGGACATACATGACACTAATGTTGTAAGAATGCAGGGGGTACAAAGTTTTGCATAATATAACTTTCCATTATCATACCATCTTAGTTTTGAAGCATTGGTAAAATTTATGATCTGCATTAAAGGTTTGGATAATAGGTGAGTAAGACAAGGTCAAAGTGTCAAAAATAGGTCAACTAATGCTTATCTATCACTTGCGATTTTACAATATATCATGGTACTAATCATTCACTCAACATATCTACCATGCATGTAAAACTTGGGGATCATACATGGAAATTCCCTTATAGCCTCTAAATTTAGCATTTTCATCATCAGAAAAGTAGTCAATATCCTTTACCATTGGAGCCTATAGGACAATATTCAGATCTGATATGTATGTAAGATTTGGGTTCCTATGGGTGAGACCTTTTGAGTCCGTTTATGGGAAGGTTTGTGATTAGATATCAGCTTTTCTCAACCTAATATTGATGTACCTAATCAATTACAACCATGCTGGTGTCAGCCAGTCATTTGGTGGTCAGCTGGTCACTTGTGTGGTACTTATACAATGGTATCCCTCTAAGTGAGGATTAGGCGAGAATGCTGTGATTTTGTCAATATATAATCAGTACTAAGTCAGTTTGCATATGTTTAGTCAGCACTATTCACTGTCTATCTATTTAGTCAGTATGTTAGCTCTTGGCTGGCTTAGGGAGTGGTCATTATCTACCAACAGGGGAGGGGGGCTGGTGAGTTTGAGGGGGGGGGGCGTAAAAAATTCAGACCCCTCCCGAGGGAGGGGCTAAAAATATTTTGAACCCTCTTGAGGGGGGGCTAAACAGATTTACCCTCTTTTTAGCAAAAAAGCCAGCACGCTACTATAGATTAAAGAGGGGCACGAAAATTATCCACGCCTCCTTTTGATACTGTCAAGCTTTTCACCCTTGTTTAGAAAATTCCTCTGGTCAAAAATACCTCTATACTTATGTCTATGTAGATAACTCTCCCTACAGGTCATTGAATCCATAGAAGACGAGGAGTTTGATGAATCACTACACTAAGAAGTGGACTTGGAATGACTTGCCCGGCTCAATTCAACATGGCGTCACATCTTCTGGTTGCTATGGAGCCCGGGGTAGTCAGGCGACCTCTGTCAGCCATGCCCCCTTCGCTTGGATACAGCGTCAATGGAAGACTGTTGACAAACATCCCCATGTGCATGGTCCCTTTTTGACTTGCTGCTCTGCACTGTCATAGTTCCTCGATTAAAGGCCTGTCCCTCCAATAGACCCTTAATATCAGCTAACTGCTGATCTATACAGGCAGTATGGTCTTCCAGGTCCAAAATGTTCTGGTCAACGGGTGAATCTAACAACTCCTCAGTAGCATTTGAGGCAGGTGGCTCCAGTCCAACCATAGTAGGACTCACACCGCTCGAAAACCTGGAATTGGCTTTATTTTTCCCCTTCTTAGGCGACTTCTTGGTCTTGGATTTGGATCCATTGCCAGTAGTTCCTTTCCTACCCATGTTGTAGGTATAGGTGCCGTATTAACTTGATTAAACCAAAAAAGTTTAAAATTTTCTAGCACCACCAAGCGTGGTGTGTGCCGCTCGAGTATATGAAGCCAATTGACTGTTAGTTCAACTGTTGGGGCTTATATACTGGAGGAGATGTTATGATGACGCCATAGATATCCATGGGTCCTGGAGAAAAGTAGTCCTACGATTCACACATTAATTATATATATACCTGGTAGTATATAGTTCCATCATTTGATATCAGTTGTCAATGCTGCATGAATAAGAAATAGAAGTGTAGATTTGCACTTTTGTTAAAACTCACTGCAGACATAACTCTATAGTACATGTGTGTAGTTTGATAGAAGATGACTGATTTTTGTGACCTGACCCACTGACCTAATTAATCTCAAAATATGATCCTCATGTTAAACATATGTTTTTACACTATCCAATTATAGTAGCATTACGCAAAGAAAATGCCATTGATATTAGGGTTTGATGAATTAATCTTAATCAAAAATAATAAAATTACATTTTTTATTCCAACTGCAAAATACGGCTTTTGGATTTTATTACACCTGGCATATCTGTAATCCTAAGATTCTAAGCTTTAATGTTTTGGTATATAGCATGTTTGGTTTCTTTGTGGTGATGGGTACATCTTGAAAAAAACAGCTCCTAGCTCCGCCATACTGCAGCAGTAATATTACATCTTGGTAAATGATTATTTTGTGTTAACCTCTAAATATGTGGAAATATGCCAGTGACTCTTTGGGTAGAACGAGTTTGTATTCTACAAGAGCTTTTGGTTAATGAAGGCTACTTTTAAAGTAAATCACATTTTGAGTTTGAGTAGGAGTATGTGTGCTAGAGCCGCATGGAAACCTGCTAGTAGGGGGCCACATTAGCACGGTGGACTTTCCTCTGAGGGAGACCATTGCGAGTAAGGGGACCGTGATACACCACTGGGGCATGCAGTGTAAAAAGACTTTGGCAGCTCTCCCACTGGGAATCTCACAGTGACTGGACACTAGTCAAGGCTATATGGAAAGGCTAGAGAGGTACACTAATGTGAGGAAGTAGAGGAAATATCTTATGTACAGATGTCACTACAGGGACTTTATCTTAGTTGATGCAGTACAGTTCATGCCTACACTTTTATCACAGCCAGGGATGTGAGTTTTGGATAAACGCTTTGATATCATCATCACCTCTGGAAATCATCCAATAGCCATTCTAAGGGCCAAAATTCAATATGGCGGCCGACAGAAGTATCTTTCAAAACTTGTTTCTGTCATAGAATTGGACGTAGTTGTTTAATCATCTTGATCTTGGGGTCAATTTATATGTTTTCACACTTGCAGAAGCTGCATAATTGTATTTCCATAAAGTGCCTTGTAATCTGCTTTCACCTTCAAATGTTCTAAAGAAAGGTTGATGTCTGCTGCTTTAAAATAGTTTTGGTGAACCAAGCTCATTTACCTCTAATAACTATTAAATTTTAAGTTTTGAAAATCAAGGTGGTGGTGATATTCAAAATGGGGGCTGAAAAACCTATTGAAGATTATCTAACTACAAACAGTATCTGGAAAGCAGTTTTGTAATGTGAAATCATGTATTCAACACTATTGCCTTACAACATGTAGGTACTGTACACATCATTAGCTAGTATAGATGAGGTGAAAATTCCTGACTATGTATGATCTCAATATTGGCAAATTGAGACTGAAATTACTCAATGGTAAAACATGGTGTTATCATAGTAAAAGAAATCTGTATTTTTAATTCTATCCCTTGTCAATATTTCTCCTCTTAACTTTCAATAGTATGGCATCATATGTCATGTGTTAAATAACACTCATTCCCCTACTAATCTATTACAGAAACTGCTTGGAGCTTAACAGTGTACAATGACAGTCAGTGTTTTGGGAACTGACAATAGGTGAACTAACATACAAATTCACTCATATGAAATCTATGGCATTGTGTGCACCTCTAATTTGGTGTGAGCCCCATTAATCATACTTTGAACTATCAAAATCTTTCAAAAGATTTCCAGAAACCTCTTTGCTTATATGTGAGCCACAGTTTCACTTCATAAATTGTTATTGAGTGATTAGTGGCTGTCCCCAGACAGCAACTTATAGAGGCTAAAAATTCTCTAGAAAAGGAATCATAACTTTCTCCTTTGGCAAAAACCTATCACCCTGTCATACTCTCCTTTACTACTATGTAAGTAATGGAAAACCTCCAGCTCTAAGGAGGTCTTCCGACTTATACTCCATCCACTGAAGTTTATGTTACAGTAAAACCATAAATATAAGCATATTTTGACATAAACTATAGAGCCCAGAAGAGGATTTGAACCTTCTACACTGGATGTGATACAGAGCTATAATAAATATATGGTGTTCACGGCTCCAATCACCAGCAATCTCAACAGTATAATGTTTAGCATGGCTGACTTTGAATAATAGAATGTGGGTTCAAGGCTGCATGGGGAAACCCTTTTTAACATACATATACAAGACTAACTGGGTCTTTGTAAAAGCCACCTCTGAAGTCCCTTTTACACTATTGGCAATGAAGGGGATATTGAATATAATACATCATTTTTAGAATGTGTTGCAAACAACTGAGAATAAAAATAAAATTACACTAGGCTTTTGAACCTGTGTGGTCTAGATTTCTAGTCCCAGGCCTTAACCACTACAGTACATTGACCTGTCAAACTTTCAAAGTGAAATTACCCTCTTTATCGATAATTGATTACTCGGTCATAATAGTACCAAATCTCCATTCAGTAGATGTTCTAACACCCATAGTATTAGCTGAGGACTCATGGTGTAATGGTTAGCACATGGGACTCTGGACCCAGTAGTGTATGATGGGTGGGTAGGAATTCCATATAGGAGAGTATTTTCCCAAGAATTCCACCTGCCTTTCAAAAATGACCTAATTCATAAAAGCACCTGCTATGCTTGACCTATATCACAAAACCTCCTCCCAGACCTGACTTGATTCACAAAACCTCCTCCCAGAACTGACCCAATTCATAAACCTCCTGCTGACTGTAGAATGTGGAAATAAAACTACAGTAGGAACAATGGGGTGCACAGTCAGGTGGAGTATAGGATAACAGAACCTACAGAACACCGAGGCATTCACTGATCAATCAATTAATACCTGCTACTAAGGTAGAAGGGAAGGCATCATTCAAGATAACAACTGAATGCAATTGAAAGGAAGGTGGAGATGCATCCCCCCACACTTTTCCACGGATAGATTATAGAAAAAAATTAACAAAATTTACCCATTATATCCCCCACACTATCTGGCTGCTCCACCCCCATGGCTATGGTCCCAACCTTTGACTATCAAAAGGGCAATAAGGCAACTATTCACTTCAAAATACATGGGACATTACTGTAAAATCTTATGTAGAAGGTACATAAACCCTGTGTAAAAGGTGCACCCTGAGTTCATGTCAGATCTATAGGGTGCAACTGGGACTTTATTTAGAATAGTTTAGTAGTACTTTTCCATAGGACAATAGACGCAATCATTTTCGAGCAGTACATATTTCATAAAAGACTTAAGAGCTACATGCTATAATTAAAAAATATTATAATATACAATCATTATTTTCCCATCAAAGAACTGCTTTAAAAGCAACCTAAGTGTGCAAATTTTATTCTGCAGACCTGGAAACAAATTCAAATCCAGTTCAAGGATATTGAATGAGTACATCCAATTCTATGAAAATAACAAGATTTAAAATACATTTCAGTCGGCCATCTTGAAAAATGGCCACCATCTTGGATTTTAAAAATTAAAGACTATTTGAGATTCAGAATATTGGCTCATCCAAACTTCTAAAACCAGACATCAACTATTGTTTAGGACATTGAAAGGTGAAAAACGAATTAAAAGGCACTTATAGACATACAATTCAAACATGGTTATAGTGCTAAGTACAAATTTTTACACAATGGTATTGCTCTGAGAGTATTCTAAGTGTGATAACCAGCTTCTGCAAGTGGTAAAACATATAAATTGACCATAAGATCAAGCTGATTGAACAACTAGGTCCAATTCTATGACAGAAACAAGTTTTGAAAGATACTTCTGTCGGCCCTCTTGAAAAATGGCCACCATATTGAATTTAGAAATTTCTAATGATACAGACATCAAAGGTCATCTATGAGGACATGGCACATTCAATTTCATTCATGGAACACCTGTTTTACTAGGCTATGACAGACTACTTATACGAAAATCTGCCATTTTTAAGCTGAAAATGGTAGCCATTTTAATGTTGCATTTTCAGGGTAAAAAATGAAAATATCAACTGGCATACGACAGATTTGGATTCAACACACCTGAAATACCCTTTATCCAACTCTAAAAACAAATTCTACTCAAAAATGCCTTACCAAGTTTGATTTCCTGAAAACTGCTCCTGACTATAGTATATACATAACAGTTGTGTAGGGCAGTTCTACCGATCCAACCACTAGGCTAGAAGCAGAGCTGTAATGGCATTAAAATGAGGGGTCCCACTATGATTTAAAAATGTCAAATCCCACCAATGAGAGAATTGCTTTCCAGAGCAAGAGACTAGATTTGTAAGGGGATTACTGAGCACAATGCCAGGTTAAATGGAAGGGTGACCTGAGGACTCGCTTCATACCTTTACCTTTTTCCTCATCGACCATCTTAAAAACGGTTTCAACTGCAGTAAGGAGAAATTATGACGCATATCCAGTAGTTTCACTTTTTGTTCCGTCAAGATATGATTTTGTTTTTAATGTGTTGATGATGCTTTAGTATTATAAATGGCATTGATGAACAACCCATCAAGATCAGAATCAAATGCCCTCCCTTATTCTAATGCCCATTTTCAAACATTCCTATGAGAACTAGATCTGAGAGAGGTGTCTTAATCCTATGACAAAGGGCCCTTTCAAATCGTTTCCCCTCGGTCTTTCAGCTCTAAATCTGAGTCTTTGAATTTGTTGTTCCCTTTCATCTTTCCTTCTGATATATTTTACAATGTCCTGGTTATCTCTACATGTAAGAGGATATTTGTTTTGTATTCTAATGAAATGTATGTGTACCTTCTTACTGGGAGGCATACTTTTCTTCTATTCCAAAACCTCAGCGATGACAGAATTCCTCATGGAAAAGGGAAATTTCCAACATCACCCCCGTTTAGGAAAAGTCCCTCAGGACTGTCAGGCACGCATCCTTAAAACAGGTTCCCAAATATATCTAATTTGAGGCTTATGGACAGTCAGAGGGCCTTATCCCTCATTGATAACACTAATGCGAAAGGATTCATATGCTATTATCTCTCATACACTCATATCCCTAAAACACTCTGCTACTGTGTAAATAAGTATACTTGGGGGTATTTTTGATCAGACCTGCTTGAGGTGCGGAGGGCTGATGATGGTAAAATAATTGACTTCTCAAGGTTGAAATTTTTCTGTACACATGTTGTTACAGTTATTAATGACCATTATTTTTTTTTGGTTCAGCTTAGTTTCTGCTTTTCCAATTTCAGGATGGAGGGAATCTGTGAGCAGCCGAGATAAAGGTAGTTTTTTTTCCTGATAAGAATTCATGTAAGAGGGAAAGAAGCAGAGCTTAAGTCTTGACTCATTACTTGCCTCATTTCCCCTACTTCCCCAAATTGAACATGGTGAAAGACCTTTTTCTGAGTCCAAGATCTGTAAGATTCAGTCTTAGTTTTGATGAATGTGCTTTTGGGGTGTTTGGATCCTAATCACAATTCTAAACGATATGCTTAGCTTAAGTGTTTAGATATCTAGATGCTTAGGTTTAAAGTTTTTCTGATATGAGATTTTATGTCTAGATGGCTAAATGATTAGATGGAAATTTAGGTTCACAGATATATATATATATATATATATATATATATATATATATATATATATATATATTACAAAAGAAAAGGACTGGGTGAACATTGCTTCTTTCTTTGCAAAATAAAATAAAATATGTGTCTATCACGCTGGTGTAAGGTGAATTATCTATTGCTGTTTCTATTCTTCTGACATTATATGCAATGTTTGACATGGGTTTATGGACATTTGCCATAGCAATTGATTGTGATTGTGTGCAGACTGTCGATTCAAGGGTAGTGCTGCTACTTTGTGTGTATTTGACATCGCAGTATCTAAACATATTGATGTTTAAATCTAAACACCAAGTTTTCAATATGTTCTAAACATCTAGACATGTTTAGCAAAAATGTTTAGGTGTTTAAAAGAAAGGCGTTTATTCCTAAATGTGTAGTCAATGAGACACCCAACTGACCTGTATGTTAAGGCTTCAAACATGTTTAGACCTAAACATGTTTAAAATCTAAACACCTTTTCTTCAGTCGAGACATAGCCCGGTTCGCTTTCTTGCAGAGGGATCCCACTGCAACTGGAAAAAGAGTTTTGGCCTTTGACACTTTCTTCAATACCCTTAATCAAACATCATCAAAAGAGCTATATCTGGGATTGGAATGTAAATAGTCTCACAAAGAGCTCATTCATATCATTGTTTCTTTGTCTCACAGACTTGTAAAACTTTGTAATTTGAGAGAAGAAAGATGTCATTTCTAATCATAAATTTCTTATCAGTTGTCATTTCAATCTACATTTTAATGGACTAGTTATTTTTGCAGTGGTTAATGGTGGATCACCAAAGATTGATAAGAAAGTCAGGGTATTGGAAAAGGAGGGCACGTGGCTGGAGAATTGTCTGGCCAAAATAATTATCAGAAACGCAAAATTTATAAACATGGAAATGAGTAACATAAGGGGAAGACCCCGTAAAAAGCCGTTATTATATAAAATATAACAATTTCTAGTAATGTTTTTTTCATATTTTTTGGAGCAAGAAGGGATAATTTCATTCTGTTTTCAGGTTTGAAAACCCTCTGGATGGGTTAATAAAGTGGGTGATACTTTTATCACAAAAGAACAAAACCATGGTGTCCATGAGAACCAAATACCAACAAATGGGAAGAACATGTATACATATGGCCTGTTTAAAATGAAAATAGAGTCTTGGCTATAGCATAATCTGATTCTTCAGGAAAAGTTGCTCTAGAATAGTTTCTCTTTCTTTCTCTTTCTAGTCGTACCCCAAGTTTTTCTTTCTAGAGTATATGTAGGTATTTCCCTTAATATTGCGATTTTTTTTATGTTTTGTCACAAATCATTACAGTAGAATAAAGGGAGCATAGCACAATCTCCACAAATGAGAACACCTTTTCAGGGAATAACCTTCATAGTTGCAAATTTCTGTACATGCATTCTTCATGGATGAAGATTCAAGGTTACAGTAAATATCCTAATAACTATGTTTTCGCCAATTTGCATAACATGGGGATTCAATTACCTATTCTGAAATGTGATGAATATTCCAGTATCTTAGCATATGAGGGACTAGTGGTTATTTCAGAGGATTCAGCAATCTACATGTCTCATAAGGCAAAATGGATTGAGCTATATCTTTAGGCAAGGTAATTTCTTTCCGTTTTTCTTTTTGCATAATCTTCATGGTTGATGGGATCCACTCTCATGTGGCAGTTTTTATCCCTTTGAGGTGTATCATCTGCCGCTGTGTCTCTGCAGTCAGCATTTCCATGAACACTCTCAGAGGTCCCAGCAGGTATTGTCTGACCTTCATCTTACAGCAATGCCTCAAATGAAAGCAACTCTAGGGACCTCAGTGTCTTCTCTGATTACGGTCTCCTGTCTGTGAATACGAGACAGCAGACACATCAGGAGTATTTCATAATATGATATTTCATAAAAGCCTGCACCTGAAAATCCTCTTCTAATCAGTTGTAGAAATGGCACACAGCTGCTTTTCAAGATATGATTCCATCAATCCTCGAGAATATTTTACACTGTTTTAGCCTTATTCCTTTAAAGCATTGCTGTAAATTGCTCAGGTCTGAGTCTTTCCATCCTGAATATAATCGGGTATCATCATCTGTAATCCTTGAAAATGGTCTATTAGCCTTGGTATATCCATAGGACTTTAAAACAAAATAGGACTACCAAAATGCTGGAACACTATAAATACGAAATGCTGGTTAATATCATGCGGCAAACATAATCCAAGTATGGCCTTTTAACATGTCCTGAAATACTCTATGTGTGAAAGACTAAATTTTATTTTATTTTCTAGATAGATTATGTAAAGTGGAAGTGAAATTGCTTGATATACTTTATGACTTTTCATGCTTTAGCAAGCAATGAAAAGCCCGTTAGGCTTTTGACCTTTGTGAATAGATAAGATTTGCATTAAATTTCAGCATTATATATGTTAGGGGAAGCATAGAACAGAGACTGGTTGCCATGAGAAAAGAATCAATGAGATCAGCCAACAAGAGACAAAGTGTTACTGTCAGGGTTAAATATCAGTTGCATCGTACCATGAAGTAACCTGGTGTGCAGTCTAATCCTAAGACCATTGTTTTTTTTTTATTCAACTGTGGGAAACAGAAGAGGAGTGTCATTATGCTTAGTAGCACAAACCAAGGTGATTCGAAAGTCAAATCTCAGAATCATTCATTTCCCTTTCTATGTTCAGACAGTTATGAGATGAAAAAGATGTACCTCATTGCTATAAAATGGTTCCTTATGCAGACTCCCCCCCCCCTCACCCCGCCCTCGATTGCTTTCAGCATTTACCTATGCCCTTTGAACAGTTGGTCACATGCCTCGTCACGAACAAATCTCTTGTTTAAGCCTACGAGGAACTAACAGTTAAATGTTGCTGATATAGTAAACAAAAACCGGTTGATTGATGTCTACAGCAGCTAAAGGCATTCTGGGAGTAATATGACCGTTCTGCCCACATATAAATGAGGTAATTGGCTGCTGTTATTAGATGTTGTGATGCTGCAGGATGCTATGGTGATAGGATTTGTTACATCTTGGGGAAAAGGGGAACCAAGAAAAGAATGTACCCCAAGCTCTCATAGAAAAAAAAATCCAGGGTGATACTATCCCTATGTACCGTCCATCACACCATCAGTCACACTCATTTTGTTTTGATCTAAATTTGTTAACCGACGATTTTGTTATTGGTGAGATGCATAAGGCAGTGACCTACTGTTTAGATGGGACGTATTCCAGAACAATTATTATTCATTCTCTAAATCTATCATATTATTGGACTATGATGAACCATCATGGCTCCCATGGCAACCTTTCACCTTTCCCAGGATGCCAGCAATACTTTGTGTGACTTACCTATGTTTTCTCATTAAATTCCCTACTGTAATGTGCATCATGTCTCATGCATGGCCAGGCCTACTTACAGACAATAGTAAGGTGCCTACAGCCATACTGCAACAGGAGTCAATATGTGCGCTTCTCTAAAATATCTGCCCACATAGCCCAAGGAAATGGGCACACACTGAGTGTACCACATTTCTTTACAGTCAGCATAGTATACCTGATAGACAGGCAGATTACTTTTTGATAGGACTGGGATGAACTATGTTTCTAGTAAGGAAAAGACATTTTGATAACCTTTTAATAACTAAGAAAAAAAACACAAAATTTTGATATGGGACCCTGTGACCATGCAATGCTATGAAAAACCTCAATTTAAAAAAAAATGGAGTCAGGTCTTTCAAGGAAAAACTAGTGTGGTTAGATCAGCTGATTAAATGTGATGTATAAATGTGTTATAAAATAAACATGGCTCAACTGTAATTCTAGCTGCCTACTAATAATTTCAAATATAAAATGTAAAACTATAAAATGCTATATTGCCACTAGGACATTGGCTGTGTTGGCTGCATCAATGACACTGTTCATCACCTAATGACCTAGACTGTCTCCAGGGCCTAGAGGGTTTATGGTCCTCGGAGGTTACCTGATTTCCTTTTGGTTGCCTCTTTAGGAATTACAAGCTACAAGCCTATGTTATTCTGTAAGCTCGGATTTTGGGATATTAAATCTAGGCATATCTTCTCGAAGAGTAAATAAGCAAAGCTAAAGTGATGTGCTGCTATGGTAGCATTCTGTTGCTTATATTATGCCTTTTCTGGAGTACAACGTAGGGAGAAAAGGACCTGGGTAATGACACAGCTTACCTAAGGAGCAGGTCCTAAAAGGACTCTTACAACCCAGTGTAATATATATATATATATATATATATATATATATATATATGTGACAGGATCTGCGAAAAGGGCCCTTAGTGCAGGGTGCATTAAGGGCTCTTTTCCAGTACATGTCACATATATATGGAACTATATACACTTGTGTATATTTATATAATTAGTTGCGAATGGTTAGGGACTACTTGCAGCTCATATGGATACCTATGATGTCATAGCAGTATAAAAGTGGCTGGTTCAAAGTAACCATCAATTAGCCAAGCTCACCTGTTTAGGTAACACCACGCTGGGTGTTTCCTTGATTTTTAATGATTTTCTTGATTAATACTTGATTTCTGGAATCAAGATGGGGGAGAAAATCAACTAGAGGTGTCAAAGCGGCTACTGCTTCAAAAAAATCGGCTAAATCGGCAAAAAAGACAGTAGAATCGGCCAATTTGGGATTTGCGAGTGAGCTGGATTCGTCTTGTGTGGATCAGAGGTCTACATCGCCCAACCATGCTAAGGGGTTAGGAGACAGGCAGCTCATTGACCAGACGGAGAGGATGGATTCGTTGGAGGGTGAGTTGTGCAGTATTAGAAGCTTACTACAGGAGCTGGTGGCTGGAAAGGACAGGAAAGACGAGACAAAGTCAGCGGAGGGGGCCTGGCATGCACATGCGAATGTTTGTCAACGACCGATGACGTCACATCATCAAGGGAGCAGCCGCGTATCCAGGCAGTGGTCCCCAAGCGTCCTTATTAACGGATTGAGGTGGGACGAGGTCATGCATCGTGGTCGTCACCGGAGGTCGAAATCTTCGTTTTCCGCTCTTCACAGGCCACAGTCGTCTTCAAAAGGGTTGTCAGTAGATTCTGAATCTTCTAAGCTACACACCAGTACCAAATGTGGTGAGTTTGACCATGAAATCTATGTATAAAAGCGAGAAAAGATCGACACAGTAGAGAAATTGGTATCAGTCAATATAAGTTTTGTGCTGGATTATTACAAAGAGAACAGTGATGTAGAAGGTATGTTAAAACATCTACAGGTTCTGGTAGAGAAGGCAGGGACCAAAATGTACACACACTGAAAACCCTCCAGATCTTTAAACTCGTCAGATTGAGGACCTATGTTCATCAGAAGAGGTACAGGGAGAGGGCAGCACCTTACAGGGAGTGAAATCCCTCAGTCTACATCTCCCCAGTATGGGTCTATGGCATTCTGTTGACAATATGTAACAAATACACAAGGTGGCAGGTATGTGCCACTCATGTTTGTTGATTAGGCCTTCAATTTTCAACTGAAGGTCTTCACCGCTGAGGACTCTAGGTGCGCAAGATGACGATACCCAAATCTACAGCTTTGGGTAGTCAGATTGAGGACCCAAGGTAGTCAGCACCAAGGTTGTCACTCCTACAACATTATGTAATCAGTTTGACTACCTTGGATGAGTGTGTTGACCTAAACCCATCAGGTTGACTACCCTGGGTGCTCAATCTGATGAGCTTAGGTTGTAGATTTGGGTATCGTCAGTCTGACGACCTTGGGGCTTTCAGTGCAGTAGCAGCCCTGGTGGGTTACGATAAATCAGTTAGGACTAGGGCAAATAAGGATGATATAGAGGCTTTTGGAGTTATAGATAATTCTGACATTCTTAGATCTTATGATGGTACTATTCAGGCACAGAAGGCATACGCCACCAAAACTAAGAATGGGACCAAACAAAAAATCTCAAACGATTCATGTTATGCTTTTAATATATACTACACTAGCATATTAGTGTAAGTATGCAATAACCATTCATTGCTGAGGAGTGCCTAATGTCATCATCCTTTCTCACAATCTGGGCAAAGTAACTTATCATTGTTTCTGACCTGAGTGTGACAGGTGAAAAAGGGGTGGATGCATAACTAAAGAGGCAACATAAAATATTGCTGAAAACTGACATTCTAGGCTCTCATGCCACTACGTCATATTTCAATTGAGTGTGCTCAATAGACGGTAACTGTGCATGACCTCAGTTAATGGAATTGTATTGAGAATGGGAGTAGAGGAGGAAATTCCATTATTTGTATTCCGGACCATGGTCCACTCTGGAATTGCGGCATTTTCCATTTCATGACAACTGTTACTGCAAATATGTTAGCTTTACCTCTGATTCCATTGATTTTAGATGTACTTCACGTGATTGATGATGGCAGTGGTAGATATTACAAACATTTGATAAGGCTGGTAGAGGAGGAGCCCAGACTTAAAGAAGGAAAACGTAATGGGTAGGTGGAAACAGTTATGAGACTTTAAAATTAAAAATTTGCCAGAGGAGATAATATCATTGTTATTCCCCATTAAAGTGGACAATGCAGTTATTCAGATCATCGATAAAAAGTGGTATGAGGATGACATCCTGTGTCTCCTTACTTTCCTCTCTGATATAATGTATGTATTGATAGTTGACACGTATTGACAACCAATGACTAACTTGTGTCATTTCCTAAAGATATCTATCATGAAAGTCTGATCAGCCTGATCCTGTTAAGATATTGATTTTCTTGCTATTTCCTTTCTATTTATTTATTTCTCTTTAATTGCGTTTTCTTACCATGATGAATGGGAGCATTGAATAATGTCTCATAATTATGACTTTGCAAGTGAAAGAAGTAATCACAGGTTGAATGATTACCAGTTCAAAAGGAGTCATTCAGTTGAACTTTATTGGTCTGCCTAATTAATTTATTGACATGTCATTTGCTGTAACTTGAAACATGCTGACAGCAGATAATTTATTAATTATAATATGCATGTCAATTCTGTATATTCTGTCCATAGAATCAATAATCCTTTAATAAGTCATTTATTTGATGAAAGAACAACGATTAGCATTTAGACTACATAGTAGATTAGAGGGCCTCCAAATACAGTATTGGCCAGTATAACAAGCGCAGGCTCTTTGATAAATGCTTGGGATACAGGTGTATGGACATTTAAAGATACACCCTACTCTAGATCTTGAATAAGTACAAGTCGAGAACAAGGGATAGAGATGAAAACTGCTGGATTCTGATAGGTGCCCCGTCACTTATAGGCGCTTACTATCAGCGTATGTGACTGCTTGATTAAAACATTGCCCAACACTTATATGGACTATTATACCACGATTTTGGCACTTCCGGTGGGTTTATATGCAGTTTAGCCGTGCATTATTCTGCATATACCACCCTTGTGCTTTTTTGAAATTTTTGGTATATACTTTTTCGAGGTCACGTTGGACTTAGAATATTTTTGGAGCGCTGGCGGACATAGAAATTTTGTCTCGCCATTGTTTCAATGTGAAAAATCGTCCCAACTGGTATGAGGATCGAACCCCGGCCGCAGTGGTGGTAGGCGAAGGCCTTAGCCATAGCGCCACACTGAACGGTGATGAAACACAATGCGAAAATAAATAAATTCTAACCTGAGGTCCTAGTGGTAAGGTTGCAGTCAGATTTCGTATTGATTCCAAGCTTGTCATGTTATAATATCGAAAACCCAAGAAGTTTTCGATCCATAGACGAGGAATGCGTGCTAATTGTCTCCATTTTCTTCAATATAAATAAGAATCCAATGATTTTCCCAACGTATGCGAGTCGCAGCCCGGTTCGCTCTGTGCGAAGCCATTGTTTTTGTTCCTTGCCGGGAGGGGTACCGCCGTGTTCACACTCACTTTTCGTATCGAATCCAACCATGACAAGTTTTCAAATTAAAACATACATATCCTTAGACATCCTAGATGAGTACTCCATGCTTGATATGTCCGATATGTTCAAAATAAATAAGAATCCATTGATTTTCCAACACGGTCCGAAATTTTCGGCGTCTTCCTCGTACAGCGAGCGGATAACCTATATCTACATCCGGGCCACTGACACACTTTCGCCGGACAAGGAGGCGGGTGGGAATGGCCGGACCGCGACTCGCTTACGATGAAAAAATCAATGGATTCTCATTTATATTGAAGAAAATGGAGAAAATTAGCACGCATTCCTCGTCTATGGATCGAATACTTCTTGGGATTTTAATATTATAACATGTCATGGTTGGATTCCATACGAAAAGTGACTGTATACACAGCGGTACCTCTCCCGGCAAGGAACAAAAACAATGGCTTCGCGCAGAGCGGACCCGGGCCGTATCGCTTGCTTTTACAAAATGTATTCTCCTGGCTATAATCTTTGGATACCAGGTAAGAAATTAATACAAAATGGAGGAAATGGTGGTATAAACCTCTTAGGTGATGCATATCGGGGCCCCACGGGCTGTATATGCTGTATATACCCTCGCCGCTCCGCGGCTCAGGTATATACAGCATATATACAGCCCTAGGGCCCAGATATGCATCATCTATTAGCTTAATAAGGTACTCAGTAAAAAGCATGAACCATGAGTTTTATTATTCAATGTCTCTATTACTGATACTTTTAATGTCAAAGACACTGATGTCTAAGTTCCACTAGCAGCACAATTACAGCAGCATCATGGCAAAAGTTTAAATATACTCACTGAAATCCAATCGCCCTGAGAGGTCCACCAACCCTAGTCAAATACATTGATCAGCAAGCTATTTTGACATCCAGGAGGGTTCACTTTACACAACTGCTACACTGCACGGCACCTGTGATCTTCAGCCTTTACTAGCTTAGTGTCTATAAAT
Source organism: Acholoe squamosa (assembly GCA_949317995.1). Lineage (NCBI taxonomy): Eukaryota > Metazoa > Annelida > Polychaeta > Phyllodocida > Polynoidae > Acholoe > Acholoe squamosa. The sequence continues at coordinate 19,036,063 of OX439043.1, read as the reverse complement.
AGATCTTCTCATTGTTTATGCAATCCCATTGGTACATGATGATGTATAGCTGAGCTCTGGCCTTTCTCATAAAGATTGATGAAACATGAAGCGTGAGTGAGTTCCGTGAAGCAAAAGTCAAAGTAGGTGCTGAAGACACAGTAATGACATTTTTAGGAGGCAAACTGCTATTGTTATATGAGAGACACACACTGAAGACAATGGACAGTTAAATCAAATTATTGTATAAGTGTTTTTTAATGAGCTAGGATAAAGTTAGTAATTGGGAGAAAAAAAAAATCATAATTATTCAGCATTTCCAAAATTTTCGTCTACATGACATTTCAGGAGTTCTCTATCCTTACTTTAGCTTTTTGGTATACACAAAGATATGTATTGTACCAGTTTGTACACCAAATTTGGTGCAGCTAGACCTATATTCAATAGTTATGATCATAATGCAACTATTTCTGCTCACTCAAGCCTCATGTTTTTGGTAGGTTTTACGGCATCTGTGATTAAAACTGACATCATTAGGAGTTGGATCATTGAATGAAACTTTTTAATAAGCCAAGATATAGGGCTATCAATAGAATATAATGTTATTAAGAAATACTAAGTTTGTTAATCCCAGTATCAGCTCCCCCATGTCCAGAAAATCTTGGAATGAGAGACCTTGTTGCTATCAGCACCATACATGCCTTTCTTAATAAGACAACCATAATAATTAGTAGACAAAGGTAAGTCAGAAATGAAATAGTAATAACAATAGTAAAAACTAAAAATCAAGGATACACCTGGCGTGGTGACCCATGTACAGGTGAGATTAGCCAACTGACGGTTACTTCAAACCTGCTCCTTATATATATACTGGAGGATTATTTACCATGATGTCATACTATGACATCATAGATACCACTATGCGCTGCAAGTAGTTCCTAACCATCCGCAGCTAATTATATATATATATATATATATATATATATATTGTAGTGATCATATCACTTGTATAATAATTGTAATGTTGGGGCGATCAGTCCGGTGGTAGCCACCGGCACGGGAGCGCTAGTTAGGGTCCGTCCAACCTGGGGGCGACACGGTGGCGACCGGTGACGTCACGGTCGTGACGTCACATTTAGTGACGCCATATACGGGCGGTCCGGTGGTCGCGAGAGGAGAGGCGATAAGATACTTGCAGGTGGCAGAAGTGTGGTCGGTGACTCCGGGTTCGGTGGTTGCGATCGGTGGAGACCTGTAAGGGCGGTGCATCTCAATACAAGCAAGGATAATTGATGTCAATTAATGAGAACTGTTAGCGCTAAGACCTGAAAGAAATAAACCAAACACCTTCTACTGTTCTAAAACTTTATTGGCTGCGTCTGGTCCTTTTTGTGTTTACTACAATATATACACGAGTGTATATAGTTCCAAATATAGAGAGTATTCATTATGCCTCCATGAGACAAATCTTTTCATTCACCAATGCCTTTCTTGGTACATTTGAATTGATCAGTTGATGGGTATACAATCACATTGTCTAATGATTATAGTCCTAGGTACCATTCCATCATAGATGGAACTGATACCACAATGATTTACGATAAATAATTATTATACACATTGACCAGTGCAAATACCATGAATAATAAGATGTCATTTTGAAATGAAGTTTAGATTGAGGTTTATGGTCCAAATAGATCACCCGGGTGATCTATTGGCCTATTGACTTTGAGACACTGCACCACCTCCACCTGGTGTAGTTTAGAACAGTTACCCCATCACACTCTCCCCCCACAGCAGGGGTGACAGCAATTCAGCAAGCGGCAGCAGCACATGGCAGGCAGGACAAGAACTTTGACTTTTTCCTCATTTTCTTCATCATAGGAGTCATTTGTGACTCTTGCGAGGAGCAATACAACAGGGACTCCAGATTGTGTCCTATGTGTAAGCACCCTAACCCCAAATGGGACCCACAGCAGCAGTTAGGGGCCCAAAAGGAGCAAGCAGGCCATGGAGGACCACCAGCTACAGTGGAGTCACCCCGTCATGGCCACCCGGTGGCCGCGCAGGATGCCGGGGCACCCGGGCAGGACGCCAGAGACATGGAGGATGCCTTTGGTGCGAAGGTACAGGATTTGCAAGCACAAATCGAGGCAGAGAAGGCCAGAGAGAAGCAAATACAACAATTGGGCAGGCAGAAGGAGTAAGAGTTGGCGCTCAAAACACACATATTTTGAAGGATATCGCCCAAGGTGAGAAAGCGTGGAGTGGCCTTATGGCAGCCTTTGATTATTCGGATCCCCGTGCAATACCACACAAATATCCACTGGTAACTAGGGAACAATTGCAAAAACTTTCGGTAAACGACTGGGAAGGTGACCAGAACTCACCGGGACATCATAGCATTCAAGATGGCGGACCGGGTCTTCCAGTTGGCAATGATACAGCTACTGTATGGACAAATTCAGGAGATATTGGACATCTACAGGCCCCTACAGGCCCCCAGCAGCTCATAACAGGTATGAACAATGTTAATTTGCATAATGTGGGAAATGATTTTCTTTCTGGGACCCAAGCAATGGCCACGGGGTACCCGGTATAAACCAGCCGGCGCACACGAACATTGTGAGTGCTGGTGGTGGTTTTGTGGGTCCAACAGCCATGTCCAGTGGCAATGACATTAATGTAGGTGCACCCCCAGGTACACGGGCACCTCAATCCACCTACTCCCAGGCTACCTTGAATGAATATCAGCAGTTTGTGGCCTGGGGACAGCAACAGCTGTTACAGCAGCAGGGACCTGCCAGCACCAATACCCAGGCTGGTAATCAACATGTACCAGTCAACACCACCAACCAGGGTGGTCTACAGCAGCAGCTTTTGGATCTAATCGATCAATGTGTACCAGTCAACACCACTGCCCAGGGTGGTCTGCAGCAGCAGCTACTGGATCTACTTAAACAGCAGATGCCTGTCAATACCAATGTTCAGGTTGGTTTGCAGCAGCAACAATCTCTCCACACCCTGCAGACAGGACTAGGTTTTGCTGGTCTAGGTCTGGGTAACATTGGCATTCCGAACGGGGATGTGGAGAGTCTGTTCAACACTACGATAGGTAAACTTCAGGGGGGAGGATGACCTGTTAACCACCTTACATGCAGCTAGTGTAGCAACTAAGAGGAAAAGGTCTAAAATATGGTTATGTCCTGATTACCACATTCCTATGGATAAATCCTATGACGAGATGAGTTACAGGGAACTAATGTATGGTATGCTTAATGTGCTTCAGAGATTATTGCTTGCCAACAACCCGCAGTTAACCGCCATGTCCTACCTGCAGCATATGAAATTTATCGCCCTCAGAGAAATTAAGCCCACATATTCCATGAAAGCCATGTGTCAGTATGAGTATGATGTGACTGATAAAGCTCTGAAGAAAGAAATCCCGGGTTTTGTAGCTGCGGAGCATCGGTCTATGGCAGAGAATCTTGGTATTGAAAAAACATTAGCTTATATAAAAATGCAACAAGAATTAGACAAAGCCATGAAGTTGCCGCAGCAGTTGAAATTCACCGATCAGTCTCCCCAAGGTCAAGGTCAGGGTCGCTCACAGTCAAAATTCATGATCCCCTGTCCGGATCATTTGTGCAAAAAATTTAATTTCACTGTCTGCGATTTTGTCAACTGTACCAAGTAGCACTCATGCGCAGTGTGTGGGGGACGCTCGCACCTGGCGAAAATTTGCTTCCAAAACCCCCAAAACCAGTCCGCCAACCAGTATCAGGGCACAGTAGGGAACCAGACACAGTATTTTGGTCAGCAGCAAAATTACCGGCAGCTTGGTTACCAGGCCTCCCCAGGTTCCCAGAGACAAGCCTGAGTGGGGCTAGCGGATGTGAATTTTTGCCCCTTTGATTCCATCCATGTGCATAATTGTGAGGAATTGCTATGTTCTGACAGTTTGAATGCCTTATTAGCTTTGTATGATAATTATGTGCCTTTGTGGGCCTGTAACTATGTTCATGTGGTCTCAGGTGTCCGTTCCCAACTCAAGCCGGCAGGTTGGAGAGACATGTTATTATTTGATACGGACCCTGATATGGATAGTCACTTCATCCTGGATGGGGTCATGAACGGTTTCAAAATAGTGGATCCCCATGCAGAAGTGGACGGTTATGAAAACCCCAACTATAAATCCGCCACTGTCCAGGCTCACTCATTTATTGACAACTTATTGCATGACGAGTATACAAGGGGTAAATTAGACATTGTGTCGGACAAACCCTTATGCGTTCACGCCTTGGGGGGGTCCCTAAGGCGTCAGGGGGCTTTCGCCCTATCACCGATGCAAGTCGTGCGATAGACAGATTGATTAATTCTTACATGAAACAAACTTTTCAACATTTTCAATTCACCAAAAGTGATGATGTGTGTGATCAATTATGCCGTGGCATGTTCCTGGCAGTGACAGATATCTTGGTGGCTTACCGTTCAGTTTTTGTTAGGCTGGAGGACAGGAAGTTTCAGGGGTTGTGTTGGTCAATTGTTGGAAAGTACCAGTATTTGGTGGACAATATTCTATCATTTGGTACCAGAGCTGCCCCGTACATCTTAGCTTGACGGATTCTTTTTCAAGATTTATGTGCAAGAGCGGCTTTATTCGTTTCAACTACCTTGATGATTTTTTATTAATGGGGCATTCATATGAATAATGTCGAGTGGCACAACTGACCCTACATTCTTTGCTACTGAAGCTCGGCTTCTATGTGGCATACAAAAAGGTGGCAAGCCCTTCTAAAGTTCAGCGGTACCTAGGAATCGAGACTGATACAATCAATTTGAAGCTTAGATTACCAGAGGAGAAATTAGTGAAGTTGAAGCAGGAGGTTGCGTTTTTCAATGGTCGCCACAAGGCAACACGTAGGCAATGGCAAAGACTTTGTGGCATTCTGTCGCATTGCTCCTCTTTAGTAAAAGGCGGTCATACATTCTCACATTGAGTAATCGAGATGCTGAAAGGTTTTCAGAGTAAGCGGTATATATCCTTGACTAAAGGTTTTCACAAGCATTTGGACTGGTGGACATCATTCTCTAGATGGTTCAACGGGGAAGCCCGTATCATTACGTCAGACACTGAGCAGGAGTTAACTCTCTCCATGGATGCTTCAGGCAAGGGTTATGGAGTGGAGTGTATGGGAGACTGGTTGGCTGGAGCATGGCAGGGTTCTTTGGAAAATGTGGTAGACCTCCACGGTCATATGCGACTGGAACCGGATATGGCCATTCCAGCAAGAATAGTATAGGTTCCCTAGGATATGTTACTCCATAGAGTCCTATAGTGCAAGCCACCCCCCTCTACCCCCCCTTCAAAGTAGGCTCCCTTTTGTGTTCAGTATTGAGTCCTATGTAGGATAAGGGGGTTTATAGAGATGTCAGGAATCTTTATCAGAGTGATATCAAATGGAAACAAGGGGCCACCTATACCAGAAAATCCTGCTGAATCCAAAATTTGTGGTCTTGATTCTCAAAATTTGGCCAAAGGTACCTAAAAATGAGGTTTGATGATGAGAATATTTTAAAAATGTACAAAAGTTATATTGAAAATGATTGGAACTTTTTATAGATGCAACATGCTAATCAAAATCAGTACCTCAATCTACATATCCCAATGTTTGCCTATCCGAACCTGACAAGTACTCTGCTTGCGTATGGCTCTACCTCTCCCACATACTGCCTATCCCTTAGTCTGCCTATCACTCATACTACCTATCCCCTGAAACATCTAGAGTTTAACTAGTTTTTCCCTCACATGGCTTAAAGGATTAAAGTTTACCCCTCACCTTTGTACCTAATTTTCTCTGTACATTCTTACCATTAGTCTACCTATCCTCAATCTGCCTCAATCATTCACTTTACCTATCCCTCATGGTGACTATCCCCCAACTCTTCATATCCCTCATATTTGACTGGCACATCTGTGATATTACCTAGCACCAATGTATCTTTTGAATATCCTCACCTTACAAGGTACCCTCTGTACCTATCTCTTAAACTGTTTATTACCTATCCTCCTTGCTACCCATCCTCTTCAATACCTATCCCTCAAGCTCACTTTATAGCTTTCCTGCCTATCACAGCTTGATCAGCTGGGATAGCTCACATCCAACCTTTGTTATGATCTCTTAGTCAACCTATCCCCTAAAGAACAAATCCAACAGTCTACCTCAAGCATACATCTACTGATCACTCATGCTATATATCCTTGAGGTTACCTATCCTTCAGGCTGCCTATCCTTCATGGTATATAGCCTTCTGCCTACCTAACCAGCTATCTATGTATCTCTCACCTTGTATGCTATTCTTTCTACCTTTATAGTAGCTCTTATAGTCTATGCCTTGTGAAATATACCTATCGCTCATTGTACCTATCCTCAAGTCTGCATATCACTCATGTTTACCTTACATATCCCTCAGGCCATTGAATTATCATGCTTTTCTAAAATGCCTCACCATGGCTATCATTAGACTAGCTAACTTCCTATCCTACATGTATGTTGTTTATTCCCCTCTTCCTATCCTTCATGCTGCATATCGTTCATGCTATCCCACTTGACAAGTTAAAAAACTGAGGGCTATATACCATGAAGGATAGGCAGCCTCAAGGATAGGTAACCTCGATGATATATAGCATGAGCGATAGGTAGATGTATGTGTGAGGTAGACTGTTAAATTTGTTCCTTAGGGGATAGGTTGACTAAGAGATCAAAATGAAGGTTGGTTGTGAGCTATCCCAGCTGATCAAACTGTGATAGGTAGGAAAGCTATAAAGTGAGCTTGAGGGATAGGTATTGAAGAGGATGGGTAGCAAGAAGGACAGGTAATAAACAGTTTAAGAGATATTTACAGAGGGTACCTTGTAGGGTGAGCATATTCAAAAGATACATTGGTGCTAGGTAATATCACAGATGTGCCAGTCAAACATGAGGGATATGAAGAGTTGGGGGATAGTCACCATGAGGGATAGGTAAAGTGAATGATAGGCAGATTGAGGATAGGTAGACTAATGGTAAGAATGTACATAGAAAATTAGGTATAAAGGTGAAGGGTAAACTTTAATCCTTTAAGCCATTTGAGACAAAACCTAATTAATCTCTGGATGTTTCAAGGGATAGGTAGTATGAGTGATAGGTAGACTAAGGGATAGGCAGTATGTGGGAGAGGCAGAGCCATACACAGGTAGAGTACTTTTCAGGTTGAGATAGGCACACATTAGGATATGTAGATTCAGGTATTGACTTTGATTAGCATGTTGCATCTATAAATAGTTCCAATCATTTTCAATATAACTTTTGTACATTTTTAAAATATTCTCATCATCAAACCTCCTTTTTAGGTACCTTTGGTCAAATTTTGAGAATCAAGATCACAAATTCTGGATTCAGCAGGATTTCCTGGTATAGGTGGCCCCTTGTTTCCATTTGATATCACTCTGATAAAGATTCCTGACATCTCTATAAACCCCCTTATCCTACATAGGACTCAATACTGAACACAAAAGGGAGCCTACTTTGAAGGGGGGTAGAGGGGGGGGGGGGCTGTTACACTGTGTCCATAGGTAAAGCTCTGAGTTTCACCTCCTATCTATTGAAGCTTCTTGATTCCAGACAATATAAATGTACAGTATTTCTACCCTCTAATTGAGTCTCTCTGGAGGTGGGGCCCTATATTAATGGAATATAGCATAAATATGGCAGCACAAGTGTGCTGGCATATTTATGCCATATTGCATTTATACCACCTTTTCCTCCATTTTGTATTAATTTCTTACCTGATATCCACAGAATATAGCCACGAGAAAACATTTTGTAAAAGCAAGCGATACGGCCCGGGTCACCGCTCTGCGCGAAGCCATTGTTTTTGTTCCTTGCCGGGAGAGGTACCGCCGTGTTCACACTCACTTTTCGTATGGAATCCAACCATGACAAGTTTTCAAATTAAAACATACACATCCTTAGATAGTCTAGATGATCCCTCCATACGTATTATGTCCAATATATTCAAAATAAAGGAGAATCCATTGATTTTCTAAACGGGTCCGACATTTTCGGCGTCTTCCTCGTACGGCGAGCGGATGACCTATATCCACATCCGGGCCACTGACACACTTTCGCCGGACAAGGAGGCGGGTGGGAATGGCCGGACTGCATAGTTTACGAAGGGCGGGTGCAGTTTTCTTCCATGAGTCAGGCATTCCATTGGAGGATATTCGGCAGGCAAGGGATTGGGTAGGATTGACAGCGCTCATATACCTAGCAAAGCCTATGGTTACGAGAATCAAACTTGACAATGTTATATCATCCACATTATTGAAATGACCTTTGAATTGCATATGCTTAACTTGGACTCGTCGAAGTTCTAGGTATGCCGGTCAATTGTGACAGTCAACTAAACGGCAGTGGCGACTTTGTTTATCCTTTCCCAGAGTTTCGACGAGTCAATGGTCCAAATGGATCACCCGGGTGATCTATTGGCCTATTGATTTTGAGACACTGCACCACCTCCACCTGGTGTAGTTTAGAACAGTTACCCCCTGACACTCTCCTCTCACAGCAGGGGTGACAGCAGTTCAGCAAGCAGCAGCAGCACATGGCAGGCAGGACAAGAACTTTTTTTTTCTCTATTTCTCTCTTAATAAAGTGCCAATCACTTGTGACAGTCGGCTAAAACGGCAGTGGCGACTTTGTTTATCCTTTCCCAGAGTTTCGACGAGTCAATACATTATGTAAATGAAATGTTCGATTTTAATTGATTTTGATTTGATTTGATGTTTATTCAACAAACAGCTATGTGGTTTGCACCAAAATCTTTCATCTGATGTACAGATTTGGCTTCATGGAGTATTATAACTTGTTCAAGAATACTGTATTTCCCTTACTGCACATCTATGCAATGAAGAATTGTACTATTTTGGCTTCATCCCCAAAAATTGAACTAAAAGGTTTTTACATATGTGACTGCTTGATTAAAACATGTTTAATCAAGCAGCCCACACTAATATGGGCCAAAATGGTACTCAGTAAAAAGCATGAAGCATAAGTGTTATTATTCAACGTCTCTATTGCTGATAATTTTAATGTCTCATTCCAAGATTTTCTGGACATGGGGGAGCTGATACAGGGATTAACAAACTCAGTATATTTTAATAACATTATATTTTATTGATAGCCCTATATCTTGGCTTATTAAAAAGTTTCATTCAATGATCCAACTCCTAACATGTCAGTTTTAATCACAGATGCCATAAAACCTTCCAAAAACATGAGGCGTGAGTGAACGAAAATAGTTGCAGCATGATCATAACTATTAAATATAGGTCTGGCTGCACCAAATTTGGTGTACAAACTAGTACAATACATATCTTTATGTATACCAAAAAGCTAAAGTAAGGATTGAGAACTCCTGAAATGTCACATCGACGAAAATTTGGAAATGCTGAATAATAATGATTTTTTTTTCTCCCAATTACTAACTTTATCCTAGCTCATTAAAAAACACTTATACAATAATTTGATGTAACTGTACATTGTCTCCAGTGTGTGTCTCTCATCTAACAATAGTAGTTTGCCTCCTAAAAATGTCAGTACTGTGTCTTCAGCACCTACTTTGAGACTAATATATAATTCACTCACGCTTCACGGAATTCACTCATGCTTTATGTTTCATCAATCTTTATTAGAAAGGCCAGAGCTCAGCTATACATCATCATGTACCAATGGGATTGCATAAACAATGAGAAAAGAGGTTGTACTACCTATCAGTAGTATAGTATGTATCGAAAAAGACTATTTGGTGTATGCTAAGATATATTGCTGTACAACATGATATGCCCATATTGCGAGAAGTGTAGAAGTTTTGTGATTTCTTTTTCTCAAAGTCACAGTAGTGAGTCAAGATAGATCTAATGTATGTATAAATGACTCTAGAAAGGAGTAGTATAGTATGTATCGGAATGGGACTATAGTTAAGTACTGTTTATTACTCACTCGACCTGCAGCCAATCAGAGCAACGTGGCCTACTTAGGGGGTCACGAGACCACCTCTCAGCCAATCAGAGGCCAGCATTCTGATCACCATGGTAAAATGACCTACTTAGGGGATTAGCAACCATGGCTCAGCCAATCAGAGGCCAGCATTCTAGTAACCATGGCAACATGACCTAATTAGGGATAAGTGTGATCTTATTTGTAAACAACAACACCCGATGTAGCCACATGGTCCCTTGTTTGTAAACAAAGGGGCGGGGCTAATTATGTAAATGAGATACTCCTGAATTCTTTGCGCATGATGATAATGATAACTCAACTACTGTTTGTTTGATTTTCACCTGCCGGGATGGGGGGGTCCAAAGTATTTAGTTATTTTAAAATTAGTGTTCCACCCCTTTGGGCTGGTTCACGTATAATTCATATATTTTACGATGGAGCACTGCTGTGTTTTTTGCAAGCCATCAAAGTGAGGGGTGTGTCTTATACATGAGGATTTTGTACTTTCGAGTAGTACTAAACTGCTAAAAAACATGCTTGTACATGACACTAGACCATACAACTAATATTAAAGACAAATGCTGGTGGATGAGTGGTAAAGAAGTTGTGTTGATTTTTACCTATGCCTCTGGATATCAGAAGCTGCGTTGATTTTTGCCTATACCTTTGGATATCATTAGGTTTATATAATATAGGGATGAAGGAAATGTAAAAATAGTGACATGTCACGGAGCTTAATTCTCTGGGAAAGGGGTGTAATGAAGAAAGGTCTATAGGAGTCAATGGGAAAATCTATGGCCTCATTTCCTGCTAAAATATCATTCAAGTTCTGTTGCTATTTTCAAATACTTTTGGATTATGATAGTTGGATATGTATAGAAGTGGAAAATGCAAAAAGATTGTGTTGATTTTTGTCTATACCTCTGGATGTCATTAGGTTTATATATAGGGATGAAGGAAATGTAAAAATAGTGACATGTCACCGAGCTTCATTATCTGGGAAAGGGGTGTAATAAAGAAAGACCTATAGGAGACAATGGGAAAATTTAAGACCTCATTTTCTGCCAAAATATCATTCATTTCTGTTGCTATTTTCAAATACTTTTAGATTTTGATAGTTGGATATGTATAGAAGTGGAAAATGCAAAAAGATGCATATATGGTCAACCTCACTGTTGGGACAAGGATTTTACTTTTTTTTTTATAATTTCACCTACCTTACACAACTTTAAAATTTAGTCACCCACAATTAATTTTAAAGATTTAGAGACTTTAAACTATACAAAAGTCATAAAGACACGTTCAAAAATTTTCTCACAAAAAAACTGACAGAGCCAGTGTATCAGCGTCAAGTCGAAAGCACAATATTATCTGTGAACATACAAGGAGCTGGGTCCTGCATGCAAAGACTGTGGTTATAGTGAAAATAAGTTTGAAAATATCTTTGAGAACACACTTCACATCGGTACCCGCACAGTAATGTTGTTCCCATTTTTACTGTGAAGTCGAGAAGTGGCACACAGGCTTTTTTTTGGTGAAAAAATTTTTGAACATGTCTTTATGACTTTTGTATCATTTAAATTCTCTAAATCTTTAAAATTAAATGTGAGTGACTATGCTGATTAGCTAAATTGGCATAATTTTCTTATTCTTTTGCCTATAACTTTTGATCTAGAAATGGTATTTTTGTTCTGTTTTCACCAGAGTAAACCTGGTGTAAAATTCTTTCGAATGGGATCAACATTTGATTTTCCTATATAGAATGGAAATCATGTTTCCATGGTAACAGAAATCAACAAAAATACCTACTCCTGTTAGTTTCAGGGGAATGGTTTTCTAATGATCCCATTAGAAAGAACTTTTCACCAGTTTTACTATGGTGAGAACAGAACAGTCAAAGAAAAGATTTTTTGTGACCATGTGTAATGTCGTTCTCGCCATGAATATGTGAGCCAGCAAGCAGAAATGGGGGTTCCTGAGGGATGTAGTACCTGTTTTAGCCACCAGAAAAAACCTGTAAAATCCTTGTCCCAACAGTGAGGTTGACCAGCATCTTTTTGCATTTTCCACTTCTATACATATCCAACTATCATATGCCTAAAACAATTATAGGATACTTTTCTATAGAGAATTCAATGATTTTTGATAGAATGTTATATTTTGGGTGAAAAGGTTCTAAATTTGGCTTATTGATCCTAGCGAGTTATACCTGGGGCCCATCCTGCGTCCATACCTTGACTTGCGACTGCCTCCAGGGTTGAACATGGAGTCAGACAAGCCTTCATCTAAAGATAGGCCTAGAGAGTGCATTTCCGAGCTTCTCGGCAATGTGTCTCGAGGCCTAGCCTTCAAAGTGGCTGAAGAACCCTTCGGGTCTTCTTCATCCTTACCATCGTCACTATCATGATCGGACGATGTCATTAATGGGGCCACCCCGGTTGCCCCATCTACCGCAGCGCCCGTAGGGGTCGCGGTACGCTGCATTGGGCCTTGGGCTTTTGGAGTATCCAAGATACTAGCAGAGCCCGCTGGGATACTGGGTCCAAGCTGGCGTCTGCTAGTCAACACTTGGGACCAAGTGCTCAAGTTTAGACTGGCGGGTTAAAGTACCCCGCTGAATAATCCCGTATCCGAAGCAACCTGTGTGTCCGGATACAACTTAACGATCCCATCTCCAATTCTGGTGGGACCGTCTGTTAGACCAGGTGTCGAGAAAACAGTCTGGACACCTTCCGGGTTGAACATATGTTGTTGACCTGGTTTCCAGTCTAACAACAAATGCTGGGATGTGTAATCATCCTCTTCGAATCCCTCCAGCCCAGGGCTGGAGGGATCCGCATTGGGCTTTCTAAGGCTTTCGTTTGGCCGCGCTCCACCCCCGAACCAACTGGTCACGGCACCAGTGTAAAGGTTTGTATTGACTTAAATGTTGGGTGGCTCGTTGGCTCACTTATCACTAAAGGTACCAACACAACACGAGAGATTCGGGTTGCCCAAAGCCCCAGATCACCCCTACCGCTCGGGTATAGGCCTTTTATTCACGTACTCCCAGCTCCTGACATACATCTTGACTGGACTAGGTCCAGTCCCCTTCTGCGGATCGTCCAGCTTCTTAGTAGAAGCTGGACGCGAGGCATGGTGCTGCCCCCTCTTGTACCAAGCGGGTATCGTGAAGTGACACCTGGTTGGCATAGAAGGAATGAGTACCATACGAGCATGTCTCTCGGATGAACCGCACTAATATATATACAATGATGCCGGCCCCTACACAGTATTTGTGTAGAGGTAGAAATAAACATGATTACCTACTTAAATCTAATGGTAATGTTGTAGAGTATCAGTATGTCAATTCGAAATTGAAACATCTATCTCTCCAATCTAATATCAAAGGTTGCATTTCTACCCATTCTCTCAGGCACGGAGGTGCCACGATGTTAAAGGATGCTGGCCTCAGTATAGAGGCGATCAAAAAGAAGGTTAAGTGGAAATCTAATGCTCTGTATGGTTATTTACATAATTATAAAGATGAATTAATACAATTGGATAGGTTATGCCGATCTCATTTGTAATGCTGATTGGTATGTGTTTACATGTGTTTGGCGTGTTTATGTGTGCTTGGCATGTATGGTGATGATAGCCCCAAGGTCAGTAACCCACCAAACCCATGAATCTGTGATGAGATCATTTATTATAATAGGTACATTATAATATATTCAATGTAATACAGTACCACTATCAATATTATATATGTATTTATTATTACCGGTATACCTTCCCCTGGTAGCGAGATAACTATTCCCAAAATAAGAAAGCCATGATTTGCCCCCCAAAATGACTACATAAGCCTTACTTGATTGGTGTTGATTTACAGCTATAGCCTAATATCTATTTTGTTGTTTTTTGTCGGGTTCTTGACAAACTGACCACATTCATCCCAGAGTTGTATTCGCACATTTATCTTCCCACATTTGTGAAAGAGCCATCAGGAATTTCCAACAGCCATGGGCAAAGCAATACAGTGGAAAGATACAATGTATGGTTATCCCCATAAGATCTAACGGGAATGCTTCATTATGTCCTTGGCATATGGGGCACTGATATATGGGACTTTCTATATGCTTCATTCTCATTTTTATGGCCTGTTCATTGCTCGGTGTGCTTAATGGAATGTAACTGTGCATGACTCAGTTGATGGATTTGTAGTAGAATGTACTCAGACAGGGAAATGGAGTTTCCATTACTCGCGTTCTGGTGTCTGTTCTTTTGCACAATTGCAGTATCCACCTTGTTAACAATATGTTCTGTTTCTTTTACCATTGGGTCAGTTCTTCTGCAATTAAAAATGTGTTTCATGTGATTAGGTGCTATCAGAGATTGTATCGGAAAGGCTGATTTAATATAGCATTATATTGATACATAGATAGGTTTAGGAAAGATGAAAAATGGAAGAAAATATTCATCATCTTGTTTGAATGAGAGTATTACATCAAAGAGAGTCATAAGGTTGCACATGCTCATCTATTCATGTTACCATCCGTGATCAATATTCAACATAACTGTGGTTATTGGCAGCATGATAATATTCCATTGAGTTTCACAAATCAGCTGAGCACATCCTCATAGAAGGATGTATGATTTAATATAGCAACTTTTATGATGAAAACACACAAATTAGCAGTTTAAATACCGAGGAACGATCAACTGTCCTGCCATATGCTGATCAACTTGTAGTTAAAGAGACTACTCTGCAATCATGTTGACTATGCTTAGGTGTTCTTATTCCTAGGGCACCTCTCCTTTCAATTATGGAAGGAGTACAAACATAAGTTCCATTTCAGTCACACAAACAGCCACATCAATCACCAGAATATAAATGCGTTCACAGAGCCCCTTACTTTGTTTGTTTTCAAGTGGCTTCAGAACTTCCTTGAGAAAATAAAAAGGTTTTGCTGATCAATCATTATAGGAAATCCAGAAGAGCTTAACCCGAATGTACAACTTGGATGAAGTCCTTGGTAGATGTGAGGGTGAATCACCCTGCTCCCCTTCCTCCCACCCTAACTGATCCTTATGAAGTGTCACTGTACAAGTCAGTAGCCATTTTTTTTGAAAATTAAATGTTTGTGCATTGTGTGACCCATAGTATTTGTTTAAGTCAACATGCCGGTTTCCATGGAGGCTGGTGTAATATAAGATTTCATGATATAAATCTTTGGCTCTTAAGTTTAATTGTTACTTCATAACCAGGGTTTGATAGTAGATATTCCTATCTTGTATTGATATACTTTTAAGATGCTTTTCATAATGGGAGGTTTTCAATATTGAGAGCTGAAAACAGATGTGTACTCATTACCCCATATTTCCGATGTCCTAATAGAATGAACCATTGTTTCATTCAGAACGTGTGTAGTCTAAGGAGAATATTCGTTATTGAAAGATACTATATTGATCATAGATATGCGGCAAGGAAGCCATTTGACATGGCACAAAGGGATAGAATGTGTCCTTTACTCAGCTATGTTCTTTGATTTAGAAGACTCCGATCTATATCAATCATTACAATTTATATTGTGAGCTGGTCCCTTCTTCATAACCACGAAGGATGTCAGCCCTTCATCCTAATGGCCAATGTGTGCCAGCAAATAGTTGATGCTTTTTTGAATCAATGGACCTAAAGCAGATATCTAATGTAGTTGGTCGGACATTTGGCATTAGTGATTTTCGTATTTGGCTTTGACAGTTGGAAATTTTGAAAATACCTGTCCCTGTTTCAAAGATGGGGAGACATTAGAAAATGTTTCGATATCCACCAAGAGGATTTTCAATCTGTTACATGTTACCATGGCAACCATATTAAGTATATTATTCATTGTTAATACATATTTTTTGGAGATCTATGTATTTATATACACAATTGTATCTAAGAAGATTACTATATGTTCATGTTATATTTCTCGTTACTAAACATGTATCATATAACAATGGAATTACCCATGATGCACCAGGACACATGTCATGCACATAATGACTCACGGTGTACCTCATTACCTATTATTGTTAATTAATTAACCCTGATGAAGACAATAGTGTATAGTCAAAACTGTTGGTTTAAACTTCAATAAAACTTATGCCACCAATGATAAAACAAGTTGGATTTTTAGTTGTGTTGTTATTTTAACAAAACTATAAAAAGACATTATAAATATTGACCATAGACACCACAACTAAATATAATAACTACCCAACAAGCACGTTTGACAGACACTAAACATTTCCTGGCTGTATTATATCAATGTATAAAACCAATGATACAACCGACCTCTGGGGAAAGCTGAATGCACTAACTGCTATCCATCAGTGAGAAAATAGCAGAATTCATCATGCTAATGGGCACTTGTCTAATGGCCATATATATGCCGCACACATCACGCACATTATGGAAGAGGCCACATTATATAACATGCAAACAAGAGAATTGCCATGCAATAGAGTCTATTGTGTCTGACTTTCTATAACTGTGCCCCAATAACCACTGTGATGCCCTCCCTTGAAACAATTCCATGTAGATTTACCAGTCAAATCACATGTTGAACTGGTGCCATTCTGTTAATTCACGTGAATAATTCCAGTGATTTCACGGGATTCTGTGAGCAGAAAATCATGTGATATCACGGGATCACGTGAAATGACAGTAAAATCACTTGATATCACGGGAATATCTGAAAGTGCTTTTGTCAATAATACCCTCTTTATTGCACATCTCTTTTTCAAATTTAAGATTGATAGCTTTATATTGTATTTGTATGATATATTGGGTTACTTTATTCATCTTTTATATAGCCTTAAGATACGTAACTTTCATTGAACTGTTTTGAGAAATCCACACAAAACCAGACACATAGACTTAGATTTCAATTTGAGCCTTTATTTGGGTAGTGAATACAGGTTGCTGCCTATGCAATTTAGTTCCTAATTTAGGCACCAGGGGGCAGCACTCTGGACAAGAAAACTAGAAATAGGGCTACAATTGAAATAGGGAGAATGCAATGGTTTTAGATGTGAAGGTTCCAGATTTGCAATGTGAAAAATGAATGTTTTAGGGCATTTTTTTTTTAAATTTCTGTTGTCATGGAAATATGATATCCACTCTAAATATGAAAATCATTACAAATGCTCATTTAAAGGATTTTTTAACAAGGTCTATTATTTTGAAAACAGAATGATAATACCATTCCTCTATCAAAGGTTATGAGCAGAAAAATCCATGATTTATGCCAATCTAGCTAATTAGCCTAAATATGCCAATTTGTATTATTTTATGACCAATAAGACTTAGGGATAACTGAGATTTGGGATATGGTGATGCCCACCCATATTTAGCAAGCCACTTCTCCAAATCAGGAGTATCTTCCCATGCAATAGATCACTAGAAAGCTTGTGAATAAAATTCTGAAATTGATTTTAGCACTGACTACCCTTTCTCGTATATGAGCCTATATATAAAGTATAGCAGGCACCCCAGACCGAGACACATATACAAGGCATCCCTTAAGCAATAGAAAAACTCTCGCTGTTGCTGCACCATAGAGCAACTCGTGTGTGTAAGCCTTTGCTAACACACACGAGTCATGAATTATCCATTGACTACTTATTTTATACCACGAAACCAATAAATAATCAATAGAATACCAATAAATTCAAGTTGAAAACAAAAATTATTCCCCCTCCCCGGGACTCGAAGCCAGCCATAATGTGTGTACACAGGTACATACACCTCGGTGCCCAGCAGCGGTCAGCGACAGCCCCAGTCACGGCTCGGCTTGGCAGCCGTACACGTCGAAAAATAGTCTACACACACCTCGTCACCTGGCAGCGGACAGCTAAAGCTTTCAATGCGTCTTGCGGTTATGCAGACAGCGACAGCGCACACGGCGAAAAAAGATGCGCCCGGACCGGGACTCGACCAGCGTACCTCTAACGGCTGAGCGCAATGTGCTAACCGCTAGGCCACAGCATCTCTCCCCTCAGCGCCCAGCGGTTATGGTAACAGATAGCCTGCAGTCATCTCCTTCCCGGGCTTTGTATCATATCCAGACGTGGTTCGAACCGAGCATTTCTCGTCAGTCCCTGTGGCGCACTGCATAGGGAGTTGGACTAAGGACCTGAGATTGCAGGTTCGACCCCTACCATGGCAATGAAATATTTTGTAGGTTTTAACATGTAACATGTAAGGACATGAGAGGCGTGCGGGTTATCCATGGATAACCCGCACAGGGCACAGGTTATCCATGGATAACCGCACACCTTACAAAATTGATGTTACAGCCTACAGGGTGTGCAATATCGACAGATATGTGGATGGGAATATCCACCAAAAAGCACTGAGTAACCAAGAAATCGTGGTATAATGCTAGATATTCTGAGATCAGAACGGTGATGGCCACACATACACATAAACAAGAAACATCATTATAGAATTGGTGAAAGTTAGGGGTGCACCTTAGATATGAGAGTTATGTTCTATAGAGCAGTGCTGAGGTCAACAAAATTCGTTTTCAATTCCTTGTAACATTGGCCTGAATTCGGGTTTATACATGTATTTTATATGCATAGTGCACTATATATGGGAGGTATTATTGTACTTTCAGTATCATTAATCTCCATTCTAAATATCCCATGTCGCTTAAGATTTAAAAAGTGGTTTTCACTAAATCATGGCAATATTCTTGCTCAGTATATCTCATTTCAAAATTTCTGCCTTAAACTATAAAAAAGAGTGATTCCTCCTGCAGATAATTTTTCCTCACATTATCATTATTGATATTTCAAGACCATTTTATTCCCAAAAAGGTGAAAAATAGACAACTTTCAAGATATCAGTAATATGGATGTGCTGTGTGACTTGTTTGCTCGGCCTAGTCTTCTCTAGAGGGCTGTTCTTGGGTTGTACAGATTTCACCAAGCTTCTCCATTTCACCAAGCTCCTCCATTTCACCAAGCTCCTCCACTTGCTTGAGAAAGACAAATTACATACTAATGAGTTGAAGGGAATGCATGGGTTATAGTTTCTTGCAGGCCAATTTTATCGAAAATAGAACTACTGTTCAGATCCCTGTGCTGGGTTAGTGCCAGCCAATTCAGTGAATTTGTATGAATTTAACCAAACTAGATAATTCATCGTCAATTAGGCAAAAATTTGTTCTAGTACCCATTACATAATGCAACCCTTTGTCACGGTACATATTTACTCGCATAATATCCCTATTAAAGGGAGAAGACATGATCTAGAGCTCAAATGGCACATGGTGGCAAAATGCGGATCAACAAGGTAAAACATACCTCTGCTAGCCCCATAATAAAGGTATGTTTTACCTTGTTGATCCATAAATTTGACAATTTTTACTGATATTCATAATTTATATAACATGACCCTTCTTTAAAAACATACATTGGTATTCTACTCATTCCTATCACTGGATTTTATATGTCCTGTACCCATAGACTCCTATCCTAAAGGAATTAGAATTATTTTTAGTTTATTTAGGAAGATTTCATTGTATTTCTGATCTCCTGCTTCTTTGCTAAAAAAATGATTTCTATGACCCTAGGCTATATGTATGAGGTTTGGTTAAGAAATTGCCAGAAGATGTTTTCTATGGAATTAAATGTAGGGAACTACAAATTCTCATAGGCAGCCATAATTAAGACTGCCAAACTTTCTCACCCACCAGTGGAAAAATTGATGCCATGGATTTATACATTCTTTATGTTACCTAAACCTTTAATTGCCGGACCTAAAAAGTGTCATTTGAGAGTTAACTGCTGGCCCTATGCCATAGGGCAGCAGAATGGGCATTTTATGCTGCCCCAATGTAGCAGAATAGGAGTATGAAAAAATGCACTGACTATGGGGATTTATACTTTTCTGGCCACTGTACATGTGTAGTGGTGCACATGGAAAAGTCCAATCCCAATCAGAGCTCAAACCTGGGTCCTCCAACTACAAAGTGGATGCTCTACCACTGAGCTATCAGGACCATGCTTAACCAACGTGCGAACTACTAGGTGTGGATCGGATCATAACAGGGGTAGTAATGAATGTAAGGTAGTGCCGTAAACCTACTCCTGCTACACATGTATATTTATGTAGGAACTCTGTTTTATTGGTAAAGGGATATGATATTTTGTGATGTAAGCATGCTAGCAATGTGGTTCTGCTACCCCTAGGCACCCCACTGATGTTGCTGTGCTGAGTCAGTTCAGGGGCATTCTAGATTCTGCTTGAGGGCAGCATCAGGCCCTTACAGTTACTAAGAGAAATTGTTGGTCAACTTTGAATCAGCTGGATTGTATCTACTCCCTTTAATGTGCCCCCCCCTCTTCTAGACAATCCTAGATCTGCCACTGAACTTACCATTGAACAGGGACGGGGTGAGTATTAGGTATATAAACAAATCAAGCTACATCAATTAGGGCCACCCAGGATCCATTCTCACATATAAGCCACAACCTTTATGTGGGGTTTTAGGGTACTACATGAGTTTTAATCTTTAGGTTGGGTAGGTTGATGTGTGTATATCAAAAAAGCACTGCATATATATCATCACATCAAAGGGCTTTAAAAAGTGCCACCTTTATCAATCAGATTAGACAAGCTGCCATCCTGGTTTCTGATATCATCTGTAGGGCCTTAGTTCAGCTCCTTCTCAGTCCAACTGCATGCACCTTAAAGACAAATGATATATATCCATCAGTTATTGGTATCTTAAGAATAGGTTAAGTGCTAACTTAATTTGATATGCTCATAAATGAGAGTATTACAGTGGCTACTCCTTACATCAGCTGATGATTGTAAAAGCTTCAACATGTTATGATATTGTTGGCCAATAAACTTGTTTAAAACTCGGACTCATTAATTAAAGTAGTTCTATAGAAGTTAAGTAGGAAAAACAACTAGCCCACATACTTGATTTAAATACTTGCTACCCTGATTGGACACTAATTTGTTAGATACTACTATTGATGTTATAAAGAAGTGCCGCTGCTGCCTCAGGGCAGCATCAATGGCCTGCCCAGGGGCAGCAATACCACATTGCTGGCATCCCTACATCACAAAATGCTGTAATTATTTACCAATAATATTATAACAGTGTCTCTACATTAATATACATGTATACTCATTAGGAAAGTGCACATTTCTATAGTTAATGCATTTTTAATACTCCTATCCTGCTACTGGCAGCATAAAATGTCTCTTATGCTGCCAAGGCCATAGGGCCAGCAGTTACCTCCCAAATGACATTTTTAAGGGCCAGCAGTTAAAGGGTTGAGATTGGCCCAAGGTTGGTACATTGGGCCAAAACAAGTCAATATGGGTCAAAATAGGTCAAATTGGTAAATAAATTGGTCAACTTGGCAAGTAATGGGCAATGTTGAGTCTGACGGACAAATATGGGCAAATTTGCTCAAATAAGTCATTATGAGAAGTTAGTTCAAAGGTGGATCAAGTGCCTAGATTCCACTGAGCTGAAATTTTGTTAATCTGACTTATTTTTTCTTTACTTTAGCATGGTAAAAATAATCAGATTAGCAAAATTTTGGCTGGTGGCATACCTGCTTAAAGTGGGACAAATAGAGTCAGATAGACCGAAGTTAAGGATAAGGACTCTAGGTGGCCAAAAAATAAATTGACAGAGGCCAGAACAATATGGCGGTGAGTGAGTAGCAGTGTGCCGTCGCTCGCTGGGTTTTAGGCATTATTGGATGGTACTAGGACATTGACTGATACAGGGACTGTCATAGTATAGCATTAGCTATCTGTGAACCTACTGGTATTGTTGGATTGCTCATTCTTCTGTGGATTACTCAGATTTTGTCGGTTTTTCCGTGGTTCTTTGTGAATTTTGAAAATGAAAGTAGTCCCAATGGCCTGTGGGACTGTAATGGATTACCTGACAGACACACCTATGTGGTGTTTTACAAGTTGGCAATATTTACAACCGGTCATAACTAGACATGATTGCAGTTTTAAGATTGGTTGTAAGCTTACAATGACAGGTGTTTCTATAAAAGTCATGAGTATGTTCTAATGTATTTCTCTGTATGACCATGCTGAGATAAGAGTGGTTGTAACTTTGCAACAGTCATAATTTGGTTTTAGAAATGGATATTTTATGACTATTATTATCTTTGGCTTGTGAAACTCCGCACAGAGAAATGTTACTATCTGGAAGGAACACCTAGCTCAAGGAAAAGAAAACACTCTAGAGAGTCTTCATGTATGTGCATTCTATCACAGGGCCAAATCCCCAAGAAAATTAGTTTGGATCATAGCCCCACAAGTTTTAGCATGGACTTTTTACTTGGTGAAGGATAACCAATGGGTAAACAGGGAGTGATCAGGCCTAAAACTGTGAATTGTGTACCCCCTGCCACTACCAATACACATGAACAGTGTGAACAGGCTGCACTCAATAGCAATCCTGAAGGTGTTAACACGATAGGTGCCCTAGCAAAGATGATTGCGGATATGAACACCAATCTAAGTAATCGCATAACTAACCTTAGCACTAGCCTTGAACAACACAAAGTACTTGTGGCCAGCAATACAAATCATATTAATACCCATGAACAACAAATTAGAGAACTGCATTGCGAGGTGAAGACAATCAAATCTGTATGTAGCGGTCATCATGATCATGCCTCCAAATTTAGGGGTAAATTAGATAATTACAAGGAGGTTGTTACTAAGGACATGCAGACGTGTGCGGACACACAGAGGGGACTTAGGCAAGAAATCCATAGCATTAAATAAAAATTAGACAAACAGATTGATACCGATCAAATTAAGGATCAACTGCTAGATGAGTTGGACATAGACACTTTGGTTGAAAATGCAATTAGCAAAAGACCACAGGAATCCACCCCTCGTGATGAATCTTTTCTCAATGAGAAACTGAATGAAATTGACATACTAAGAGAGAAGGTCAAGACTCAACAAATAACCATTGATGGCATGATAGCCAAACAATTGGGTGACCCAGTTATAGGTCAAGCTACGTCTAGTCTAAGTACCAAAGAGGAGACCCGTAATGTATTGAGTATGTGTGGCGCAGTTATCAAACAACAAAGTGGTGTAAAGCATACACAGCCAGCTTTAGAGCGAAACATTTTAATTAAGGGAATACACTACCAGTATGGTGAGAATCTCTTTGGTATATTTGGTGGACTCTGTGTGGCGATGGGTATTAGGTACGACCCCTGGAATGATATTCTGGACATTAAACGTACCAGTAATAGCTGGAAAGCAC
Source organism: Acholoe squamosa (assembly GCA_949317995.1). Lineage (NCBI taxonomy): Eukaryota > Metazoa > Annelida > Polychaeta > Phyllodocida > Polynoidae > Acholoe > Acholoe squamosa. The sequence goes on along the minus strand of OX439043.1, from coordinate 19,012,731 downwards.
CCATTAAAGTGTGCTTCTCGAATATGAAAATTAAGAGAGCGGTGCTAGACAACAAATGGAACCTAAAGACCCCCAACAAGGATGATCAGGTTTGGGTTCAGCACGATGAACCCAAAGAGCTACGAGAACACAAGAGAAGAGTCTGTTGGATAGCTGTAAAAAAGGGCTACAAACCGAAATTAGTGGAGTCTGGGGTGGTTATTGGTGGCAGTTATTCCCCAACTTGAGATTACATGAGGTTACAGATTCTCTTACACTTCCTGAGTTAGTCACTAATAGTGAGGATACTTCAGAAGGTGGCTCAGTAAGCCTAGGTGATATCTCTGATAATAGAAAAGAGCAGGCAGCTGATGGTGATACTGATACAGGAAAAGGAATACTAGGGGAGATGCCCACCCCCAATGTTAAAGGTTCCGGTACTAAAGATGATGTAATTATGAATTCGCCTGGATCAATAAGTACTGATGACGAGGATGATGAAGATGAAGAAAATAGTACTAGAGTTCAACAGTGTGGAACAAGGGTACTTTTATTGTAAGCTAAAGGAACTTGGCTATCATCTACTCGCAGCAGATATTATGAAGACCAAGTGTGCAAAGAAAATCAAGAACAAGTGTAAGCACTATAAGGCACCACCAGGTCACTATTGGCATACAGTTGCTAAGGCATCCAGCTATGGGAACAAGGTCTCATCAGAACAAAATATTAAATATGGAGTCCCACAAGGGTCAGTTTTAGGCCCCATTTTATTTGTACTATATATTAATGATGTAGTAAAAGTATTAAAGAAATGCAAAATCAAACTGTATGCAGATGATATTGTGATTTATTTTGCCGCTAAGAACACTGAAGCAGTAAATGAAATGTTACAAGATGATGTATTACGTTTTAAAAGTAAGGTCTTAGAGAATAGGCTTACAGTAAAACAAAGTTCATTTGGTTATGTAGTGCTCATAAGTTAAAACACTGTCCAAAATTAAGTTATTTTTGTGAAAAAGTGTTGGTACACAAAGCCACGTCACCCCCCATACTGTCCAGAATCAACAATTAGCTTCAATGGAACTATTGTACAAACTGTTACATTTTTTCCTTTCTTGGTGTACATATTAATAGTAAAATGAGCTTTGATAAACAGGTTAAAATTATTAAGAGAAATATTTGCAACAAACCTTTTAGATTTGCAAAATTTCTGTACAATTAGACCAATAATTGAATATTGTTCTTTTATTAGTACAAGCTGTAATGAAGAAGGTCTAAATGCATTACAATTATTATTATCAATATTATTATCATAATTGTTATTATCAATATCTTGCACATCGAAAGATTGTTTACTTTTTTCAGTCCCTGCGCCACTCGTATCCCCCGACGTAGCAACCGCTGTCTCTGGAGTAATGTCAGTCACATCCACCGAGGTATCATCATAGCAGGTACTCACATCTGGCCGGGAAGGCAGGCGTGCCTTGTGGCTTGACCGTCTGAGTGACAGCTGGAAAAGCAGCAACTGTCGTGACAGGCGCTGCGGTGATAGGAATGGTGGCTGTGGTGGTCCTCCTCCTTCGCCCCGATGTTGATCCAGCTTCTGAATCTAGGTCCAAAATATCATCGGTTACCACGGCAACAACAATAGTGTTGCGCGAGGTAAAATTAGGGGTTGTCTAATACTCTACTCAGTGTGTCAACATGCTAAAACTATGAAAGGAAATAATGCTTTCATTGTGCTATCAAGCCATAAATGATGTGGATGATGACCAAGGCCGCCCTGCCTAGAATGGCTAAGGATCTAAAGCCCCTACGTTCATCACCTGCATTTTGGTGACATGTTGTATGTTGCTATATGTTGCCCAAATAAATATTAGCTATTAGAGCCAGGTGCAACATCCCATCTACACCCAAAGGGTGAGACTTATTTCTGAATAAAAAACAATGCGATGAATGATTACTTTTTGTGTGTCATTTTCCATAAGCTACTCTTTTCCAAAGCCTCTTTTCACCTTAGCTCTGTGGCAGTCCTTTCAACAGAGCATTTCCACTTTAAAGCAATTAACCAAGAGTTTTCTTGCCAAAAAATGAACACTCCTGTAAAAAACGTCTTCATGTAATGGCACTATGCCATGCATGTTTCGTATTGCCTTTGTAAAAGTAGCAATTTAATCCTTATGAACAAATACCAACGTCACCTTGTGGGAATGTGCACACTGAAAGCCAGGGAGGGGAGAGGAAATACCTTTGATTGAGACAATTCTATGTATATCCTCTAGCATGGATGCCTGATATTCTACAACTGCTCATTTGAAATGATTCTCATTGCCTAGCTCAACTCACCAGAAAGTGGATTGTGTAAATAGATACAAACTTGTACAATTATCAAACACTATGATTTCACTGTTATATTAATATGATGCCCTCTGGTAAGCCCTGTATTAACTAAGGTCCTAGGCCAAAAGCAGTGCCTAGCCCTGTATGTATGTAAGTGTGTCAACTTGACCTAGGAAGCCCTCACAGTGAGTAAGCATATTGCTAGTGCCCTCCACCTGCTTCACTCTGAGATCAGGCAAGGCACACAGCACACCACTCCTTACTACAGTTCACCTCTACTGAATAAAACTACAAGTTAAACCAACAATGTCTTTAATACTGCATTACCTTTTGAAACATGGTGGCAGCTACAGGTTATACACTGCATAAACTGTGAGTATTGGCAATCTTGACTTTATATTCTGGAGACTACATTTTGACTGGAGTTGGTGCTACCTGGATCCTATGCCCTGAACTGCCAACTCATACTCCACCTGTACCATAGTAAAGTACTACTACTAGCTAGCACCTCACCACTGGAAGTCTGTTAGTGAACTATCAGTGTACTGAGCCCATAAACTGTAACCTGTGTGCTTATCTGCTATTGACAACAAGAACTCTGAAATTGTCAAATTAATTTCTGGCAGTTTTCACATTTTTGTTGTTGGGACTTAGTCTGGTCTAAGAGTCAACCTGCTTACCTGAAGCACCTGTAGGTCTATACTGACACTGATTGTCAATACCTAGGCTTATTTGTTGATACTGCTGGTCAACAAACTGGAACTGACACCCATTTTTATGAAAAAACAAATTCTGCTGACTCACCCCAACTTATTGGATTCTTTCCTAAGAAGTGAATTCCTTTTCATGAACAATGCCTGATAATCAAAATCAAGCTCCTGCTCCTGCCCCATCTCTGCCCAACATTAGACTTCCCCTTGAACTTGATGTCAAATCTCCAGGGAAGCGAGAGCGATGGCTGGATTGGAGAGAGGACTTAGAGAGATATCTTCTCTTCTCTGGCGCAAGACAGCAAGATAACGTATTTCAGTCGTCTGTCCTGCTGCAAGCCGTTGGTTTCGAGGCGCGGAAAATTTACAATGGTTTTGTGTATGCTGAAACTGAGGACAAAAACGACCCTAAAGTTCTCAATGAAGAAATATGACAAGTACTTTGTTAGCGAAACGCGTGACTTTATTGAGCGACTGGTATTCTCTCGCCGTGAACAAGAACCGAATGAAACCTTCAAATAGTTTCTCTCTGTGTTGTGTTTTCTAGCTAGTACTTGTAATTTCTGTTATTTAAAGTGTACAGATGCTAGAACTATGGATTGCATAATTGCTGGTCATAAAGACCAAAAGGTGAAAGACAAACTGATGCCTAAAACAAAACAAGATCTCCCTGCTGCTCTGATTATCCGTAGATCTATGGAGCTTAATGATGAAACGAAAAAGGTTTTTAACCATAAAAATGACTATGAGGTCTCAAAGGTGTCTCATCACTCTTACTCTTCAAAGAAAGGGGAGAAGGGTGATAAGGGTGAAAAACTCTGTAGCTATTGTGCTAAAACCCATGTTATGGGTAAATCTCACTCTTCTGCTTGGGGAAAAACCTGCAATACATGAAGAGTTTGGTTCCAAAACACAATAAATCCATTTCAGATTTTCAGCATATACCTGTATTTGTGTTGCTACCCTGAAGTTATTCTTAGTGCTATCGTGATAAAATCTTAACCAAAGAAAATAGTTTTTGTGTTACACTAAAGTATCTCTAAACTGTTGGCATTTGAAATATTGGCCTATTTTTTTCAAAATGGCATTTATTGCCTTTTGGAACCAAACTCTTCATGCGCAAAAGAGAAAAAAAGGTTCATCAAGTCCGAGATTCTGATGAATCATCTACTGAAGGTTCGGTAAGTGTCTTTGCAGATGTATCATCTGTTAGCAACTCTAAAGCTATCTACTGTAAAATGGTCATTGATTCGACCGAAGTCATACATCAGATAGATCTGGGTGCTACTGTGTGTATACTTCCAGTGAATTATATTGGTACTTGAACAGTGCGTGATGAACCTGTCCCACTGAAAATATGGAATTGAAGTAGTAAATGTGCACTGGGTAAAGTAAAGATCAAAGTAAGAAATCCGAAAACAAACAAGAAATGGAATGTTGATTATGCTGTAGTCAAAGTTCATGCCATAACTAAGTAGAGAAGCAGCTGAACATATGGGACTGATTACAGTCAACTATGATACATTCGAAGTGTGTAACGTCAAATCTGACATTAGGTCTGAGTTTACTAGTGTGTCTGATGATGGTCTGGGTACTCTACCCGGAGGTCCTGTTCATTTGACTGTGAAAGAGGATACTGATCTTGTAGTGCGTCCTGCATATACACTTCCTGAGGCTCTTAAAGACAATGTGCTCAAAGAGCTGGACAGGCATATAGCTGAAGGTACCATGTGCAAAGTTGATCAACCTACTGACTGAGTGAATCAGATGTCTGTCGTAAGGAAGAAATCTGGTACTATACGCATGTGTGTAGATCCACATACTCTGAATGCTTCCCTGAAACGAGAACACTATAGACTTCCTGTCTTGGACGATGTGCTTCCGAGATTAGCTGTGTTTTCCATCTGTGATCTGAAGCAACCCATTTGGACGCTACAGATGGCTGAGACTGCCATTTAGACTGAACGTTAGCTCCGAGATATTTCAAAAGAGACTGTGTTTAGCTCTTGAGGGACTAGATGGCATCCAGTGTGTTGCAGATGATGTCATCATCTATGGAAGAGATCAAGAAGAGCATGAAAAGAATCTTCGTGGACTCTTATCTCGATGCCAACAGCATGGCATAAAACTGAACAAGGACAAAATGTCAACTCAATGTTCCCAAAATCAAGTTTCTTGGACATATTGTGTCAGCAACTGGACTGAAAGTCGATCCAGATAAGGTTGAGGCAATCCTCAAGATGGAAACACCTTGATGTAGCAGCTGTTGAACGACTCAAAAGAACTGTAACATACCTTGCTAGGTATGTACCTAATCTTGTGGATGTGATGAAGCCTATCACGATTCTCTTGCATAAAGACACTGAATGGCACTGGGGTAACCCTCAAGAAGAAGCTTTCAAGATGCAGAAAAAAACTGCTCACTGAAGCAGTTCTGGCCTATTATGACAAAGACTCAGAATTAATCATTCAATGTGACGTGAGTGGTGCTGGACTTGGTGCTGTATTAATGCAGAACGGCAAGTCACTAGCCTATGCTAGTCGAGCACTCACTCCCACCGAGACCAGGTATACAACAAAAGAAAAGGAGATACTTGTGATAGTCTTTTCGTTAGATCAGTGGCATCAGTTCACATTCGGACGTCACGTCATAGTACATTCTGATCATAAACCATTATTCTCAATCACAAGAAAACCTTTGGACAGAGCTCCGAAAAGGTTACAGTCAATACTCATTCGAGCACTTGCGTATGACATTGACATCAAGTATCTCGAGGGGAGAAAAAAGATGTTAATAGCGGACACACTCAGCATAGCACACCTAAAGGACAGAAAAAACAACAAAGAATCTGAGTTTGAAACTGTTAATGCTGTTACTCACCTGGCAATGAAAGAAGATCAAATCAGGAGAGTCTGTGATGCTACGTCCAAAGACAAGGTTCTGTCTCTGTTGAAATCTACGATACAAGAAGGCTGTCCCGAGAAAGCCATGATTCCAACTGCCATCTGAGAATATTATGGTTTTCGAGATGAACTTGCAGTCTCAGATGGACTAAGGGGAGAGATAACATCTGAATTCCATGCAGGCCATACCGGCATGGAAGGGTCACTGAGACGAGCAAGAGAATCAGTGTATTGGCAAGGGATGACCGAAGATGTCAGGAGAAACACAAGCAAATGTGATGTATGTCAGGAGTACAGTCAGTCACAACAAAAGGAACCATGGAAGAGCTATGATATGCCATGAAGACCTTGGCAGAGGATCAGAGCTGATCTGTTCTCCCTCAATAGAAAAGACTATTTAGTCACCGTTGACTACTATTCAACCTTCTGGGAAATCAATAGACTGTACAATGTAAGATCAAAGATGTGACTCAGAAGATTAAAGCCCACTGTTCCGGTACGGTATTCCTAAGGAGATAGTAACAGACAATAGCCCTCAGTTTACTGGTGCACACTTTAAATGTTTTGTGAAAAAAATGGCAGACCACGCATGTTACTAGCTCTACACACTATGCTCAGTCAAATGGAAATGCATAATTGGCTGTAAAATTGTCTAAGAGATTGGTGAAGAAGACAAACAAATCTGGTAAAGATCCTTATCTTGCTATCTTGAACATTCAGAATACTCCACAGCAAGATATTGACCTGAGCCCCACCCAACGGCTCCTGGGTCATAGGACAAAGACATTACTGCCTACCACATCTTCGCTGTTGAGTCCTACTCAACACAACACTGTGTTAGATAACCTCAAATTCCAACAAGCAAAACAGAAGTTCTACTACAACAGAAATGCCAAACCTCTTGAGACTCTCAATGAAGGTAGCAGAGTTCGTCGTGCTAAACCATACTGTGTTGGTGGAAAGCTGCAACTGTATCAAAGAGAATAGATGACAGATCATATGAAAATCAGACAGATTCTGGACACTCACTTAGAATAAATCGTATACATCTAAGACCATCATATGGTTCGGAGAACATCAACATCACTCCTGATGATATACCTGATGCAGCACCAGTTGCACCAATGCCAGACAATCTGCCTGATCAACCAAGCACACCAGCACCAGCAAATGTGTCTGTTCCAATAACTTCTGCACCAACAACACCTCAAAAAGAGCCAGTAGTTCCAGCCAAATCCCCTACTCCGAAAAAAACTGTGTCATTCTGCGAGAACATCAGTCAAACCCCATTATTTGAAAAATTATGTTTGAACTTGTTTCATATATAATTTTTTTTCCTTTTTTTTTGTGTTGGGGATGTTACAATGTTATAATATGATGCCCTCTGTCTTCAATACTGCATTATCTATTGAAACAATGATGTTTATCTGTTATCTGTTTGAAGTCTATGAAATCACGCTCCCTAGAATGATCTTGATTTAGGGCTTATATGGGTGAATCCTGTGAGTTGCCCCATATTTCGATTTTTGGGGTCTTTTTGGATAAATGTGGCTCCAGAATAAAAACTAATCAACCAATCTTCCTATTTATGGTCTCATTTGAAAGAAAACATGTTTAGCTTCAAAAAGAGGGCAAATTTACATTTGTCGAACCGATATTTTTTGAGCTATGGTGGCCCAAAGTTGGAAAATGGCCTAAAATTGGCATTTTTTTTCAATTTTCACCTGATTCAAGGCCATATATAATCAGGCAAAAGCAGTAGTAGTACACCATGATATTATTTATTTCATAGCTGGGGGTCCTATCTAACATTTCCATGTGGATTGGAGGTGTCATGTTCAGTCATTTATTTTTTTTATCAGTTCTTATAAGTATAAATAGTACGCATAACGCGCTTGATGGAAATTTAAAAGCAATATATGAGATACTATAACTGTTGCATATGGTTTCTCATCTATTGCTATAGAGGGGGGGCCATATAGGGTATTTTTGGGAAAAAAAATTTTTTGCGTATCTGCCGGCCCGTGCGCGCAATACACATTCAAGTAATTTTCAAGTCAGTACTCCTCACACCCCCTCAAGCAACACTTTCCTCTGTACAGCCTATATAAATCATTTTGGGATTATTTCATCTATCATACAGTGTGTATCTATTGATGAGGTGTCATTTTAAAAAAAAAATCGGGTCTCTACATGCTTCGGTTGCCTCAAACCAGGGTCGTTCATCGTCCATAACGCGCTTGATCGGTATACGGCCAATGTTCGGCGGGAAAAGAAAATCACCTCTTGTTACCCGGGCGGAAGTCACCCCCATCGGGGAACTTCCCGGAAGTTGTTATTGCTTGTCTCAACTTGTTTGGACCGCAAGTCTTAGGTGTTTAACGCCGAAAGTTTGGAGGATATTGTCAAAGAGGTGAGTGATATTGATGGAAACTTGATGAAATATTGATGTTGAATGTCGATTGATGTATTTGATGTGGTTTTTGTGTACCGAAAGTGTACCGAAAGTGTGTAAATCATGTAGAAAACATGTTAGACGATCGATGTGGGCGATAATACAAGTGCTGCCACTGTCTCGGTACCTTCTGTAGGCTTATGAATGGCGTATAACGCGCTTGATCAAAATTCAACTCGACGGTAACGCGCTTGATGAAAATGATATTATGGCCTGTAGTGGCACAAATATGGGCAAATAGATGAATAACTATGGTTAATACGATAGAATAAGGCCCTGGCTTCCATTTAGTGTAGGTTTGGTACCTTCTCAGCCATTTTGGAACCCCCCAGCCATGCCAAATCATTTTTTTCCCCCTGCTGACACTGTTTTAGGTACCATTTCGATTGATTTTCTCCAAACTTCTCACTATTTACACACTTTCCTGTCGTTATGAATCATCCTCTATGTACCTCTCATTGTTTTATTGTGTTACATGGCTGCTGGGTTTGGCTATATTGGCACAGAGGCCACCAGAAGACTGTAAATTTTATTTCCATCAAGCGCGTTACCGACGAGTGAAAAAACCCTCCTGTGTACACATTATTAGCAAGTTGATGGTTCTTTGGTGTTAATATATTATTTGGGACTACTGTCCATTGTCCAGACCTAATATGATGTGTTTGGTTTTTTTTTATATGATTTATAGAAGAATTTATTTCGATCAAGCGCGTTACATAACCACTATTATGCCTAAAAAATGCACCTATCCTGTAGTCAGCCCCCCTAAAAATTAACACAATGTGCGCCTATGGTACCTCTATCATGTGGAATGGTCATCCGTTCATTTCTGAAAAAAAAAAATTTCAACATGTATCTGGGGTAGGTCAATTTTTTATAAATTCTCAGTTACAATACACATGTCGCTTCCCGGAGGTCTCCCAATGTGTCAGTAATCTTGCACAGTATCCTGGCATGGTCAATACATCCATTCTTTAGAATATAGACATATTTCCATCTATTTGTTGTACATGTTACAGTGTTGATATTTGCTCTTTTCTCAGTGCTTTTTATCTCCTTTTAAGAATGGGTCGCAAGAAGTTGCCTGAGGGTGAGGCGGTGAGCCACACCAACTCACAGAAGGCCTACATGGCCAGGAGGGCGGAGAAGGAGGGAGAAGAGGTGGTGAGGAAGGCCGAGAACGAGAGGAAGAAGGAGAGCGCCAAGCGGTGCGACGCCCTGCGTTCTGACAGGGGCAAGGACCGCAAGCGGAGGATGGGGGCGTTCCGGGGCGCCAAGAAGCGGGCCCTGGATGACGCCCGGAAGCGGGGCGTCGCACCGCCCGCATGGACAGAGGCCAACGCGGCTGAGGTATGAAATAATGAAATTAAGTACATGTATATACATAATGCAAACAATAGCAGACATTCAACCAATGTAAATTATAAATGTAATGTACATGTATGTAAAGTAACTCTTTATGAATTCTTAATTCTAAATATTTCACTAGAGTTGTAGTATAGCAAAAGTATTTCCAAAAGATTAACTCGCCCGTATTGTATTGCTGACAAATGCAAGTTGTGACCCTTTTCTTATTCAGTGGGTAGATGCGGAGATGGCCCGCGAGGAGGCGGAGGCCGCGGCGGAGAGGGAGGCAGCCGGGGAAGGAGTTCCGGGGAGGCCGCCCCAGCACCTCCTGCCGCCCCTGCACCTCCTGCTGCTGGTCCCCCAGCGAAGGCCCCCAAGACCGCCGCCAAGACCGCCACCCCGACTGCCGCTGCTGCCAAGACACCGGCCGTGGGGAAGGGTAAGGGGCCGGGGAAGTCTTCCAAGAAACAGACACCGGCAGGTCGGCCCGCGCGTGGACGTGGCGCTGGCCTGCCGGTCGCGCTGTTGCCTCCCCGCGCCCCGCGCACTTCCTACACGCCGGTGTCTTACCACGATTACGGAGTAAGTATGAATTATGTTCTATGTACCTCTCATTGTTTTATTGTGTTACATGGCTGCTGGGTTTGGCTATATTGGCACAAAGGCCACCAGAAGACTGTAAATTTTATTTCCATCAAGCGCGTTACCGACGAGTGATAAAACCCTCCTGTGTACACATTATTAGCAAATTGATGGTTCTTTGGTGTTAATATATTATTTGGGACTAAAGTGCTAATGCAGTCCTTTTTTGTTAATACACAGATATCATCACCATATAGCATTCAGATACTGTAATATAATTATTCATGAATGTTTTCCTTGTTCTATACATCAGGAGACACCAGACAACCCCCAGTGGGTGGAGGACGAGGAGGAGGAGCAGCCCGTACGGACGCTGGCAGGCGATGCCCCCGAGGACCCCCTCCTGCTGTCCTCGGAGGAGGAGGCCCCCGTAGTGCCCGCACCACCGCCACCTACGGAGGCCCCGACTCAGGAGGGGGACGCGGCAGCCCCGATTGCGGAGCCCCGGCCCGTTCGCCAGGCTGCTCGGCGCGACTCCCCAGAGAGGCGCCGAAGCAGCCGGGGCCAGGAGGCCTCCGCATCGGGGTTCAACGTTGGACTCCTCGAGGACATCGCGTAAGTATTTGAATCATAGTTTCTTCTTTTGTGTTTGTATCTCTGAAGAATCTTTATAGTTTTAAAAGTAAAATTGGCCCTAAAAATTTTAATCTTAATCTTAATATAGTATACATGATTTATTCCACTCTTCTACTTAACTAAACTTAACCCTTTAAGGGCCGCTGATGTGTTTATGCTTCAGGCCTATAGGTCGTCATGATGCACCAATGAAGTGCTAGGGAGACTGCGTGCCAGCACTTCATTGGAGCATCATGCCGACCCTCCGGGGACATATATGTATCAACCCTGTAGGGTCGGCATGGTGCATCATGACGACCCATGGTCATGATGCATTAATGCATCAGCAGCCCTTAAAGGGTTAAGTTTAATCAATGCTATATTATTTAAATAATTGTTATCGACTTACAGTGCCACCGTCCGTAAAGACACACAGCCAGAGTGAATGTAATTATTATATGAATAAATCTAGATTAGAATAGTTAGAATAGTTTGTTCCATGTTGAATGTTTCCTTGCTTGTTGAATTTTTTGACTGAACATAGTACCTCGCAGATAAGCTGCATACATTATGAATACGCTTATAGGTGACATACTATGGTATTGAATAGAATTAAGATTGTTGTATGTACACTGGCATTTCAATGATGTATGCATTTATCAAACCTTTAACCTAATTACTTGTGTAAGCGAGTGTAACCCGCTTGATCGAAATCGATTCTTTATATAATTTACATGTATAAATAAATAAATGGAGCATGATAAAAAAGAAAAATTAGTAATTGTTCATTTGTTTGCAGCCCGCATGCCGGCCAGACCAAGACGACGAACCCAGGACCGCCCACCACACCGACACCGACCACTCCTAAAAACCTGACAAAACGGCCAAGGAAGACCAACACTCCCAGAACCAACCGCCACTACTACGTACAAGGGCTACTGAGAGAGGAACTGACTGAGGCACAGCTAGAGATCGAGGAATTGCAGGCTCAGCTTGCCCATGCCCAGTCGAACCCTCCGCTCGCCGCTGAACCCGCTGTAACGCACGTGGAGGATCGCGTTGCAGCGGCTGCACCGGATGGGGAACCTGCTGTAGCGCACATGGAGGAGCGCGTTGCAGCAGCTGCACCGGATGGGGAACCTGCTGTAGCGCACGTGGAGGAGCACGTTGCAGCAGCTGCACCGGATGGGGAACCTGCTGTAGCGCACGTGGAGGAGCGCGTTGCAGCAGCTGCACAGGAACAGCTGACGGCGCATGACAGGAGTGTGAAGGCTGTGCTTGAAGGGCTGGCCAACCTTCCTCGCAAGGACAAAACCGCCATCATGAACAAGGTGCTTTCGCCCGTCGTGATCAAAGAACAGCGGATCGCGGTGAGCTTGGCAAAGACCCTTGGCATGGATAGGCGGTCACTACTCAAACCCCTTCAGACCAGCCATCTCCACGTGTGGTGAATCAGGAGGCCAAGATAGAGAGTGTCAAGGAGTTCTTGTCTGACCCGGAGAACTACGAAATGAGACCTGGTAAGAAAGACACTAAGACCTTGAAGAAGGTGAAGCACCAGCAAATGTACCTCAGGGAGTTTATCCATGTGCTCCACAAGAGGTACGAGGTGACACAACCTCCTCACTTGCAGGTCTCACGGTCACTCTTCTACAGCATCAGGAAAGAACACCTCCCCTGGTTCATCCCCGTGGATCTCCAAAGCACTGATCTGTGCCTTTGCCAGAAGCACCAGAACTTTGCACTCCGGCTTGCTGCTGTCAGTATCCCTTTCAAAGACGAGATGTTCATGACATCCTGGGCAGAGTTCGAACAGACTCTCCAGGACAAAGCCCCCGAGAATGTCAAGTATGAAGTGTGGAAGAATGTGGACTATGAGTATGTGTCGACAGGCAAGGATGGAACTCGGAAGAAGACTACCATCAAGAAGCTCCGCCCTTGTACAGAGATTGCATCCAAGGCGGACTTCATCAAGAAAACCAGACTGGAGTTCCTCACCATGGCTGCCCATGTCGACCGTGCTCACAACCAACACCGCATCGTACGTGAGCTGCGAGCGAGTATGTCGTCGATGGAAGTTACCATCCAGATGGACTTTGCGGAAAACTGGATGGTATCATACCCCGATGCTCCACAGAGTACATATTACGCGAAGGAGCCAGTGACCCTGCATCCTGCAGTCATCCACTACCGTGATGAGGACACTGGCACCACAAACCACCACTCTGTCGCTCTGTGCACTGACGACCGGAAGCACGACACTGGCGCCGTCTTGGCGTTTCTCCGCTGCCTGGCAGCATTCATCAGGGAGAACCTGCCACACGCCGAGGTGGTCCATTATGCTTCTGACTCACCCTCCAGCCAGTATCGAAACATCTCGGTGTTCTCGATACTCGTACGCCACACCAAACTACTTGACGGACTACGGGCAACATGGACCTACTTCGAGGCGGGTCATGGAAAGGGCCCCTGCGATGGCGTCAGCGCTGCTGCAAAGCGCAACGCTGACAACATCGTCAAGCGCAACAAGGAAGGACATGCCGTCATCAACTATGCAGAGGAGTTCGCGGCTGAAGGTAACAAACTTGAAGGCCACGTTCACTACATCCATGTCCCTCTGCAGGATGTCACCTCCGCCCGCCTCACTCTCGGCTCAGTGGTAGCAGACAAGTCAGTAGAGGGCACCATGAGTGTCCATGCTGCCATGGTCAAACAGGAAGGAAGGTCACTCGCTGTCCGTGACAAATCCTGTTTTGACCCCTGCTGCTGGGTCGACCTTAGGTCCGTTACTGGCTGCTCCGGATGGATTGAGCATGAGCTGGTTTTCAACAAGAACAAGAAGCCTCCCCCACCAAAGCAAACACGGCAGAAGAAAACGCGGCCTGCCAGTGTCCCTGCAGAGGTGGACGACGCGGATGCCCGCACCGGCGACCCTGATTTTGATCCTGTTGTGCGCACCACTGTCTGCAAGCGCACCAGGGACGGCTCAGTCGTGGCACGTAAGCGCACTCGAAGTGACCGGGTGCCAACTCCTGCCACGGCTGACAAGGAGAACATTGCCCCGTGTGCCGCACGAAAGCGTGCCACGGAGCGTGCCGTCGCCGTCCCTACAACCAAGCGAGCACTACAGGATCCACCGACCTCGACCCTCCCTCAGGAGGATGTACAACCAACAGACAGTGTAGGGAAGTTGGTACTGGTGCAGGATGAGTACCATGTAGGTGACATTCTTATCACTGCCAGCCTGGCCAGTACCAGCTCAAAGGACAAGTGGTTTATGGGTAAGGTGATAGCCAAGGACAATGACTTCTACCAAGTGCACTACATGCTGCGCTACATGGCGTCGGACAAGAGAAGCTTCAAGTGGGGGAAGGAGATCATCCCAGCTAGGGTCCACCCCCTCAACGTTCTTGGCAGAGTCACTCTGCCCAAGCCAAGTCGTTATGGCAACACTGAGAACGCTGTCTACAAACTTGATCCCCTCACCATCCAACTAGCTGATCGGAAGCTTCTCAAGTACCGCAGCGAGTGCACTGGTTAGATGTCATTGATCCCGGTTATCACCTGTTTTACTTTGGCCACTATAACTAAGACCCAAACTGTGCCCAATCAAAGGATGCCGGACGGATGCAGACCCAGGAAACCCAATGGACGAATCTACATCTTCCCATCTTCTCTGGGGCACAACACACAGCGACGCGGCTTGCCACCGCCAAGTCCTTCGACCGCCGAATGGATCTGCAGACAAGCAGCAAAAACCCCAAAGACACCCCGAAGTATATAAGCATTGTACAGCACACCCACTACACTGGTGGGCTGCTATAGTTCATTATATATTGTATATATTGTATTGTACCTATGTTTAACTGCATGACATTGCGTGTAACGCGCTTGACCGATATCTGTAATGGTACTGCTTCATTGGCTGTGGGCAACCTGAGAGTTATCTGACCTGTACTACTGCTATCTAATATGTTACTAGACATGTGTGGCTGGTATTTTAGGCCTGTTTGGATACTCCTAGTTAATTTTTGGACCTTCTGGTTTGATTGATGTAAAAAAATTAGTCGCAAAAAAGTGCAATTTTATTTTCCGAGGCATACGGGAGACCCCAGGTAGGTATAAAATGTACGTTTCTTGGTGTTAAACAGTAGTCCCATTGCTTAAGTAGTTGTGTATGAAGCAGCATTATGATATGAAAGGTTTCAGACCATCTAGGAATTGTTTAACTGCATGACATTGCGTGTAACGCGCTTGACCAATATCTGTTATGGTATTGCTTCATTGGCTGTGGGCAACCTGAGAGTTATCTGACCTGTACTACTGCTATCTAATATGTTACTAGACATGTGTGGCTGGTATTTTAGGCCTGTTTGGATACTCCTAGTTAATTTTTGGACCTTCTGGCTTGATTGATGTAAAAAAATTTGTTGCAAAAAAGTGCAATTTTATTTTCCGAGGCATACAGGAGACCCCAGGTAGGTATAAAATGTACATTTCTTGGTGTTAAACAGTAGTCCCATTGCTTAAGTAGTTGTGTATAAAGCAGCATTATGATATGAAAGGTCTAAGTACCTCTATGGAGCCTCTATCTATGAGTGCCTGTATGTAACGCGCTTGACCGGTATCCGCCTACGCGGAGGGCATTTGACATGGTATTGCTTCATTGGGTGTGGGCAACCTGAGAGTTATCTGAGCTGTACTACTGCTATCTAATATGTTACTAGACATGTGTGGCTGGTATTTTAGACCTGTTTGGATACTCCTAGTTAATTTTTGGACCTTCTGGCTTGATTGATGTAAAAAAATTAGTCGCAAAAAAGTGCAATTTTATTTTCCGAGGCATACGGGACACCCCAAATAGGTATTAATTGTACATTTCTTGGTGTTAAACAGTAGTCCCATTGCTTAAGTAGTTGTGTATAAAGCAGCATTTTGATATGAAAGGTCTAAGTACCTCTATGGAGCCTCTATCTATGAGTGACTGTATGTAACGCGCTTGATCGCTATTTGGCCAATTTTGGACAGCTGCTCACATAAAAAAAAAAATGTAGGAATGGAAGAATGATGATTGTTTAAGAGAATATAGACAATGAAGACATAATAACTTGAATTACATGCATACCCAATGCATATTAAGCTTGTGAGAGTAAAGTTAAGGTTTTGTGTTAGAAATTTTTGAAAAATCTCAATTTTCTTAAAAAGTTATGTCTCATATTTTCAAAAGTTTTCAAGACTCAGTCCTAATTTTTGGTACACTTATTCATAACTACTATACAAGTTTGGACATGCAATATTGTAATCACAGAGACATTATTGATCAAGTTCTATGCATAAGAAGTTATATCGATCAAGCGCGTTACACAAATTATACCTTTTTACTGCAACTGTGATAAAAACTGATATCCTGGGAGTTAATGACTTGAATGGACCTTTTCATACAGCCAAGATATAGGGTTATCAATAAAATAAAGTCTTAAAATGTAATGCTGAGTTTGTCATGTTTGGCCCCTGACCCCCAAAGGTGGGGCAGTTCACAGGAATCACCCATATATTACTATATCACATACCAGACTATCAGACATATTCTTTAGCCACCCCAATCAAATGCATCAATAACTTAACAGTGTTGACAGCCAGAAAGGTTCACTTCACAAACTGGCACCCTGCTGGTTCATGGTACTGGTCTGTGATCTACAACATTGACTGCAGTCTATGAATAGATCTGGGAACGTCTTGTGGCTTGTGCCCTCAGAGCCTGGAGGAGCAAGCGGTAGCTCGGGGTTAGTCATTAGGTTCAGTTACAGTTCAGGCTGACCTTACTCCTGCTGCTTTGTTAAGGGCACCTCACAAAACCTGACACTCTTTCTCTGGTCAAATTCTGCATATGGAGTACACATTCTGATAATGGAAGAGGGTCATATATTGAAATAATATGAATTAAAAGTGTTAAATATATCAGAATAACACTATATATCATGTAGAATTATCAGTTAGCAACCTAATTAGATGTCTTTGGATAACTCCTAGATCCTCAAAATCGCTTTTTAAGGAATTTTCAGAAATAAGACTCACAAAAACAGCAAGATGTTCTCCTCTAATTATCAACTCTAGTGTCTGAAAGTCTGGAAGCAGCATCAAAGATGTGTACTCATTAACCTTCATCAGTATGATCCTCACCAAATGGACTTTTGTTATGTTTGGGGGAGCCTCATGCATGGTACATCAATAGCTTCCTTATCAACAACAAAATTAGACTAAAGAAAATAGGGCCTATATAAGTAGGATTCATAGATATGATATTATACATTTCACAGATTTCTTTAGAAAAGGTGAATTAATGTACGTTTAAATGGGTCCCTATTATTTTGTGTCCAGTAAAAGAAAGCAAATTAAATTAGGCCCTTGCATTCATGGCTACACAAGCTCAACCTGTTTTGGTCTTGTGAATCATAGCTATAGTCTGTTATTATTGTTTTTCTTTCTGATAAAATCACCATGTTAATCCTATTGATGGACATATTTCCCTACTTATCTCTCAGGAAAGAGGATTTCCAAAGCCTTGCACAAAGCAATGAACTGGAAAGATATGACATACATTCATCCTATAAAGATCTGATGGGGATGCTACACCATATCCTTCGCATATGGGCCATTCCACCCAAAGTGGGCACCTGGGGTGGGTAGGGGTCATTTTACCAAAACTCAGAATTACATCATAAGACTTGATTTTATTGGTAGCCCTATATCTTGGCTTTATGAAAAGGTTCATTCGAGTCATTAACTCCCAGGGGGTCAGTTTTTATCGCAGTCGCCATAAAACCATATAAAAATGTGTAATGGGCATGAGTGCAATAAATGATATGCATATATATAACCCCTCTAAAAATATTCTAATCTCTTAGATTTTTATGTCCAAACTATTACAATGGATGGGTAAATTATGCATGCCAAATTTATGAATGAGGCTCCAAAAGTTTTGAAAATTATGACATGTCCCCTTTGGTGGAAAATTTGTTTTTGAATAATTTCTTTCTATTGTATTTTCACTATGTATATTTCAATAAACAGGCATAATTTACAGTTTCTATACCATCAACTCAGTAGGCTTGTTGCACAAAAATGACCTTTCAAAGTGCCCGTTTTGCTCGCGCCCATTACATTATTACAGCATCTTAAAAGGTCCTTACACCTCTAAGATCATGACTACCATATTATCAAAGGAAAGATCGTAGACTATTGATATACACCAAAATATAATATCTGCCACTTTTGGGTGCTCCATGATGCTCGGAAAATGAAAAATCACTTTTTTACACATTTTCTCCAGCGATACGCAATCTCACCACAGATTACTCAATTCGGCTTTAAAGACTAGCCACATATGTCTACTAATAGATTTAATAACATTACCATACCTCAGGTACATAACAGTTTAACCACAGTTCAACTGCTGCAACATAACAAAAACACCTCTACAGGGTCTTTTCGCTCACACCCATTACACTATTACAGCACCTTAAAAAGTCTTCCATACAGTCATGCACTTATACCTCTATGGTCATGACTATCATACATTATTATTATTATTATTATTATTATTATTATTATTATTATTATTATTATTATTATTATTAAAGGAGAGACTGTAGACTATTGATTTACACCAAAATATATACAAAATGTGGCCCATCAAGGTAGAAAACCCCTCCACGGGGGATTTTTAATTCCCCATTTGGCTACCAGTGGGTATTGGAGGGCAAAATTACTCTAAAATTATTATAAAAATACTTAAAGCTAATTTTTGATGCAGAACTCAATGGTATCATTTAAAATGCACCATTTTCGTTAGAAATGGCCCATATTTGGATGGTAAAATGAACATTTTTCATGAGAAATCAACCTATATATGCCTGTTCCTGGTTGTCATGGCAACTATTCCAATAATCAAAATTTGCAGATTTTTATGCCAATTTTG
Organism: Acholoe squamosa; assembly: GCA_949317995.1. Lineage (NCBI taxonomy): Eukaryota > Metazoa > Annelida > Polychaeta > Phyllodocida > Polynoidae > Acholoe > Acholoe squamosa. The sequence goes on along the minus strand of OX439043.1, from coordinate 18,993,821 downwards.
GGGGATACTCACCAAAAACCCAAAACTGAAAATAGAAATGGAAAATTCCATCTAGATCAAAATCTATGATAAAAATCACCATTTATTATGTGTTTTTTATGAAAAAGGCTGATTTATTGTGTTTTTATACATTATTATGGTTTATAATATATTAAGTGCTTAATCATCGATTTCAGATATGAATAAGGACCTATATTCAAGGAGGGGTTCAGACATAACTACCAGGAATATTTAACCCAATGATGTCTCATTCTTAAGATCTTGAGATTTCTCAAAGTCAAGCGACATGCGAGATAAAAAAATTCAATTAGAGTTTAAATACTAGGCACATATCTCTAATAACAGAATTAATGAAAGAACTTAATCAATTCCTAAGCAGTACCTTAGAATACATGGGGTAGCCTTTACTCACACTTACGGTGGCCCTTAAAAAATGTTAGCTATATCGCTCATGCCCATTACACGATAGATTTACCTTTAAAAGACAATCATACAACCACTCAGACATTTGATACCATTACAAAAGTGCATATCTTTACTATGTAGTCTATGAAGTACATCTCAGTGCTGTAATTCGGGCCAGGGGCTGCATCGGGCAGCCCCAAGCGGGTGAACCAAGGCTTTCTATAAAACAAGCTCCCAGCCACTCCCACTCACTCAAACTCCGGCAAGTGAGATGTAACAATTCTGCTAGGAGAAATACAAGTTAGAGTGGGCAAAGTTAAACTGGTGATAACCAAGATCAATGACAAATAAACAGTGCACTCGCTGCGGTACTTGAGAAGCTTGGAACCGGTCTGAGGGGATGGAGTTTGTAGACAGTATTCTTTGTGTCGCAGTACCAACTTGGCTTAGGAAGAGAGATCCTGCCAGGAATGTTGAGGGGGTGGATCTTGGCTTCGAGGATCTCCTTCCCCCACATGAAGCTTGTCCCCAACGTGAAGCTTCTCTTGTCTGATTTTGGAGTGATGTTTTGCAGTATCTGGTGCACTAGATAGAAGCCATTGTCTTTAGAAATTGACATTTCCCCTTGGGGGACCCTTTTGTTTTGGCTGGACACATAAGTCAAAAGAATGATCAGCTCTCAGGCCCTAGGCTGATCACTTTGAAGAAAGAGAGACTAATAAGTACAACTGCAAGAAATAATTATGCTTTTACAGAATCCCTTACTTTGTTTGGTGTTGAAAGTACCAGTAACTTTTCCATCCACAGTTCCACCTTCTATGCTATGGGAATTTTCATCAGTGTATGGGCTTGAAAAAGGTTATTCTCACCAGGCTAGTCATGAGGTCATTTTTTTTTTTTTTTTCGTTTCAATGAAGTCAGGCGACTTCTTTTATTCAATGTAATCTCACGTGGAAGGTGGTCGTAAGGTAATTCTTACATTGAATCGAATCGAAATTGGTGGATTGCAATCCATTGACTTTAGTCATATGGTATTAACTACTTTTCATCAATGATAACATGTGTATCACTTTCTGAAGGGTCCTTTACAGTTCAGTTTTGTCCAGGCATTCTATGCTGTGTCTATTGGTTTGGCACATTGTGTGTGCATGAGAGTCACTTATTGATGTGTATTCCATATAAATGTGAGATTCAGCTTAAAACTAGGAAAGTAGCTCATTAGCCATGTGGCAACAATCATTACAATCAATAGAGCTATAACATATAGTAATACATATGTACCATTACCAATATCATTTTATTTTGTGCAGTTGTGGAACCCCTCCCCAGCTTGCCTCGGTTTTACCTATCAAGGAAATGCTTATGGCTGCAAAAAACATTGGGATATATAGGTGTGGGCATAGCAAAGAAGAGTTTTTTTTTTTTTGTTTTTTTTTGTGGCCGGTTTGACTTAGATTTGACTTTGATTCCATCCAGTGTCATGGTGTCACATGCAGTGATGGCAGACACCCGTTGGCTGCCAGTGTCCAGTGATAATGTAATTTAAAAGTCAGTGACTGATGGCTATCAGACATCAGTCAGTTTGTTTTGTATAGCCTGTCAATCATCAGTGACCTCACTATGTTAATGCCAACGAAGATCACAAAATGAAATGAGTTCAACTTTGAGGCTTTATTTAAAGACACTTTTAAAATATTAAAAACCTGATCTATCCCAGCAAATTGTCGTGACTCCTCGTCAACCTGTGTGAAGTGGCTCACACATGTCGCTAGATGGAACACGACGTCGCTATAGCACAAGATCACCAGGAATAGCAATGGTGGTGATCACATGGCCTCACCTCAGATGGCGAGGATGGTGATCACTCAGACTCACCAGGGATGGCGACACGAGTGATCACTCACCTCGCTAGATGAAACGCATGCCATGCCATAGCGCAAGTTCACCACAGTTGGCGTGGATCGTGATGACGCACACTCACCAGGGATGGCAAGGCTCACCTCGCACTCACCTCGCTAGATAAACGCCCACCACGTCATAGCACAGGTTCACCATGGATGGCGAGAGTGGTGATCACTCAGACTCACCAGTGATGGTGATGCTGGTGATCACTCACCTTGTTAGATGAAAAGCTCATGATCATCAACATTGGTAATCATGCAGCCTCACATCTGCCAGATCAAATTATGTTTTGCCAGAGAAGGTATTGCCATAGTATCTTCTCTCTAACCACTGACAAGGTGCTCATGTTGATATTTCCCTATGTATTTTTCCTGTAACCAGAGAAAAGGTGTTTATGGATAGTTGCTTTCATTTTAGAGACACCTCTATCTAAATTCAATTGATATTCTCTCTATATAATCTTGTTTGATTCAAATCTGAAGTATTACATGGAAATCAGTGTGAAACAAAGCACATTTGATACGTATGGGACTTATACTTCATGCCCACACTTCCTAGATAGGCTACATATTGAACAGTGGTGCTGTCTCAACAACTTTGGCAATGGTGGTGATAAGTTGCCACTGTGAGTGAGAGTGAGTGACAGATGATGCAATCCACAGAGAGCATTGACTTGGAGTGAGACAAATCCACGTATTGAGTGATACCAATGTTGGCAATGGTGATGATAAGTCGCCATTTTGAGAGAAGATTAACTAGGAGTGATACACACTCACGCAGTGAGTGAGAGCCATGTGGCAATGCAGGTGAAAAGTTGCCATTCTGACTGAGAGTTGACAGGCAGTGGCACATACTCACGCAGTGAGTTAGATCCATATTGGCGAAGGTGGTGATAAGTCACCATGCTTTGTGAGGGATGACAAGGGGTGGCACATACTCACACAGTGAGTGAGATCATGTTGGCGACTGTTGTGATAAATCGCCATGCCATGTGAGACTGACACACAGTGGCGAAATATGACGCAGTGAGTTATCACTCAGAAAGGAGTCACCATTGATGACCAATCATGGCGACAGATAACGACAATTTGCTGGGATGACTATGTGGTTGTGAATGAAATTGAGGACATCCTTTGCTTTATTTGTACTGTACAAACCTCATAATGAAGGATTGATGGTATTTTTTTCTGTTCTGTTATGATACACTTTTTGAAAGATTTGCAATATTGCAATATTGAGTTCCCCCTTTATCATACTGGGAGGTAATGATTGCGGAGACTTGCACACATATCTATGTGTACTCATTAACCCACTGATGTCCTTGTTTTTCAATGATGGTGTTATTTTTCTTCTTCTTTTTATTTTTCAGAAATAAATAACGGAGCAAACAAATCACTCTTTGAAAGTCACTGTGGAACACAAATGCACACTGAGGAAGCCATTATGAAATCTGACCATATAGAGTGGAAATCCTATTTAGGGATTAATGAGTGTCTTTCATTTTATATTTTCACTATACATGAACTTCTACCAGCTATATGCCGATCAGTGTTGTCCCTTCTCATAAACAAGCATGAAAAACATTAGTCTACTACTCCCCGTCAGTAAAGGAATAAAATGATTCATCATGATATTAGGCCATATTCTAATGGCCACAAATCCCATACACCACACACAGTTGTTATGGGAAAGAGGCCAAATGTGTAGCATGCAGACATGAGGATTGTTCTACAAACACCCTTTTTCTGTGTACCATTCCCTAAGTATCACCAAATCAGCAATCCATCATAATCTCCTCCAAATCATTGGTTAGTCCATCCAAGATTCAATGATTTGGAAATATTCAACTCAGCCCTTAATGTGGGTAAAAAGGGGTTAACACGAGAGTGATGGTTATACCTATAGTCCATTGCACAGTAATGGGATGGTGGGCAAAATGTCAAGTTTAATTTTGACAACGTATGCGAGTTTCTTCAGCGCTTCAAGTACACTAAACCCATCACAGACCTAACTGAAGTTGTGACAACAGAGTCTCCGTCATCGTCACCACAATCACCTGGAGACATCGTTTGCAACACACACACATCGACCAAAGAGGAGGAGGTGGAGGAGAAAAAAGGAGAAGGAGAGGGAGGAGGAGGAGGAGGAGAAGGAGGAGGAGGAAAAAAGGTCAGTGGCGGTGGCGGCAGGTCTTGCTTCACCCCTACTTTTGACTGATGATAAAACTTCTTCCACCAGTCAGAAGAAAGGGTCAGTGTTAGAAACAGGGCCAGGGACCAGTTTTGAACTGATGGAAAAAAAATATTAAAGGACACCAGCAGAAGCAGCACCAGCACCAGCAGAAGCAGCACCAGCAGAAACACCACCAATGCCACCAACAAGGCCGCTACAACTTAGGTCTGGAAGTGAAAATGAGAGCATCAAATTAACTTCCAAAAGACGAGGTATGGAAAAAGTGAAAGGTCGAAATATTGCATATCATGCTCCTATCCAATTTTTTCTACCCCGAAGGTGAGGAAAACACACACGCATATAGTGTATAAGAAACCCAATGTGAAAGATCTGACCATTCACTCCTACATAGGTGTACCCTTTAAAAGGTGTATTGACTTTTCACCTCCCCAGGTCAGACAATTCATCAGCAAATGTCCAGCTCTCCTAAAGCACAACTGCAATATTTTACTTCAAGCCTGCCAGGGAGGGACATCCGTTCCTTACAATATAGAGGAATTGGACAGTGATTTGGATGCTGGGCCTGCTTCATTCCCTGTTTCGTTTCTGGTAAACCTTTACAAGGGTGCATGTAATATCCACATTGCCACTAGGTCCTACATAAATGAGATGAAGCGTTCGGTGGATTGTTACCACAAACCTTTCTACCTGCCACTTACACTGTGGTCATACTGTTACACCTGAAAAACGTGTGGGACCACTTCTGGAACAAAACTACAAGAGTTTCTACCTGTGAAAAAGGGTCAGTAGTCAGCAGCTTCTTTTTTTTGTTTAATTCTGGTCAACAGCTCCTCTTGTGTCAAATTGTAGCGTTGTATATTATGTACCAGTTTAACAACTGATGCTTATGTGTCACACAATTATCAAAGCATTATAGTGTATCATCGTAATGCATAAAAACTATAGTGTAGCATACATGATGAATAAAAATTATTTACTTTTTGTGTCTGAAAATAGAAAAAAAAATCTTCTTACAGTAGAACCTATGATGACAACTTCAGAAAACGATGCAAAACAATGGCCGGTGTATAAGCATTTTTTGTAAAAGTTTTAGTAAAAATTAAGGATTAGGTTGTAAAAATAAAAAAAAATTAAAAAAAGTGAAAAGGTAAAAAAGGAATACAAGGGAAAAAAGGGAAAAAGTAAAAATTGTATAGTTTAAGGATGTCTACTGTGTAAAATGTTGTGTTCTTTTATTAATGTATCCTGTGGGAAAAAAAGTAAAAACTAAAAAACTAAAAATTACATAGTTTAAGGTTGTATACCGTGTGGAAAATTACTAAAAGATGTTAAGGCTGTATTCTATCACAGATCCTGTGTAAATTTCTGTCATGTGAATACATACTGTGTAAAAAAAAACTAGGTGCAAAAACAAAAAGAAAAGTGAATGTGTAAAACAGTTCAGATTTGCGTCATCTTCACCAGACATAATGTCTAACCCTCCTGTTGAATTTTATATGCGACCTCATTTACAATCAAGCACAACATACGGTAAACCTTCCGCAATTACTCCAGGTAATAATATAAGTAGTGTGTTATGCAGATGTGAAGAAAACTTTTTCTGGGAAGCAATTCCTGTAGACAACATTCAATATTTTAGAGGAGCTGAACCAGACACTGTTGACCACTGTCTATCTAGCGTTAATATGTGCACATTCTTTAATGAGGCTTTCTGGGTGCTTTTACTCTTTGCATTGACTACTGTAAACATAATAACAGTACATTACAGACAAAGGATTGGTGTATTGGAGTATATCAATTACACACTAAAGAGATATGTCCACAACATTACACTAGGTACACATTGAGCAGCGTGTGAAGTTTTGAAGTATACCTTCAGAAACTAGAAGTTTACACAAAAGTGGGTGTATTATGTCATTGTAAAAGTGGTCTTAACATTGACAAAATATGTGAAACCATATGTTTCACCTGTCTACAATGTACCTAGGAACTTTCAGCTTTAAACTTGGTCGGGGTAAAAAGTCATTTTTTTATTCGAGCTAAATTTCAAGGAAGGCTACCTTTCAGGACTCAGACTACTTTCTGGCTCAGGCATTGTTTAAACCTGCTCTTGCAAATATAGGTAGAATTGGTAGCACATGTTATTTTAATACCTGGAAAGAAAGCTTAAAGTCAATCCATTGGACAAGAGCTAAATCACTAACTGCAAACAGGTCTTTCTGTTGCATATGTACAAAACCTTCTAATCGTAAAAGTTCATTTGTATGTCGAGGTTGTCTGTAAAATATAAAAATGTGTCCTAACCACAAGGGGGTTTCACTAAATCCAGCTATGAGCAGGTGTTGCCACTAGTTTTTTAACCACAAGGGGTTTCCAATAAACCCAGCTATAAACTGTTCCAAAAATATCCGCTATGTGTTTTCATGACAACACAGTTTGTTTATTTTAATGGTTGCCATGGCAACCACCTCTTAGCCAATCAGAGATAAAAAAAATAAGGTCACATGTCCATATGTGGACATTGGTGTGGTTTCCAGTCAAATGCTGGCTTCTGATTGGCTAAGAGGTCGAGGTCAAAAGGGCGAGACTTGGTTTCTTTTTTTTGCGTTTTCTTCTGTGGCGAGCATGCTGACCACATGATCAAATCACGTACTTGGTTTGTTTTTGTTTAGATTTTTTTGTTTTGATCACATGATCATCACATGATGACGTCACAGCTCTCAGCCAATCAGAGCTCTAAAAAGTAGGATGGGAGTGGCTTCCGGTCAAATGCTGGCTTTTGGTTAGTTGTGAGGTTGAGGTCAAAAGGTCACTTCCGGTTTGCAAGTAAGTCAAACAGATTTCAGTTGCTGTAGCAATGCGCTGAGTTTACCCCTATATACTACTGCTGGTCATTATTTCTTCTCATAAGAATATATATTACTCATACTTGGGAGAGACAAATGTATACACTTCTTTGTAATTCAATGAAGCTTTTACTGATTTAACAGGAGTTTTCATATTTCTGGAATGATAAAACATGGGGATGATAGGCTTGCACATCTTAAACTGGTTTCGGTGAAAGTACTTTACACTCATGTCTTCCTTATTTGACAATCTGGAGATGATGCTACACTCTAAGGAATAACTGTTTAACCTAGCAGGCATCCTCAAAACAACGAACAGTCAACCATAATGATTGAAATGTAGTGAAACCGTGTAGTTTTCTTTTCAGTAGTCATAGATGGCAGTACAGTAAACCACTGTGTTTAAAAGAATCTCTGGATGAATGATGGCCAAAGTTGCAGAATAACCCATGTTCTATTGCTACATATAATCAAAGGTTCTACATTGGTAGATCCATTTACTTACTAATGGAGCAGAAAATTACAGAAGACACAATGAACAAACAGCGAATCCTAGTCATGGATCATAATTTGGTACCAGGTCGGATAGTACTTCTTGTTATCATGGGCTGAAATGTGCTACATAGCCGTGTTGCATTCTCTCCCACTATAGGTAATACTACAGGAGGGCATTTCAAAACCATAGCTATAGATATCGTTTTGAAATGCCCTGCTGAGGAGGCTAAAGCTAGGTGATGTATTGCTTGCTTTCACTGATGAGACAAACAGATCATAATACACCTGCCACCCGCATCATTGTAAATACTAAACCCCCAGTCTGTAGTCTATGTATTGTAGTTTGAAGACAAGTTTCTTTTTTTGTCATGCTTTCTAAGCAATTGCTTTATAATCAATCAAGTAAGCATAGCTGTTAGCAAATTGGAAACACTCAAGAGGGCTATCTCAGCACCACATGTTATCATACTGATGGCCACGTTATGCTCTCCTTATTACTGACTACAATCTAATTAGAGGTTACCTATTCCACATCCGAATCTCAATACCAAGAGCCAACTAGTGAGAAAAATGCTTCCATTACCAGTACTCTATCTAGGCATCACCCTCAATCCATTAACATTGTGAGAAATTACCTAAGCCTAGAATGCTCAAGCATATTAAAACTCCTAGGTTTATCACTACCAACTGAAGGGCACTATATCTTCAGGATCGTGTTTCAATAGTTTCCACGACTGGACACCCTCAAATCGTAGTGGGAGGTGTAAGAAATGACTCCATACCAGTGACTACATAGTGAGCTCCAGTAGAGGCCTCAAAATAGCAGCTGCTATTTATTCAACTACTGGCTCAATACACACCACTATGAAGTCATAGCACCCAGTTGTAGGGGCCACTATTGGCTACATAGTGACTAGTCATACCTCCTTCATGGTCTAGTATGCACTCCTGTGTTCAAATGAGCATAGGGCTGCAGTAACTACCATAATGTCTCATATAGGAGCCAGGCCCTGAATAGCAGCCTCCCTTGAATAGGGGCCGGGGTAGGAGGGCTGTCAAATCGGTGTCAAATAGGGGCCAGGCCTTGAATAGGGGCCTGGTGGGCCAGTTTTAGGTGGTTTTAGGAAGACATGATGATGTAATTGTTCTACATAATTCCCTTTCAAATTACATCTGATAGATCTATATCTAATGACCTAATTGTATCTAAAACAATGTATGCTGTTATTCTTTCTTAATAGTAGGGCTGAGGTGTCAGCTAGGTGTGCAATCCTTTGTAATTTTATTAGAAAGCCATCCCAGCAAATTGTCGTTATCTGTCGCCATGATTGGTCATCAATGGTGACTCCTTTTTGAGTGATAACTCACTGCGTCATCTTTCGCCACTGTGTGTCAGTCTCACATGGCATGGCAATTTATCACAAGAGTCACCAACATGATCTCACTCACTGCGTGAGTATGTGCCACCCTTTGTCATCCCTCACAAAGTATGGTGACTTATCACCACCATCGCCAACATGGATCTCACTCACTCCGTGAGTATGTGCCACCCCTTGTCATCCCTCTCAAAGCATGGTGACTTATCACCACCATCGCCAACATGGATCTAACTCACTGCGTGAGTATATGCCACTGCCTGTCAACTCTCACTCAGAATGGCGGCTTATCACAAGCATCGCCAACATGGATCTGACTCACTGTGTGATTATGTACCACTCCTGTGCCACTGGCATCAACTCTCACACAAAATGGTGACTTATCACTACGATTGCCAACATTGGTCTCACTCAATGCGTGAACTTGTGTCACTCCAAGTCAATGCTCTCTGAGGATTGCATCATCTGTCACTCACTCTCATTCACAGTGGCAACTTATCACCACCATTGCCAAAGTTGTTGAGACAGCACCACTGTTCAACATGTAGCCTATCTATAAGTCCCATACGTATCAAATGTGCTTTGTTTCACACTGATTTCCATGTAATACTTCAGAGTTGAATCAAACAAGATTATATAGAGAGAATATCAATTGAATTTAGATAGAGGTATCTCTAAAATGAAAGCAACTATCCATAAACACCTTTTCTCTGGTTACAGAAAAAATACATAGGGAAATATCAACATGAACACCTTGTCTGTGGTTAGAGGGAAGATACATATGGCAATACCTTCTCTGGCAAAACATACTTTGATCTGGCAGATGTGAGGCTGCATGATTACCAATGTCGATGATCATGAGCTTTTCATCTAACAAGGTGAGTGATCACCAGCGTCACCATCACTGGTGAGTCTGAGTGATCTAGCGAGGTGAGTGATCAACCGCCTTGCCATCCCTGGTGAGTGTGAGTCATCACGATCCTCGCCAACCGTGGTGAACATGCGCTATGGCATGGTGTGCGTTTCATCTAGTGAGGTGAGTGATCACTCGTGTTGCCATCTCTGGTGAGTGTGGGTGATCAAGATCCTCACCATCTGTGGTGAACCTGTGCTATCACGAGGTACGCGTTTTATCTAGCGAGGTGACTGATCACAATCCTTGCCATCCGTGGTGAACTATTATGACGTGGTGTGCGTCTCATCTAGCGAAGTGAGTGATCACTCATGTCGCCATCCCAGGTGAGGATGAGTGATAACGATCCTCGCCATCCCTGGTGAACATGTGCTATGACGAGGTGCGTGTTTCATCTAGCGAGGTGAGTGATCACCCACATCGCCATCCCTGGTGAGTCTGAGTGATCACCATTCTCGCCATCTGAGGTGAGGCCATGTGATCACCACCATTGCTATTCCTGGTGACCTTGTGCTATAGTGACGTCGTGTTCCATCTAGCGACATGTGTGAGCCACTTCACACAGGTTGACGAGGAGTCACGACAGTTTGCTGGGATGGTGAGTGAGGGTTAGGTATGACAGGCATGACAGCTTTGTAAGGCCTAGTGCTCTATCTACACCACTGCATACTAGTAACTACATAGTTGGCCCATGTGTGGAAGTAATGCTCAATTCTTAGGTGAAACACCACACTTTTCCAAATGATATTTTATTTTTTAGAAAAAACCTGCCATCCCAGAGTCAAAGGCGCTGGCCACAGGGTTATAGGTAGTAGTGTGAAGAACCCAGATTGGATACATTTGAACAAAGGAGTGCAGAGGGCAGCAGCTAAGGCTACCCACTAATTATTCACACAGAGGGTTGTCATACCAGGGTCCCTTATTGAAGCACTGCTGTGGTGGCTATTTAGCCAGCAGGCAGTACGATCACCCAGTAATGTAGCCAGCTATTTAGTCACCAAGGCCAAAATCCTAAGATCACCTGCTAAGATTTGACCCATCTCCAGTCGTAGCTGGCTGAACCTGTCGTGGAAACTATTGAAACACGATCCAGATATAAAGGAAATCACATCACAATAAAAAGCAAGAGGAGGATCAACTGTGCCCTTTTCCTTACAAAAAGTTCTTTTTCAAAATCTCTTCATACTTTTTCTCTGTGCTGCTCCACCAATAATAGTGTATAAATTTCCAACTCAAACACCATTATCCAGAGGTGCCACTAGTTGCTCAATATAATATTATGCAACAGGTACAGCATGGAGTTCTGTAATCTGAAATCTGTGTGTGGCCTTTGTGCTTATTTTCTAGGATGGTTATGCTTTAGTCGACATCACTATTCCAAGATACACAACAAGCCAAAATATCAGACACACTGTTTGGCCAGCTGCAGTCAAACACATCAATAAGCAAAGACCCTTGACACCTTGAAAGGTTCACTTTTCAACTGGCACCCTTCTAGTTCATGGCACAAGTCTGTGATCTACAACATTGACTGCAGTCTATAAGTAGATCTTGGACCGCCTTGTGGCTTATGCCTTGACAGGCAGGGAAACTTGAAGGAGTCAGGGCCAGCTATGGTGATACTTTGGGGACAGTCACAGTTAAGGCTTAGCTGCTCTGACCATTTCTCCAATTGCCTCTTCATCTTATAAGAAGGACCCAATTCACTCCATCTATTGTAGTTTATCAAATACAAAGTTAGTAACGATCATGGTGAAGGCATAATTCATTTGATATTCCATAAATGGATGAAGTAGTTTGGTAAGGGGGGAATCTTGTCGGATGATTCAGTTTCTTAACTCTCTTATTGTACCAACTGCTATGTCCTGGAATTGCCTTCAGATTCCCAGATTCGAAGCGCAGTTATACTTAAAAATAGTGGGACAAAAAGGTTGTGGAATTCGAAGGTATTTGTTCAATTGTTCAGGCACTATGAATGCATATCCCCAGGACTGGAACTGCGAATGCTTTACCAATAGGAACTTTGGTATGACTAAGTCCATAGTTTGTTCAGAAATAGCTCCCTTCATACATGTGGCTCATATCCTGAACGGGAATACATACTTCCAGTGACCCAGGTAGTATCACTTTTATAATGGATACACATACATTTTTGACAATGCCCTCTATTCTCTGTAACATAGTACCCATCTGCCATCAGTAGCAAGAACATACAAGTCTTGTGTCTCATCTTAGGTTTAATGACTTTTGCAGATAAGCTAAGAATATAGACTAAAGGTCCATCCATCAATTTGCACTCACCACAAAAAAAGCGAAATGCTACCTGCCTTGTTCAAAGATAGTGTTTATTGCTTAAGAGGGTTCATCCCTGTCTATTTCTTGCCTGCCTTTGTTTTGACTAGCTTTTCTAGTTATGAAAAAGGTACTCCTGAAAAGTGACTTACTCACATCACACGTTTCTGACACCTCACGTCTTGACCACTTCTGAATAACTTGGAAAAAGACTCCAGATGAGCAGGTGAGGTACTTCTTACATGAAATCTCTTGTTCCCTATTCTACAATATACATATTCCTAGTATGACAAAGTGGTGGAGAACATCCTACTAAGATCCGAAATTACACAAGCTCTTAAAAGTCAAGCTGGCAATATTACCAGGAGATACCTCCACAGTAAAAAACAACATGTCCAAAAGGTCACCAGTGAGGCCTCCAACATATCAGTGAGGTCTCCCACACATCAGTGGCCCTTTGTGACATAGGTGACATCCCCAAGCCATTTATGACGTTCCCAAGCCATAGGTGACATCCCCAAGCCATTTGTGACGTTCCCAAGCCACATGTGACGTTACCAGTTACAGAGGACACCTATACACTTCATCAGCCAAGCTGGCAGAACAACACACAAAAACATTACGTAGTAGGGGTCCTGCTGAAGAGGTCTCCCTACCCTCTAAAACTAGGAGACTGACTGGAGGCAACTCAGCCTCCAACACAGCAGACCTCAACCCCAAACCCCCTTAAACAGCACTTGTGTTTGTACAGCCTATATATATTAATCATTTCTAGCTTATCTAACCCATCATATGGCATATATCTGTTGATGAGGTGCCATTTAGAAAAAAGGAAATGAGTCTCTACATGACTCTGTTGCCCCAAACCAGAGTTGCTTGCTCAATGTAAGGCATGTGATGAATTGTGTAAGGCACGCGCTGAAATGATTTGTGGTCCCATACCTTTTCTGCCACAACCAAATACATGCACATCTGTGGTTTATATGATAGAATAAGGCCCTGGCATTGATTTTAAGCATTTATAGGGCACCCCCAGCCATTCTGCTACTACCCAGCTCCTGCAAAGCACTCTTTTCAGCAGCCCCACCCTCGTTTTCAATCTTTTGCAATCGATTTTAGGCCAATTATTCACTATTTCAATGTTTTTCTTTGGTTATAATACATCCTCTATGTGTTTCTCATTGTTATAGTGTGTTAGATCACTGCTGGGTTTTGTTACATTGACACAGTGGCCATGATATTAAAATTCAATTTTTTTTATGGATAGACAAATGGAGTGTTTGCCGTTCTTTATCAAAGGTGCAGTGTTGTTTTGAAAGAAACACTCTCTAAAATTCAAATTGGGAGGAATAAATGCGTCTGAAGGATAATGTTCAGGACAATACAGCCACAGCTTACCTTGTTCTACACCACACGTTATGTCTAAAATAAAAACCTCCATTTCTTTTTTGTGAGAAGTGGATAAGCTCAGAGGTAATGAAGCAGGAGTCATGATTAGCTGAGCAGCTCTTGTCTGATGTGAGTGAACCTTGCACCATTAATGGTCACAGTGGCAACTCAGTGGTCAGTTTAACAGGGAGTTGGAAGGGGGAAAAAAGGGGGTGTGGACTGTGGCAACTTCGGGGGCAGTCTAACATAAACAAAACAGGCTAGCATATACAGGCTCATTAAGCTGCTGCTGGAGGGAGGGAGGGGAAAAAGTAGGGTTTATAAGGAGTGGTGAGCAGCTCACTGACCATGACACAAGCCCTTTTAGTGCTACTGCTGCTGCTTTAACCACACCTACCACAGGTTCACTACACCGCCACCAGCATCTCCACAGTTATGTCGAGCAAACTGAAAACGAGAGGTAAAAGGGTACTACCCATTAAACTACAGCTGTCTTCTATGGAGGGCTTTCTCTCCCCACCTTGTTATAATATAACTGTGGACCATTGCCATGCCAAGGGAGCAACACCACCCCCTTACTCACCACTCACCCCGGATAAAACTCCAGAGGTGGAAGGCTTAATGCACGACTTGCAGAGTGAATGGGACAGTGGGAAAAATGCCAAGTCTAATTTTGATATACACGAGTTTCTTCGTCACTACAAGAACCCTAAAGCCCCCACAGACCTAACTGGACTCACCGCAACAGCGCCGCTGTGGGCACCATCATCATCACCACCACCATCACCTGCAGACATTGGTGACAACTTGCACACATACCCTGTCATGGCATGGACCAAAGAGGAGGAGGAAGAGGAGGGTGAAAAAAATGCAGTGGCAGTGGTGGCAGGTGTTGCTTCCCCCCCCCCACTATTGACTGATGAGAAAAGTTCTTTCACCAACTCGAGAAAAAAGAAAGGGACATGGTCAGGAACAGGGCCAGGGAAGGGTTTTGAACCGATGGAAAAGAAGAAAAGGCAGAGAACCTCTAAAGCAGCAGCAGCACCTCATAGAGGATTTGGACACCTCCACTGATGCACCTTCCTCATGCCGTGTTTCGGTTCTGGTAAACCTTTACAACAGCGCAGGTAAAATCCCTATTTGCACATAGTCCTACATAAATAAAATGAACCGTTCTGAGCATTGTATATAGTGTTTGCTCCCTATTCGAGAGGGCAGGTTGATCGGTGCGGTTACCACCGGTAGGACCAGAGGTCACTGGCCACTATGGGGTGGCGGCAGCACTATTCTTCGCTGCTCCAGTCCCTACCTGGGACCGCGTAGGGAGCTCAGTTGGTCTCTGGCTGCGTCCAGGACAACACCTGAAGAAAACCAAGCTATCTGCATAGCGCCACTTCGAACTTATGTAATCCTGAAATAAACATGTGCCGGTTGCACTAACCCGAGCTAACTTGTCTGGTTTTGCTTGATATTGACATATCTCAAACTGAACCGAAGTTATATAAGAACTCAAACCATTACACTGGTGCCGTGACCAGTCTTGGATTTAGTGCGCGACCCTGGAGGTCGAACCAAACCATGAAGGAGCGACCCAAGGAGACTCAGGGTTTGACAGTGGTGACTCCACTGAATCTGACTTCAGCAACTTAGGTTCTGAAGCGAAGGCGCCACCATTTACGGTTGATGCAGGCCTTACTATCGAAACCGAAGATGGCTACACAGTGTTCGCTGATTCCCTAACAGAAAAGGTAGTTCAAACTCCTAAGTTGACAACTACCCACGTACAATTAACTTTGAATCCGAAGAAACTATATCTAACACAACAGACCACTTCGGATCAAAGAACTCTAAGTCCCATCATGATGATGAACACTTCGCTTCGAAGACATGTAGCTACTACTACTAGTACTGCTACAGCTACACCGATCACAGACAGGAAGTCACTAGAAGGCTTAAGTACATCTATATTTGATGTAGGTGGAAGCCAAAGCCAAGGATTGACTGCAAAAGAGTACTTGCAACAGCAAGCAATCAACCGAGATGAGATGATGAGACGTGACCAACAAAAGAAGTGGGAAAATACCGAACGCAAAGTATTGCGCCTAAGAAATCTAAAAAAACAATGCGAGAAATACGAAAATGAAGAAAAGATTTTATTTTTTTCTCTGAACAATCTTGAACAGAATGTAGAAAATAAGGAAGCTAGAAACAGATCTCTGGAAAAGAAGCATCTAGTTATCCAAAAGAAACTTGAACTGACTAAAGCCGAATTGGAGAATGAGAAACTCAAACTTGAGATCAAATACGAACAATGGGAGGCTGATCAAGAAGATTAACGCAACCAATTGTTAAACGAAGAAGGTAGAATCCGAGAAAACATCGATCTTTGGAAAACTGAAAATGAAAAGATCCAAAATGCAATGATTGAAGACAACGAGCAACTAATGCTGGATATAAAGGATAACAATGAAGACTTGTTAACCCACCACTAAGAACTGTGCCTACAGATAGATCAGCTAACAAAGAAAAAGAATGCTCTAGACTGTTATGTAACAGGTTTGGAGAATACAGTGCCACCACCGAAGATGACAAGAAAATGTCAACTAACAACTGACAACATTTTGAACAATGATAATGTTCATATCGATGGCTAGGAAAATTCTTTCCATACTGATACTACTCCAACTACATGTTGCGACATCGCTGACGATTTAGATTCAGATGAATTCGAGGAACATAATTTTATACCTTCCGATCAAACTTTTGTCAAAGGTATTGCACAAATGACAACTTCAACACCTATGATAATATAATATGGACATAAATCTGATGGGGGTGGAGATAAGAAACTGAGATTTAGTGTCAAAGATGTTCCTCTTGGAACCTACACAGATGAGAATGGTGGATCCTACCAGGGTTCGGACTTAGTTCGTACCATTGATGACGGATCTTTCGACATCTCGTATGAAGACGACTCCTCTCCGCGAAATCTAGGAGCAGGCAATGATCAGAGTCAAGGTGCCACGGGAGGTAATTCAGGTAATGCCGGAGGAGCTCCAAGGCCCAACAGCGGAGCGACAGGTGCTGCTGGAGGATCTTCTGGAAACAGGAGGCGATCTAGTTGCCATCATTCCCAAGTCCTATGACGGGACTGTGACGTGGAAGGAATGGTTTTCGAACTTTACCGACGACATGCGCTGTAACGCATGGTCCCCCGAAGAAGCACTGCCACACCTGGTCAGATGTTTGAAGGCCGGACCAGGGTTTATAGCAGTGGTCAAATGGAATGAAGTCTACAATGAACGTGGCACATTCACTGATTTAGTAAAATTCGCGAGCGTACTTCTGTACAACTTGGTGACCGAGGACCCTATGATGGTTTTCAAGAAACGGACCCAAATGTTGGTCTGAATGAGGAATACTTCATTAACGACCTACTACCTCAGTTCATACAGGGATTCCGGGACGAGAAACAGCAACAGGCCGCCCTAGCTGCTTGGAAAGGGAAGAATGCAGGGCTGACCGGCCTCTTCAAAGGAATAGATGATTTTAACAAGGTTCGAACCTTGATGGCGGGTAAAATCCCCATGAAGGCAGCTGCCACCGCAATGGCCTCGACAGCTCCGGTCTGCTCCATGCATCAGGCTGAAGGGGGTGACTCCGATTTTGAGGTGATCGAGATCGAAAATGGAAGATGGAAGCATCTCTGCTGTCCAAGTGAAACATGAAGAGGAAGTATACCTTGACGAATGTTCAATAAAAAGACTCCTGGTCGGGATATCAGACCCCCACGAACAGAACAAACTCTCGAGGTCTAAGGTCCTCTTACTGCCTACTCTGACAACATCCAACAATACTACTTCTGTAGCCACGCCAGCGCAGATGGATGTTACCAAAATGATGGAGGAAATGATTAAAACCTTTACTGTAGCTATGACCATGAGAAGGCCTCGTCAGAGGGTGGACCGGTCTCGGTTAAGATGCTATAGATGTCAGGAAATGGGCCACTACGCCCACGAATGTACTGCCCGTATTCGCCCATGTTACAGCTGTCCAGGAAGGTGAGGGCGAAGCAGGGAATGAGGAAAATTAGAGGGGGTCACATTAAGGGCAAACGATGTGATCCCTGAATGGAACTGCCAAAATACCTGAAACGGCAAGATTGAACTATCCAACGAGCCAATATCTCCTGGAAGTCTGGTAAGTGAGAAGGATCCTCTCACTCCAGTCAGGGCCAGGAGCTTTGATGTGATGGCGGGTTAGGGGATCTGAAGCCGGAGGGAGGAATCCTGCATCAAAGACGAGGAAGGGTGGGTCAGAGAGCTGGCCTGGGTGAGTGTGACACACCTTCCCCCAGACCATCCATGTGTAGCCTTTTTGAAAGACGTTGGATGGAAACTTGGTGACTCGGAGGAGCAGGTTCGATTTGCTGAGAATCCTTCCCCACTGGGAGGGAAAAGATGGTACGTCACTGTATCTGTGAAGGAACATGTCGGGGAATTCTGGTGCAGCCATTCGTGTATCTCCAAGAAGTTCTTCAAACTGATGTCGGGCAAGCCCGATGCACTCCCCCTGGGTGTAAATACTTGCATGGCAGAGGGTAGCCGGATGCAGACTTTTGGTAAAACCTTCATACAAATCGGAATGGGCGGACATGACTTCGTCATGTGCCCCACCATTGCCGAAATAAGCGACGATGGAATAATTGGACTGGATTTCACTAGTTTGTATGGCGCAGTGTTGGATCGCCGTCATGGGTTGTTGAAGATTTGGCATGCATACAACTGCGAAATCCGCTGTGTATTAAGACACGTGTCCTCTGTAGCGACTGTGGTACAGACTGTGAAGATCCCTCCAGGAACTACCTGTGACGTGTTGTGTTCCTCCAACTCAAAGTTCAGGGGAGCCGATGTGGTGTTCGAACCCAACCCTGAAAGGCTGAGTTCCTTAAGATTGGAATCTGTCGACACCCTTGTTGGTAATGGAGCTTGGGCTCTCATTCCCATGACCAACCAAGGTCACAATCTTATTCATTTACATAAAGATGAACAGGTAGGGCAAATGTCCCTCGCCGAGTGTACATCCGAAGTCCACTTTGAAAGTGAGGTTAACCCGAAGTCGGTGAGGAAACTGACAGATGAACTTGACAAGCTGGTTGATGATTCTTCGTTGACCAATGCTGACGAGAAAAGAAGGCTTCGAAACCTGTTAACAACCTACTCCCCCACCTTTGGCGAGGATGGAGGTCCAGCGGGTAGAACTGACATGGTTCTACACAGCATCGACACCGGGGATGCTACACCCTTCAAGATTCCATATCCGAGGTTACCTCTGAAAAAGAAGCTTGAAGCGGAAAAGCAGATACTCAACCAATTGAAGCTGGGGGTTATTGTATCTAGTACTAGCCCTTGGTCTAGTCCAGTTTGTATGACTACGAAGAAAGATGGAACCATAAGGTTCTGTGTGGACTACCAAAAACTCAACGGGGTAACTAAGAAGAATTCATATCCATTACCTCGGATTGAAGAGACTTTGGTCTCCCTTGGGGGGAACAAGTATTTTTGCACTCTTGACTTGCAGTCCGGATATTGGCAGATTGGAATGAAACCCGAAGATATGTAAAAGACAGCTTTTTCGAGCCAATGTTGGTTGACACGTTTAACCCTGTGCTTTACTAGGATTGAATCTGGGACATTCTCCTCACTATCCACATAGTGGGGCTTCGTGTCCCTCCATTGCTGGTCTCGAGAGGGCGCATTATTTTACGCCGGATCCTCCCGAGACCCATTCTTGTATTTGCCTGTTCGGACACTATGTGTCCGGGCTATACATATTACCTAGCCCACTGGTCACGGCACCAGTGTAATGGTTCTGCTCTTAACTTGAATGACAGACGAGTCAAAAAGAAGAGGATTCGGGTGTATGCGAACAGGTTTTATTGTTTCGTATGACACAAGCACGGCTACCCGGAGGTAGCTAGGGTAGTTCTCCACAGGTACCGGATACTCTGATAGGCTACTATAGTTCTCCACACAGAGGTGGTCAAGCCAACTCTGACGCGGCGGCTGAGCCCTGTCCCCCTTTTACAGGTAGGGACAGTGGCGCCACACCGTGCCTCTCTCACACCTCCCGGATAGATGCTGCCACCTATCCGACAAGTGGAGGCGAAGCCCGACTGGCTGACTCACCCACCGCGCCAAAGGACCATAACGTTATTACATATTATGTACATATACATATACCTCTACACATGTATAAAGTATCCAAGAAGCCTCAGAGCTCAAAAACTAGGTTATACTTTCCCCTACCCCTACAAGTTACTTGGATATTACACGTCACTTCCTAACCACAAGGGCTCCACTAAACCCAGCTATAAGTAGCTCCAATAATACCCACTAGGTGTCAGGTGTAAAGGCATCACTAATTTTCTTAACCACAAGGGGGTTCCACTTAACCCAGCTATTTTTAAACAGTTCCAATATATTGACTAGGTGTCAGGCGTAAGGGCGCCACTAGTTTTTTTAACCACAAGGGGTCTCCACTAAATCCAGCTGTAAACAGTTCCAATAATATTCGCTAGGTGTGGCCATGACAACACAGTTTGTTTATTTTTGACAGTTGCCATTGCAACCACCTCTCAGCTAATCAGAGCTAGAGAAATGAGGTATTAACAGGTCACATGCCCATATATGGTCATGGGCGTGGCTTCTGGTTGAATGCTGGCTTCTGATTGGTCGAGAGGTTGAGGTCAAAAGGTCACTTCCGGTTCGTAAGTAGGTGAAACTGATTTCAGTAGCTGTTCCTATGTGCTGAGTTTGCCCCTATATACTACTACTAGAATTCAATGGTTTACTATCATTTCTTTCTTTGGCCTAATTTACAGATTCTCTTGAAATTTGAATTGCTGTTATATGAATCTTAATTCCAGAGGCTGAATAATGTTTCTGTACAGAATTATACTTTTTTACACCAGTAATCTGTGCCATGTCTAACAGGATTAATCCACTAGAATTGTATTCAGATATTGGATGAATAATCAAACTCTACATTGTGCTCAACTTTATGAATTAGTTACAAACAGATTTAGTAGAAGATTAGTGAATGCATGGTTTTATCTGTCATTAATTTATATCGATGAGATCTTGGATTTCGGCACAGAGATTTATTAAAGATTCTACTACTTATGCCTTTATGCTAGTATTACTACTACTACACCTGGAACGCCAAAGCCTCAGCTTTTCTCATGACAATTGTGACAAACAAGCAGAACGAACGTCCTAATGTTCGAGACAATGTGCAAAAAAGTTATTGTCCAAATCCTCTGACAATGTGGCTTTTACCACCCTGTGGGCAGACATGTAGTCTTTAATGAGCTCATTATGTTGAGTTCGTTTCTCGCTACTCATATTCCCAAATGACAGCTCTTGTTATCAATTTGTGAAAGATAATCATTTACCTCTGATTAGCCTCATTCTATTACTATAGCCTATATTGATCTCGGTTCCATGATATTGTGTTACATTGATTTTATTTGTAGCTTAAGGTACCAATGCAATATTTAATCACATATATATCATATGAAATCTGTATCAATATGGCATATATATGGGTCATTCTAAGATTTACTGCACAGGTGGTTCTTTGGGCATATAAAAGCAAGAGAAACACTTCTACACCACCAAGAATATTTTTATTTCTTAGTGGGAGGCCATAGCTAAGATTTCCATATGGTTTGGGTGAGTCTTAAGGCATAGTTTATTGTTTGTATGTATTTAATTATGAATTTTCAAGAGTGGAACGTTACTGATAGAGTCCATCTAACCTGGTTAGGGAATATCACCAGTCTTCTTATCATATGCAATCAAGAGGTACCCTGGAGGGGATTTTCCATAAAAAAAAAATTATGTACTCCAGGAATTACCCATGCCAGGTAGATATAAGTTATTTTCAATGCATAGCAGGATCAGTAACATTCCAGGGGCATTACTGATGGTTACAGATATTACTGGATAGTCAAAGTTAAATATTTTTATAGTATCAACCTACCACCTTGTATAGTGTTTGTACAATTTCTTCTCAATTGTAGACGTGTCTGGCTTATGTGAAAAGAGTACTTGGTGTATGTAAAGATACATCTTAACACCACATATGAATAGGGAACATTACTGATGGCTACAAGCATTTTTGAGATGATTAGAGTTCTACTTTTATAGTGCCAACCTATTATCTTGTATGGTGTTTCTATCATTTATATTCAGTTGTAGACATGTTTGGCTTATGAGAAAAGACTATTTGGTGTATGGAAAGATATATTTTAGCACCACATGGGATGTGTGAGTAGTGACAAATGTACAAAAAAGTGTGATTTTAAATTTTTAAAGTGACATTAGACAACAAAGATGGGCCTTATGCATGTTTACATGACTCTAGATATGCAATACAAACTATTTTATCAATGTTTATGTGATACCAATGGAATATGATGATGTATAGATGAGCTGTGGCCATTCTTTGAGGGGTTAATGAATAGGGAACGTTACTGATAGTACATGTGATATGGCCTCTATGCAGGTACTGACTATGCAGTACAAGTATTATATATATCAGGCTAATTGTAATTATTGGTGGGGATGTGGGGGGGGGGGTCTCTTATGTTGAATGATATGTTTGCAAAGGACTATGCACGGGTCTGAACAATATTCAAGCAGATCTGCGGCAGTGTCAATATGTTAGATATAAGTGTTGGACAGTACAAGTCCCTTGCCTCCCCCATAATTCTCACTCCTTTGGCAAATGTGGATTGACATAATTTAATATGTGTATCAGGATGTGACACTCTTAAGGTTACGAAGTATAGATAGCGTCCATAGGCTTGCTTGACAGACACATTGAAATCAGCATACTTGATTTATAATGTTTTATTTTTGGCAAAGTACCCCTTCTTCTCTGTAACGATATTGCTGCGGTCCTCAAAACAAATGACTCTGTCATAAAAAAAAACTCTCCTGTACTACATAACAATGACCAGCAGTAAGAGAGGCTAATAGACTCACTTAAATTCATACTAAATCAAGTACACTCTGTAAGGTTGTTGGTCGGACCAATTGCTAGTAGAAAGACCACCCTGTGATTAAAGCAATAGATTTCAAATACAAATAGAAAGAAGCTTGCTTAGAAGGGGCTCAAAGTTGTGAGTTCTTTTCATAATTGAGGGATGATAAAATTGCACAAATCTTGCAATGAATTTGAAAAAATCAGCAAAGATACGCTTAATTATGAATTCCTGGCATGCTTCACAATGCGGAAGTATCAATTACACTCTCAGGCAGCAAAATAATAGTTCAGTCTAAATCAGCACAAATCAACACAATATGGCCGACATACTGTTTCACACTTACTTACTTAGGTGTCACTTGCACTGCTGAGACTTAGATCAGTCGGTGCACGTGGTACTATGTATCTTTACCACCATAACTTAAATGGTTGTGTTATGGGATCAGCCAAAGTTAGGGGTGCACCTTATATGCTAACAAATAAGAAATGCAGTTGTGACCGCGTGAAAAAATGCAGGGACAATCGCATTTATTGAATACTGAAGCATCTAGATTTCAAGGAAATGTACTTTCAAGATAAGAAAAAGGTTCCATAAATTTATATTAGATCGGGCCGATTATTCTTTGGATACAATTTTTATATTTTATTGAGGACCAGGACGATCACCTTCAAGTATTTTTATTACAAGGATTTTGTAGTTAATAGATGTACAATACATTAGCAAAGGCTCATCGCACGTGCAATGCCCACGTCATCTAATTTAAGTATGATTACATCATCTAAAATGTTACACATGATTTCCAGCTAGCCCATGGCATCCAACTTACATCACTTTTACATGAAACCTACAAGTTTTATGAATTGCATGGTATGCGCTAGCTAGGTTGTCGACATCAGCATTTTTAATTTTGCTTGCTGTCACCAAAAATTCGTGTTACCTTCTATGTAGCACTCTGTTATATCTATGTATTTACCATAAGATAAACTACTGGGTCTTGATCCCTAGGCTATGCGATGTTGGAGGGTTATAAGATGTACAATACAGGAGTTTACCGCCAAGTATTCTGGTCCCCAAGGCTATGGGAGGTTAGGGGGTTAAGACATGTATAATATAGGACTTTTCTAGTGGGTATTTTGACCCCTAAAGGTATACACCCACCATTGTACTGGTATAGATGCCATTTCTATACATTAGCACAGAGTGTCACTGGAGATGGCGTAAAGAAAAATAAAATTACAATGTAGGACTTACCTACCTGGTAATCTGACCCCTAAGGTTGGGGGGGGGTTTATAAAGGATCAAATAAACGATATATATATGTGAGTTCAGTTTACCAGTAATTCAAGCATCAAGTATTTAAACATTTCTTAAACATCACAACATAAACGACTGCATGAAAATATTGTAACATAACCATGAAACATATATGTAATATATTGTATTGCTGGTACAATTTAGGTTGATTTATTGTCTTGTTTGTGTGCTTGGAGGTAGACTCTCCCCATCCATCCTCCCTTCCCAGAATTCTTAGAATTAGAGGGTTGGGAGGGAGGTGGAATTAGTCAGGTAGCTGGAGCCAGAAAGCAGCCTATAAACAATTTTTGCTAAATGTTCTGAGTAGAAGCAGGAAACAAGTTTCATGCATCACAGTGATATGTGGGCTTTCAGAAATAACCTGTCTCCGGACTGGCATCTCACTTGGGTGGTGGCCATCTTGGATTTCAGGGTTGAAACCTGCAAAACAGGCTTTTAATCAATATATGTACTTCCTGTGCAGATATCAACAGTATTCTGCTATCTATACCCATAGATTCTAAGGCCAGGGGTCAAACCAACTTATTTCTGGACTCATTTGACCAATACATTATCATTTGACAAAATGGCGGCAGTCAAATTCTCAATTTATGGGTAAATTTTCATCCAATCAAGGTCAAAGACATATGAAATGGGCATATAAATAGTCTCAGATGATCTAGATAACACTTTTAAAATCTTAATCAATGTCTTAGCAATGATAAAAGTCCATACAGAACATTGCTGATGTCATGTTTTAACACCTATGACCTTCAACAGCTGTGGAAGTCAATAAAAGTGAGTTTTGCAATATTTGGGTTATCTTGCTGAAATCAAGTATACACTATTGATAGAGCAGTTACATTTGATTAAACAATCTATGTGGTCTAAACCACATTAGTTTAGGTCATAAATAATACAATCAATCTAAAATTGTCGCATGACTGGTGGCCATCTTGGATTTATTATTTCCCTCGGATTAAGGTCAAAAACACATGAAATTGTCATATAAACAGCCTCAAATAATCAAGATAACATTTTTAAAACTTTATTCATGTCTTAGCAATGATAAAAGTTCATACAGAACATTGCTGAAGTCATACAGGTATGACCTTCATCAGCTGCGGAAGTTGACAAAGAATTTTGTGATATTTGGGTTTTCTCACTGAAATTAAAGTTTACACCAATGATAGAGCACTTATCTTTGATAACACAATCTACCTGGTCCAAACTGACCAACATACCAACCGACCCTCCACCTATTTTACCATTATTTTAACAGTATTCATTAGTTCAAAGGCAAATGCAAGATGGTGGTAGTTGGAAAATAAGACTCATACATCTTATTCCTTTATCATAAAGGTAGTTAAGCATCATAAAGAGGATTATCAAATATTATGGCCTGGTAGTTATATATGGGTGATTCCTGTGAACTGCCCCACCTTTGGGTTTTTGGGGTCTTTTTAGATACATGTGACTCCAGAATAAAAATTGTTCAACCAATCTTCCTATTTATGGTCTCAATTTTGTGAGAAAACATGTTGGGCTTCAAAAAGAGGGCAAATTTGCATATGTCGGACCAATATTTTTTGAGCTATGGTGGCCTAAAGTTGGAAAATGGCCAAATTCTTTTTTTTTCAATTTCCACCTTATTCCAGGCCAAATATCATCAAGGAAAGCAGTAGTAGCCCACCATATTATTATTTATTTCATAGCTGGGGGTCCTATCTAACATTTCCATGTGTATTGGAGGTGACATGTCCAGTAATTTTTTTTAACATCAGTTCTTATAAGTTGAAATAGTATGTGTAATGCGCTTGATCAAAATTGAAAATCAATATAATAGATACTAGAACAGTTATTTGTGGTTTCTCATCTATCACCATAGAGGGGGGCCATATGGGGCCCCGTGCGCGCAATACACATTCAAGTAATTTTCAAGTCAGTCATCCCCACACCCCCTGAAGCAACACTTTCCTCTGTGCAGCCTATATAAATCATCTAGGGGTTATCTCACCTATTATATAGTGTGTATCTATTGTTGAGGTGTCGTTTTAAAAAAAAAAATCAGGTCTCTACATGCTTCGGTTTCCCCAAACCATGGTCGTTCATCGTATGTAACGCGCTTGACCGGTATTCGGCAAAATCATGGCGGGAGAAGAAAAACACCTCCTGTTACCCGGGTGGAAGTGGCCTGCACCGGGGACTTCCCAAAAGTTGTCATCCGGTCCTCAATTTGTTTGGGATCAGATTTTTAGGTGTTTACCGCCGACAGTTTGTGGAAAATCAACCAAATGGTGAGTGATATTGATCGAAACTTGATGAAATTTTGATGTTTGATGCCGATCGATGTTTTTGATGTTGTTTTTGTGTACCAAAAGTATGTAAATTGTGTAGAATACGTGCTAGACAATCGGCGTGGGCGAAAATCCAAGCCCTGATGCCATTGTGGTAGCTTCTGTGAGCCAAAATAACGTGTAACGCGCTTGACCAAAATGATATCCTTGGGTGTAGTAGCCTTACTAGGGCAAAAATGATGTATAACTGTGTTTATTATCATAGAATAAGGCCTTGGCTTTGCTTTAGTGCAGGTTTGGTACCTTCTTTGCCATTTTGGAACCCTCCAGCCCAAACCAAATCATTTTCTCTTCCCTGCTGGCACTGTTTTAGGTACCATTTCGATCGATTTTCTCCATATACCCACTATCTACACACTTTCCTGTGGTTATGATACCTCCTCTATGTGTATATTATTGTTTAATTGTGTTACATTGCTGCTGGGTTTGGTTATATTGGCACAGTGGCCACCAGAAGACTGTAGATGTTATTTTCATCAAGCGCGTTACCAGCGAGTCAAAAATCCCTCCTTTGTACACAATAATAGCAAACTCGTGCTTGTTTGGTGTTAATATATTATTTGGGACTACTATCCATTGTCACGACCTATTATGATGTGTGTTAGACTTTAATTACTATGATTTATAGAAGAATTTATTTTGATCAAGCGCGTTACGGCACCACTATTATGCATAAAAAATGTACTTATCCTGTAGTCTACCCCCCCAAAATTTAACACAATGTGCGCCTATGGTACCTCTATCATGTAGAATGGTCATCCTTTCATTTCTGAACAAAAAAATTATATCTGGGGTAGGTCAATTTTTGATAAATTCTCAGATACAATACACATGTCGCTTCCCCAATGTCTCCCAATGTGTCGGTAATCTTGCACAGTATCCTAGCATGGTCAATAAATCAATTGGTTAGACAATAGACATATTTCTATCTATTTGTTGTACATGTTACATAGTTGATTTTTACTCTTTTCTCAGTGCTTTTTATCTCCTTTTCAGCATGGGACGTAAGAAACTGCCAGAAGGTGAAAAGATCACCCACACGGCCTCCCAGACATCCTACATGGATCGTCTAAAGGAGCAGGAGGGCGAGGACATGGTTAACCGCTGGGAGACAGAGCGGAAGCGTGAGTCCGCCAGGCACTGCGACGCGGCGCGCTCACACTGGGGAAGGAGCGCAAGAGGAGGATGGGGGCCTTCCGGGCGGCCATAGACAAGGCCAAAAAGTGGCGGTGGCTGCTCCCGAGTGGACCGCTATTAATGCGGCGGAGGTATGGAATAATGAAATTAATTACATAATTAGTAATAGAACAAAAAATGCAAACCATAGCAGACATACAACCAATGTAGTAGCTCACTTATTATGTAATGTACATGTAAATTAATTCTTAATTCTAAATCTAGAGTTCTAGTATAGCATAAACATTTTCCAATGATTAACTCGCTCGTATTGCATTGCTGACAAATGAAACTTGTGAACCTTTCCTTATTCAGTGGGTTGACGCCAAGATGGCAAGAGAAGATGCCGAGGCAGCGGAGAGGGCAGCTGCAGGGGAGGGCACCTCGTGGCAGCCTGCCCAAGCACCTCATGCTGGTCCCCCAGCCAAGGTGGCCAGGACACCCGCCACCAAGACACCTGCTGCTGCCACTGCTTCTACTGCAAAGGCACCGGCCCAGGGCAAGGGCAAGGGGTGCGGGAAGAGCACCAAGAAGCAGACACCGGCAGGTCGCCCAGCGCGCGGACGTGGGCGCGGCCTGCCGGTCACGCTGTTCACTTCCCGCTCCCCTACCACTTCCTTTGGGTCGGTGGCCTACGAGGACTACGGAGTAAGTATGAATTAAAAGTGTCATTTGGTAATTGGTTATCAAAATATAATTATACATGTACTAAAAGAGTAACTCATCAGCACTGTTATTTTGGCAATTGGTTATCAAAGTAGAATTATGTACTTAAAGAGTAACTCATCAGCACTGCATTGGTGCATCATGTAAATGTTCTTCATGAATGTTTTCCTTGTTCTATACATCAGGAGACGCCTGAAGATCCCGAGGTGATCTCAGATGAGGAGGTGGAGGAACGGACGCTGGCAGGCAATGCCCCCGAGAACCCCCTCCTGCTGTCCGAGGAGGAGGAGGCCCCCGTAGTGCCTGCACCACCACAGCCGCCTACGGAGGCCCCAACACAGGAGGGGGCCCCGGTTTCTGAGGCCTGGCCTGTTCGCCAGGCAGCTCGGCGCGACTCCCCAGAGAGGCGCCGAAGTAGCCGGGTCCAGGAGGCCTCCCCACCGGGGTTCAACGTGGAACTCCTTGAGGACATCGCGTGAGTATTTGAATCATAGTCCCTTCTTTTGTGTTCTTATCTGTGAAGAATCATAAATTTATAATAATTCTAAAACTAAAATTGACCCTAAAATATTAAATTTATAATAATAATTCTAAAACTAAAATTCTTGATCAGTAATATAAAGTGCTACCTAGTATGACTCATTCCACACTTCTATTTAACTTAACCTAATCAATGATAATATTTAACTAATTGTTATCAATTTACAGTGCCACCGTCCATAAAGACAGTGTTCCTCAGTGAATGTAATTATCATATGAATATAATAAATCTGAGATAAGAATAGTTTGTTCCATGTTGAATCTTTCCTTGCTTGTTGAATTTTTAGAATTAAGATTTGTACATGTACTGCCATTTCAATGTGTAACACACTTTATCAAAATGATATATCCTGGGGTGTAGTAGCCTTACCGGACCGGAAGCACGACAGTGGCACCATCTTGGCGTTTCTCCGCTGCCTGGCAGCATTCATCAGGGAGAACCTGCCACATGTCAAGGTGGTCCATTATGCTTCTGACTCACCCTCCAGCCAGTATCGAAACATCTCGGTGTTCTCAATACTCGTACACCACACCGAACTACTTGACGGACTTCGGGCAACAAGGACCTACTTTGAGGCGGGCCATGGAAAGGGCCCCTGCGATGGCATCAGCGCTGCTGCATAGCGCAACGCTGACAACATCGTCAAACGCAACAAGGAAGGACATCCTGTCATCAATGATGCAGAGGAGTTCGCGGCCGAAGGTAACAAACTTGAAGGTCGCGTTCGCTACATCCATGTCCCTCTGCAGGATGTCACCTCCGCCCTCCTCACGCTTGGCTCAGTGGTAGCAGACAAGTCAGTAGAGGGCACCATGAGTGTCCATGCTGCCATGGTCAAACAGGAAGGAAGGTCACTCGCTGTCTGTGACAAATCCTGTTTTGACCCCTGCTGCTGGGTCGACCTTAGGTCCGTGACTGGCTGCCCCACATGGATTGAGCATGAGCTGGTTTACACCAAGAACAAGAAGCCTCCCCCATCAAAGCAAACACTGCAGAAGAAAACGTGGCCTGCCAGTGTCCCTGCAGAGGTGGACGATGCGGATGCCCGCACCGGCGACCCTGATTATGATCCTGTTGTGCACACCACTGTCTGCAAGCGCACCAGGGACGGCTCAGTCGTGGCACGTTAGCACACTCGAAGTGACCGGGTGCCAACTCCTGCCACGGCTGACAAGGAGAACATCGCCCCGTGTGCCGCACGAAAGCGTGCCGCGGAGCGTGCTGTCGCCATCCCTACAACCAAGCAAGCACGACAGGATCCACCGACCTCGACCCTCCCTCAGGAGGATGTACAACCAACGGACAGTGTAGGGAAGTTGGTACTGGTGCAGGATGAGTACCATGTAGGTGACATTCTTATCACTGCCAGACTGGCCAGTACCAGCTCAAAGGACAAGTGGTTATGGGTAAGGTGGTAGCCAAGGACAATGATTTCTACCAAGTGCACTACATGCTGCGCTACATGGCGTCGGACAAGAGAAGCTTTAAGTGGGGGAAGGAGATCATCCCAGCTAGGGTCCACCCCCTCAACGTTCTTGGCAGAGTCACTCTGCCCAAGCCAAGTCGTTATGGCAACACGGAGAATGCTGTCTACAAACTTGATCCCCTCACCGTCCAACTGGCTGATCGGAAGCTTCTCAAGTACCGCAGCGAGTGCACTGGTTAGATGTCATAGATCCCGGTTATCACCTGTTTTACTTTGCCCACTATAACTAAGACCCAAACTGTGCCCAATCGAAGGATCCTGGACGGATGCAGACCCAGGAAACCAAATGGACAAATCTACTTCTTCCCATCTTCTCCAGGGCACAACACACAGCGACGCGGCTTGCCACTGCCAAGTCCTTCAACTGCCGAATGGATCTGCAGACAAGCAGCTAAAACCCCAAAGACACCCCGAAGTATATAAGCATTGTACAGCAGACCCACTACACTGGTGGGCTGCTAAAGTTCATTATATATATTGTATATTATTCATAACCACTATTACCTACCTATGTTTAACTGCATGACATTGCGTGTAACGCGCTTGACCGATATCTGTTATGGTATTGCTTCAATTGTTGTGGTCAACCTGAGAGTTATCTAACCTGTACTACTGGTATCTAATATGTTACTAGACATGTGTGGCTGGTATTTTAGGCCTGTTTGGATACTCCTAGTTAATTTTAGGACCTTCTGGTTTGATTGATGTAAAAAAAACTAGTCGCAAAAAAGGGCAATTTTATTTTCTGACCCATACAGGAGACCCTAGATGGGTAGTAAATGTACATTTATTGGTGTTAAACAGTAGTCCCATTGCTTAAGTAGTTGTGTATAAAGCAGCAGTATGATATAAAAAAAGGTCTAAGTTTTTTTGTTTTTTTTTTGTTTTTTTTTAACAATTTAAACTTTTATTTGACCAAACATAATTAGACATTTGACACAAAAATAACAATCCCTTTCTTGGGGATATGTAAGGTTATACTGGTCAATAAAGTTAATGATAGCATCATCAGTAAACTGTTGTGTCAATGCTATCATGAAAAATTATAATCATAACCTTGATGAAACAAATATGTTAAAGAATAACATGGTAACGTTGAGAGAATGCAAAGGCAACCATCATTTTACTATTATTATAGGCATGACTCCCTTAAAGAAAAAAAATATTAATGAAACTAATAATAAGATAATACAGAAGATCCTTTAAGAAACTATATTAGGTAGGAATCGATGCCGTCATGTCCAATTGAACTCTGTTCTTAAAAACGTCATAATTGTCTATATTTCTTACATCAACATTAAGGCTATTCCAGGTAGAGGCAGTAAGTACCAAAGGAGATTTTGCAAATGCTGTGCACTTAGAAGTGGGATAACTCAATAAGGGTGCTTGGTTTTATCTGGTTGGTCTTACCACTGGTTTCATATATTGTCTTAGTTTGGATCTTTTGTGGGCAAATGTTTTAATGTGAAATAACCTCCTGTTTTCTAGTGTTGGTAGACAAGTCTCTCTATGTATTTGAATAGTCGGTGTCAAAATATGAAGTGACAAGCAGGTCTTAATACACTTATTCTGCATTCTTTGTAACTCCTCTAGGTTCATAATGCTAGCTCCCATGTAAAGAATGTCACAGTAATCGATTATAGGTAACATATAACTTTTGTAAATTTTTAACCTGACTCCTGCGGACATATATTTTCTCATTTTATACAAAAGAAATGACTTATGGCGCAGCCTCTTTATAATATTTCTAACGTACATGTTGAAATTTAGCTCTTGGTCTAAGAGAACACCCAAGTATTTATAAGAGACCACATTTTTCAAAACCTTGCCATTTAATTTGATCTTGGGTTTCCTGATATTTCTCAATTTATTTTTACTGGCGAAAATCATTACTTTGGTTTTTGATTCATTAATGGTGAGCTTGTTTTTAGAAGACCAATGGTAGAAACCTTCCAAAGCAGTTGTTAACGTAGCTGAAATGATGTCTATTGACTTTCCTGACACATAGAGAACAGAATCATCTGCATAGAGCATAGTAGAATGGGCATCATCATGGATTATACAATCATTTATATGCAATAAGAAAAAGAGAGGTCCTAATATTGAACATTGGGGTACTCCTCAAACCAATGGCAAATTAGCAGACTTATTGTGGTTAGCAATGGAGCATTGCTGACGACGGGACAGGTAATTTTCAATCAAAGTCAAATTTCTATTCCTTATCCCATATTGTTCAATTTTGTCCAAAAGTATATCATGATTTACAAAGTCAAAGGGCTTCTTAATGTCAATAAAAGCCGCTATGGTGATATTACCCCTGTTTCTATTTTCTAGAATATTATCAACAAGTTTCAAGATAGAGTCTAAAGTAGATTTTTTCTTCTGATAACCCCCTTGATTTTTTGATAAAACTGATTGTAGATCTAAATGTTTTGAGATGGCTGTATATATTAGTCTTTCAAGAATTTTTCCAGGAACAGGTAGAATGCTAATGGGCCTATAGTTAGAGACGTTGGAGCCTCTATCTATGAGTGACTGTGTGTAACGCGCTTGACCGGTATCCGCCTACGCGGAGGGCATTTGACATGGTATTGCTTCATTGGCTGTGGTCAACCTGAGAGTTATCTGAGCTGTACTACTGGTATCTAATATGTTACTAGACATGTGTGGCTGGTATTTTAGGCCTGTTTGGATACTCCTAGTTAATTTTAGGACCTTCTGGTTTGATTGATGTAAAAAAACTAGTCGCAAAAAAGTGCAATTTTATTTTCTGAGCCATACAGGAGACCCCAGATGGGTATTAAATGTACATTTCTTGGTGTTAAACAGTAGTCCCATTACTTTGTGGGAGTTAATGACTTGAATGGACCTTTTCATACGGCCAAGATATAGGGTTATCAATAAAATAAAGTCTTAAAATGTAATGCTGAGTTTGTCATGTTTGGCCCCTGACCCCCAAAGGTGGGGCAGTTCACAAGAATCACCCATATGCCTGTCCATACGGGGCTTGAGACAAATCTCCCGGGCATGAGACGATTCTTCCTCCAATTATATGATATATATCTATGGCCAAGGTGGTAGTAAGAAAATGCCATTCGCATGTGTGTTTGCTCAATCATATAGGTACTTAGGGATCATAAGAGGGATAGTTAAATATAAAAAGCGTAAGAGTTATATGTGCATATATGTACAGGTAGGGTCTGAGACGACTCCCCCTCTAAACCTATTCCTGCATACATCAATTTATCTGAGCACCTATGTGTAGCACCCAGGTGTCAACGGATGGTTACATGTGGTGAAGTGAATATACACGGAATCCAGGGAAGTTCATTTGATCCTTTTATTGCATAGCTGACATGAGTGTTTCATAAAGGTGGTGTAATGGTTCGTATTGACTTATATGTTGGGTGGCTCTTTGGCTCGCTTACCACTAGATGTACCAACACAACACGAGTAGTTCGGGTTGGGCAAAGCCCCAGAAACCCCTACCTCTCGGGTAGGACTTTATTTGATCTCTTTGATAACAAAGTACTAGCGTCTGGACTGGACCATGTCCAGTCCCCTTCTGCCGCTCGTCCGGCTCCTTAGTAGGAGCTGGACGCGAGGCATGGTGCTGCCCCCTCTTGTACCAACGAGGTATCGCAAAGCGACACCTAGCTAGCATAGAAGGAACAAGCACCACACGAACACGTCTCTCGGATGAACGGCACTAATATATATACAATGATGCCGGCCCCTACACCACCCCCACTAGACTTTACCTAGGGTTGGGTGTAATTAATAAGTAACTATTGTTGACTTTATACAGTGGTGTTATAAATAAATAGGTAAGTCTATATATACACAGTTCGTATTAAATATAGAACATTTAAGGGGCATTATAAATTATATGTACATAATAAGGCATCATCGTATATAACCCGAAGTGTTTATAAATAATAACAAAAATAGGAAGTGGCCCCTTATGGACCATCGACCTATGGTGGTAATGTTACAAGTGTGTTATTATTAAACATGAGACGCGACGAAGAATATTGGATGTGTAGTAAGGTGATATTAATAAATTTTTACAATGTTTTTACCGACCCGAGGTGGGGTAAATAACCCGAGAAAAAATTTTGAGTACTTTTACTTACAAGAATATAATATCTGATATAAAAATAGATTTATACAAAATATGAAATATAGGTGTCCTACCAGGGTAGCAGGATCACCCTTACAATATACCGGACTTCCGGCGAACCTGGAACGACTGGTTTCTGCAGCTCCACCCGGCGACATGTGTGTGGTGGCAAACCACGTTGCTGTTATGATGTGCCCTG
Organism: Acholoe squamosa; assembly: GCA_949317995.1. Lineage (NCBI taxonomy): Eukaryota > Metazoa > Annelida > Polychaeta > Phyllodocida > Polynoidae > Acholoe > Acholoe squamosa. Next base: position 18,959,114 of record OX439043.1, on the reverse strand, counting down.
ATGAAGATGGGAAGATGGAGACCCGGTTAGATGTTGTAGTCCTTTGGGTGTTCGGGTTAGCGTCCATCCTCGCTGCAGGTTACGTTCCAGGTATCAGGAGTCCAGCGTAAGGAACAGTGCCTCTGGCATACTAAATGCATTTACCCTCGGGTACAAGGAGACACCAACAGATGGACACTCAAAGATCTTCAGGATCTGTGTCCATCTTCTCAGCCGGCTCCACTGAGGCAGATGGAGCCGAGCTGCTACAGCTGCTCGTAGAGAGCGCCGCTGAAGCCTCGCTGGGAGTCTCGCTCCCCAAGCTCAAGGCCCTCATCACCGCGGACGGACTGTCCATTGCCTCGGATGCTGGTGCAGCAACCGTGGCAGTTGGGACAGCCCGGGTGTTCCAAGTGGGGGGCGGGAGCAGGAGAGCTGCCGGAACTGGCGGAGCAGCCGGGACCGGTGGAGTGGCCAGAACCGGTGGAGTAGCCGGGGCTGGCGGGGCATCCGGGGGTATATCTGGTACGAAGATAAGAGACGACGGTAAGCCGTCCCACTCCTCCAGATGTTTCCCGAATGCCAGGAAAAACTTGAGGTCAGCCTCCTTAAATCGATGGATATATCTGGAGTTTTCAGCTTCGTGAAACTCTTTAAGCTTTTCGGCTTCCTTCTGTTTCCGCCGGCAGGACTCGAGGGCTTCCTCGACCTTCTTCCTTTCCAGCTCCCTTATTTTCTCTTCCTCCCGCCTCTGGATCTCGTAGACCAGATTGACGGTGGCTTCAGTCATCACACGCCAGTAGTCAACAGACTGCTGGCGGTGCAATGCCTGCCATTCTGCCATCAGGTCATTCTGGATCTGAACCGTTCGGACATCGCGGTGGTCGACGAACGTATTCGGATCCTGAAGACCTGACAGGGTACCGGAGATCAGTTCCATTAGGGGTACCCGAGGGCCCGTCGGTGGAACTATCACTGGTGGTGGCGCTGGGGCCTCCACTGAGACAGGCGGGGTGCCTGTTGGAGGAGCAGACGGGCCCTCCACCGTGATGCCTCCTCGGCCTCGGCCACCACCAGGGGAGCCTCGGGTGGACTCCAGCCCACCGCGGCCCCTACCACGGGTTTTGGCCCGGCCCAAGGAGGTAAGGACCTGCGACTCGGGTCCAGCCGGTCCCATTGAAGGGAACTTCGCCGCGTACTCGCTGTACGTGGGGCGCTTGCCGGAGGATCCCTCTCCAGCCCACCAAGTAGAATACCCGGATGGGGGAGCGAAGAGTTCGCCCCCATCATCCAGGCCGCCAGAGGCTTCGCCCGGGCGTTGTTCCGCGGGTGCAGGTGTGGAGGTGGCTGGAGTCGCCGGTGCGGTCGCCTGGCTACCCGACCTGCGGGCCTGGTTGCCAGGCATATCTAGAGCCGAGACTTGTTGTCCCAACTCGCGACGATCAGCTGGGTTGGCTGGTCTGGGCTGGTCCTTGCCACCCGCAGGGCTCACGGACCGGTCTGCTCGGGTCCTCTTGGAAGCAGTAGTCGTGACTGTGCCTCCGTTTGGACCTTTAGAGCGGGCTTTGGCCTTCTCTCGCTTGTTGTCTCCTCGCCACTTTTTCACCTTCAGGTGCACCTCACTGGGCATCCCGAATTTCGTGGACGAGGAGTTCGTCTGGAAGTACGTCAGCAAGTTGCCGCTCTTCCACGAGCAGAATCCGGTCTCGAATGCCTGCTCTTTCACTTCTTTAATGCTCAGCGCGGACCAATTAGCAAGGAGCTCGCTGAAGCACTTGATGGCTCGTTTCCTGGTCTTCTCCAGGCCGATGCCATGGGCCTTCTGCAAATGCAGAGCCATGTCTCGGCGCCGGTGAGTGCTGAACGAGCCATCACAATGTTTACTCGGGCGGTCCCCGAGCACACACATCATCACAGGCTTGTGATGCATATGGTACTCGACGATGTGCCGAGCGAAGCGGGGCTTCAAACGCTTCAAAGCGAATGTACCGGTTAATCCGACCGCCACTCACGGGATACAGCCACCCGGGGAGGGCGCGTTCGACATCTCTAGCCGTGGAACGTATGTTGCCTGCCTATGGCGGACAACACGCAGCAGCTCGTTGTGTACTGAGTTAGGTTACAGCAGACCTCAACCGGGGACTGCGTCTAACGCCTTCGGTTAGCATTTTATTTTTCCCGGCTTTACGTACGGCCTTTTCTGGATCTCGCTTAGTCAAAGCGGGACCCTTCCCATACGTAATGCCTTCACTCAGCGAGACTTTCTTCCATTTCTTACGATTAGGTCGTTTCCTGGCCTTCGTCTTCTTTTTTACCATAACCTCGTCTCCCGGCGTCTTTCTCGGCCGGCCTCTAGGGCGCTTCGTCGGTACTACCACGCTCGGTCCACTAGGGACAGATTCAGGTGGATTGTAGCCGAACTCCCTCTCCGCCTCTTCGCGCCCCTTCCAGGGCCGAAGTTTTCCGACATTTGTCTTCCATTTTCTACCCGTCAGGCAGTCCTCTATCATCACCGTGGACTCGGAGATGACACGAACGATTTTAAACGGACCTTCCCAAGGCGTTACGAGCTTCAGCTTATCCAGCGGCTCGTAGTACCTTAGTACTTTGTCCCCAACATTAAAACGAATTCGTTTAGCATTGGTGTCATAGCCCACCTTCTGCCACTTCGCACTCTTCAGCAGTTCTTTCCGAACGGCCTCGTATGCCTGTTTGAACCGGTCCCTTAATGACTCTACAAACAGCACCGTGCAGGGCGCCTCCGGGTCTATTCCAACCACTCCATACACTAAGTCGGCGGGCATTATGATGTCCTCGCCGAACACTAGCATGTTTGGGGTGCAGTTAGTTGATGAATGGACAGTGTTGTTGTAGGCATGTACTACAAACTCGCACTGTTCATCCCAGTCATCCTGGTGGGTATTAACCAGGGGCTTTAGTACTTGTATGAGGGTTCTATTGAAGCGCTCTACCTGCCCATCCGACTGTGGTCGGTACGGGTTTGTTCGGGTCTTACAAATGGCTAGGTAATGGCACATTTCCTGCCAAAGTTCTGACTCGAACTCCCTTCCTTGGTCACTGTGCATCATAAGAGGAACACCCAAATGCAGCACCCAGCCTTTCACAAATGCCTCCGCGCATGTGGCGGCTTTGTGGTTAGGAAGGGGGAACACCCGAGTGTACTTAGTATAATAGTCGGTTACGACCATCATACAAGTATTGTCTCGCGGCGTCGTCTTAATCCCACTGATGATGTCTATCGCTACTCGAGCGAATCTGACACCAAACAATTCCTGTGATAAGGGTTGCTTACCCAGGCCGGGTCCCGGTTTGTTTTTACAACAATCCGGGCAAGTGGCGATCCACCGGAGCAGGTCGCCTCTCATACCGGGCCAGTAGTAACGCCTTTGTAGACGCTCTATTGATCTCTTTTTACCGAAATGGCCACTCGTTTGGTGGCCATGGCAATAATACATGATATCCCTCCTCATCGGGGCGGGTATCACTATTTGCAACAGCCTACCGTTGGTGGGAGTTGTCTTCCACCTACATAGTATGCCGTCTCGGATCTCTAGCTCGGTCCATTGAGCTAGCAATCGCCTCGCTTCCCTATCCTCCAGGGAAACTAGGGGCCTTGCCGGTTTAATACCTGACCGTAGGTATTCCATTATGCGCGCAGTGGTGGGGTCTGACTGTTGAAACTTCTTGATGGTCTCCGGGGACCAATCGAGATAGCTGCATACAGCCTCCTCCCAGGGGATACGGGGGGTGGTATAATTAAATACCAACCCGGCTACCACAGCATTGTGGGCCCCGCAGTCTTCACATGTGGCATTTTGGCACCTTCGGATAGGCCGTCTTGACAAGGCATCCGCATTGATGTGTTTAGCACCGGGTCGGTGCTCTATTTGTTTATGCTCTAATCCGAATTCGGATAGGTGAGCTAACCAACGTCCAATCATCCCCTCGGCGTCCTTAAAGTTAAGGAGCCACCTAAGAGACGAATGGTCTGTTCTTAAAGTAAAGTCACTTCCCCAAAGAAAATGCTTGAACTTCTTCGTATACACCACCACAGCGAGGAGTTCTCGCTTGGTGGTACAATAATTTCGCTGTGTCTTGCTTAACGTGTTGCTAGCAAATGCTATTGGCACTTCGACTCCCTCTTGGACCTGAGAGAGAGCTGCCCCAATCGCATCATTGCTCGCATCGGTGTCTAAGATGAAATGTCCCTCGGGAGTGGGATATTTCAACACGGGGGTATTCCTAAATAAATCTTTTATTTTATTAAAAGACTCTTCTTGCTCGCTGGTCCATGGGAATGGGTCCCGTGCCCTACCCGGGGTCCAGTGAGCTAAGCACTGCATGGGGAAGCTGACACGAGAGTAATTCGGTATGAAATCACGATAATAGGAACAAAATCCTAAAAATGATCTCACCTCCTTAGCACTCGTGGGTCTTTCCCAATTTTCTACAGCTTCTAATTTTTCCGGATCCGCACTCACCCCGTTAGGAGTAATGATCCTTCCCAAGTATGTAATGGTTTTCTTAAACAAATTACATTTCTTGGGTTTAAGTTTAAGACCGTTTGATAGTATCCGGTCGAGGACTAATTGCAGATTCGCCAGGCATTCCTTGAATGACTTGCCGAACACGACCACATCATCCAAGTAAACCAGGCATTTCTTCCACAAAAGGTCACTCAGTAAGGATTCCATCATAGCCTCGAATGTAGCGGGGGCGTTACACAATCCGAAGGGTAAGACATTATACTCGAATAGCCCCATATGACTGGAGAATGCTGTCTTCTCCTTGTCATTGGGGTGCATTGGTATTTGCCAATATCCGGACTGTAAATCCAAGGTACAGAACCATTGGTTTCCGCCCAAGCTATCTAAAGTCTCGTCTATCCTTGGTAAAGGATACGAGTTCTTCTTTGTTATACCGTTCAATTTCCGGTAGTCGACACAAAAGCGGATTGTACCGTCTTTCTTAGTAGTCATACAAACAGGGCTGGACCAGGGACTCGAGCTAGGCACGATTACCCCTAGGTCCAACTGTTTTTGTATTTCCTCTTCACAAATTAACTTCTTCTTTAGAGGAAGTCTACGATACGGAATTTTAAAAGGTTTCTCGTTGCCTACATCTATTGTGTGCAACACCTTATCGGATCTACCCACCGGGCCTCCTTCCCTACCAAAAGCACCTTCGTACTTTTGTAGAAGTCTCGCTAGGCAATCCTTATCGTCCGTATTCTTTAAATCTGACTGATCAATCAGCTTTTGGAATTCTTCATCCATGGGATGCTGACTAACTGGGTTTAGCTCCGGTATCCACCAAGAATTCCCCTACCCGGCCTTCCACAGATATGGGTACATACCACCGTCTCCCCCCTAAAGGTGAGGGGTTACTGGTAAACTGGTGAAAGTCTCTCGAATCACCAAGATTCAATCCGAGTCCTCTCAGGAATTCCAGACACGGATGACTTGGGGGAAGGCGTGTCCCACACACTCGGATCAACTCTTTGATCCATCCTTCCTCTCCCCTAGTGCGGCCACTCGCCTCCATATGTTCACTCCCGTACATACAAGCACTAGGGTCCCTGGCCCCGGCCAAGGTGCAGGGGTGCGCACCCACAGCCACCTGGCCTCCAGGTGTAATTGATTCGAAATCTTCCACCGGGTCACCCCCGGTAGCATTTTGGCATTCGTTCTTCCTCGGGGTCATATCAGATGCCGTTGATACAACCCCCACTAGTTTTCCACATCAGTGGAATCCGTAGTGTTCTCGCTTCCTTCGCCATTGTCCTCGGCTTCATAGAAGGCAGCCATTACCGGTTTAGAAGCGGTACATTCGGATGAATAGTGTCCCATGCGCTGGCACCTGAAACACTTAACAGTTCGGCGGTCCACTCTGGGTCTTTGCCGACTGGCTCGGATGGCATCTGTAATTTTCTTACACATGTCCTCCATAAGTTTGGTCATGTCTGGAGACTGACCCTTCACTTTATCAGTGCTTACGGGAGGCTTGGCTGCCTTTTCGCCGACCTTCGGGTCACTCTTGACCTCGGGTGGTGGTCTAGAGTCCCTTGGCTTATTGAGCGCCTTCCTTGGAATATACTTCCTGCCTGTAGTATTTTTCCTTAATTGAACCGAACAGAAGGTACCGTCCTCCTGTTCGATTTCAATCAATTCGAAATCGTCTGAGGGAACTTGTACCTCAGACTGCTGGACTACTGATACCAGGGGAGCAGAGCTGCTGGCGTTTGGTATGTCTCCAGCTAACATCGTTCGCTTCTTCACAGCCATATCTATACCATTAAATATGTCGTGAAGCGTTACGCCTTCTTTCCAGGCATCCCTCGCAGCAATCTGCTCATCTCGGTCTCTCAGACCCTTGACGAACTGTGTAATCAAATCGTCCATATACCAGTCCTGGTTTTCAGTACCGGGTCTGGCCTTACTTAGCAGGGCATGGAGTTCCATACCGTATGCTCTAAAAGCTTCATTCGGCTTCTGTGTGCGTTTCTTAAAACGGACCATCGGGTCCTCCTTGACCATGTTGCATAACAGTCCACTAGCGGTTTCTACTAACTGCTCAAAACTCCCAACGAGGCCATACCAGGTTCGCCATTGCTCTACAGCCATGCGACCCGGCCCGCCTTTCAGACATCTCACCAGATGTGGCTTGGCCTCGTATGGGGTCCATCCATTACAATTCATCACATCGATGAAATCTTCAAACCACTCTTTCCATGGCCGAGTACCGTCATATTCTCTAGGAATAACGGCTACCCTTCGGGCAGAATTGTGAGCATACATCAATCTAGTGCATTGCTGTTTGCTCCATTCAATCGCCTTGGTTTCATTCAAGGTTCGATTGCCCCCTATACCACCGAAGCTCGAATTGCCCGGTGGAGGCGGTGGTGGAGGTTGTGTATATGTCCACTGTGTACCACTGTGGTTCGTATAGCTCGCACCACCCTGGTTGGGGCCGGTACCCGAGGTACCGCTATAGCCTGTGGCACCCGAAGCACCGCCCCCCCCTTGCGCACCTTGGTAACCGCCGTCGGATGGCTGGTTTCCCGTTGGCTGGCCGCCATCGTTCGATGGATTGGGTTGGGTGTTGTCATTACCAGCACCCAGCCCCGGGTCGTTACTTGGATCCACATGAATGTGGAATCCACTGGTCTCCGCACTACTATCGGATGCCTCTCTAGGGGTATAGTCCGGGTCCAGGTTGTGGACTATGGGCACTTCACTTATCCGGACTCTACTAGTTCGGCCATGCTTATCCTGGGTTCTGATGTAAACACCCCCTTGATCTACATTCCGCGAAGCATTATCATTTACAAAAGGATTATACTGCGGATTCTTCGGTGTAGAACAGGAGACCGGGTCGCCCTGTTTCACGAACGTCGAGTTCGGGTTTGTATCCCTACTCGCCGGAGGGGCATGCGTTTGCTCTTGCTCCTGTAAATAACTCTCCATAGCGGACTTATTTATTGTGAGGGTAGCTACGTCTGTAGTCAGGTTTCGCTGTTCCTCCCTTAGCTGTGCGTTTTCTGCCAAGATTTCGGATCGAATCTTTTCATTTTCCGCCACAGCTCGGTTTCTTTCTTCTTGGGCGATAATTGCCTCTCGCTTAAAAGTATCCTTAAGTAGGCGGTACTTTTCACCCTTCTCTTTCTGAGACTTGTTATATTCACTGGTCTCCTTCCTGATCTCGGCTTGTTCCGAGACCATCTTGGCTTCTGTCTCAGCCTTCCGGAGTTGAAGTTTCTTAAGCTTCTCCTCCATTGCGTGCAACTCCGTTTGTAATTTATTTACATCCCGAGCCTTAGCAACCTCCTCGGCCCTAGCCTTGTCGATTGCTCTAAGTTTACTGGCTTCCTCGATTTCCAACTCAGCCAGCCTTTTTTCTTTTTCCTGTGCGTCTCTCTCCTTCCGCTCCAACCGATGGGATACAGAGGATAGACGATATTTGAGGTCGGATTCTTTTAGAATCGCCTCCTGCTCAACGGATCGTAATTTTCCGATCCGAGACTTAGCTTTCTCTTCTATTTTGGATTGGGCTAACATGAATTGTTCATGTTGCCTCTTTGCCTGCAACTCCACCTGTTCCTTGGCTTTCAAATAGGCCTGGGTATTTTTATACCCGGGACCCATCCGACGTCCGTAGATAGACTTGCGACTGCCTCCAGGGTTAAACATGGAGTCAGACAAGCCTTCGTCTAGAGATCGGCCTAGGTGATGCCTATCCGAGCTTTTCGGTCCGGTACCACTAGGCTTATTTTTTGCTTTTGCGCCTGGGACTATTGCGTCCCTTTTGGTTTTGCCATCGTCGCTGTCATGATCCGACGATGTCATTAGTGGGGCTACTTCGTTTCCACCACCTGGTGCTGAACCCTGGGGGGTTGCAGTACGCTGCATAGGGCTTTGTGCAATTGGTGTACCCAAGCCGCTAGCCGAGCCTGTTGGTACCATAGGACCTAGCTGGCGTCTGCTAGTTATAACTTGGGACCAATCGCTCAAGTCTAAAGTTGGGGGTCTTAACACACCCCTAAACAATCCGGTATCCGGTACTCCTGTTTGGGGTGTAGCCGGATACAATTTTACGATGCCATCTCTGGTGGCATTGTCCATCAGGTCGGGTGTAGAAAAAATATTTCGTACACCCTCCTGATTAAACATTTGTTGTTGACCGGGTTTCCAGTCTAACAACAGATGCTGGGATGTGTAATCATCCTCTTCGAATCCCTCTAGCCCAGGGCTGGGGGGATCCGCTTCGGGTTTCCCGAGGCTTTCGGCCAATGTGGCCGCGCACCACCCCCGAACCAACTGGTCACGGCACCAGTGTAATGGTTCGTATTGACTTATATGTTGGGTGGCTCTTTGGCTCGCTTACCACTAGATGTACCAACACAACACGAGTAGTTCGGGTTGGGCAAAGCCCCAGAAACCCCTACCTCTCGGGTAGGACTTTATTTGATCTCTTTGATAACAAAGTACTAGCGTCTGGACTGGACCATGTCCAGTCCCCTTCTGCCGCTCGTCCGGCTCCTTAGTAGGAGCTGGACGCGAGGCATGGTGCTGCCCCCTCTTGTACCAACGAGGTATCGCAAAGCGACACCTAGCTAGCATAGAAGGAACAAGCACCACACGAACACGTCTCTCGGATGAACGGCACTAATATATATACAATGATGCCGGCCCCTACAGTGGTAACAATGATAACACTCGCCAAGATCTAAGCTATGCCTCCGATCCTATAGCTCAACCTGTCGTAGGTTCGAGGTATAGGTGTAAAGTGTAAGTTGGGAGAGATGATCTTAGAATAGATAGATTGGGAGCTGCTCAAGCTACCTTTTATACTAAGGGCTTGAGCAGCTCACAGTGTTGTGAAATGTTCTGTACATGTGGCTCAATAGAATAGTGACACATGTCATAAAGAGAGAGTGCCACCTGTGGGTAGATTATGTTAATGAGGATTGAGAGGAGACTGTGAAATATCCTCTCATTCCAAATATGGCACCACAGGTGGATCGCACTTCCTCCAGTTGGACTGAGTAGATAAGGTTGGAATGTTATTACATCCTTGTACCTTATGTCACAGAGTCTAATGGAGGAAGTATATTTGTGATGACTAAAGGATCCTGGTTCCTATTGAGGAATACAGGAGATTATTGAGTGTGGATCATGGGCAGAGCTTAGGCTTTATATGGCGAAGAATTTAGTAAATATGAAAAATAATAATAATACCCAGAATGGTCCATTGACACAGGCTCCCATTTTTTTTGTGCATATACCAGCGCATGTTAAGGAATAATATACCATATTTCTTTAGTCAATGTAATGGATTTATATGGGGACAGGAGCAACATCTTTTGACGTGAGACGAATCTCCTCGAAAATTCAACAAATACGTTTTTTGCTTGCAGCATAAAAAAAATAGACTATAGATGCCCAAATGGTGATGACAGAATGCTCAAATGATATGAAAAGTATCTAGAAATAGTTATCTGCCCTCCTACCTAGTTTTATTATTCTATTCCTCTTCATATGTGCATATTTAGATATTATCAATGGAAAACAAGTCTTTTGGGATAGTTTCATAATATGCCTGAGATATATGTAAAACCAGGGTTCCCCATGCAGCTCTAACCCAGGACGATCAGCAAACATCATTATAACACATACATGTTCCATTTTGAAAGATTTATCTAGCACAGAAGTCAAATTGGTCAAATGACGACAAGTGGTGCCCATCGACCATATATATAGTACTTGGAGCCAGTGAACTGATCTTTGACAATGAACTAAGCAGTAAAAAAGTGTTCTGAAAGCAAAAATCATCAAATATAGTACTTGGAGGCAGTGAACTGACTATTGACAATGAACTGAGCAGTAGAAAGTATTCTTAGCCTAATCATCATTTTTCGGTGGTTGGAGGGAAATACATGAAGGCCCTGAACTATTACTGAGCATAATTATCCTAAACTGTAATCTTGCATGTTATAAGACTTCATTACTGACAAGTAATTACTGAGTAAACAAATCATCATATCTGTTGTCTGCCAGCACTTGTGCTATATGAACTTAATATTGAAACTATAAAAAGGGGTAAATTGTTGTCAGTTCATCAAAGTATGATATAGAGGCAATTCCATGAAGTAACATAGTAACTGAGTAAAAAGTGTACACAAGTGATGTGGAAAGAATTAGCAATTGACATTTTTGGGTAACCAGTCTACGTTTAGTGGTTGTTTTTTTCTATCTATAGGTTTGGTGGTATAGCTATTGTAGAATCTCTTTGAAATGATTTCAGAGAGAGAACAAGTAAAAAAAACCCTTAAACAGGCACAATTGATTTGTTAAAAGCAGGTTAGGTGATAGAAAGGAGTCTTATTTGATTTCCCTCTCTATTTGTGGAATTCATTCTGCTTATACTGGGTGGTACATGGTACTATCGTAGCTGGTAAGGGGAGTAGTTGATAAGGTGGGGTAAGGTATCTTGTTTACCAGGCAGGCATTGTGTTTATCAGCCAATGGTCTGGTACGGGACTGTGATAACCCAGAGCCACTTGTTTGGAGACTGGGGTGGTGTTTCATGACAAGGGTCTAGGAGTGTCATGACACAGGGAGATTAATTACTTAAGAGCTTGTGGGGAGAAAACTGGAGAGAACTGGAGTAGCTGTACTGTTTAGACTTTAGGTCTTTGGGTGAAGGCTGGGAAACCACTCCTATTGAGGCTATTTACCAGTTGTATTAAAGGTCTTGTGTTTGACTTTACTTGGTATTAGGGTGTGCTGACTACACTTCAAGTTAGTGTGAGTTTATGACCTGGGTTCGCGAATTTGATGCATTTGAGGGGCAGGGTGGTCACAGAGAAATTTTGAAGTAGGCTGATATCACTTTTAATAGGAGTACTATGGGTGTAAGCTGTTGCCATGGTTTCCTCTGCAATTTGGTATCATGTCAACGTTTACTCGGTTGTCATACCTACTTGCAGCATGGGTACAATTCTGTTATCTAACTATCTAATGTATGTTCATTTTGTGCACCCATACACCCCTCTATGCACACCCCTAATTTCACAGTTGTGGCGTGCATAGGTACAGAGCTAGAAGGGGAAACATCATCCCAAACATTATAATGTCAATATTTGCCAGTTATATCACCTATTTTCACTCCTAATTCCACAGTTGTGCCATGCATAGTTATAGAGCTACAATGGGAAACATTATGTCAACATTTCCCAGGCAAATGTTGACATTATAATTATTTCAATAGCACAGGTGCAATTCTGGTATTTAACTATCTACTATATGTGCATTATATGCAACTATATTTCCCGAATTTACACCCCTAATTTCATTGTAGTCCCATGTATAGTTCCAGAGGGAAACATCATGTCAACATGTTGACGTCAACATTTTCCCAGGCAAATGTTGACATGAGGTTTCCCTTTGTAGCTCTGCACAACTCTGAAATTAGGGGTGAACATAAGGGGTATATGGGTGCAGAAAAATGAACATACAGTAGATAGTTAAGTCACAGAATTGTACCTGTGCTGCAATGAAATTAGGGGTGTAAAAGGGGGATATATAGGTGCATATAATGCACACACAGTAGATAGTTAAATACTAAAATTGCACCTATGCTATTAAAATAATTATAATGTCAACATTTGCCCTCGCAAATGTTAAAACGATGTTTCCCCTTGTAGCTCTATACCTATGCATGTCACGACGGTGGAATAAGGAGTGTATATAGGGGATATATGTGTGCACGAAATGGACATACAGTAGATAGTTAGATAGCAGAATTCTACCTCTGCTGCAAGTAGGTATGAAAGCCGGGCAAATGTTGACAATACCAAATTGTAGTGGAAACCATTGCAACAGTTTACATATTTAAGGAAAATGTGCAGTACTGACCACACACACCCATATTATTCCTTAAAGGCATCAAATTCGCGATACCAGGTCTTATACATCTTGACTTCTATTCACAGGTGCTTGTTTCTTGGACTTCATTTATCACCAATTCTAACTTTAGTTAACAAGGTAACTCATCTTGTACTGTGGACATCTCTGTCCTAAATCCCTATTGTAGCAGATTCCTGGCACACCTAAGAGTTTTAAATAGATAACAGACACTAAAAGTTGACTTCTGTCACTTCTTTGTAATGTTTAGACCACACATATACTATGATTATGATTTTGAAGAACAAGAGATCATTCTGACAATTCATAGCCTCTTGTGTACAATCACCACTAATAATTAGGGCAGGGTGTAATCAGACAGGTAGCACACAGACACCAGCACAGGAGAGCAAGGACACAAAGACAAATAATGTTCAGACTAACAGCAGGAAAAGAACACAGAAAAAAAAGGATAAAGAAATCACAGACCCAGTTTAAATGGAAAAAAATAGAAAAAAAGAGGGCACGGAAAATGATTGAATTCATTGTGTGCTGTAAGAGAGTATACAAATATCGGAGTAACTACAGAAGACACATAAGAATTGAAAGTAAGTTATATAGGTTCACCAGTGACAAGTGTCAGAGAAAAGATTAACTAAGAAACCATTTGAGTAAGGCACACCCACAAGCATAGGTAGATAAGATAATACAGATGATCATTTGATTCAGGACAGGTGCCATTGTAAGTAGTGCATGGAAATGTTCATTTGATTCAGGACAGGTGTCATCCATAGTAGTATATTGAAAGTGGACATTGACTCAGGCTTACCCAGTAAGCCAGATTTGTCATGTTAGTAGTATATTGAAAGTACACATTGAATCTGGCTTACCCAGTAAGCCAGGTGAGTCATGTAAGTAGTATATTACAAGTGGGCATTGAAGCAGGTCTTACCCAGTGGGTCAAGACACATTGATCCAGGGCTTACCTGTTCAGCCCAATTGATAGGTGCATGTAATTGGCACAAGACAAGATGGCTGAATTTGAGCAGCTCCAACATAAATTAGCTGAGAGCCAAGCTCTCATCCAGCAGCAACAGCAGCATATCTTGAGGCAGCAGGAGCAGAATGCATTACTTGAACAGAATCATGAACAGGAAGTGAAACCACTTAGAAGACAAGTGGATAAGGCCCAACAAGTAGGTCACAATGAAGAAAATGGTCATGTTGTGGAAGGTTTAGGAAAGCTGGTTTCGGAGGTCAACTATTGAGAAACATCCCACATTATCATGGTGAAGTGAAAGGCTATAAAGACTGGATAAAAAGTATAGAGCGAAATTCAGCAGCAGCAAATGACACAGATCAATGCTGTATAAGGCTTGCTTCACAAAGTGCTAGGGGGATTGTGGCTGAATTTATTCACTGTTATGTTCGAGATGGCCCTGGTACTTGCTTGAGTGAGTTGAAGGAGGAACTGGGGTCAAGGTTTGGAGAAATCCAAGATGAGGGTCACTCACTTAGTATACTGCAAAGAATTTAGCAGATATCTCACGAGAGTCTGACATGATTCGCAGAGCAAATTTTGGATGTTGCTACAGATGCTTTCCCAGGCAAGGATTTGGACAATTGCCAACCAGCTGATAAAAGTTCTCCTGTATGGACTTTGTGACAATTAGGTAAGTAGAAGAGTCATGAGGGGACTGAAGAACAAGGTTCATAAGACTCTAGATGTTGCAGTTAGATTAGCAAGGGACGAACAAGATATATCTTGTTTGTCCCTTGATGATAGTTGAGGCATTGAATCACCGTACACAGAAGCGGTTTACCCTTAGGATAAAAGATGTTCCGATGGAGGTTTATGTCATAGGAGGACCAAAAGAAAAGGACACTGGGGAGAAGAAAGAAGCAGGCTTCAATGGGAAATGTTTTACCTGTGGTAAACTGGGCCACATGGCAAGAGAGTGCAGAAGTAGAGCAGTGATGGCATGTTACCAGTGTGGAAGACTACCTATACAAGGCAAGAGAGTGCCAAGCTGGACAATGCTTCAGATGTGGTACCTTTGGCCATATACAACAAAACTGCAATCAGGGGGGCATGTATCCTCAACAGAACTGGTCGCACAATTCTCAATCACCTTATATAAGGCCGGGAAACAGACACACGGGTCCTGTCAATTAGACTGGGCTCTTATCAAGGAAAAACGGCAATGGGTCATGCCAAGGAGGTCAAGGTTTGGAAGATGGTCAACACCATGGACAGGCAGGGGAACTAGGAACAACGATAATAGCTACTTAACAATAGACACAGAAGTATATAAGGGCAAGAGAAGAGTCATAGTTACACAGAAGGTGGAAGCAAATAAACTCTTTTGTAGAATCAGTATTGGGAAATTGATAACAAGATCTCTTCTTGACACAGGAGCCCAGGTACATTTGATATCCACTGCATTCTTCAAACAGGTGACCCAGGTAGCACAGAGACATTGGCATAACGTTGGGCCGATGTTGGCCCAACCATCGGCTTTACATAGGCTGGCCATCCTGCCTACGTAGGCCCAATGTTGGCTTTTGGCTGGCAAACATCAGCATCGGCAAATGGTCGGCCCCTGGCTGACCATTTGCCGATGTCCTGCCAACGTTGGGCCAATGTTGGCATTAGGTTGGCAAATGCCACTGGTCGGGCCTACGTAGGCCCGATGGGCAGTCAACATTGGCCCGATGCGTCGGGCCAATGTTGGCAAATTTTTGTGTGCTACCTGGGGAAGAAGCAGGGGAATGTATTAGTATGTAGGTCTCCTATTGAGCTGATAGGAGCAGATGGCTGAAACTTGGACACCTGGGGCATGGTTGTGCTGAATGTGAACTTGGGAGGGGAACAGGTAACAAATACTTTTCAGATAGTTAAGGCATTGAATCACCCTATCATTATATGTCTGACAGGGATGGTGATTGATGGAGCTGCAAAGAAGCTCTACTTCAGGGGAACAGAGGTTTTTTGTCAGTGACATTGAGGTCTCCTCTTTGGTAAGACTGGTCGAGATTCGAACTTCCATTTCAGAGTGTTGGATGTTTTTTTCAGTTAAGAGAGCAGGGAGAACAGGACAAATAAGTGGTGAGTGTATGTGTACTGCTATTCCCACTGGGAGTCTGGCAGACCAAACTGGGCTGATGGTAATGAATACCTTGAATCAGGGAAAGAAGGGAAAGCGCTTCATGATCAGTATTGTCAATAGTACTGGTCGGCACTATACATTAAAAAGAGGTACTGTGGTACGGCTTCAAACTAGTTGACCCAGAGGCTCAAATTGGTACATTCTTTGGTTGTAACTACAAATGTGCGAATATCACTGCTAAGACAGAAATCGATAATCTGATCAGTCCACAGGTGGTTTCAGACCTATCAAGGATCCGATTTCAAAATTTCGTTGAATAGTAAGAATTTAATGAATGTGCAATCATATAAATATCTTGGCATCGCCTTAGACCCAGAACTTAATTTTAATATGTATCTACAATCTGTAAATAATAATCTGAGGTATAAATCTCTTAAGTCATATAAAAAACAGAAGTGTATGGCACAAGGGGCTCAAATAAGTATGTATAAGATGCATGTATTGCCCATTATTGATTATTGTGATGTCTTGTATAGCCAGTCAAACTCTGACTATTTATTAGAATTTCAGCGGCTACAAAATAAGTGTCCGAAGACTTGCTTTGATTTACACCTGCTCATTCCTACTGATATTGTACATAACAAAGCAATGGTACCCAGACTTGACCCACATATATATTACATAGATGTATAAGAAATCATTTGATGATAGGTTCTTACAGCCCAAGATTAGTGTAACTTGTTTTGCCTCAGCACCTGTGTTAAATTATGAGAAAGTTAATTGTGCTGCATATGAAAAATTGCCTGAAGTCAATTGTGCCCAGAGCTGGAATGCACTCACATCTGAAATATGTAATGTCAGAGACCAAGATAAATTCAAGCTTATTTGCAAAAAAAAGAGCTTGGATTTACTTTAATATTTTCTTTTCTTTTCTTCAACAACGATTGGGCTTTCCTAGTCTTGTTCTGACCTTAGATCACTTTATATACTACCTAATATGAACTAAGGTTTGGGTAGGTGTAGAAACCGCACCACCCGGGGGCTAGGGGATATATATTGTATTAAAAGCACTTAAAGTAAATACAATGTCCCTGTTCAAATTATATTACTTATTGTCACTATGATGTGATATGTCTTGAAGGATGGTATTGCTTCTTTATATGGCACAGCAAAGACAACATTCTAAGAATTACAGCTGGCCATTAACTTGTTTAGCCTCATGAATAGAACTCATCTCATAATGTTGTATGTTGAATGATATGACATCTGTTGAACACATGATCATGCTATAACACTTATTGTCAAATATATATGAGACAATACCTGAATTAAATTGTATATGATGAACTTTTGTTGCCTAATTTAAGTTTAAACTTGTTTTAAAATAAAGGTATGACTTCATTATAACCACAGAGATAGTAAACAGTCCGCAATAAGGACAAATACATGTTATAACAAGTATATAGTATTGATACTTTTATATATTATGATTTACTTTATGAAACATGTAACAGATGGATTATCAACTTTATTAATCCATCAATAATGCTGGTACCACCACGCCGGCATAATTTCTAGAAAGCCGAAAGATTATACCCTCATAAAACTCTAAGCATTAAGCTCTCTATACCTTTACCTTATTACAAAATATGGACATATACATAAAAGTTGTGTCAGAAAGGGACGTCAGCTTTCACACCTTAAGAAATAATATACTTACCATATATTGGCATGTATAAAAAAACTTTTGAAACAAAAGGTGCAGCCGCTTTCACACCTCAGACCCACCAGGCGGCGCCCCTTAAGACTGGTGAGAGATCCCGTTGCACTAATCAGCAGCTAGCTTTACTATCATGTGATACTCCCTACTTCATTTACTATATGCGTTGACCGGTCACCATGGAAACACTGTGTTGCTCGAGGGCTTGGATGTAAGCCCTGGAACAACCACTGGTGATCAATGGTTGCATTCAGTTGTAACACCAGTAACATCAGTCATCTCCAGGTTGTCACTTATTGATATACTTACTCAAAAAGAAAATTACTTCAAGATCACGCCATAGTTGGATCATTTAAAGTGGCGCTACCATACCCACAATGACACCAGTAATTAAAAGAGGTAAGAACCTTCTTGAAATTGGTCTATCCAGCTCAATAGAATATGCTGGGAATGTAGAAATATGTAATAAATTATATCAACATAAATCTAGGTCTAAAGATACTGACATCTAATTCTGACAGCCTTAGTCAGTTAATTATGTTTGAACCTCCACATACCAAGCAAATCTACATAGTTGGCATCAAAACTCTACATAGATGTACCTCTGGGCAACCTCCATCCATGAATGAGGGTTTATTAGGGAATAGCTCCTACTACAAGCAGGAAGGGTAGATGAAGATTGTGGATTGTATAGCCACAGCGTCTCCCTCAGCACCTCTGCTGCCACCAAGGTGAGAGTTATCTAGAGTGGCAGCTGGTCTTTGTGGAGGCTAATCACACATTCAGATCCAGTATCTGCCAGATTAAAGAGCTAACCAGCACTCCTTCCCCACACCCATAGTGCCTTTTATCATGCAGCCACAGCCCCTCTACAGATTATGACCAGACCACCCTCTCTAGCAATGTCATCTGGATTTCTGTAAGGGCAACTTCATGGTATATTGCTTGTGTTTTTTGGGTTTTTTTTTTTTTTTTTTGGGGGGGGAGCTTTTGGTTTTCTACTCTGTCCAAGCCTTATAAATCTTTTTTTTTATCAATAAATATCAGTATCTCAAAAATATGGGAACTAGCTGTGTATATGTACTAGGAAATACTACCAAAGGAGAGAAAGAGGGAGAGAGACATAGAGAGAGAAAAAGAGAGAGAGAGGCCGTCAGATTACAACAGATTTCGTTATCCACAAGTAGACAACACCCACTCTTCATGTAAGTGTCAGATCACACAGAGCATATCTGACAAGCTCTCCGTAATCTCCTTTGTGTTTCAGGAACATTGCTCCCTTCCGATCTTCATCTAATCTATAAGCAGATCTATGATCCTCAGATCACTGATATATTATGCTCTATAATATAGATGGATCAGTTCTACAAGTACCCGTTTATCTTCTCATTCTTCATTACAGCACCGACCAATACATTGACGTTGACAGTATTTACCACCATGTTAAAAGGACAATGTCTCATCATTGCTTGATGTATTGTGGATCAACACGGTAAAAGGTACGCCCGCGAGGGGTGCGCAGGCATACCTTTTACTGTGTTGATTCACTATTCCTTATTTATTGATCGAAATGAAGAATTTCATTTTGGTTATCAAGCTACTATTTGAACTGCAACAGATAGCTCCTTATGCTTGGTGTTATACTAAAATATGATACCGGTATTGTATGTCTATTTGTGAAGTACCATATGGCCTCCTTTTCTGTGTGGACTGGTGCTGCCCCCACCTGGTGGGTTCTTTACACTATTGGTTCTACATGTCATTGCTTGCTACTAGGATTGTTATAGTCACCTCCTCAACAACCTAGCCCTATGTTCTGATTCAAGTGTGGGTTAATAGTCTTTTTTTATGTACCATATACCATGTTAATAGATCTATAGCTCATTGCTCTAGCCTCTTATGAACATTTAAAGACCAAATAATCATAGACTTCCTATGTGTTCATGTTCTATAAGGCTTATGTAGGGAATGTTCAAATATTGTTATTGACAAATGTGACACAAAAGATTTACGAACCGATTTGTAATGGTTAGGTAGTACAAGTATTGTTTATCCCCTAACTACCATAGCAAGCAATTACACAGTTCATGAATCTATTTTGCACAAATGAAATTACTATAAGAAATCTCAATAGGTAATTTGATCACAAACAGGCCTTTTTCGATATTGTTATTTTACACTCTATTTTTTATTCATTTCATTACCTTTTCCCCTTTTATTCCTTTTCTTTTCCTCCTACCAGCTTTCGGATATTCTCTACCTATAGTTAAAAAACAAAATGTTTTATTGACAAACTATTTCCTTCACAACATTTTACTCCCTGGAGGAAATCATTTACCATGTTTATTATACGGCTGGCCAACAGGTGGCATTTCAAAGTGCAGGCAACATATATACGCTGTTATCTCAGTGTGCTCGCCCTCTTCCCAGTTGCACAATTCTTTACCCATCAGAGCACTTTACCAAGATTATATCTAGAATAAAATGGCAATGCCTACTGTCCTGCTCTGTCTGACCACTGCTTCCAAAGGCTCACTAGGATTTAGAGAAAAAAGACCTGATTGGCAAACAGTCCCTGATTTATTGCTACTATGCTATTTCTTATTTATGCTGCTTTCAGCCATGACCCTTACCATTCTATTGGTCCCTCCCTGTTGATTATGGAAACATTTCAGTAGACATGATTAACAGGATATGCGAAAAGAAACCTTCTGTCAGTGAAGATAAGGTCCCTTTTCCCAGTGCAAGAAAATTGCAAGTAGAATAGGAATCCAATAGCAGAATGTACCAAACGCTCTTGTTTACATACATGTCAGCTTATTGCTTATTTATCTCACGAATCTGGTTACTACAGTGCCTATTTTGTTATAAGCAGCGTGCATTTTCGTGGAATAACAACACTCTAAAAACTTATTTTCTAGTCAAAGAGGTTTTTGGTTATAATGGGCCATGTTAATAGTCAGTCTCAATATACAAGTTAATACTGACACGGCTCCATGGCGATTCAAACCCCGTAAGCGCTGGTGGAAGGAGATCGCCATAACCACTATCCTATACAAGATAGCTGATAGGAACCAGTGTGAGAATAAATTTGACTGACCTGCCCGCCATGTCTCCAAGCTTTTCACTCATATTGGAGGTAGAGATACAAGTTGGCATGTTAATTCCTCCAGGTTACAGCAAATAATAGTGTCCACAGATGATCATGCCATGTCAATTTACTCCATAACATTCAATACAAAAAATGATTTAATGATTTTCAATAGGAATCCGCACCGCAGTCCCCCATGCTCAGCATGTTGACCCTGTTCCTCTCACTGTAAGTGTGTCAAGCTGGGACTTCCGGTCCAATTTCATAATATCATCACTGCACGGCATTGCTTGTAGCTTGGTTTTACAAAGAACTACGTAGTATTTTGCCTCAATACGAACCACATTGACTTCAAATAGAAAGGCAATAATGATATGTACAATGCTTTACAGCATTATATAGTGATTAAAACCTTAATATCATAGCATTTCGACTTGCACTTCCAAAATGTCTCCTCATGCTTTTACTCAGGGTTTATAAGGTAAACTTACGATGATATTGGTCAGTTATGTGAGGAATGGGGCATCGGGTAGAAATGAGATGCCTTCAGCAGGTTTACATAGAATGAGTGAGGATGAGTGAGGTGAGTGAGGATCTTATGTGGGTACAACTTCAGGGTCAGAGTCATTCTGGCTAATTTTGTTTGTAGTCTATCATTGTATACAAGGTGTGGGTCAATTGTATTTCGGTAGTATCTGTAGTTGAATGATATGATATCTAATACAGTCAATTCTTGAATGCATCCCTGTTCTGAGCCTGATCCTGTTTCATTGCAGGTTAAGGTAGAAGCCTCATGGATATTTTTAAGGTGGGTCGCTACCATTGGAATTGAGTATACTGCACAGGTTCCGATGGATATAGGTTATTTTCATTAGAAGTGATCAAAATTGTCCATTTAATGACAATATCAAATTTTGGTAAATTTAGATCTGAGTTTTTTCCTTGATTCTCTGACATTATTTTTGACCTCACAGTCATACCAATCATATTACCTAGACAATGCTTTACAATTGATACTCGTAAGGGAACGATTATATTGTTACCGGTATTGATACTCAGGTGGAGCCACTGCTCCCACTACAGGTGTGTGCTACCTGTACAGGTGTGTGTTACCTGTCAGGTGCTGACCTACATTGCTGCTACCAACCCTCATGCTGGAGGGTCTGGTGCTTGGTCACAGCTGGGAAAATTTTCATCATGGGAGTGACTTGTGACTCTTGTGAGTCACAATACCATGGTAATTCCAGACTGTGTCCGGTGTGTAAACACCCCAACCCCAAATGGGATCCTCAGAACCAGCTATTGAATCAAAAGGGCCATGGAGGATCACCGGCTACAGTGGAGTCAGCCAACCGTGACCACCTCGGGGCCAGGCAGGACGCCGGAACACCTGGGCAGGATGGCCGGACCACCGGCCAACAATCTCCTACTCAGACCGGGAAAACGGACGATGCCATTGACGATAAACTACAGGATCTACAAGCTCAGATCGAGGCAGAGAAGGCCAGGGAGAAACAGATACAACAGTTGAGTAGGAAGAAAGAATTGGAGTTGGAATTAGCCTCTATTAGGGCCCACAACACACATACTTTGAAAGAAATTGCCCAAGGTGAACGCGCATGGAGTGGCCTCATGGCTGCATTCGACTGTTCAGACCCCAGTACAGTACCGCACAAGTATCCGCTGGTATCTGGCGAGTTATTGTCGGACGCACGGGGACCAGCGCAGCAGTTGGCAACCGAACACAGTGCGGTAACCTACGAAAGCGGGGAATCGAACGCACCTGTTCCTTCGCTGGTACCCGGCATGGACGCTCTGTCGGACCAGGCACAAGCGAATCTAAATATTTGCTGCGGAGGCCAAGATGGCCGACCTATCCTTCCTGTTGACAAAGTCCAGGCATTTGGGGCAGCTATTTCAGGCCAAAAAGGCCTTCCGCAGGCCATTAGGGTGGAGAAATTGTACTACAAAGACTCAACTGGTATGTTTCATGAATTTTCTAACCCAAACATTCCCAATATAGCCAAAATAAGCTCAGGAGGTCCATCGCTCACCGGAGGTGTGGCCTCCGGTGGCCGCACGCTCAACGGAGACCCCTCATACCAAGAATACCTTGCTTGGAGGAAGAGTAGGTCTGGATTGTGCACTGATACTGATGCAAATAAGGGTAATTCTGCTGCGCTCCAGGGCTTACGTCCGCTTGGTGGGAATGAAGGACCCACACCCCTGGGGGAAGGTAGAAATCCTTTACAGTCTGTGCACCCTCCTAACCTGCCTCAGCGTATTCTACATAAAGGCATGGTGTATGAGGTGGTTCCCAATCATCAACCCAATCAACAATTGCGATCAACTCAACAAACAATTCAAGCTGGTCTAGCTAGTGCCGGCTTGTCTTCAGCATCACTTGGGCTTCTAGGGGATGACGCGGGCAGTCTACTCACCAATCCTACCCCCACAGGTATGCTGGATTTAGACTGGCTTAACAACTTTAAAATGCTTTCCGACACCTCAAAACGTAAACGCTCAACCAATAAGTTGAGGCCTGATTGTCACATAGATACAGACAAAAAGTTTGAGGACATGAGCTTTCAAGAGTTGACCAATGGTATGAACTGTGTAGCTGAATTCATTAACACTACTGGTTTGCCCCGGGTTACTTTAGACGGCTATCGGGCACACATGAGATTCGTTTCCCTCAAAGCTCAAGGAGGAGCCTTCCCAGCAAAAGCCCTAGCTAAATACGATCATAAAGTGGTTGATGATGTCATTGAGGGTAAATTAACGGATTTTGTCTCCGGTTACACCCCAGCCGTAGAGGCCTATTTGAGTGCGGAACACATGACCGTAGTGGAGAATCTGCTGTCAAGACAAGATCAGGGTTCCAGTCGCGGTAACAACAGACGTCGCCGCAATTGTCAGCGAGGGGGTAATCAGCCCGGATCAGATTGGCCCGCAGACATATGTTGGAAATGGAACTCTAATGTATGTGATTATGACCCGTGTTACAAGAAGCATGTCTGCGCCACTTGTAGAGGCGCGCACAAGAAAAGATTCTGTATTAGTGACGACGTGCAATCAGATAAGAACGCCCGTCAGCACGGCAACCAGCAAAATCAGTGACTGGGCAACCATGCTTATATAGGTCTGGGCATAGGTTCCACATATGCAGATTGTTTGTCAGATTTGTGGCCCAACACTTATGATTTTGTAAACTGCTCAGCAAATATAACGGAATTGTTGTCTTGCTATATTGGCTACGCTCCACTCTGGGATGCTTCACTCCCACATTATGTTGCGGGTATTAGGACACAGTTTAATATTTGTGGCTGGAGAAAAATGCTTTCAGGAGGTCCGACACAGGTTTATGGTGAAGGTGGTTGGGACTGCAATGCCCATTACCTATTAGATGGGGTTTGTCATGGTTTCAAATTAGTTGATACTTTGGGCCCATCCGATGGCTACTTTTGTAAAAATTATCCGTCGGCAGAGATAGACGCTTATGATTATATCAATGAGTTAATCCTGAAAGAACTCAGTATGGACAAGTTGTCAATAGTGGATATCCAACCTAAATGTGTCCACGCTATGGGAGCAGTGGAGAAGTCCGGTGGTGGTTATAGACCTATTACCGATGCTAGCCGCCCATTGTACAGTAGCATTAATAATTACACCAAAGACACTTTCCATTCGTTTAGCTACTACTCTATCGATGACATTTCTGAACTTATGGAACCAAATTGTTTCATGGCGGTGACAGATTTACAAAGTGCTTATCGCACAGTGTTAATTAGGCCAACGGACCGCAACCATCAGGGGTTATGTTGGAATATTGACGGTAAAAATTGTTTTTTACAAGATAATTTCATGAGCTTCGGTACGAGAGCTGCCCCCTATATATTTAACAGTATATCCGATGCCATAGCACGCTATGTCAACGCCAACGGTTTTTTATGCCGGAATTATTTAGATGACTTCATCGTTCTTGGTAGTGATTATGAGGAATGCAGGAACGCCCAACTGTTTCTCCACGCTACAATACGCTCGCTAGGCTTCCATATAGCTTATGCTAAAGTTCGATCCCCCTCACAGGTGCAGCGTTATTTGGGGGTAATCTTGAACTCGCTTGATATGACTCTCAGCTTACCACAGGACAAGTTGGACAAGCTTCACTTAGAGCTGCGCTTTTTTGCTGGTCGCCGTAGGGCGACAAAGCGCCAGTTACAACACCTCTGTGGTGTGCTAAGTCACTGCTCAACTCTGGTACGGGGAGGAAGAACTTTCTCCCACAGGGTCATAACGATGTTACGTGCGTTTACTGCAAAGAAACGTTATATTACATTGTCGGATTCGTTTCACGAGGACCTGAAATGGTGGGGCGACTTCGCGTCATGGTTCAATGGCTCAGCGAAGATTATCACTCCGCCTGAATTCACCTCACTTGTGTACACTGACGCTTCTGGTATAGGTTATGGTGCCGTTCATGGTAATGATTGGTTATGCGGTCACTGGTGTGACAAGCTAGTAATGGAAAGTGACATTCACGGTCACTGCCGGGACACACCGACAACGGAGATACCAGCCAATATTAATGTCAGGGAACTGTATCCCATATACGAGGCCTTAGAACGCTGGGGTCCTTATTGGAGAGATCACAAAATATATTGTGTTACTGACAATACTCAAGTTATGCATGCCATCAACAAGGGTAGAAGTGACAATGACGCCTCAATGATTTTGTTGAGAAAAATTTTTTGGTTATGTGTTATATTTAACTGTCACTTAGTGAGTATTCATATCCCTGGTGTACAGAATGTTCTAGCAGACGCGATTTCAAGGGCCACATGCTCTAAAGACTTACCCGTATTTCTTTGTTGTAGACGCTAGTCAGCGAGTGCGCCAATTAGACTTGGAAGCAGCCGAGTATAGGTCCAAGGCATGGGCCCCCAGCACGTGGAGGACAAAGGCTTCCCAGTGGAAGCGTTACATAAGCTTCAGTAACTCGATCCTCAGACCAGCGCTCCCTACAGATGCCCAACATATGTGCCGTTACGTCGTAGACATGGCGAGAAGTCTTAAGTACTCAACTATCCAAAATTACGTTAGCGGAGTGATCTCATTGAATATGTACTATGGTTATGATGTCAAATTTATCCGCTCTTCCTTTGAATTCATTATGACTCTAGCCGGGGTTCGCAGGGTCTTAGGTGATCCGGAACCAGTGCGCCCATCGTTCACCTTGAAAGACATACTCAATATGTATAAATTTGTCGACATGAGTCAAACTCGTGACAGAGTCCTATGGACTTGCATGGCACTAAGCTTTAGAGGACTACTCAGGAAATGTAATATAGTCCCAGATTCTATCGCAGCTGTTGGAGTTCATTATCTCAGGCGCGGAGCAGTTAGTTTCACAGACTGGGGCATGGAGCTGGCCGTGTCTAGTTCTAAGACTATTCAGCATGGCCAGAGAGTACACAAGGTGCCTATCACTTATGCTCCCGGTTCTCCTCTATGTGCTGGGAGTCTGGTCAGACGTCATCTGAATGAATTCCCCAGTTCCGACCCATCAGCTCCAGTTTTTGTACTTCCCAAGGCCTCAGAACTGGTACCAGTCACTTACGGTCAATTGCTGAAATTTCTGAAGAGGTTGATGACCTTGTCCGGCCTACCTTCAGAACGTGCTGGTATGCACTCCCTCAGGAGAGCAGGAGCCCTATACATGTACCAAATGGGTCTCACATTGGAGGACATACGCCAGGCCGGGGACTGGGCCAGTATGGCCGCTTTATTGTATCTGACTAAACCCTATCACACACATATTGAGACGGACATGGTAGTCTCAAGCTGTTTGGGGAAAGAGTGGTCCATTAGGATATGACTATCTATTAGGCATAATGTACTTGCCATGTTCTTTTCATGATGTTTAATTATAATTATGTTTCCTTCACTTGGATTTGCCGGTAGTTCTGTTAAACTGGCCCAAGTCCATCACTGCGTTATTCCCTTGTCCCTCTCATCGTAAAGGATTAATGTAAGGGAACGATTATATTGTTACCGGTATTGATACTCAGGTGGAGCCACTGCTCCCACTACAGGTGTGTGCTACCTGTACAGGTGTGTGTTACCTGTCAGGTGCTGACCTACATTGCTGCTACCAACCCTCATGCTGGAGGGTCTGGTGCTTGGTCACAGCTGGGAAAATTTCTTTTTTTTTTTTTCTTTTGTTTTTCAATAAATAGGCCGGTAGTTCTGTTAAACTGGCCCAAGTCCATCACTGCGTTATTCCCTTGTCCCTCTCATCGTAAAGGATTAATTCCTATCAATGATTGAGGGAATAAAATGAAACAATGTTATGTCAAGGATTTATACATTTTATCCATCATGCAGTGCATCGAATATGGATTTTTGTCAATTTTTTTCATTATTTTTTTTTTGTTCAAATGGCAAAAACTACAAAATTATGCATTGGACCCCATATCAAAATGACTGTCAATTGAAGGCAAATTACCTGAAAAAAATATCTAGAATTTAAGAAAAACCTAGTAGTTGAAAATGGGAATTCTGATGGTTTTTGTGGTGAAATGATAGGAAACTTATCCGACCCTTTATTGAAATGTGACAATTTTACCCAGAATGCAATGTAACGGAGGCACAAACGAAGGTTCCTTAGCAAACACTTCATGTGAAGTTTCGTGTCTCTATGTTTGATGATCATTACAGAAAAGAAAAATCTCAAATTTGAGACATTTTCTTTTCTAATTCTTAGGTGAAAATCAAAAAATCTTTACTTTTTTAAATTCAATATAAAAAAGAGTAGCAAGGTACTCGCTACTTTTCTCATACTAGATGATATTAAGTACATCTGACAAAAAATGGTCCCGACCCACCTTAACTAAAACCACATAATACTATATATGCCACTCAAGCACTAACCAGAGGTATAAAGACCTTCATGTCAGTAGTAGGCTCCTTGTAGAGCAGTATCCGAGGTCACCGTGTCACATAATCCATAGGTTGGCTTTTTAAATGAGCCCTGCCTAGCCGGCCAGCGCTATTTGGACGAGAGTCTCGTTCAAATAACATTGTTATTTGGACGGGATTTTCTGAGAAACAGGACATGGGAATCAGAACTTTTAAGGCATCTCTAAGACACAAGACAAGATTATTCCACACAAGAAAACCTATGAAACGGGACACAAGACAAAATTTTCACCCATATATATACCTGGGAGTATATAGTCCCATATATCATTAGCATTATAAATATGAAGTTTTCGGGTTGCCATGGAAACAAGAAAACTGGCCACAATTTTCCCCTTCATATCTAAAAATATCCTAAAGAACCCAGAACTGAAAAGATACCTTGACAATTCCTTTCAGAACCAATTTTATGGTAATTTTGTTTTCGTGAATTTGAATGAATTTGAATTTTACTGTTTTTGAAAACTTCATTTAAATATCATCTAGAGCATATTCACTATTTCCAGTTTAGCATAGTAACTCATGTTTGACGGCTGATGGCAGCAAAGCTATTTGGACTATTTCAAAACAATCAAAACAATCAAAACAACTTTGCATCAGCTACCTCTGATTATCTTTACTTTTAAATATGACGTCTAAAATAAAGTTAACATTCGCTGTAAGGTAAAAGGAGAAATGTAGAGTATTTGCAGATCTGCAGACATCACTCCTATCTTACAAAAGTAAACTTTATCATTTACAGACAGAGGTATTGCATACGTCCATGTATTTTACTGTTCATAATATGTGACACGATCTGCGAAAATAGGGGCTTAGTGCAGGGGGTTCTAAGACCCCTTCTCTCAGTACAAGTCACATATATTGTCACAGAGGAGAAAGATTTTGTAATTCAATTCCACAGACAAATACTTTTTGCTTCTGCTGATATCTAAAGGTTTTTGATATCAACAGTAGTATTGTCAGTTGAACGTACAGTAGAATTGAAATAAAGGTTGTCAGAGGTTTTCCTCCTACGAGATGCCTGGTGGGCTATCTCAGCAAATAACATATTAACAGTGAAAGTGACACCCAGGGAGGGAAAGTGAAGCTCAGTTGCCATGACGTTTGCATTGAGAAGTGTCTAGGGCCGATGTCTGCACCCATCCGTGGTATGGGAAATGGGCATAAACAGTTCTGTCAATTGTGGATTATAATTAAAGATCTAAAGTGTTTTTCATAGGGGCCAAGAACTATATAACGCACTGATATTATTATGAACTCACCATGCATGCAATTACCATGATGGATGGGAGTAATTACACTTTAGATGTCACAACCACCACCAACGTGACAAAAGCCCTCACTTCAACGCCGTAGGATGGGTACTTTTCAAAGGTACCAGCTGAGCCTGATGATACATCGTATCGATATTAACTCTAGGTCTCTGGCTGCTTACAACCAGTATCAGGCGTCAAACACTTTTTGTTTCCAAGGTAGTCTGCATATGAATGGAGGCTATGTGATTTGTTCAAGTACCACTGCAATGTCTGTGTCATTTCCTCTCGGCGCCTCTTCCACTAAGCCATGTATCATTGATCCAGGAATGTGAATTTGCCAACTCCACTGAACACTGCAATCGCATGGCTCCGGTGACAGAGTACAGGCTTCCCTTTTCTACTTCACTAATTGACAGTTGACTTTAGCAATTCATTAGATCTGTATTTTGCCTTGCCATCACATCGCGGGGTGACAGGCCAGGTTTCCAAGATGGAGTGACCAGGTCCAAAGGTATATGACAACTGAACCAGAACCGTGTAAGTGACACTATATATTACAGAGCATGAGATAAGTCTGTTTTATGTTTGAGTTCCCTTTCCTGAGATGCATATTTCAGATGGCCAAGGACTGGGAAGTCCTCCCTTAAATGAGTCCGCCCTGCTAGTATTCTTCACAGGGTGCAAAAATGAACTTGATAGCTTTTGAAATGTTTGAAAAGAGTTGTTCACCTGACTTTCAGAAGCTTTGCTCTTTGGAGAGGTGACAGAGATGAAAAAGCTTTAGAGAAAGAAAATGTGTTAAGGATTACACGCTTCTCACGAGATTTGGCATCACTGTGTACATGAATTTGGCATCTTGCATCAAGATATTGTTTTATTGTGCTGCTTCAACTTTTTCACATTGAGTTGATGTAAAAAGAAAAACCTTTTAGCACTGTTCAGCTTCAAAATCCACACACTGCAAAAATGGTGTTTGATGATACAACAATATCTAATGGTGTGTGGATTCTACACGCCTATTCTATCTAAACACTTACAGCTAAACATCATCAGATTCGAAAAACTTATACTGAAAACTACATACCTACTTCTCACTTACACACCATAGTGTTTAGGTGTTGGATTCAATCATATCCAATCTCTAAAATTGTATTTACCCTTAAACACATATTTGAAAGATAAACATCACAGGTGTTTAGCTATCTATTGGGAATGATAAGATATGTATGTATGTATGAACTGAGTTAAAGGAAAGGACTTAGACTGATCAAGATATTTGCAGTGAGTTTTTGTATATCACCCAGTTTCCATATGTCTCCATATTTTTTTATATTGAATGGAATCCATAGTAAGTTCTCTTATTTGAGGATACTATAATCAAAACACAATATTTGAACTGAATCATGTTGAGAACAAAACTAAAAGACTGGAGTGAGTAAAGGGAAGTTGGGCAGCCAAAGGGGCATGATGCATGGGGGGAGTGGGTATAGACAAATAGGGACAGCCTAAGGGGCATGATGCACGGAATGGGTGGGTAAAGGGAGGTAGGGGCAGCCTAAGGGGCATGTTGCACGGGAGGAGTGGGTAAAGGGAGGTAGGGGCAGCCTAAGAAGAAGCATGATGCACAGGAGGCGTGGGTATAGACAGGAAGGGACAGCATAAGGGGCATGATGCATGGGAGGAGTGGGTATAGACAGGTATAGGGGCAGCCTAAGGGGCATGATGCATGGGAGGAGTGGGTATAGACAGGTATAGGGGCAGCCTAAGGGGCATGATGCATGGGAGGAGTGGGTATAGACAAATAGGGACAGCATAAGGGGCATGATGCATGGGAGGAGTGGGTATAGACAGGTATAGGGGCAGCCTAAGGGGCATGATGCACGGGAGGAGTGGGTATAGACAGGTAGGGACAGCCTAAGGGCCATAATGCATGGAAGGAGTGGGTATAGACAAATAGGGACAGCCTAAGGGGCATGATGCACGGAATGGGTGGGTAAAGGGAGGTAGGGGCAGCCTAAGGGGCATGATGCACGGGAGGAGTGGGTAAAAGGAGGTAGGGGCAGCCTAAGAAGAAGCATGATGCACAGTAGGAGTGGGTATAGACAGGAAGGGGCAGCATAAGGGGCATGATGCATGGGATGAGTGGGTATAGACAGGTATAGGGGCAGCCTAAGGGGCATGATGTATGGGAGGAGGTGGTATAGACAGGTAGGGACAGCCTAAGGGCCATGATGCATGGGAGGAGTGGGTATAGAGAGGTAGTGTCAGCCTAATCATTAATTGGCTATTACAGGCTCACCCCATCCCTAGTTCCACTATACTACATGATTTCATGAATACGCATGTGTCCAGCTGGTGGTACCACCAGTGCTACATGCACAACTCATTATTTATAACTCACTCCTATTGTTTCTGACTGCGAAGGTTTGACTGGGTACAGTGGCTGTACACTGGTTGACCCATATTATACTACCCTCACTCTGTGTTATATAATGTGTGACACACCACCACTCATTAACCACATAGCTACAAACCTATGACCTTTATAGATCAGCCAATATGATAAGAGCACAGGTGGCAGTTGGCTGTTTGAATCAGTTAGAACCTCGAGGCATACTAAGACACAAGGTAAGTGCATGTAGCTATATGTTTATACATATTATTTATGATATGTTAAGTTTTATGTTTAGTAATTATATTAGGACTGCATCAATATATAGGGCACATAGCTATCCCTGCTTAGAGGTCACCATTTTTGTTTTTTAGCCCCTGAGGCCATCTTGGATTCTCTCAGGGAATTCTGGGTAATCTCTTATCTTCACTTTCATGCACCACTGAACAATGGCCACTGATAAGACTGATAGGGGAGATAAGCTGCAGTCTGCCCCTTTATCTTAATCACTCTATTAAGTAGCTCCCAATTGTTTCAGGTGCAAGGGGAGTGGATTAGCTTGATAATGAGACAATGGCCTGGGTGTACTCAATGTGGGTGACAGGTGGTCTCTTATTGAAATCTCAATGTTGTATTTCTCTTGTATTTAAACTATTAGATTAGTTATTGTAGTTAAAGTTGAATGTTTTTGCTATCCATAGATATAAATATTAGAGAATATGTGGACAGATGAGGGGAAAGGGTCCTCCGAGGTTAAATATGAAATTTGAAATTGATGCCATCAGCTTTAAAATGAGGTATAACACTTGTAGATAGCCTTTCTAGTCCCAGAGATATTGCTTCACGAAAATGGAATGACATGACTATATCAATACAGCCTATGAGCTCTATCATTCATTGTTTTAATACAATCAGGCATCAAATTAGCATAATGATTTAAATAATCAATAAAAAATGGCCATCCCTTTCCATACATTCGGGCATAGCTTTGGATCTAGAAATAGTATCTTAATGCTTTTTCCAGCGTATGAATCTCCATGAATCCTTCTATCAGTTGACATTATTTTTTTCCTATTTGGAATACGATTTTGGTTGCCATGGCAACACATTTATCAGAAAACCCGTATTTAGGCCTGGTTTTAGATTCAAAACATTCCATTTGCATTTCAAATGTACAGGAAGTGCAAGGAAATAGAACGTTTCTGAGAAAACCACCTTTTTCTGGGTGAAAAAAGTACATAAAATCTATTTTTGTCTATTTTTGTCACATTTCTAGCCTTTGTACCTCCCCTTAGTGACCAAATCCAGTACAAATAATCCCATAGGGAGGGCTATTTCCCCTCATCTGCCCACATATCTACTGATAGTAAATGAGGATGGGACCATCAAAGTAAACTATAAAAAGAGGCTAATTGTTGGGTTAGCCCCCGACTACATGAGCCACCTGGATGATTTTCCTATCACTACCAATGTACTAGTCCCGTATAGATATAGGGCTCAAGGTATGTATTGATAAAAATAATATATAATAGGCCTTTACAATTATCACAGTCATTTTACACATTGAGCACCTCATAATAAAGTATACTTATGTATTTTTCTCTCTCTTATTTGCATATAGGACACAACATGCAGCTGGCTAAGGAAGAAATCAGAAGTCACAAGGGAGACCATGGTCCATTCCTCTGTCCCCCCTCCAGAGTACAAGGCCACAAGGATTGCTTCTACTTCCCTACCTATAGAGAAGGGGAGGGAGTGGGCAGAGAAGGAATAAGGAGACATGGGAAAGAAGGAGAAGGGAAGGGAGGAATATGGGAAGGAGGGATACTAGGCATGGTGCAGATGAGATCAGACTTATCATCGCCCAAGGCCCTAAGAACAGAAAGCTTTTCATATGAGTCCTCTCCCATAGAATACAGGTGACTGGGGTGCAGCGCCAGTCCGTCCTCCACCCCATCAGTCCGTCATGTACCCCTCGGTCTGTCCTCCACCCCCTCAGTCGGTCCTCCACCCCTTCAGTCCGTCATTTACCCCCTCAGTCTATCCCCTACCCCCTTAGTCCATTCTTTATCACATCAGTCCGTCCTCCATCCCCTCAGTCTGTCCTCTATCCCCTCAGCCCGTCATCTACCCCCTCAGTCCATCCTCCATCTCCTCAGTCTACCCTCAATCCCCTCAGTCTGTCCTCCATCCCCTCAGTCCGTCCCCCATCCACTCAGTCTGTTCTATACCCCATGCAGATTCAGAGAAAGGGATGAGGACAACATCATGCAAAAAGATTAGAAAATAAAATAATGAACAAATGATGAAAAATTAAAATGAACCTCACACAAACTGAGTCCGTTTCTAATCTGCAACCTACCTAAATAAATGTCCCTTAAAGCTAAATGCTTCTTAAAGCTAAACATCATGTATCTAAATGCCTCTGATAGCTAAATGCCATGTATCTAAATGTCTCCAACATCTAAACACCATGCATCTAAATGCCTCCAAAAGCTAAACAACATAATTATGTCTAAACACCTCCAAAAGCTAAACACCATGTATCTAAACATATCCCAAAGCTAAAAACCTCTTACCTAAACATGTCATGTTTAAATTTAAACGTGTTTTGCCAAAAAATATGTTTAGAAAAGTGGGACAAGAATGGGTTTAGCTCCTAAACACTGGCGTTTGGCTGCTAAACATCAGATTAACAGTGTACCTTGCTTAATGGCAGTAAATGAGACTACTCAGACCTTGATGACAATATCAATAATTATTACACGACTTTTGTGATTTTAGGTTCTTTTTGTGGATATTCCAGTTCGGTATTGCAAGCCATGATGCATGCATCATGACCCTTGTAAGGTGTGGTATTATGCATGGAAAACAGGTACCCAGTGCTGTTATCTATGGATATCATCACACCTTACATGTCATATGTCACATGTTAAAACCTACTTTAATTCTATTGCCAAGGGCAGGCGTCGAATCCATACCCTACTGATCCCAAATCCAACTCCCTATGCATTGCTCCACAGGGACTGATGAGAATAGCTGCTGTAGAATTTGGTTAGGAGAACACTGTAGTGGCCAGAGCTGCTTGACCCATAGCCAAGACAGCGACATACCATATTTCCCCTTGTAAAAGACCGGGTTTGTATTAGTACTATCTACTACCTAGCTAAACCTCATTACTAAGTGGCAAATTGACCAGGCCTTTACACGAGGATATACGGTACTGATAAACAAGTTCAAACCAAACCAGCAGCTGCCGGCTGGCAAGGTGTGTGTACTGATAGTATATTGGTTAGCGAGTCACGCTCCTAACCCAAGGTACAGGCATTCATGTCCAGGTCTGGTTCATTTTTTTTCGCAGTGCAAGCTGTCAAACCTTGTGTGTACACACACTATGGTAGGTTTGAGTCCCATGGGGAGGTGAAAAGTTTTTTTTTTTTAAATTGAATTTATGGATATTTGTTTGATTATCTATTGACTGATGGCCCCCTCGTTGATCGCCCCCTTGTTGCATGTTATTGTTTGATATCAGTCATGCGTCATGACATATCCATTAATTACTTGTTCATTATCTAATTCATGAATGCAATTAACATTTGACTTGCTACATCTCAGGGATGATATTTTGTAGGCTTTCATCAAAATGAACTACATAGCTTATGCTATAATGCAGAATTTATGTCATGCTAACATTTTAATATGTTCTTACACAAATGTGAAACAATCTGCAAAAAAGGGTCGTAGTGCAGACCCCTTTTCCTAGTTCATGTCGCAAATTACTATGTTATTCAAAATTTAAGGTAGGTAGAAATAATTATGTACATTGATTTCAAGAGCAAAGAGAACCTTCACCAAAGAGGAACTTTCATAAATAATTAGATGGTCAAACAGATCTGATAATCTAAAAAAGATTTGTGCATGTGTAATGATACACAAATGCACATAAAATGCACCCATTACTATGAAGCTGGTTCGGATCCTTTCATAGGGTTGTCTATTCAGACAGGAAGATGACTAGAGGTGGCAGCTGAAGAACATGATACACTGCCAAAAGGGTTATAGATGGGATGCATCATTACGGTCACCCTTCAAATAACCTTGAATCTGAGAAGTCCCTCAAGTAGCATCCCCTTTTTATAAAAGGACACTCGGTTTGTCCAACACATCTGGTGATTTACATGTGTCATATGCAATGTATCAGTGCACTATACAGGCACCCATCACTTTTGGAAATGATTGAAGTATGTCTATCCTCCCTAATAACCTTGATCTCTCTCAGGGAGTTATGGGCCTTTACGCCACAAAATTGCTTTCATTCCACAAACGGGTATCAATGTCTTGTGTAAAGGTTCAGATGGGCCTTTACGCTCCAAAAATGGCATTATTCCACAAAAGCCTTTACACCACAAAAGCCTTTATGTCACAAGATCATTTACGCCACAAAAACCTTTAAACCAGCCAAAAGATTGAGCTGCTTTATTTTTTTTGGTATATCTAATGCAATGTCATATTACTCTCCCGCTCCCCGAAATCAACCATTTTATAGCAATGCCGTATAGCAATACAGGTGATATTTAGATGAGCACTAGGTATAGAAACCTTGATCTACACATCAAGCCTAGAGAAGGATTAACTGGAATTATTCTTTAAGAGGTTGCTGTTCCCTGTGGTGGTGAGTCCTAGGCCCTTCATGGTGTATTTTTCTGATCCTACAGGAAAGTATGAAAAACATTGTATCAGTGTGATACATTTGACTACAGTCATGCATCATAACATTTTGAAAGTGCTGCATTTATGCACAACTTGGTCCTTAAAGTGTTGAGGTGGGGAGTGGATAGAGAGTGGATAGAGATGAGGTGCAAATAGGGGAAAAGTTACCCAGCTGTAGTTCAGCTGTCTTTGTACAATAGATTGGATTTTGACCTTTTATGGATAATATCATTTATTTTCTATTCTCAAGACGACTGTCCAATAATTGCCATACCACATCAAAAGCAACCGTTTTCCCCATGTCTGGCAGCTGAGGACTGTTCACAAGGTCAGCCAGTACAGCCTGACCCCCTACTGATTATTCCCATTCGGTTGAGCAGTGCAGTGAGTGCCATCTTGCAGTATTGCCATCATTATGAAAGATGATCCATCCCATGCTACCTCCCAATTCTGCCTCCTCCCATACCCAGCGTCAATTTGACACCCTGTGCTTTAAGAGCTCCACCTTCTGCATCTACGCCAGACTCCAAGCAACCCTCTTTTATCACCTCGTTCCTCCATTTTTGTTTCCCCATACCATCATCCCCAAGATTCCGTGATGCATGAAACTAATGCATGGTCCTCGAGGCTTCTTGTGCTCGCTGTGGATGTTATATGATTATATGCAACACAGAAGTCAGTAATCGAACAGGCCATCGAACACTATTGACTTTCACTATTCTAGAATGCTGCCAGAATGATTTGCTGTCCAAGTAAAGATGAAAATAATGGATTGTAAACATAACCTTTACATTAAAATCATTTTATGGATAGGCGTCAGCAACTGTCAGAATTACAATCTCTACAGGATAGATTAAAATTAAAAGAAAGTACATGAAATTTAAAATTGTCTATTGTCGGATTGTTGTTTCCAGTGGGAGCATTAAGTTTGAAGGGGGACGAAAGATACAAAACACTATCTCTTTTATGTTAACCTCTTTCATGTAGGCCTAGCATTTCCTCGAATCCATGCATTGCCTTATCATTTTCCTTAATGTTATGTCCAGACCTATACCACCAGTGTTTGAGCCCATATTGTCAACGGACGGTTACATGTGGTGAAGTGAATGCACACGGAATCCAGGGAAGTTCAGTTGATCCTTTTATTGCATAGCTGACATGAGTGTTTCATAAAGGTGGTAACAATGATAACACTCGCCAAGATCTAAGCTCTGCCTCCGATCCTATAGCTCAACCTGTCGTAGGTTCTAGGTATAGGTGTAAGGTGTAAGTTGGGAGAGATGAACTTAGAATAGATAGCTTAGAATAGATGGATTGGGAGCTGCTCAGGCTACCTTATATACTAGGGGCTAGAGCAGCTCACAGTGTTGTGAAATGTTCTGTACATGTGGCTCAATACAATAGTGACACATGTCATAAGGAGAGAGTGCCACCTGTGGGTAGATTATGTTAATGAGGATTGAGAGGAGATATCCTCTCATTCCAAATATGGCACCACAGGTGGATCACACTTCCTCCAGTTAGACTGTGTGTGTGTAGATAAGGTTGGAATGTTATTACATCCTTGTACCTTATGTCACAGAGTGTCATGGAGGAAGTGTGTTTGTGATGAGTAATGGATCCTGGTTCCTATTGAGGAGTACAGGAGATTATTGAGTGTGGATCATGGGCAGAGCTTAGGCTTTATATGGCGAAGAATGTAGTAAATATGAAAAATAATAATAATACCCAGAATGGTCCATTGACAATATCCTTGTTTCTTCTTCCCTATGTGTCCACCTCCTGCCGTTAGTACATCCTGACTGCAAGTTGGGCCTTTCATTTATCCTTTGACTTTTGACATTCAAATCCCCAGGTTTATTCAATGGCATTGTTTATATGCATGATAAAATGATGAGCCATTGGTTAACCAGCTGAGGGGTGGTATGATGGGCTCACAATATAGTGTTACACATGTGCATTGAACCTAGATAGAGATGGTGTGCGAGAAGGCCCCTCATGGCATGAGAGACAAGTAAATTGTCTGTGTGTGAGAGATAGGGGACTTGTGCGTTTGCGCCAACAGCCCTGCTTTGTGAGAATTGAGAGATAACAGGTCAAAACTATCCAAAAACTCTCTAGCGCAATCTATGCTATGACAGTGCCACATGTCTCTTAAAAGATGAAGAGATATAAACACTAATTTATATTGTTATCTTGCCTTAATCGCAGAGTCATGCTCCAAAAGAGCCGCTTTCAGGTTGCTCAATTTAGGTTATTGAAAAAACATATTCCAATTATGCATATACATAACAAGTTAAGTTGAGCTTCAGTTCATTTTTAATTTGGATATCTTATTTGGTAAGTTCAGAAATTAGCCAAAAATTGGAATACCCATTTTGGACAGATTTCTTATTTGACATGCATTTGCGTCATTGTATTCTTCATAAATCATGAAACTGACTAAATCATGGAACTGATTTTGGCTACCTGTAATCCGGCATTTTTGCTGATACTGTGACTGTCAAGGTCCATGTGATATTTAGCTGACTGGGCATTACAGTGAAAGGGGCACAGCAAATACTGCTGACGTCAGAGGTCTATTATAACATCGATGTGTTATGTATGGCCTGCTACTTTGATCCAAGTCCCGGAAAGGGTCCAATTGATTACAATAATAGAATGAGGGTAGCTCTGTAGGGGGTACAAATGTAGGAATCACACAATATACAGGAGGTGCCCCATGGAGCGTTTGTTAAAGCAGAATTCCTGCACCTACTAAGAGGCATGAGCTATGTGATATCCTCTTATCTATGGCTCAGCTATAACACTGCAGAATATCCTAAAAAATATTTCAAGGGAAACTATCATCATTAATCCCTTATTTTCATGTATTGCCTTGTGTCTGTACATAGAAAATCCTCTAAGATTTCAAATTAATTGAAATATACCATAGCATTATAATGTATGATTTCTATAGATATTCAACAAAATTAATACTTCGTGAAAAGTGCTGAAGATAGTGTACCTGCCCAATCAGTTGCCATGCTCGTTCAACATCTGACAGTGGAGGAAATCTAATCTGAAATGTCAAGATCCACTTTCACTGCATCATTTTCAGTGTTATTTTCAATCCAGTACCAAAAACCTCCCAAGGTCTCAAATTGAGTAGTACAGAATGTGATTACATGTGTACTAAAACCTTCCAGGGGAAACTTTGTGCTCACAGCTTGTGAGGTTTCTGTTAGTGTTTAAATGTATTGTAACACTCAAAAGCATTTTTCATTGGCATATTTCAGATTGACACAGGCCTGGTCACCAAAGGTAGTCAAGGTGTGAACAGAGAGGAATAGTGGATGGATGCGTTACCCCACTTAACTGTGATCTTTTTTTAATTAATGTAAATTTCTTAAAAAAATATAACATTGTTCTATAACTGATTCGGAAAGGAGTGATATATATATTTTGTCTAAATATGACAACCCTAAGTCATTTTTTAAGAGAGACAGCATGTAAATGATAATTATAGTGTTTTCTCTGGCCAATTCAAAATTAGACACTTGATGTAATACTTATTATGTAGATGTAATTATTCATATAAAGGGACATGATGCATCCCTGAGTGATTCAAATAGAACAATATAGGTCAGTCATATATTTTGAGATTTCAATCTACAATCCACATCCTTACCCATCCCTCCTACCTTTCTCCCGTGTACCAGCTCCAAGAAGCCCCTCCTACTTCCCTTCCCACCCCTCCTATAGCTCTTCTGTGCCCTCCAGGGGCCGTCCCCACCTCCCTACTTAGGGCATTTTCGCGGGACCCAACCCGGTCAACCGGGTGACTTGATCTGGTACATCCGGGGTGTAGCTGTGGTGTATGCCCGATGGGTACAGACGGTCGACCGGGTTAACCGGATCGGGGCACGCGAAAATGCCCCTACTTCTCCTACCTCTCCTAACATGTCCAAGTCTCTAGGGACCCTCCCTACCTCCCTACCCACTCCAAGCCTCCAGGGACCACCTCTACTTCCATACCCTATCTGCCTACCTTTCCTCCCATGTCCAATCCTCCCGAGACTCCTCTCCAACCTCCGATAACCTCCTCCTGCCCTCCTCCTTTGTTTATCTTTTCTAGGGGTGCTTTAAGAGGGCTTCTGAATAGATGCTATAATTATACAAATCAAAATGTGCTGAAATATCAAAAATCTGCTTAAATGTAATACCGAAGACTATGATATTTGATGTTATACCGCGCTTTGGGGACTTCCGGTTGTTTTACATGCAGTTTAGCCGTGCATTATTCTGCATATATACCGGCCATGTGCATTTTCGAAATTTTTGGTATATACTTTTTCGGGGTCAAGTTGGACTTAGAATATTTTGGGAAATTATGGCAGCTATACAAAGTTAATCTAGCCATTTTCCATTGTGAAAAATCATGCCAACTGGTAGGAGAATTGAACCCCGGCCGCAGTGGAGGTAGGTGAACGCCTTGGCCATAGCGCCACACTGAACGGTGATGAAAACCCAATGCAAAAATAAATAGGTTCTAACCTGAGGTCCTAGTCCTATGTTTGCACTCAGTTTTCGTCTTGATTCCAACCTATAATATCGAAATCCCAAGAAGTTTTCGATCCATAGAAGAGGAATGCATGCTAATTTCTAATATTTCATGATGTAAATATAAGACAGAACAAACAGATTATCTCTAAATACATTGTAAACCAGGCCCAGTCTTTTATAAAAGCTTGTTTGGTTATCATAAGAAGAGAGTAAATCTATGCTGTCTAACTTTCATGCCCTCATAGGTTTTTTCCCCTTAACTTTGTATATGAGAGTGTTGATGGTTATAGATAAAGGTACATGGAAATTTATGGAATCGAAATACAAACACAAATCTCATAGTTGGGGGAGCAATATTTTTTAAGGTTTGTAGTTACCTGATATATTTTATCCTTTTTGTGTTTTTCTAATATCATGGTTATCATGAAAATCCTGTTGGGCGAAGATGTATTTATTCAGTTTGAATAACCTGATGAAAAAGCTCCCTCGCATCCTTTATTGCTTTCTGGAAAGGCAAACTTTTGAAGTTGTATACCCACTTTGTGCACACAATGCTTAATGATAAGGTAACAGAAATTCAGTGAGTTCATAGCTCATTTTCTCGTAAAGGGGGGGTTTTAATTCACTTTGACAATTGCAAACTTGCAGTTTTAATATAAAGGATTGTCGAAATTTTAGGAAACAAACTCCAAACATTTTTTTTTTTACAGTCTTACTATTGCTAGCTCCCATATAAGAAATATCAGAGAAAGTTCCCTTTCAAAATCCTTTGGCCGTGTTAGAACTCTCCGATCTTTTTGGTACAATTATAAGGATGATTAAATGATGTGTGTGTCAGAGGAATGTTATACAGAGAGATAAAAGAAAATGTAGCCACATTGTAAGTTCTGTGTGATGTTCCCCATGTAGGTGACTGCCTTTTAATGCTTTACTCCAACAGAAGCAGAGAAAAATGGCCTAAGGCAGGGGAGATCACACATGTAAGGTCCTCCACCTTGTTGGTATCAGGGCAAAGTACTTGCCACTTTCTGCTTGTGGCATACAGCGTCTATAAATCGATCTTAAGAGACACAAATCTGAAGAGTCATACAACTTAATGAGACTCCTAAGATTATAAATGAGTCCTCTGCCCATTCCCCATCCATCGTTGAAAATGAGTTCCTCTCATGATTTATAAGTAAGTACTGGATATTTGATTTCAGTGAAATGTTGATACATTTGCACTACAGCTATGTGGTCTGCATTGGAAGTTGCATGGAGAACTAACTGGAAAATGCTCTAGCTGTAGAAATACAGTGGACACGACAGTGTGGCTTTGGGAATGGGCAGCAATGTTGACGTCCATCATTCTCTAATAACCTCTGTGATCTATGATGCATAGGAGGTCTTTTTTATAACTTTAACCTTAATTGTATGCTTCGGAATGATATGTTGTGTGTAAACTTCCAATA
This sequence comes from Acholoe squamosa, assembly GCA_949317995.1. Taxonomy (NCBI): domain Eukaryota; kingdom Metazoa; phylum Annelida; class Polychaeta; order Phyllodocida; family Polynoidae; genus Acholoe; species Acholoe squamosa. Next base: position 18,917,454 of record OX439043.1, on the reverse strand, counting down.
GAGGGCTAGAATTCACGTTTTTTCTCTATATAGAATTTGATGTCTCTGATTTTCCATGTGATTGTTTGGGACTCCCTTCGGTATAAAGTTCCTTATATCTAGAGTGCTTGAGAATCTGATATCCCTGGAAACATTCACGTGAATAAGCTTAAAAGAGTAAACACCACTAAGGGACACATTCCCTTTAATATATGTGATGAAACAGAAAAAAATCATAACATTATGGGAAATACCCAAAAATATTGTAATTACGAAATTTAAGGAGATATATAACCAAAAAAAGTAAAAGAACTAAGTGAAAACAAGTACAGGGTAATAGCCTAGGCTATATTTTCCTTCTACAATGACCTATTCAAAATCAAAAAAAAAAAATGTTTTTCCTCCAGGTTCTGAATCCAAAATTATGGATGATTATGCTTAAAAATGTGACCAGGCAAGCAAAAACGCCCCTCTGCAGGGAAATTCATTATCAAAGTTTTATCTCAGAATCTTTAAAATGAGACATCATTGGGTTAAATATTCCTATAAGTTATGTCAGAGCCCCTCATCGAACATAGGTTGTTATTCATATCTGAAATTGATAATTAACCTCTAAATACATTGTAAACCAGGCCAAGTCTTTTATAAAAGCTTGGTTAGTTTTCATGAGAAGAGAGTAAATCTATGCTGTTAACTGTCACGCCCTCATAGGTTTTTCCCCTTTACTTCTTATGAGAGTGTTGATGGTTATGCATAAAGATACATGGAAAGTTATGGAATCGAAATACAAATGCAAATCTCATAGTTGGGGGAGCAATATTTTCAAAGGTTTGTAGTATTTATTCAGTTTGAATAACCTGATGAAAAAGCTCCCTTGCAACCTTTACTGCTTTTTGGAAAGGCAAACTTTTGAAGTTGTATGCCCACTATGTGCACACAATACTTAATGATTAGGTAGCAGAGATTCAGTAAGTTCATCACACATTTTCTTGTAAAGGGGAGATTTTAATTCACTTTGACAATTTTCAAACTTGCAGTTTCAATATAAAAGAATGTAGAAACGTAAGGAAACAAACTCCGAACAATTTTTTTTCTTCCAGTCTGACTATTGCTCGCTCCCATATAAGAAATATCAGAGAAAGTTCCCTTTCAAAATCGTGTATGTCGGGGAATGTTATACAGAGAGATAAAAAAGATTTAGCCACATTGAAACTTCTCTATGATGTTCCCAATGTAGGCTACTGTCTTTCAATCCTTTCCTCACACAGTAGCAGAGAAAAATGGCCTAAGGCAGGGGAGATCACACATGTAAGAGATAAAAGAGATCAGGGTGAATAGAATACATGGTATTTATTTCCCAAGTATTCAGCCCTGCCAATGCCATTTGATGCACCTTTTATGTAGGAAGCTTAGAGCCACTGATCTGTATTGTCATCAGTACTATATAGGAACAGCTACTGAAATCGATTTGACCTACTTACGAACCGGAAGTGACCTAGTTTTAAAGGCAGGAAATTTGAAATCTCCAGCTTTGATTGGTTGAGAGACAGGAAGTGACATCATGACCTAGTTTCTTGAGCTCTGATTGACTGAGGAAATTTGAAATTTCGCAATTGAAAGCTGACATTTAGTGGAAATTATTGGAACTACTTACAGCTGCATTCAGTGAAGCACCCTGACACTTAGCAGATACTATTGGAACTGTTATTAGCTGCCAACATTTTTTTTGTCGTAAAAAAAAACCTAGTGTTTTCTTCACACCCGTCACCTAGTGGATATTATTGGAACTGCCTATAGCCGGACTAGTAGCAACGGTCTTACCACCTTTTCTATGTTCAGTACTGTTTGTGAATTGCACTCTAACCTTGTGTAAATCCTTGGCAGATTTTGAAATGTGGCGCAAGGGTTTTTGCACTGGAACAATGCTGTAGAAACTCAGCAAGCTGTAAACTGTTGCCACTGCCGCCACCACTGCCGCTGCCATCTGTGCGGAAACAACATGAGTGAATTTGCTTTTCCCCAGGTGGCCATGTTAGAGACGCTGACTGCATAAGAACATAGTGTCGCTACTTTTGGTTTTTTAAGAAAAAACTGAAAAGAGTGTCTCACAGACCCTGTTTTCGGTTTCAAAATGAAAATCACAACTCTTTAAATTTGTAGCAATAGAATAAATTTGACAAAACACAACATATGGTTTAGATTATTCGCTTTTTATTTTCACACTTCTTGGTTGGACACCTTAGTTGTGCATTCTACATAAACAAGGATTATATAAACATGCTTCACCCAACAGATTTTGAGGAGGACCGTACCCCATCTGTTATGGGCTGCAGTTCAGTACCCATTCTACCTCTGTTTCAAGATCCTCCTTAGGAGTGTCTCAAGACATAAGCTGTCAGCTGTTGCTGCCTGAGCTGTCACGTGTGTGCATTTGCTCAAGGCTCTTTCAGTATGTGCGGGTTCACCACCGAAGTGAGAGGCATGCCTGATATCGGGAAAGACCTAGTGCATCTCTTTCTTTCTCTCTCTCTCTCTCTCACTCTCTCTCTCTCTCTCTCTCTCTCTCTCTCACACACACACACACCTTACACTGAAAAGCTCATCAATGTCACTAAGTGTTCTGCCGCTTCACTTACCCCTTCACTTGGTGACTGGTGGCTTACTGGTCAACTTTGGTGATGGATGTCCCCACAAGTGGCGCTGCTGGTGTCATGTTCAGTATGTTGTTCAATCTTTGTCTCCTCAGTCCTTCAGTCCTTCCATTCCTGTGCTAAAAAAAATGGGTAAGGCTTGACCTCCTCTTTTAACCTTTTCAACCAGCGACAGCAGTAGCAGCAGCAGTACACTGGTTTACACTAGAGTACAAGTGTCATTATAGACCATAAAACTTTAGACATGGAGTGTGTTGTTCCCCTGTACATATCATTTAGCAACCCTGAAGAAAGGGTGTCTAAGTGTTAAAAGGGTCATTTGCTTGAAATTACTGACCACAGCTATAAGACTCCCACTGAGAAACCATTGATAAGGCGCCTGGTTGTCCACCAGAACCTGGCCAGGTTCTGGTGGACAACCTTTAGATCAACACGTCCAGTTGAGTGTAGAACTGATCCCAGGTGTCAATAGACGCTAGGCGAGGCTGCGGAGGCGGTGGTGGTGGGGAAAATGTTATAATGAGGCGTATGCATGTGTCATGGTAGGGTGCAGCATGAAAAAGGTTAATTTGAACATGTTGATAGGGTCATTTGTTTTTGTAACCTTTCAGTGGGGAGAATGTTATGGTGTAGGGGAGGGGCAAACTTTGTTGCTTTTTCTTTTGATCCTTACACCAGAAAGCAAAATTTATTTATTATTACACAAGTACGGAGCAGTGTCCAGTGCTTGATGCTGGCGAGTTGTGGTGGAAGAATATTATGACGAGTGGGGCTGGAAGTTTCCCTTTGACCCTAAAACATATGGCACGCATGCCATGGCAGGGTGTACCATGTAAAAGGCTAATTGGAATGTGTTGATCAGTTCATTCATGGAGAATGTTACGATAAACAAACCTGGAGGTAAAACTCAACATGATTGTGGAGCATGTGGCATAGGCATGGCTTGCCAGAAATTTTTTGTAGCTTGGTAAAAAAAAACAAAAAACCAATGTCTTACCATAACCATAGTGTGCAGCATAGAGTCGACACCATAAAATTGACATACATATGGAGCGCTCACCACAGAGTTAACGTAGGGGCGAAATATGCAGTGTGCGCCATAGACTTAACATTACAAAAAGGTTGTGGTGAAAGATGTTGGGTAGGACTTAAAGTAGGAGGGGAGGGGGTTACAAATGTAAATTTAACCTGTGAAAAGCACTTTATAGTGACGTGGAAAATAGCCATTTTTCTTTCTTTCTTTCTTAAAAAAAAGCCATGGAGCACATGGAAACTTACCGTTTAGAACCCCATGAGATTTTTTTAAGTCACAAGGTGGCATATTTTTAATTGCCTTTAGTGGCCATTTAACATGATTTTAGTTGTTGTAGAGGGCCTTTAAATCTATATTTAGCTTAAATCTGTATAGGTTAATTAGATTATTTTTAACATTGTAGGGGCCGGCATCGTTGTATATATATTAGTGCGGTTCATCCGAGAGACGTGTTCGTGTGGTGCTCGTTCCTTCTATGCCAACTAGGTGTCGCTTTGCGATACCCGGCTGGTACAAGAGGGGGCAGCACCATGCCTCGCGTCCAGCTTCTACTAAGAAGCCGGACGAGCCGCAGAAGGGGACTGGACATGGTCCAGTCAAGACGTTCAGTTATAGACAGCATACAGAATTGAATAAAGTCCTACCCGAGAGGTAGGGGTATCGGGGGCTTTGCCCAACCCGAATCACTCGCATGGGACACTATTCGTCTGAATGTACCGCTGCTAAGCCAGTAATGGCTGCCCTCTATGAAGCCGAAGATAACGGCGAAGGAGAACAGATCGCTATGGCTTCCACTGATGTGGGAAACTAGTGGGGGTTGTATCCACAGCATTGGGTATAACCCCAGGATGGAACGAATGCCAAAATGCTACCGGGGGTAATCCGGTGGAAGATTTCGAATCAAATTCACCTGGAGGCCGGGTGGCTGTGGGTGCGCACCCCTGCACTACGGCCAGGGCCGGGGACCCTAGTGCTTATGTGTACGGTGGCGAACATATGGAGGCGAGTGGCCGCACTGGGGGAGAGGAAGGATGGATCAAGGAGTTGATTCGAGTGTGTGGGACACGCCTTCCTCCAAGTCATCCGTGTCTGGAATTTTCGAGAGGACTCGGATTGAATCTTGGTGATTCGGGAGACTTTCACCAGTTTACCAGCAACCCCTCCCCTTTGGGGGGGAGACGGTGGTATGTACCCATATCTGTGGAAGGCCGGGTAGGGGAATTCTTAGTGGATACTGGAGCTAGACATTCCTGTGTGTCCAAAAGATTCTTCGACTCGGTGGCCGGCAGTCATGAGAACCTCAAAACGGGGGTAAATGCTTGCACGGGCAACGGAAGCAGTATGCGTACTTTTGGTAGGACGTTTATGCCTATCCGTATAGGAGGCCAAGAATTTGTTCTTTCACCGACTATAGCAGAGGTTAGTGATGACGGAATCCTCGGATTGGATTTTGCAAGCTTATATGGGGCCGTCTCGGATCCCAGGGATGGTATGATGAGTATACGGAACCCGTATGGCTTGCATGTCCAGTGCGTATTGAGACAGGTGTCTTCTGTTGCATCAGTGATACACACGGTGAAGATCCCACCGGGTACCACTTGTGATGTCCTTTGTGGCGGATCAATGGCCCAAAGGAATGAAGCTGGAGTCTTTGAACCCGACACGGTATACTTATCAAGTATCGGGTTGGACTCAGTGGACACATTGGTGGCTAATGCAGCATGGTCTGTTTTACCCATAACTAACCGAAGTGGTTCGGTGGTTTACTTGAAACGAGGCGACAGTGTGGGAGAGATGAGTTCGGTAGAACACATCGCCGAGGCCAGGTTCAATAAACCACTAAACCCTGTTAGTAAGCATCCTTTGGATGAAGAATTTCAGAAACTGATTGAACAATCAGATTTACAGAATACGGAGGATAAGGAATGCCTAGCGAAACTCCTACAGAGGTACGAGAGTGCTTTCGGTAGGGAAGGAGGACCAGTAGGCAGATCCGATAAGGTGTTGCACACTATAGATGTGGGCGACGAGAAACCTTTTAAAATCCCGTATCGCAGACTTCCTCTTAAGAAGAAGTTAATTTGTGAACAGGAAATACAAAAGCAGTTGGACCTAGGGGTCATCGTGCCGAGCTCGAGTCCCTGGTCCAGCCCTGTTTGTATGACCACTAAGAAAGACGGTACAATCCGCTTTTGTGTAGATTACCGAAAATTGAACGGTATGACAACGAAGAACTCGTATCCTCTGCCTAGGATAGACGAGACATTAGATAGCTTGGGTGGGAACCAATGGTTCTGTACCTTGGATTTGCAATCCCGGTATTGGCAGATACCGATGCACCCCAATGACATAGAGAAAACCGCGTTCTCTAGTCATATGGGGCTATTCGAGTATAATGTCTTGCCCTTCGGATTGTGTAACGCTCCTGCTACTTTCGAGGCCATGATGGAATCTTTGTTGAGCGACCTTTTGTGGAAGAAATGCTTGGTCTACTTGGACGACGTTGTCGTGTTCGGCAAGTCGTTTAAGGAATGCCATGCAAATCTGCAATTGGTTCTCGACCGGATACTATCCAACGGTCTAAAACTTAAACCCAAGAAATGTAATCTGTTTAAGAAAACAATTACATATCTGGGAAGGATCATCACCCCTAACGGAGTGAGTGCAGATCCGGAGAAATTAGAAGCTGTAGAGAATTGGGAACGACCCATGAGTGCTAAGGAGGTGAGATCATTTTTAGGATTTTGTTCCTACTACCGTGATTTCATACCGAATTACTCTCGTGTAAGTTTTCCAATGCAGTGCTTAGCTCACTGGACCCCGGGTAGGGCACGGGACCCATTCCCATGGACCAGCGAGCAAGAAGAATCTTTTAATAAAATAAAGGATTTGTTTAGAAATACACCGGTATTGAAATATCCCACTCCCGAGGGACATTTCATATTAGACACAGATGCGAGCAATGATGCAATCGGGGCAGCTCTCTCTCAGGTCCAGGATGGAGTCGAGGTCCCACTAGCATTCGCTAGCAACACGCTAAGCAAGACCCAGCGTAATTATTGTACCACTAAACGAGAACTCCTCGTGGTAGTGGTGTATACGAAGAAGTTTAAGCATTTCCTTTGGGGGACTGACTTTACTTTACGAACCGACCATTCGTCTCTAAGATTGCTCCTTAACTTTAAGGACGCCGAGGGGATGATTGGACGATGGTTAGCTCATCTATCCGAGTTCGGATTGGAGCATAAACAAATAGAGCACCGGCCCGGTGCTAAACATATTAATGCGGATGCCTTGTCGAGGCGACCCGTCCGAAAGTGCCAGAATGCCACTTGTGAAGACTGCGGGGCCCACAATGCTGTGGTAGCTGGGTTGGTATTTAATTATACCACCCCCCGCATCCCCTGGGAGGAGGCTGTATGTAGCTATCTCGATTGGTCCCCAGAGACCATCAAGAAGTTCCAATAGTCGGATCCCACCACTGCGCGCATAATGGAATACCTACGGACAGGTATTAAACCGGCAAGGCCGTCGTTATCCCTAGAAGATAGGGAAACGAGGCGATTGATAGCTCAATGGACCAAGCTAGAGATCCGAGACGGCACACTGTGCAGGTGGAAGACTACTTCTACCAACGGTAGGCTGTTACAAATAGTGATTCCCACCCCGATGAGAAGGGATATCATGTATTATTGCCATGGCCACCAAACTAGTGGTCATTTTGGTAAGAAGAGGTCGATAGAGCGTCTACAGAGATGTTAATACTGGCCCGGAATGAGAGGTGACCTACTCCGGTGGATCGCCACTTGCCTGAATTGTTGTAAAAACAAGCTGGGACCCGGCCTGGGAAAGCAACCCTTATCCCAGGAATTGTTTGGTGTCAGGTTCGCTCGAGTAGCGATAGACATCATCAGCGGAATTAAAACGACGCCCAGAGATAATACTTGCATGATGGTCGTAACCGACTATTATACAAAGTAGACTCGGGTGTTTCCTCTTCCCAATCACAAAGCCGCCACATGCGCTGAGGCTGGGTGCTTCATTTGGGTGTCCCCCTTATGATGCACAGTGACCAAGGGAGAGAGTTCGCGTCAGAGCTATGGCAGGAAATGTGCCATTACCTAGCCATTTGCAAGACCCGAACCAACCCATACCGACCACAGTCGGATGGACAGGTAGAACGGTTCAATAGAACCTTGATACAAGTGGTAAAGCCCCTGGTTAATACCCACCAGGATGACTGGGATGAACAGTGTGAGTTTGTAGTACACGCCTACAACAACACTGTCCATTCATCTACTAATTGTACTCCAAACATGCTAGTGTTCGGCGAGGACATCATAATGCCCGCCGACTTAGTGTATGGAGTGGTTGGGACAGACCCAGAGGCGCCCTGCACCGTGTTGTTTGTAGAGTCGTTAAGGGATAGATTCAAACAGGCATACGAGGCCGTTCGGAAAGAACTGCTGAAGAGTGCGAAATGGCAGAAGGTGGGTTATGACACCAATGCCAAAAGAATTCGTTTTAATGTTGGGGACAAAGTACTGAGGTACTACGAGCTGCTGGAACGGTTAAAGCTCGTAACGCCTTGGGAAGGTCCATTTAAAAGTATTCGCATCATCTCCGAGTCCACGGTGTTGATGGAGGACTGCCTAACCGGTAGGAAATGGAAGATGAATGTTGGAAAACTTCGGCCCTGGAAGGGACGCGAAGAGGCGGAGAGGGAGTTCGGTTACCATCCACCTGAGCCTGCGCCTAGCAAGCCCAACGTGGTGGTACCTGGGAAACGACCTAATCGTAAGAAACGGAAAACTGTCTCGCTGAGTGAAGGCATTACGTATGGGAAAGGTCCCGCCGTGGCTAAGCGGGACCCGGAGAAGGCCGTACGTAAAGCCGGGAAGAATAAAATGCTAACCGAAGGCGTTAGATGCAGTCCCCGGTTAAGGTCTGCTGTAACCTAACTCAGTACACAACGAGCTGCTGCGTTCCACGGCTAGGGATGCCAAACGCGCCCTCCCCGGGTAGCTGTATCCCATGAGCGGCGGTCGGATTAACCGGTACATTCGCTTTGAAGCGTTGTATACACCGCCAAGCTCCAGACGATAGCACTCGGGTAGCAGGCCGCGTCTCGCATGTCGAGTCGAATGTTTGTTCGGATCTAGTTCGCTAGGTGGCGCCGCAGGTGCGGCGGGAAAGCGTAGAACTAGGTCACCGGATAGCCCTTGCGGGATCTCGCGAGACGAGAGGTCTGACGTCATATTGGTCATAACTAAAGCGGACTCGTGGCGGTAAGACGCCACCCGTTTCGCTCCAGTTATTGTTTGGCAATTTTTTAAATTGGAAGTCGCCCCACTGTGATGGCACAGGGGACGATTGACGCCGCGCGTCAGACAGCCAACGTTCAGTTGGAGGAAGGCGAGGACCCGACGGTCTCGTCTCAGGTTGAAGAGAGTATGGACTCCTCAACAGCGATCCCTGCAAGGGGATCCGAAGTCGAGGAAGCAGCCCTCACGCTCTCTGGAATGTCGGCCGGGGTCACTGACAGAGAGAGGATGCCTCCTCCACCTCCTCCGCGCCCGGAGCTGACGTCTACAGCAACGGCTTCAGGTGATAACCTTGATGTCATGGACATTCCGCTGTATCCTCCGGAATACAGAACACTCACCGAGCGAATGGCCCATGTGGACGTGGAGTCTGGTGTCGTGTACACCTCTTGGGGACCTACATCCCCATGCATACTTCTATGTTCGGATGCGGTCCCCTCGCTGCTGCGTGTTGTTCGCCGTAGGCGAATAACATACGTTCCACGGCTAGGGATGCCAAACGCGCCCTCCCCGGGTAGCTGTATCCTGTGAGCGGCGGTCGGATTAACCAGTACATACGCTTTGAAGCGTTGTATACACCGCCAAGCTCCAGACGATAGCACTCGGGTAGCAGGCCGCGTCTCGCATGTCGAGTCGAATGTTTGTTCGGATCTAGTTCGCTAGGTGGCGCCGCAGGTGCGGCGGGAAAGCGTAGAACTAGGTCACCGGATAGCCCTTGCGGGATCTCGCGAGACGAGAGGTCTGATGTCATATTGGTCATAACTAGAGCGGACTCGTGGCGGTAAGACGCCACCCGTTTCGCTCCAGTTATCGTTTGGCGTTTAGCAGCCGGTAGCTGTGTGGTTAGCTCTGCTATACCTTCACCCTTTGTTGGACGAATCCTTCGGGAGGAGTCCAACACATTTGCCAATTTTTTTAAATTGGAAGTCGCCCCACTGTGATGGCACAGGGGACGATTGACGCCGCGCGTCAGACAGCCAACGTTCAGTTGGAGGAAGGCGAGGACCCGACGGTCTCGTCTCGGGTTGAAGAGAGTATGGACTCCTCAACAGCGGTCCCTGCAAGGGGATCCGAAGTCGAGGAAGCAGCCCTCACGCTCTCTGGAATGTCGGCCGAGGTCACTGACAGAGAGAGGATGCCTCCTCCACCTCCTCCGCGCCCGGAGCCGACGTCTACAGCAACGGCTTCGGGTGATAACCTTGATGTCCTGGACATTCTGCTGTATCCTCCGGGATACAGAACACGCACCGAGCGAATGGCCCATGTGGACGTGGAGTCCGGTGTCATGTACACCTCTTGGGGAACTACATCCCCATGCATCCTTCTATGTTCGGATGCGGTCCCCTCGCGGAAACACCCGGCCTGGCCGACACCGTACCAGACGATTTCAAAACTCTGGTGATAGACTTGTGCACAGACGAGTTAGCAGAAAACATGCCTGTTTCCTGGCTCCGCAACTATAAACGGTTGGCGGAGGAGATGGCGGTCAACGAGAGCTTGGCCCGAGCTGTGCTGCTTTCCGAAGACATTACCCAGAAGGCCGCTCAGCTAAGAGAGTCTGAATCCGACATGGATACAGACTCCACCGTCACACAGTCGTCGGTGGAATCCGGACGGATCAAGCGATTGAGCCGTAAGCCAGCACCAAAGGGTCCTCTCACCGAGAGTGACCTGGAGGTGGAGGACATCAGGATCGCCGTTGGGAGATCCAAAGCCAATGAGGAACCGGGCGGCCGGTGAGATCTCGGAAGAGGATATCTCACGGCAACAGGCCGCTGTTCAGGCCAAGTGAGCCGAGCTGGCCAAACAGCAGAAGGAGCTCACTGCTACCCGTCGGGCCCACCGGAAACAAGTGGCCCAAAGTAAGGCGAAGGCCGCCTTTGGCTCTGACTCCCCAGTCAGTGGAAGGAGGAGCCCTCGTTCACAGGACAAGGATCCACGTCAGTTGGATTCTAGTCCTGAAGTGCCGGCGCAGCCACCCAAGGTTGTGCGCCGCAAGAAGAAGAATGGAGCGCAAGCGTCTCCGGCGGAGCCCGCACCCCCCACCAAGCCGAGGGGTAAGGGCGACCCGAAGACGCCCGTCTCCAGCACCCCAACAACCACGGTAGCCACTTCGGTTACTGCAGCATCCTCTGCTAGCACCAGCGGGACGAGCGCCAAAAAATCTACCAAGGCTTCGACTGGTACTACTACCACCAGCCGAGCCGGCCGTAAAGGGGAGGGCATCTACACGGACAGTGAGGGAAGCGAAAGCGACCCAGAGCTGCCCGAGTCAGCCAAATCTGATTTGGAGTCTGTGATGACGTGGGAAGAAATGACCATGGACGTCCCCAAAGACGACAATCAGAAATGGATGTGGAAGAATGCAGCCGAGGGGTTCAAGGAACGGACCCCCCGCTGCTTTGCGGATTGTGCTTACGACACAATCCACTACATGTGCCCGGGCGCCGTCAATAAAGATGGTGATAGCGATGACGAGGAGTGGATGAAGTCTGGCCCCTCGGATACGCCAGTAGGAAAATTCTACCTCATTTGGATTGACCAGCTCAAATCCAAACTGGGGTCGATATACAACTACGAGGCCCGGACGAAAGTCCAATGGGCTATGACACAATGGGGACCAAGCGGCAACCGCCGCAAGTGCCCGTTCGAGTCGTGCCAGCTCGCCCTCACAGGCGAGAAGATGTTTGAAACGAAGCCTCGTTTCGCTCGCCATATCGTGGAGCACCACAAGCCTCTGCTTCAGTGCGTACCCGGAGACCGTCCGGGTAAGCTTTGTGACGGCTCGTTTTCGACCAACCAGCGTCGGGACATGGCTCTGCATCTGCAGAAAGCCCATGGTACCGGCCTGGAGAAAACTCGGAAGCGGGCTGTAAAGTGCTTCAACGAGCTCCTGGCTAACTGGGCTTCGTTGAGCGTCAAGGATGTTAAGGAACAGGCATTCGAAACCGGATTCTGTTCATGGAGGAGTGGCAACCTCATGGTCTATTTCGCCATTAACTTCTCGCCTACCAAGCTCGGGATGCCCACCGAGGTACACCTGAAGGTGAAGAAGTGGCGAGGTGACGATAAGCGGGAGAAGGGCAAGGCCCGCTCGAAGGGACCTAATGGAGGCTCGGCTACGGCTACCGGTGCTTCCAAAAGGACCCACGCAGACCGATCTGTAAGCCCTTCGGGTAACAAGGATCAGCCCAGACCAGCCAACCCAGCTGATCGTCGCCAGTCGGGACAACAAGTCTCGGCTCTGGATATGCCTGGCAACCAGACCCATAGGGTGGTTAGCCAGGCGGCCACTCCAGCCCCAACACCAGCAACAGAGCACCCCCCGAGTGAAGCCACTGGCAGTCCGGATGACTGGAGCACCTTCTTTGGTGCCCCATCCGGACACGGAGCATGGTGGGCCGGTGAAGGGTCATCCGGCAAGCGCCCCACGTATAGTGAATATGCGGCAAAGTTCCCTGCAATGGGACCAGCGGGACCCGAATCTCAGGTCCTAACCCCCTTGGGCCGGTCCAAGCCTCGGGGTAGAGGCCGTGGTGGCATGGAGTCCACCCGAGCTCCCCCGGGCGGCGGCCGAGGCCGGGGAGGTACAACTGTTGAGGGTCCCTCGGTCCCTCCAGCAGGCGCTTCGTCTGTCACTGTGGAGGCCGCCGCGCCCCCACCGGCTATAGTCCCACCAGCGGCCCCTCGGGTGCCCGTTATGGGACTTATTGCGAGTACGCTGTCAGGTCTTCAGGATCCGAACACGTTCGTCGATCACTGCGACGTTCGTACGGCGGTAATCCAGAACGACCTGATGGCAGAATGGCAGGCACTGCATCGCCAAAAGTCAGTCGACTACTGGCGGAGCATGACTGAAGCCACCTTCATCCTGGTCTTTGAGGTCCAGAAGAGGGAGGAAGAGAATAAAATAGTATTAAAATTTTGTGTAAAGCTATTTTTATATATTATATTATATTTTTGTAAACAAACTAAACAAAATTTTTCTCGGGTTATTTACCCCACCTCGGGTCGGTTACTTACTATTGTATAATAATGTTATTACCATATAACTACATATCCATGACTTCTATCACGTCTTTAAACTATAATAACACTGTAACATTGTTACCATTTACCACCTTAGGTCGATGGTGCATAAGGCACCACTTCCTAACTGTTATTATTAGTTACTTCGGGTTATATGCGACAATGCCTTATTATGTAAATATTATTTATAATGCCCCTTCAATGTTGTATATTCTATACGAACACTTGTGTATAGACTTACCTATGTATATATATAACTTATTATTGTATAAAGTTAACAATAGGTATTTATTAATACACCCAACCCTAGGTATTGTCTAGTGGGGGTGGTGTAGGGGCCGGCATCGTTGTATATATATTAGTGCGGTTCATCCGAGAGACGTGTTCGTGTGGTGCTCGTTCCTTCTTTGCCAACTAGGTTTCGCTTTGCGATACCAGGCTGGTACAAGAGGGGGCAGCACCATGCCTCGTGTCCAGCTTCTACTAAGAAGCCGGACGAGCCGCAGAAGGGGACTGGACATGGTCCAGTCAAGACATTCAGTTATAGACAGCATTATGAAACAGAATTATTTCTTACTCTGCTTCATGATCTTTATTTTAAACATTTTATCAGTTAAAAGCACAAATTAACGAGCACTATTTGTGTAACAGACCCCAGGGCGCCACTAGCTTTTTTTAAACCACAAGAGGGTTCCACTAGGCTTAGCTAAAACAATAATTTCCGCTAGGTGTCAAATCAAAATGTCAAGGTCAAGGTCATATCATTGTTCCAGGAAAACAACACATTTGTTTATGTTTTGTTGTTGCCATGGCAACCATCTCTCATGCCTTCAACTGCAAAATTTTAAATTTCTTGCCTTTTAAACTAGACCATCTCTCAGCCAATCAGAGCTCAAGAAACTAGGTCATGACATCACTTCTGGTATCTCAACCAATCAAAGCTTGAGATTTCAAATTTCCTGTCTTCAAAACTAGGTCACTTCCGGTTTGTATGTAGGTCAAATCGATTTCAGTAGCTGTTCCTATGCACTGAGTTTACCCCTATATTCTACTGTCATTAAACTCATGAAATTGAAAACTGAAACACTGAAACGCCTAATGCATTGCTTTTATTCAGATTAACAGAGAAGGTCATTGTTCAGGATATGATATCGACTTACAGCATGTTCATAGGATGCTGATATTCCAAAAGTTGTTACTGGTATCACAAAACTAGGCAAACCAAAGAACTTCAATGACCTTTCCTATTCAATTTTCCACAGGATATTTTGTAATAATCATGGTGATCCAAATCTGGCAGGTATTGTACTTTCTTTTTCATCCAACTGCATATAGCCATAGATGGAATGATGTCACATAAGGCTAATCTAAAATAGGGTTTAATTAAGATTGACGTTATTCAAGGGATTTAGAGACGGCATATAAGTTAATGATGTTCGCACTGGATGTACCGGTATGCAATATTAATAAGTAATATTGCATACCGGTAATAAAAATATTACATAACAATAATACAAGTGGAATAATGAGGAAGACAGTGAGTTTGGTGGGTATTGACGTTGTCCATATCAAAACCATACATGCCTTTATTATAAGAACATATCAATAAAAAGTACAATAGATAATAATACAATAGTAAAATTTATAATTTTTGAGTCCAGCCAGCGTGGTGTCTCCTATACGCGCTGCAGGGACTATTTAACTGTTAGGATGAAATCCAGCAGCTTATAATACTGGAGGAATGTTTACCATGGCGTCATGCGTAGGGATACATGGACTGGAGGAAAATAGTTCCAGCTGCATCACATATCAATTATATATATATATATATATATATATATATATATATATATATATATATATATATATATAGTCCCATTATATAATTGTCAGTGTTGGTCTAGATCTCATTATCTTATTTTCATCATAGGAGATGCTAATGAGAACTGAATGGCGATGAATACAATTATTTGGGAATTATTACGGGATCAATATTTCTCATGACTATGTACAGCCAAAGGTTTTCTTTTGCAAGCCGTTATGATAACTAAACCATCAAGAGGATGGGAGTACAATGCGATTTTCCATGCTTGGGAGATATATCTTTATGATTGCAATGAAGTTATGCAATGAAATAATTTTGACCGTTATTTGGGGGGTCTGGTTACACACATGTGATGTCTCTGCCGATCTGACCCATTCAAAGCGAATCCTTTTAAGAATGGTTTTATTCAGTTAGGCGTTGAGTCCAGATCTTGAAGGTGCATTATACTATCTGAACTGTATATATGTTTGTTCATTAATATCCTTATTTCTATCGGATTAAATCTCTGAATTTAGCTGTGAAGGAAGACTCACGGATTTCCAAACGAAATGTGGAGGTGTTTTATTTATGGTTTATTAGAAATTGGAACTTACAAAATATATCATCCCCCCTTCAATTTTTTTGAATTGATAAATGTCTCATTATCTCAAAACATCAAATATGGACTTCTTGCGGTTTGGAACCAAACTTTTCACATGTTTTTCCCCAATATGCAAATATTATTACATATAAGGAACAGAACATTTAATACACGATATGATAGATCTTTGACATCATAGTGCTCAGGTAAACAGCATTGAATCTTGCTGTCCTATCCTTGATAGATTGCCAGGTGCATAACATGTCAATTGTGAGCAGTCTTGTCGGGGCTCTATAAATCACGACACATATCAGCATCTTGCATGTATTGCTGTCTATTAAATAGTACCCAGCCTTTAGCAAAGACGCAGCCCTTCCTCTTTGTTACATTTGTCTGACATAGAATTCTTTATATATAAATATGCAATGTGTATTGATAGCAGTCACAGGAACCCCATGCTGCCCATACAGTTGACTGTAAGGCCCCGGCATGCAGCTCTGTGACCTTCCTTTCAGGTTATATACTATGCTATGTATCCAATTAAGGTTCAAAAGAGCTGCCAACTAGTTCTAGTATTTATTTATGGAGAGGAGATGTATTAACCTAGAACCTGGAAATTCAGCTTAGGTGTTGTATCCTTCTTATGACACAGATATGTTTTACAGCAATCTGATTTGCCATAGAAACAAGTAGTAACTATCACTATAAATGCATATGTTTAGGTAAGCCAAGCACAATCATAAAATCAATACCAAATAGAAGAATCCGTCTCTTCACTAAGAATCATTGCGCACCATTCTGAAAAGAGAAAGCCTTTCACTTTCAAGCTATTTTTTTATAATGTTTTATTATGAATTACCACAAAAATAAGAAAATGTGGTAGAATAAGTTGTTGTTTTTTTGCAAAAAGAAGTAGCCATTTGCATCAGAGGATTCCCTTCTCCAGATAAAAGTCTCAAATGGAAACTCTTCTTACAGTTCTTAATCCCTCAGGCATTGATCTCTCTGACACAATTATAAGGATGATCAAATGTCCTGCTTTTCAAAAGAATCACAAAGACTTGTCCAGCCAAGGCAAAAAGGTCCCCCAAGGGGAAAAGTCAATTTCTAAATTCAAGTCATGAGCTTTTCAATGATGTATTACATTAGAATATATCTCTGCTAGTTTTTGAGTTATGGCTCTATGATTTTGGGTGGTCAGTAACATATCCATATACCAAATAAGCTCTAACTAATTTTCAGAGATATCTTGAGATAAGTATAAGTATGCATAATTATGCAAATAAGGAAAATTATCATATTCTTTAAAATCACTTTCTTATAGGATTGACCTAATAATGGGTGAGACCAATCCTGATTGGTCTATGTATTGATACGGTCAGTACCACTACTACTCACCCACCTGCTGCTCCTACACACACACACACACACTGCTACTGCTCCCTGAACATACCTGTGGGCAGTGACCCACTACTGCAGCCTGCTAGCCTAAGGGCACACACATGGGACTCTTCCACTGCTTCAATTTTTTGTTTTTTTTATGCATCATGGTGGTTTGTTTGGTATGCCAACAGTCATACCATGGCAACAAAAAGCACTGTCCCAACTGTGGGGTGCTAAACCACAAACTCACGGAGGAGACCAGGAGTAATGCAGTTTTTCATGAGGAAGAAGGGGGAGACCAAGGAGCTTCCAATATGGCCACCCCCCTGGGAGAGAGAAGGCAGAGCAATACACAGCCCCCAAAGTCACCAGAAGCTATTCTCCAGGAGAAGATTGCTATAGCAGAAGAAAAGGCAGGACTACTCAGGAAAAAAGGTGACCTCTTAGCGTTAGAAGAAAGGCTAGCCTTAATTGACTTATAGAATGCAGAACTGGAGGAGGATTATAAAAAATCTCTCAAAGACATACAGCAGAAGCAGCAGAGTGCTGCACACAAGAGGAGGGGTGCATTCGTAAATTTTCATGATTTGACTGCACCTAATAGCAGCTATTACCAGGGAGAAGCGTTTACGAACGCATTCAGGAGCAGCAGCAGATACGCCGACGACCGAGCGGAGTACACAGCATTTACTAACGCAGCCAGCAGCGCCAAAGCCGAAGACGCCCAGACCTTGCCGAGCGCCTCCGAAGGCATATCCAACCCGAACACGGCCGGACACATATGGAGATACCCGAACGCCGCCAAAAACGGGCTCGGAGAGAGTCGGGGACGGTCGGCAGATGTACGGAGAATACCGAACGCCACTTCGGGTTTCTTCGGAGACGTAAACTCCTACAGCGGATTGAAAAAGAACGGTCACAGCTTGGATTACGATAGGCACCAGGGAGCAAACGCAAGCGGCATATTAACCAACGAGGATATACCGAGCGCTGCAGACAGCCTAGGTCGGAAACTTTCGGATTACGTCGGCTCGGGCAAGTTCGGCAATGTTCATGAACGCTCGGGAGTGCAAGATGGCGTTCCTTCCGCTTTCGCCGAGGGAGACAATTTACAGCAGGAGTTTATGCTTTTTTTTGGCTGGAAAACAGCAAAAATTGCTCAATCAGGCTAAGCAGAACCCAGTAGGCAGTGCTACAGTCCCAACCACAGCAGCACAGGAGGTACCACAGCTGTATTACTTGGATGGGACACCCTACACTGGGTCTTTGCCTGACACACAACATCAACAACACAGGATCACACCACCCAAGCTTCCCCCCTCTGCTACCATCCAGGCTGGATTATCAACTGCAGGCCTGACAGCTGAGAATATGGGCGTGGAGGGGGACCTTGCCGGCTACCTGGATGCAAAGGACCAAGGTGACTTGTTATCCACTTTATTTAAGATAGGTGAAGCTTCTAAGAAAAAGAGGTCACAACACTGGTTAAAGACAGATTACCACATTCCCACTGACAAAGTCTACTCTGATATGACATACAGAGAGCTAATATACGGTATGACATGTGTCCAGGAGAAGTTAGCTATTGCTAATTTACCACAGTGGTCTGCAAAAAGTTACGGTGACCATATGAGATTCGTAGCTAGGAAGGGCCTCAATGCCACATATACCTCGAGTGCCCTAGCTAAATATGAGCATGATCTCACTACTAGAGTGATTTCAGGGGAGTTACCCGGATTTCAGACAGCTGAGCACGCATCAGTCTCTGATAATTTGGGCTCCGATAACCTACAGGTGGTACAGGATTTGAAGGCTGAATTAGCCAGATTAAAAGCAGGTAACAAACAAGGCACTAAAGGTAAAGGCCCCTCTACTCAAAACAGAATCCATTGCCCTACGGATGTTTGTGCTTTGTTCAATTTCACTAGATGTTGGTATAACCCATGTAACAGGCAACATGTATGCACGGTGTGTAAGGGCCCCCACCCAGCAAAAGGGGGGTGCAAAAACCAACCAGCAACCACAAGCAGTGGAGCAAACAATAATGCGGGAGGGGGGTCAACCTTTTTCGCACCACCGATCCACTCCCGCGTATCTTGATGTACAAATAATATTGACGGTGCCCATGATATTCCGGATTCCTACGGTTCCGCGGTCAATGTAACAACCAACAATTTACCAGACATTTATTGTGATAGAGACTCGCTCGTGTGTACTTCGGACATATCAGAATTATTGTCAATTTATGGAAACTATGCTCCATTGTGGGATATTAACTCCACCCATATCCTAAAAGGGGTCAGATCTCAAATGAAACCCGCAGGCTGGTTATCAATGCTTAGTGGAGGTCCTAATTCAGTTTATGGTACAAATGGTTGGGATTATGACGCCGCATTCCTAATGGACGGCATAATGCACGGGTTTAAAGTAGTGGACCCAAACACACATATCAGTGAGTATAGCACTAAGAACTATGTACCCCAAGAAGCAAGGAACTTCATTGACAACCTGCTAAAGACAGAAGTAGACCAAGGCAAATTGTCTATAGTCACAGCAGCACCTACTTGCATCCACGCCTTAGGTGCAGTTGAGAAAAGAGATGGCGGTTATAGACCGGTAACGGACGCCAGTAGACCAGGTCTATCTATTAATTCACATATGAACGAGACATTCCACCACTTTAGTTACACTAGCATCGATGATGTGACTAAGGTGCTCCGACCCGGTATGTTCATGGCAGTCACAGACATTTCTGCAGCGTACCGCTCTATTATGATTAGGCCAAGTGATAGGCAATTCCAGGGCCTACAGTGGACATTCGACTCACAGAAAGTGTATTTAGTGGACAACTTCGTGTCATTCGGCACTAGAATGGCTGCATTCCTCTTTAATAGGATTACTGACAGCATAGTTCGTTATATGAGAGCTAACGGTTATTATTGCTTTAATTATCTCGATGACTTACTTACCATGGGTAACTCATATGCTGAGTGCCAAAAAGCACAGTTGTTTCTACATAGCACACTCCACTCGTTGGGTTTTTTCTTATCCTATAAGAAGGTTCTTTCACCTGCACAAGTTCAAATTTATCTAGGGATAGAAATTGACTCACTACAAATGTGCCTCAGACTACCGGAGAGTAAGATCAATAAATTGCACAGTGAGCTACGTTTCTTTGTAGGTCGCCGAAGGGCAACCAAGAAACAGCTGCGCCGTTTATGCGGGATCTTAGCACACTGCTCTACATTCTCGCACAGAGTCATAGGCATGTTATCTGCGTTCACGAGCACTAAAAGGTACATAACCCTCTCTACCAGGTTCTTCAAGGACCTAGACTGGTGGCTAAGATTCGCAAAGTGGTTTAATGGCGAGGCAAAAATTGTCAGCACTCTACCGTCCACAAAAAGTGACTTATACATGGACGCATCAGACAGGGGCTACGGTGTCAGGTACAGCAAGGACTGGATATGTGCAGGTTGGGGATGCAGGATCAGTATGAACGTAGACAGTCATGGACACTGCCTCCCACCACCTAGTCAATTCGTGCCTGAAAACATAAACATCAGGGAGCTATACCCCATCTTAATGGCAATTAATAGGTGGGGACCTTTATGGCGCAATAGAAAAATTGTCTGTTACACGGATAACACCCATGTAGTAAGCGCACTGAATAAGGGCAAAAGTACAAATACAAGAGCGATGGACTTCCTGAGAGAACTGTTTTGGCTTACAGCTCTTTATAACTGCCATATTGTAGCATTACATATCCCAGGACGACTTAATGTCCTTGCAGATGCTTTGTCAAGAGTGTTATATTACCCGCATAACCTTCCTATGTATCTATGTTGTAGCGGCGGCTAAGCTATTCGAAGATTTGGACATGAAAGCGGCAATAGCGAGAGCGCATGCTCGGAGCGTTTCCACCTGGAAAACTAAATGCAGCCAATGGAAAAGATTTATTGTGTTCTGTACCATCTCTGCCTCTATAGTCGTACCCACTTCGGTTCAGACCATGTGTCGATATTCAGTGTACCTGTCTTCGGACTTGAAGTATAGCACTATAGACAATTACGTGAGTGCAGTGATAAGTTTAAATGCACATTATGGCTACGACGTAGCTTGGATAAGGACAAATTTTATGTTTAAGTGTACTATGTCAGGTCTGCGCAGGATCCTCGGTGACCCTATACCGACTAGAGTCACACTGTCAGTTTCGCAACTCTTGGACATGTTTACAAAGGTGAATCTAGCAGTACCTGACCATTTAGCTATGTGGGCATGCATCGTTACTAGCTTCAGGACCCTTCTCAGGAAGAGCAACCTAGTAGTAGACAACGCAGCAAAAGTATCACCACACTTTCTAAGAAGAAAGTCTGTATCATTCACTAGCTGGGGAATGATTGTCACGGTTTCAAGCTCAAAAACAATCCAATTTGGACAGAGAGTCCACCACATCCCGGTCGTAGGAGTCCCTAACTCACCACTTTGTGCAGTATCTTTACTCAAGAGACACTTTGACAGTACCCCTACGACAGACCCTAAAGCACCCGCCTTCCTAGTGCGCAAAGGGAATTCGCTGGTCCCATTACAATACTCAGCACTACTTAAGTTCCTGAAACACCTACTAAGTACTATTGGGATAGATACAAACAGGGCCGGAATACATTCTCTGAGACGTTCAGGCGCTGCCTTTATGCACCTGTGCGGTATCCCACTAGAGGACATCAGATACACCGGTGACTGGACAAGCTTGTCTGCTCTTTTGTACTTAGCCAAACCACTTGGTACCAGGATAGATATAGACAATATAGTCGCCACGGCACTGAAAGCTACTTTTTAGACATACTAATGTGTAGAGTATCAGGACTATATCATTGTTCTGGTGTTGCCGGGTCATTTGGACTCAGTTTAGCCCAGACCGCAGTAACTCGTCCTTCATTACTGTTCCAGAATCAATGGGTGAGACCAATCCTGATTGGTCTATGTATTGATACGGTCAGTACCACTACTACTCACCCACCTGCTACTCCTACACACACACACACACACACTGCTACTGCTCCCTGAACATACCTGTGGGCAGTGACCCACTACTGCAGCCTGCTAGCCTAAGGGCACACACATAGGACTCTTCCACTGCTTCAATTTTTTTTTTTTATGTAATTTCTCTGTATTAATATGTTATTACTTGTTAATAAATAGGGCCGGGTCATTTGGACTCAGTTTAGCCCAGACCGCAGCTACTCGTCCTTCATTACTGTTCCAGAATCAATAGGATTTTTACCATTTTTCGAATATATTCAAAAAATATTTGGTATTGACTGGTATTCACCCTGTGAGTGGGGCTGTCAATGGGCTTTTTTAATTCCTCTATTTTGAGTGGAAATCTTGTTTCCATGGCAACACATATCAACAAATTCACTGATTTATGCCCAGAAATGCCCTAAAACGTCCTATTTGCCTTCCAAATTTGGAAGGTTTGGACCAAAAATGGAAATTTCCCTGTAGGACTGTTGAAATCTTCATGAAAAAGTATAGTACAATTTTCGGTCTAGTTTCCCCTTTTTAGGCCAAAGTGAATGACTGGTGACCTTCGCTGACTTCCCAGTCTCCTCGGTGGTTCTTGCGTCTAGCTCTGCTGTTCTTGCACCCTAAGAGCGGGCAGGGATGCTGATATAGTTCATATCTGCCACTTCCAGGCCCACAATATCTTTGGAATGAAGAATTCTTGCAAATCCGCTCGTATTTCTCCAATTACGGCAAACACCGGAAGGCCCTCGCGTCTACTTTGTCTTTTTATTGCAGCCGAGACGCTTGCTCCGGCAGCCGTGACGCGGCCGTATGGCGCATTCATAAATCTGCCTCCTTGGCAAGCCTGTGCATCATTGTCTGCTCCATAGATGCATTGCAGACTGAGACCATGTCCACAACTGGGGTTTGTACACTGCACCATTGTGCACAAAATCTAGAAAATCTAGAGGACAAACCACTTCATTGAACTGCCAGCTATGCCTGCCTGCCTGCTACCTGTGAGTGGTTGACTGCACACCTGGGTAGTTTTTCTCTTATTTTGAAGAAAATCGTTATATACCATAAAACCTCACCTATAAGTCGACCTCACCTATAAGTCGACCCCCTAACTTAGAGCTAGAAATACGACTTATACTGAATTATAATGACAAAAAGCCAAACCTCAGCTATAAGTCGACCCCCCAACATGAGAAATTTGGGGGTCCAAGACCCTCCATCAACCCCCATTTTTTCAACTTGTACAATCAGCCTCTTTTTCGTGTTAAATTGTATAGGAAATGCTAATCTATGCATGAAATAATAGTTTATCCCTGAAGTTAGTTAGAATTGCAATTAATACGTTTCAATTATCAGCCCTCTGGAAAAATCATGGCTGAAAAAAATGTTGGGACAACTTTCTTTCATATGATATTTTCTAAAACCTCCTCTATAAGTCCATCCCCAACTTGGAGACAAAAATTCGACTTATATAAAAAGAAAACACCAAATAAGATCTGACTTATAGGTGAGGTGTTACGGTAATCATTTTAGAGAAAAGATCTAATAAAGAAAATATTCAACTTGGAAGGAAAACCCATTTCTCCCATTAAATTCTTTTCCAAGTATTTCAATATATTTTGAAGAAAATAAACATAATTATAATGATACCTACATTCTGATGAACAGACCTGGAAAACACCCTATGTTGTCATAATGTCAGGAGAGGATCATTGACACTCAGGGATCATGTGACAAAAATTGAATATTTATGATTGTAATGATTTTCTTTGTATTTTCTTTTTCACCTTTAAAGATTATAGAGGTAAAATTTGCTTTAAGATTTCATTATCCATAGACCAACCATCCATAGGGGAGGGTCACATGACCCTATCTGCATATTTATAAAAAGGTTTTGGAAAATTTTACAAAGAACGAAAATATAAAGAAATTATGAAAAAAATCTTTCACATGACTTAAGTCTTTCTGAAATAAAACACTACCAAATTCATTGTTGTGAATTCTTTTATGTTTATAGCCTTTGTAAAGTCATATTCTTAGATAATCTGAAGAAAAAACTATTTAAAAACGTATTTGGAAGTTTCCGAATTCCTTATCCCCACCTCAAGAGGTTGCCCTAACTTGACCCTGGGCAACAGATTTTGGACAAAAGAAATTACCAAAATATTTTCTTTTCACTAAAAGAAAAAAAAAGCTTTTGTTAAGATTACAAAGAGCAATTCTTCAAATCTTTCTCCAAGCAATTAGCAGTTAGACTTAGTATATTCTTTTAAAAAAGAGTAAAAAACACCCTGGTGACCTAGTTGACCCAGGGTGACTGCTGGAGGCCTGTGTGGTGCCCTCTGTATTTAATACCCGAATCAGTCAAGTTTAACGGACTGATTCTAACCAAAAAAGAATAAATACAAAAAATTGGTAGAAATGATGAAAATCTATTGAAAGAAAGGTATCAAATAAAGAAACACAACATATAGTAATATCCACATATATCACAACATTTTATTTGGTACTAGTGTTATTTTGCATATGTTTGGTACATACAGAGTACACACTAATACAATGGTGCCTCCCTACATTCCATATGAGTATACCATGATAAAAAGGCCTATGTTTAGAGCTCTATTTCATGGAATGAACAATGGCCAATTTATAATTCTGAAAATTCAGCAAAAATTGTCAAACAAAGATATTTTAATGAAACAAAACGTATTCTAACGCTCTTGATGTACTCTCTGTGAATCCAGTATAATCCTGAAATCCATTTTCCTGACATGTGCCTGGTTAGGTAAGGATGCATCACATATAAACATATGTTGCCCTGAAAATGTTCCTCAACTGTTTAGAACGATTTTGCATGATTTTACAGACAAGCAAATATCAAAGAAATCTATATAATATGTACATTTTCATTAGGTTTACATCTATCTTTTCTAATAGGAAAACTAAAATAACAATCTTTCAAAACTCCTGACACGAGGATTTTTGATCGCACACTTTTGTAGCCTCTGGATCTGGACTCAAAACAATGTGACAATGAAGCCAACCAAGCCTCTCCTGGTGATAAGAGGCACTGGTTTGCCAAGTTGGTATGACCCATTTTGCTTCTATTGAATCCCAACATGCAGATCTCAAGGCCACTCATGAATATTTTCAAACAGTAACCCAATGTTGCCATGACTAAACGATGTTGTTTCATCATTTGCTATCTACCAATCTATTATGGTAGGTAACATTTTGTGTTTACTGGGTAATATGCAGATAGTGAATTTTTTTTTCCTTCAATAGAATTGAAGAAGCTTTACCCAAGGGAAAAGAGATCACACATGTTCACCTATGTACAAAAGGTGTGGAAGGGTCTGGAATAGAGAGGTTTAAAATCTCTGAATGTGGATGATTCCTTGCAGGCACGTTCCTGGTTAATGTATGTATACATAATGAGCATATCTAAGTACTGGTACTGGTGTGCACACCACTTTGATCATGTATTATTATACATGGTTGCAGATTAAGCAGTTCAGATATGTCCAGTTTGGCCTAGCTAAACTTCATTATACCATATTATCGGGTTCTTGAATGATTTTACAGTGCATAACCCTGATATTGGAGTTCGAATAGTACGTGCTAGATGAACCCATGAAAAAAAAATTGTTATGTTGGCGTTTGGTCTGAGGCTATTCTGTTCGTTGCGCACTCTAGGTCCTCCATCTGGGATAAAAGGACCTAGTGGAAGTCTAATCGTCATATATGCCCTTACTAATGCAGTCCGGTGGAATACCTGCTTGAATAGCTGATATACACATAAGAGCATCATAGTGAATAGGTTGCCGATACCATAACTTACTGAAGCGTATACAGCTGCAGTAAAACTGTGTTATACTCTCAAGCTGTAGGAGTAAACAATAATTACTGGAACTGAAGTGAAAATCAACTGCCCGCTTTGTTCGTTGCAAAATAATAAAAACAGGTCTGTATCTGCTCAGTCAAAATATAGTTTATTGTATTGTAAAAGGTTACTAAAACAAAGAAACCTGTATTATTTGAGTGAAAAGTTCTACAATTAAAATGAGTTCAGTACAAAAGAGTTAGGCAGGGGGTAAGATTATTGGGTATTTCTCTGCTTTCATTTGTCATAAAGGCAGGTTAGAAGTAGAATGCATATAAAATAGAAACCACCTAGTTTAATCAGGTTCTTAAGGGTATGTTCCCACCTAAATCGACCCAAAATCAAGTTATGAAATAAACTCATGAAGGCTTCCATTACCAATTTTCGTATCAATTGGCAGGACTCTTTATCACAAGAAGGTCATAATTCGATGAAATTGAGTGGAATATTGAAAGAAGGGATGTGGTGATCTCTTTGGTAGCCTGAATGTTTTGATTGGGTCATAATGCACCCCTCGCTGGTTTTGATAAGTGAGAGCCAGCAAAGCTTTTGTATAAGTTAATGCAGTTTGCTCTAATAATTCAGGTAACATTAATAAGTAATAGCTACATACCGGTAACAATATGATACAACATATGTGGAATAATAAGGAGTCAGTGGATTTGGTGAGAATTGATGTTGTCTATATCAACCCTATACATGCCAAAAACCAACCGCCAAACACAATGTGTACACATTTCACATTAGATCATCACATCTAGTGGTAATAAGCTGTCCTTAGATTAATGCAAGTATTTGAATATCACATTTGATTTCCAATTAGCACGTCTCATTATGTCTTCAACACTCAAGCCCGAGTTCTTCAATAAAGTTGCACCTCCATGTCTTAGGGAATGGGTGGAAACCCTAAAATTAATGCCACATGATAGGGCAATAGATTTCACATAATTCACATAATGATACTGTATAGGGGCTCCATGAGAGGAGAAGAGCAATCTGCTATACTTGCAGTCCTTTACACATTTTCTTTTATATATCTAGCTGGACATATGTCAGAATGATCGTTCCTTTTGAAATACACTACATATGGACTACTATCATATTGGTCTGTCTAAGATGAAGTAACATTAACCTCAATACAGTTTGCAGATATTACTATATATATTCTTAAGCAGGAAATTATGAGGTGAATGAACTACAATGTCATGTCCAATTCTGAAGACTCCACGGTAACACAGGAATACTGCAGACCAGAAAACTACATCCTCTAACAACTTGATATTTAGTTTTGACTTTATTTTCACAATGACTATTGTCTGATGGACTCAGAGGGCATGTTCTACTATTAGACGCTAACCAAATCCTCTCTTTCCCATCTAACGTTTTCTTGACTACAAAACTGTTACTATAGTCATTGTAGCCTTTCAGCTTTTGAAAATACCAAACTGCAGATAAATAATTTCTGATTGACACTGGCCTCATCTTATTAGACAAATATACACAATATAGAAAAGCCTGAGAAGGAGAATATGGGAGGGGGTAAAACTTATTTTTTTATACCTCATGAATTGTTGCTTATGTGTCTGCTACACCCCTATATAAAAAGTACGTCTCCCCGCTCTCAGGTTCCTCATATCTGCAAACATAACAACACATGTCATTTTCACCCAAAGTTTTTCTACATTTTTCAGGGACGTCTCTATAATTCAGTCTCGATAATTGATCGGCTGAGACATTGTGCTCAGATTTAATGTATGTGGAATGTTTTTAAGAAAGTTTTCCTTTTCTGTGTAAAAAAGTACCTGGGGATGATTTTTTGCCTTTTATCACAGTTCTTTTCTTTGAAGCTCCCCCATTGGCCGAACTCCGTACCAGAAATCTCAAGGGGAAAGTTGTTTACCCTCATCTTGTTGTTTACTCTCATCCTGATGCCTTACATTTGATATACAAAAGATATAAGGAATGTGTTAGTAGCTGAATGATAGTATTGAAATAGACCTATTGTATACCCATTAGGCTGCTTTTCAACAAGCAATTTATTGCCATGTCTGAACATCCATATCATGTTAAACTCATTTAACTACTTAAACTAGAGGAAAGCTAACTTGAGCTGATAGTGTTTGGTTGGTGTCAGCTACTTCACTAAATTATCAGTCAAATCAGACCTCTTTACACAGAAAATTTATTTGGATTGAGTTAGGACAGGTGAAATGTGTTTTATATCTCCTGACTGGCTCAGACGACTAAGTCCATGGATCGAAACGGCCTCATTTCCTATCCTCTCTTTTGTCTGAATGGTGTAGTATGTGATGTCATGTGGGGTCCAAATAACCATTGAGATGTGAACTGGTAACTTTAGAGGTAAACAGCCCTAATGATCTCACCACCTCACTAGTGAAGGTTACCTATGTAGACAAACATTGTTAGCTACTGCACTAGGTGGATATAAATGCTTCAAACTACCATAATAAAGCCTCTACAAAAAGATGTATATTATATACATTTCTCTACATGCCTACATGTACATCAAATGGACTTTGGACCTGTGCATGAGGGAGATTGTGAGCCCTCTGAAATTTAAAGTTTGATACCATTTAAAGTGCATTATAAACCTTTCACGATGAACTTAGGCCACATCCCAACGCAACAAGTATTTTTTTTCAATCCTAAGGATCCCCTGAAGAAGATTCAAGCTGTTAACATTGATTATCTTGGGATGCACTACCAGTTTTTTGCTCATTATCCATGTGCAGGTTCAAGATATCCGTTGTCCATATCTTCCTTCAAACCAAGGTTTTATGTTTCTGTGCTTTCTTCCACATAATGATTAGTTTGAAAGTGGATATGGAACAAGGCAGCAAATTATTCCTTAGGACGCATATTAATCGATCTGAGTGTTATTCTGGTTGATAGTTGGTGTTAAGCTGAGACTGCTTATTTACATAATTTATTGAAATCACGTTCACGGCTAACCCCAAAATTTCGATATGTCTAAACTCTATGGCTGATAACAGAAAAGTCAAGACATCTAGTAGCCCTAAGGTAATGGGCAAGATGTGTGCATCCAGGAAAATAACAATGACTAAACCCAAAAATTCACATGACCACCAGATTTTGGGACGTATCCTATATAAGCCAACAGTGTATAAAGAACAGCTTGTGCGCTTACCATTACGTGCACTTCTTTTAGGTGTTTTTTTTTTCTTAAAAAGCCCTAGCAGTCAAATTCATGTCCAAACACGTATTCTCAGTCAGTTTTTGAACATTTGAAGTCCCTACGCCCTCCATCAGTGACTGACATCCCTGACATCCATCAGTCTGCAGTTTATTTTGCAGCGTCAGTCTACTCACGCTCTCAGCCCGCATTGTAAATCAGCTACAAATAGCCCTGTAATTAGGCAGGGGAACCACTTGTAGCTACAGTGCTTTGTACATCTAGTATGGGTGTTCATGCACATACATAGCCAGTTTTGAATGAGCATGATGAGTATGTGACATATGGCTCGAGAGGCATATGGCCTTCATGTTAGATCGGTAAAATTGTTGTTAAATTGGCCAGAATGTTGTTGTTTATGCTGCAATTGCCCTATTACGCCATCAGGAGCATCCTATGTTCTGATTGATCAATAGAGAATAGGGGTGCGGTTGACCTAGAACACTTGCTTCTCATTGGTCCAGAGGGCTATAAACGTACCACACAATAGTGTGTTACGTTTTGACATACCACAGGACCAACCAAATAACCTATCCTCTCTTTATATCTATATAAAACAGTGGAAAGTCTTATTTAAATTGTTCATGAGTGTAATAAAAAGTAATACTGTAGGGCACAATAAATAGCATTGCACTGTTTATTTACGTGCGCGGGCTGACAGTGCAGGTTCTACACAGCAATAGAAGAAATAGTTAAAACAATTGTCTTTTCCTATTCTTGACAAATTTGATACTAAGAGCAACAAAATTGACTCTTAATGATACCACCTTGGTGCAGCTGATTGGGATATTAGTCTTGATTCTAGGGCAAGGCTGAGATTTATAAGCCAACCGAAAGCCATATGACAGCTCTGTCTGCTATGAAGTAGTGATGTACGACATTTGTTCATAAGCATCATTAGTTGTGTACATTGGTATGCAAGTAGATTGGAGAGGATAAATCATGCAGGCTCACAGGAGAGATAAATCTTGAAAATATGGTGTCCTTGGTAGCTGAAGGAGCCTCGGATATCGATCTGTCTGCAGCCTTAAAGAAGTCAGTGCACAATCAGTCAACCACCTCCAAGCTTCAGACTGATTCATGTGTGCACAAGTTCCCAACATTGGACGGCTTAGGGCCGTTTTCCACCAACCGTTATGCTCACTCTAACGGCCGACATGGGCACCACACGCCCTAATCGGCCGATGGGGCGCCCATAGAGTACAATGGTGAGGCATGTCCCCCTGTCGACAGCAGTGCCTTTCGGCGGATATACCTACTCTATCAGATGGTGGAAAATGGCCCTTACATAAAGAACCTTTGAACTCAGAAACACTATCAAGTAAATGCTTTTGTGTTGGGCCTTTCTGTATCCTCTGTAACAGAGATATTATTTTCAAACAAGAGGATGATCGGACTAAAGGTCTGGAGGCCTAAAATACCAGTCCTATAATTTCACTTTTTGCTTTCTATAAGTTTTATCAGAGACTTACTGTCTATGATTCCTTAACACTGGGGAGCTATCATGACGAAGATGACAAGGTTGCTATGGAACTAATAAAGAGCTTTCTGACTGGTCAACAACTATCTATAATTTGTCCAGCTGGCTGAGGATTGAGATTGTCGTAAATACCAAGAATTATTACACGATTTCTGTGACTCAGGGTGCTTTACTTGGATATTCCCTTTCTGATACCTGTCGATATTGCACACCCCAATGCATGCATCATGGTATTTGTAAGGTGTGCACTGGGTGCCTGATATCCATGGATATCAGCATACCTTACATGTCATTTGTCACATGTTAAAACCTACTTTAATTCTATTGCCAAGGGCAGGGGTTAAACCCATACCCTACTGATCCCAAATCCAACTCCCTATGCATTGCGCCACTGGGACTGACGAGAATAGCTGCAGTAGAATTTGGTTAGGAGAACACTATAGTGGCCAGAGCTGCCTGACCCATAGCCAAGACAGCGACATACCATATTTCTCCTTGTAAAAGCCCGGGTTTTTATTAATACTATCTAAACCGCCTTACTTAGTGGCAAATTGACCAGGCCTTTACACGAGGATAATGGTACTGCTGGACGCATACAAACCAAACCAGCAGCTGCCAGGTGGCAAGGTGTGTGTACTGATAGTATATTGGTTAGCGAGTCGTGCTCCTAACTACAGGTGCAGGCATTCGCATCCCGGCCTGGTCCACATTTTTGCCTCTCTAGTGTGTTGCAATAGCATGCTACCATCCCTATTTCATATCATGGTATATTCTTTGATTGTTGAAAATTAATTAGGTCATAATGATTATTAGTGCAAAATCTGCTCTCAAATGGTATTGAGAAGGTATGGTAGAGTACATCCGTTTTCCAAACGGACGTGCATGTCAGCCACTAGCACTAATTACAAACTATCATTTCTTCATCCATCATATTCTTCAGCATTGACCAATCATCTTGTGCAGTCTGCCATAAATGAGTGGGAAGTGATTGTTATCATCTATTTGTGTGAGGCTAAACAAAACATGTCAGATAACATTCTGTTTGCAGTTGATATATTATCCAAAATTCAGTTTTGATATAGTAAACGCAGATTCAGTATTTCACAAAGTCATTGATAAGTTCAAAACGTTTCAGAGGTGGTTGACAATACTCATAGTGATTTTTTTTCTTTTGTCTTTATACTAATTGCCTTTCATTTGTTTCATGTTAGAAACAGTGAAATACGAAGGCCCTGTAGTTTAACTTATGAGCTCGGTATCTCACGCCCCCATCCCCGCATCTCCAGTAACTGAACACCAAATGGTCCTAAAACGTGTAAATTTTCTTAGTGGGGCTGACTGAGGTTTTCTCAATGAGCTTCGCCTCGTGAGCTAACCCTCAATCTGACCCACTACCCACGAACCTGTGTCTATGTATGTAAACGTACAATTTAGCATCTATTCAGAAAGTCTGAGTTTGAATAAGAAGAAAAAAAAATCATATTTTGGTATCAGTAAGACATGTGTAGATCCTTGGCTCTAAAACCATTGATGCTACCCTAAAGGACCGCATCCACTACCGATAGATGAACCATCCCTCGGCTTCATTGTTTTATTTATCATTGTTTTCCATGGAGTAAAAATGGATGAAGGGAGATAGATCAGCCCTGTGGCAAGAGATCATGTGCCTCAGGCTAGCTAGTGATGACGGAAATCACACGCTTGGTGGTAGCTGTTGAAGAAGCACTGATGGCATGCCTCAGGCCAGATATGGCAGATAGCATCATTCTGAGTCCAATCAGGTCATGAAGTTATCACATGCAGCGATGGCAAATTGGCGGCCACCGTCGTGCAGTGGAAGGTAAAAGATTAGGGCTAAATTGTCAACCAAATAATCATCCTCCAAGCACTAATAGAACTATAAAGCTGAGGAGGGCTAAGGATACTGTCCATATGCCATCCATCAGTGACTGTCAGCCATCAGTCAGCAGTCAGTTAATTATATATAGCCTGTCATCAGTGGTTCATCAGCAGCCTCCTAGCATGTTATTTCCGTCATATAGATATCCAAAGATATCTATGGACCATATGTGGGTAGTGGATGCGGCCCTTAAGATGGCCTCTGCCTGTGCAAATCACCCTTACAGATGCTACATCTTAAAATAGGAAAATACATTTACATCAATTTATAGCACAGTGAAATTTGTTTGATGAAGGGTGAGAAAACTTGATAACTCACATTACCCTGGACCGAGATTCATAGAATATGTTGCAGTGTTCTCCCCGTTATACAACAGCATTGACAATATCTTAAAATGTAAATCCATATATCTGTCCAAGATATCCTAGCTGTAACAAAGCTTATCACCACAACGTGATCTACATTTTACCTTTAATTTGGCCAATCTAAGACTCTCTTCCATCATTAGATCAAAGAAGTTGACACACTGTCATGTAATTTGAGTCCAATGTAAAAGCTAATGATTACATATGACACATAAAAAAACAGACAAAAGCAACAACAACAGCAACTGCAAGCTAGTGAATTTGGGATGAAATCAAATAGGACTGCAGTCATTAGGCCTTTAGGCAGACAGATTTTGTCTTCCATGGAAGTTACTTACGAATGATATACATTCTTTGGTATCAAAAAGGAAAGAAATTTTACTTACCATTGCCTTAACTTAACCATGGGATATATTGGTTTCATTCAATTTCAGTGGCAACGGATGGCAGTTAACACCATTATTCCTCTATATCTCACGGGTCCTCATTTTATTGGGTGATTGGGATCAATGTGATTGGGATCAATGTATGTACCGAAGTAGAGTGCTTGCCAGCTCGTTGCCACCATTCCCTTGTTGTACATGTACAACAATTAAACTATGTCACTATGTCATAATTTACTGGTTTGATGATGGAAATAAAACCTTCAAACCTTGCTTTCCCTATAAGACATATTGGAATAATGATGAAGAGGGCCTTCGTTTAAACAGCCTTTAATTTCACGCAATATACCTTTTATCCTTTGGCAATTTCAATATAGTGAACTCACTGAGAAGCTGGAGCTGCTTCTTGTAAGCTTTGTTAGACTATTAGGTTTAGACAAATCTACCTTCTTAGTCAATGCTCAGCTTTTAACCCACACTAATCCATAATGCTCCAGTACATTTAAGTTTGATAGATCCTATATATAATTCCCATTTATATTGTACTGCTTTTGCAGATCACTGTATATCTCAGTATATTTGTAATTTTATCATTTATATAGATTCACCTCCTTTTTCAGTTTCTGCATAGTGTTTGAAATGCAAACGGAAAATGATAATGTAGCAGTTTAGCATCCCAAAGGCATGGAGATGAGCGCTCTGTCAGATATTGGTATAGGCAGACTGTGTTGGGTTGATGCAAAGGACACCTTACCTTACTTTGTAATCTTAGTCCACATCAGGGAAATGAGACGAGACTGAATACCAAAAAATCTTTTTTTGAGTTTTACCGTACCATCGTCTCTCTGAGATTGACCCAACAAGTTAAACCAAAGTTGGAGAATCCTGATGAAATGACCAGATAAAAATTAGTCAAACTTGGAAACTTCACCACAATATTATACAATGAGAATTACTTAATAAATCCTGGATGATCATTCCATGGAGTACTATAACACCTCTATTTCAATAATATCAGAGTCCCAAGTCCAGTGTCCCGAAAAACATGTAAATATGAGGAAAACAAGGTGACAGGTGGACGACTCAAGGTTAATCTACCCTACCTTATACCCATACTCAGACCAGTCTACATTTCTAGGCAATGCTCAGCTTTGTTTATCTGTTTGAGCTGATGTCTCACATTTGATGCAGAACATTGGTGCAACAGATGGTACTGATCGTGTCAGCACTTATGCAGATCTGCTCCATATATTCTACTGCCCATACAAGAACTACTTTCTAGCACTGCAATTTGTAATAAGCAATTCACATCCGGTCAGAAACAAAGCTATTGTATCATATGTAAATGATATCTCACACGTCTAAGAACGTTTATTAATTATCTAGATCCATTCCTTCCCCTTTATGAAATGGCGATAAAATGGCAATGAAATCTAGCAGCTTAGTAGCAAAAATACATTCAGTGTAGCACTCCATAAGGCATTAATGTGAACAGACTGTTCTCTCCTTCAAGCTATCAGGAGGTTAATTCAAAAGGTCCTGGGATCGCTACTTGAGCGATCTTAGGAATTATTCTGCCTTATACAATTAAGAGATTTTAAGATTAGACTGTCTTGCCTTTTCACAGTCAGCACTAAAATCGGAGTGATCTTAGCCTCAGCCGTCCTACACCATTCCAAGTAGAACACACTGCGCACAGGGGCAAGAGGTCCATACTGAAAGAATAGCAGTGGAAACACTCCTTTTTACAA
The DNA here is from genome assembly GCA_949317995.1 of Acholoe squamosa. Lineage (NCBI taxonomy): Eukaryota > Metazoa > Annelida > Polychaeta > Phyllodocida > Polynoidae > Acholoe > Acholoe squamosa. Next base: position 18,882,646 of record OX439043.1, on the reverse strand, counting down.
GGGTGATTACACAAGCGTCCCCCCCCTCCTTATATGAGCCACTTATAGAGTATAGGGTGCAGTTGACATTGGACAGTATTCAAGTGCACTTCATGCCTGAGTATCCTGAAGAGCCCTCAAGGACTCTCAGCAAATATCCTCCCTCCCCTCTATATGTATACAGCAGGGGCATTCACTCTTGGGAGCAGGAGTGTTCCCTGTGAGTGCTCTTGTACTCAGGTGAAACCACTATGCAATTATTTCACTAAGATTGCAGTGATCTAAGCACTGGAAAAGGAATAGTGAAGTGATCTTAGGACTGGCCTGCAACAACTGCATTAGATAGGGTAGACTGGCTAGGTCTTATGATATGTGCCTACGCTAAGATCCCAGGGGTAAAAATCCCGGGACCTTTTGAATTAACCTCCTAGCTCTGTTACACCAATATTCTGTGTATTGTGCTTGCTCGTTAGACTTCTATAAAAGTAGCGACCACTACACACTCATAAACTCAATGGCTCACCTTCCCTACAACAAATGCAGAGCAAATTTCAAAGATGCTGAACCTTGATATTAGCAGTGTACATAAAACAGAAGCAGTTGATTAAATCCTTTCTCAACATCTTCTCTCTGGAATCAACTTACAAAGGTTGACCTAGGATGGGTGTCTTGTATGCCAATCCCCAGCCTGAACAAGGAGCTGTATGTGACAGTGAGGAGTACCTTGAGGAAATATAAGGTGAGCAGCTCTAGATGAGACTTCAGGTCCAGTCACACTCATGACCGTGCTGCTCTCAGTACCTAGCTGTATTGTGTATAATCCTCCTGATAAGTTGATTCTATGATATCAATATCTCAAAAGTAGCACAGCTTTTCTATAATACATGCACACTAATATTCACCCGTCACTCTATCCTGTTTGTAGATACCTAAATAGGTCTGTACGGATGACTGTGGGGCCCTTATGCAACAAAAGTGGTATCATGCAACTAAAAGGGTATCATGTGGTCACACAACGCAACCTCTGGAGGCTTTATGCTATAGGGAGCCTAAGTCTCGCGATAAACTATGTCGTAAAAAAAAATCTGATTTGGAACTAAAATAACCAATATTTGAATTGACCAGAAGGCCCACCATATATAAAATTTTAAGGCTCAACTCTCAGTCTTAAAAAAGTTATGCCAGGCCTAATATTTTCCCCTATCCTTCAAGCTTGGGGGTGATAATATGCTGAGCTCAGAATCCGCCCGCACGTGACGTGACTTCCCCTCCCTATAGAACTGGCATAAAAAAACAAACAGAATTTAAACAGCAAATGGTTCTTATACGGTTCTAGATTCCCCCCCCCCCTGGAAATTCCCCCCCTCGGAGTTCTCCTCCCGAAAATTTCTCCCCTGGAAATCTCCCACCCTGGAAATTACCTCCCTGGAAATTACCCCCCCCCCATCACTTCTATGTTATATGGATACAGTCAGAAATGATTGCATTTCAATTTTATTACGGAATAAAGATTCTAACCCTATCTCTTACCCTATCACTAACCCGATCCCTAACCCTATTATATCCTTTACCCCATCCCTAACCTTATTCCCCACCCTAATTCAACCCTATCCCTTTAAAAAATTTGGGGGTGGGGTAATTTCCTAGGGGAGGAATTTTCCAGCGGGGGAATTTCCGGGTGGGAGAATTCCGGGGAGAATTTTCCAGGGGGGTAATCTGGCACCTTCTTATACAATAGATTTGGCATTCACTGGAAGTACGTTTTTTTTTTTGAAAAGATGGTCACCAATTAACCTAGTACTACTACCCTATCTACATTAATCATACAGATGAACTTCCTGGTAAGGAAATTGCAACATACATACTGTGCCTGATTCTGTACTAATCAGACCTGTACGTATCGACCTCTGTAATGTATTTCCAGCTAATCCCTTTTTTCCTGTAACAAAATGGATGAAGGCAAAGATAATGTGCACCATGAGGGGGTGGGGAAAATCTATAGTCCATTTTGTGGTAGTCCCATTATACCCTTCTTATGAAAATGGTCATTTAGATAGTCTTCAAGATACACTCTGTGTGCGGGGTTAATCAACCCCAGATACTCCTTACATTGAAGGTTATGTGTACTATCTCAGCTAACCATACTTGATGATCAAACAGGGTTGTAAAAATAATGTGACTGAGGAAAATAAAGTAGAGAAAGTCAACTGCTCAGTATACATTATAATACAATCTTACTTTGGAACAGCATTTGTACTCCTTTCTGCTCAGCTAGCTATATGACCTTTGCTCTGAGAATGAGCAGTTTAAACAACACCCTAAGACTCTCATCAGCCCAGTATGGTAAGGCTGTGCAGCCATTCATAGCAGTTTGCCCAAACTGTCATTAGTAGTAAAGTAGAAGGGAAAAAAGGCGTGTTGACATCAAAAGGCTTTTAGGGAGGATTCTCAAGAGAAACTGGGTAGTACCTGCCATACCACGTTTTGCTGTATGGACGTTGTGATTATAAGAACTTAGCAGACTAAGACTTATTGATGTTTATTTTTCAGTTGAGGATCTATGTCTAGACGTCAATTCCCTACTGCACCAATGCGTAAGAAATCTATCTAGCAATATGGATCACTTCACCACTAATATTGCTCCCCTTCAAGACTACTTCCAATGAATACTGATACTTCCAATAAACATTGATTTGGTACTTCAGGATCAATCTTGATAAAGACTTTTTGAAACCTCCATTCCAATAGCTCCACCCTGTCCAGTATTGGGGACATTCCTGTAGACACATGCCACATTTCAGATACATCTAGTGTGGACTAACAGAACATAACAGTCCGGCGAAGTGCTATATCAACTTCAAGGCATAGCCTGTAGAAGTGAGTTGAAGTAAGACACAACATGCAGCTCAAGGAAAATAGTGGTGCAAACCATGTTCTGATGAAAACTTTGCTGTTAAGAAAAAACTCCAGGGACATGAGCAATAACCATATGGATGCTACAATAGGTCTAGAGGAAAAGTCAAGGCTCAATGAGGTGAGAATAGTATCATCTCAAATATAGCCTGAGACATTAGAATGTTTTAGAATTCAGCTTGATTTTAGACAGTTTAATACAATGATGTTCATGGGTTTGCATCACTAAAGTTTCACAATCTTAATTATCTTTATGTTTGTCCTGCTGTAGAAATTGCTACTTCTTAGATGCAGTCTTTTTGAGTGCGAACTGGGACACAGAACATGTGTTTCATTTCCTTGCTCTGCTCATTACAGACATCATGCCAAGTTTACGTTTTCTCTATTTTTCTTTTTTTCCTTAACCCACCTGTAGATTATTTCTTAACAAGAAGTGGCTGCTCTCCTCAAGTTTTACCAAATTCCCACTGGGAATTTTCAGTTGTAGTACTGCATGGGATCATAGTACCTTAAAGAAAATCACCCCAGATGAACATAATTATGTTACAGACACTGTTATATTTCCCTTGTTAGGGGGATTCTACTATAGGCGTATAAACAACCTACTTATTCCCAAAATATAATATGTGACATGGACTGGGAAAAGGGGTCTTAGTACCCCCGCACTAAGCCCCATTTTCGCAGATCTTGTCACATATGTCAGTATCTATGACATTCCACACTCAACATGTTGGTTCTAATCCACCTAGTTGGGTGTTTCACAAGGCAAAGATAATAATAGTCATAACTTTTCTGTTTCTATGACTGAAGGGGGCTGGTTGTAAAGTTATGACCGTTATTATCTCCAGTTAGTCATAAGTAGGATATGACTGGTCATAACTATCTGTTTCACAAGAAGATATAACTGGTTTACGACTGCAGTCATAACTTTTTAGAACCTATCATATGACTGCTTTTTGGTGTTTCTAGGGGTCAAAACAGGTGGAGATATTTGATGGCCACATTTATCAAAAATGTATGCAAATATAATTTTTCAAAATACCATCATGTTGTACATGGTTCCTACATGTAATGGGCATTTTCTGGTTAAATCTGACATGTTTTCTGAATGTTAAAACATGATTTAAGTACACATGGATACCTGCTAAAATTATGACCACTCTTTAATTGATCATAAGTTTTCCTATGATTAAGTTGTACAACTGTGACTTGAAGACAGGTAACAAACAGCTGACACATAGTTACTACTTCTGTAGTATACCATCTAGCCACCAGAATATATCAGGGCTATTATGCCCTGCTCATTTAAACATGTAAACCCCCCCTCCTGGTCAAGGTCTAAAAAAAAACACCCTGCCCTGTTGTAAGTTACTCATGGGTCTTTGGAACCATATATTTGCATTGATGCATCGTGCCCATTGGTTGGCATGATGCATTTAGCCTAATCCATGAATGCAGCCCTGGCGAGTAACTCAAGCATCATATAGACCCTACATGGTTGATACAAAAACTCCCGTAGGGTCGACATGATGCTCCTGTTAGGTAGAGCAGGGGCGTAGGAATAGGGCCTATATAAAAATATAGCAGGCCCCCTCAACCAAGACCCCTGGGCCCCCCCAATAAGAATTTGCTTCCTACGCCCCTGTAGAATAGGCAGAGGGCTCGGCCTAGTGTTGAGCACCGGGTATGTGATCATACATAGGGCCCTACTGTAAATCCTCACGTATAGGATGCCCTTCACATATAGGACACACCCTAAATGAGGCTTAATCCTATAGCACTCATCTGGGGTCAGATTTTGGTCACTTTAGCACTGTTATATAGAGTAAGATCCTCGCCTAAAGGCCAGGAAAATATTATTTTAAATTTAAGAGTGGTCATAGGCTTATGACTGATGGTGTTTCTAGAAGGGCTTTATTATCTTAAGTCATATTCTTGTTATGACTTGTCATATCTTGCTGCCTATTTAGAAACACTTATCAGTTGTAACTACATACTTATGACTGGTTCAGTTGCAAGTTTCAGTTGTAAGTTTATCATCGTAGAAAGTTATAGTTTCAGTTATAGGAGGCAGGAAACCAGTGTAAAACTGCGAAAATACCCCTTTGACTTCATTCTGAACAGGGGAAATTACCCCTCTGATGTCATTTGGAAGAGTGTAAATCCCCAAAAGTTACAACCAGTTATAAATAATGCATGGTTATTACCATAAATCCTCCATAAATCTGCCATAAATGTATAGGCTGTGGCTTTTACTTAAGAATAGCTTAAGATGCGTCCTATATAGATTTACCTGAACTCATGGTGTGTCCTACAGGCGAGGACTTTACTCTATATAACAGTGCTAAAGTGACCCCAGATGAGTGCTATAGGATTTAGCCTCATTTAGGGTGTGTCCTATACATGACGGGCATCCTATACACGAGGATTTACAGTAGGGCCCTATGTACGATCACATACCCAGTGCCCACCACTAGGCCGAGCCCTCTGCCTATTCTACAGGGGCGTAGGAAGCAAATTCTTATTGGGGGCCCCAGGGGTCTTGGTTGGGGGGGGGCCTGCTATATTTTTATATAGCCCCTTTTCCTACGCCCCTGCTCTACCTAACAGGAGCATCATGTCGACCCTACGGGAGTTTTTGTATCAGCCCTGTAGGGTCTATATGATGCTTGAGTTACTCGCCAGGGCTGCATTCATGGATTAGGCTAAATGCATCATGCCGACCAATGGGCACGATGCATCAATGCAAAAATATAAGTTTTTTTTAGACCTTGACCAGGAGGGGGGGGTTTACATGTTTAAATGAGCAGGGCATAATAGCCCTGATATATTCTGGTGGCTAGATGGTATACTACAGAAGTAGTAACTATGTGTCAGCTGTTTGTGACCTGTCTTCAAGTCTCAGTTGTACAACTTAATCATAGGAAAACTTATGATCAATTTAAGAGTGGTCATAATTTTAGCAGGTATCCATGTGTAGTTAAACCATGTTTTAACATTCAGAAAACTTGTCAAATTTAACCAGAAAATGCCTATTACATGTAGGAACCATGTACAACATGATGGTATTTTGAAAAATTATATTTGCATACATTTTTGATAAATGTGGCCATCAAATACCTCCACATGTTTTGCCCCTTAGAAACACCAAAAAGCAGTCATATGATAGGTTCTGAAAAGTTATGACTGCAGTCACAAACCAGTTATATCCCCTTGTGAAACAGATAGTTATGACCAGTCATATCCTACTTATGACTAACTGGAGATAATAACGGTCATAACTTTACAACCAGCCCCCTCCAGTCATAGAAACAGAAAAGTTATAGCTATTATTATCTTTGCCTTGTGAAACACCCAACAGAGATAATAACAGTCAGAACTTTACTACCAGCCATCTCCAGTCATAGAAACAGAAAATTTTTGACTACTATTATATTTGCCTTGTGAAACACCCAACTGGTGTGTAGCCACCTGACTATATGGGGTCAAACAGGTCAATAGACAGGATGTAGGGACAATTTATTGTTGAATGGGCTCGGACCGAGTGGCATGCCCAACCTCTATCACTATATTGACAATATACTATAGTTATATGCAATAGCACACTAGAAAAAGTCCCTCTATCTGTAGTGCAAATAGTTCCAACCGAGTAAAATATATCAATCATCAGTGGATATTATGCATTCGGAGAATATAGATGAAAAAATAGCAGCAAACTCACCAATATCTCACTTTCAGACAAAGACACCGACGATTTATGTCAATGTTCTTCATATTACAATCATTTTTTTTTGTTCTGCATTCCGATGCAAAAACGAATTGACTGGAATTTAAGACAATGCTATTTCACTCTATACATAAAGGTGTTTCCTTGTCATATGCCTATTACAGTTTCATAGGTTTGCTAATCAAAGGATGATGTAACACTGTTGATGCAATCCCATTTTGATTCTTGCTTTCCATAATATTTTTGTGTTTCATCTCATTGAAATCGTTCTTTATATATAAGAATAAAGTTTCAATAATGAACCTCACCTATAGGCAATGCATCACCTTTTTATACTTCCGGAAGGCAATTCTCAATATGGTACGACTATACACAACCACTATGACTTGAAACCCTCAGTGTCAGACTGTGTGATCGTAGCTAACACACTACAACTATTCTGTACGATCAGCACTTAAGGTAGTAATTAAATAGAGTTTGGTAGGGCAGTCGTACTAGTGCATTCCTTTGTGACCACAAAACACAGGGCTGTAATGCCAATAAAGTGAGGGATCCTAATACGACTTGAAGGAGGTCTAATCAAACCATCTTGAGAAATGCCTTCCAGCATTGCCTCTAAAAATATGTTATGCATTCAGCAAATCCCCTTTTGCCTTTTTTCTTGACTTTTTTCTTCCGTTTCCGCATGGTCTACACTTTCTGCACTTCTGATCTACATTGCCAAAGTTATATCGGTTACATTAAGCTTCCCATGACTTACATGCTTTTACACAGCTTTGTTTTGCCCTTGTTGGCACGTTCGATACAATTTATTGACCAACTTGTCTGTGTTGTGGTGGAGTGGTAAATAACAACACCCAGGTAGCAACAGTACACCTACTAGTCTGGTGCCTTATAATGAGAAAATACTTTTGCGGGGGACAAAAGTGCCTAATCTTTCATGTCTATAGAGAAAATCATTGCGATTATTTCAATCTCTTGCTCCGAAAAATCCGATATGCAGAATACCTTTTTTCGAGGAGTTTTCTAAAAAAATGGCTAAAAAAATCAGAAAAATGTCAAAAATGTTAAAAAAGTCTAAATTAAGTCCTAATGATTCAATAACCACCTGGAAATGTTAGTTAATAAATCCAAAACGTAATTTACATGATATAATTAGGTCATTTAGGTTTGACCTACTTACAGAAGTCAAAGGTCACAAAAACAGTTTTTGCCATATCTCTGCATATAACTCATTCTGATTTGTATTTATGTGCATGAAGTAGACTCAAACTTTCCAAATACACACATTTTGACATTATTCACTTATGCACATTCCAAGGCTAAGTCTCAAATGTTCTTTGCTTTGAATCAGTGCATCCTATAAAAGGGTTCTACAATCAGGGAATGAATTGACTCAGTCAATGTGCAGACAATTTGAGATTATCAATGAACTAGTGTGTCATTTATGTCTAAAGAAGGGATTATTTGTAGTAGGGGCCAACTGCAATATAAACTATAGTAGTTAATGGAATACTTCTCAAGAGTCCTTTCATTGGACTGGCATAAGTATCATTCAATTCCCTACATGTGCAACTGTTGGGAGCAGCAGAGAAATATCTACTGCTCTGCTGGACAACACACCATCTACCCCTACTCTACTACCTTCGTATACATAAGATTGTGCTGTCTACTTCAAACCATCATTGATGTCTGTCCCTAAAGCTACAACCTCTCCACTTGATTTACTGATTGATTGATTTGTATAATGTCTTAAGGCTCTTACACCTCATGGGACTGATATCCACGTGATATTTCCTGTCTTTTGAGATTTCTAAAAACAATAAAACTAGGTTGGACAACATTCACCACTCCTTCAGTAGAAGAACCACAAAAGGGCTAGGCCATATTATGGGCTGCCTACCGTGCATCACAACAGCCAAAGCCTGTTGATCCACCAGCTTTTGTAGCAATGTTGCCATTGCTCTTTGAGAAAGCAGACTGTCCATCATGATTAATCAGGGATTAGACAGATACCTGTCCAATATTTGCCGTGAGCAAATAATTGAGTGGAAATGGCCTGATGTGTATGAGGATGATAGACTTCCTGATCTCCACTTGGTTGCAGTGGTCAGCAGCGTTTACAAATGGCTGTAAAGACAACAGTTATCTAAGACACACACATTGAAGAGCTCCTTGGAGACTACAGTTAGAGGCCAGACTTAATACCCTTGTCCAAACCATTTAAGGAGCTCATTCCCTCTAGGCCACCTTGTGTCACTAAACTCTCCTTCATCAATTTACCTTGTGCAATTTGATAGTTTGCCTCATATAACTTGTGCCAATTGGGAGGATAGCTAGAGTAAATAAACCTGAATTTTGCTTTTAAAAACCTGAAACGTAAATTAGTATGACATATTTATGCCTCAATAATTTATAGTATTTAGACCAAAGAAGCTCAGTGCATGTTATCTAACACCACCCAGACTTCCTGAGCTGCATGCTGCTACATATACTACGGGTGACCCAACAGCCTCAATCCCAGTGACTATGATTCCGCCTAAGGACTAATGGATTGCAGTGGTCAGCAGGGTGTACAAATGGCTGTAAACACAACATATTGATATTTTACGATTGTATCTCAACATTGAACAATTGACCCAAACTATTGTGTCAAATAATGTATGACACCTATTTATGGGCAAATAACTAAAAAACGATTTCCACTGTTAGAATGTTGATGGCTTGAAGGCCAGTAAACATGCTAAAGCTATCTAAACACAGCAGTAAAGCAGCCATGCAGTATGTATAATACTTTGAAGGCATTTCACACTACAATAGAGATAATCAATAGACCCTATGTTCTTAGTTTTGGTTGCTTTCTTTTTTATTTGCAACAAAATCCATAGTCCATCCTATGGCATCCTCTTTATTGACACGTTGGGTGTGATGGAAGCCATCACGTCCATTGTCTTCTGTGTGGGCGGGCAATTGCGAACGCAATCTAGTGCAGAAAATCGTTTTTCCACATTATGGTCAGGCTGTTAAATAACACGGATACACTCCTTATTGCTGCCACAGTGGCCACATAACATTTTTTCAGTGTAGATGACTGGTTGACCAACGTATATTATAAGGTTGTGATCAACACAGATTCTATTTAATATGGCGATTTAGTGCTATTAACAGCCTCTAGTTATAAGTAGCCTCCAGATATATGTAGCACAGCCAAAGGATACAGAAGACTGTCTTTGCTGTAACCCATCAGAATACTTTCTATAGGTAATCCTACATAATTTGGACAATCACAAACGCGAATTATGGACAAAGGTTTCCTTTACAGCCCTAACTAAATCTAATCAGCATGTCATCATGCCCAACACTGACATTGTAAATTATATGCAAGTCCACATGAATTGTACTATTTTTACTTCAGGTATGATTTTAGTAATCAGTTGACCAAGATAATATCCAATGAGCTCATTATACCGTGTTTTATGTGTCAATTCAAATGAAGAGGTCCCCGGGATCATTTTGGTATAGCTGTATAGACTACAGATCATCAAAATCTGATAAAAAGAATTATAAAACGGCTGGCAGTGCTCTGTTGCACGATAGAAGTGACCTTGAGTGCATTATAGGAATACAGTGCAAGGTCACCATAGCTTAATTCCTTAATTCATCTAGATATACATTGATTGGGTACTTGATTGATTGGAATGAAATGTAAAACGTTTTATAAAGACAATAGATAACTCCTTCTTCACATCTTGACTGTCTGTTGTCCTATAATGCAATCAGATGCATTCGTGCATTATAGGACAAGAGACAGTCTCAATGTGAAGAAGATCATTGTCTATTCTGTAAGTAGAGGAAAGATCCCTGACAGTGTATAATAGGAGGCGCCTGCAGGCTATAAATAGCACTAAATCCTTGTAATATAGCGTTTTCCCATGTTTTCTCACAGTTGATTTTTTAAATAAAATCTAAATGATAATTGTGGATCAACATGGTAAAAGATTCACCTGCGAGGGGGTGGGCCGGCATAACTTTTACCATGTTGATCCATTATAGACTAGAATCAAAATGAGCTTTTAAACTTTCCAGGGGCATTTCATAGTAAAATTTGGGGACATACTTTTTTAGGTCAATTTTTGGGTGTAGATCCAAAAATTAATATTTACCCCTTGAAATGCTAAAGAAACAAAATAGCCACCAAATATTCAAGAAAAAAATGAAAATCCTGTCTACAATTCTCATTTTTTCATCAATATGGTCATGTAATACCTCAAATCGAAGGTCTCATTTTACACATATACCTTGGTTGCTGTAGCAATATGGTTACCTTGGCAACCATAAAACAACAAAATTATCTAATTTATGACAAATCTTAACTAGATCATTTTTCCAAATATCTGATCATCCAATACCTCAATTTGAAGGTCTCACACAAACACATCACTTTACCTCAGCTCCATTGGTACCATGGTAACTTTGGTTACCATAGCAACAACAAAAAATAATTGAGTGATTTGTAGTCAAATCCAAGCAAGGAACCTGATTGCTCACCTATACAGTAATAATACCTCAAATTAAAGGTCTCACTGGAAAACATCTTATCACGCTATAAAGGGAGAGTTGTCATTGGAGTTTTGGTTGCCATAGCAACCAGAAGATCAACAAAAAAGGCCAAATTATGATGAACTTTTGACGAGATTCCTCATTCCTACACCTGCTGAGTGGTCACAATCAAAGGTTTCATTATAACACACTACATTATACCAGTTACCGTAATCTCCCACATATAAGATGTGTCTTATATGTCAGGTTTTAGTTCTCTATGAATATGCAATGGGAAGATCAAAAGCTTCATTTTGATATGTCACACTCCCCCTAAGTCTTGATATGACATAGGGTTCAGGACCAAAGTTTTGTGGTAACCAAGTTTAGCACTTTGGGTAGATTTAATAATTCTCCAGACCCCCAAATCCCCTGCCCACCTCTTGTCCTCCAAAGTCTATATAAGGTGCACCTGGGTATAAGACCTAGACTTCTAGAGAATGGTCAACAAAAATTTAAAATTCATAAATTTTGTTCTACTTAATGAATTTTTTTGAGCCTGTAACAACAAGTTTGTTATAAACAAATTTTACTGCATTATTATGTATTGTGCAGCCCATTTCTGATATATCAACTAAAATCTGACCAAAAACCTTGTGAGGACAATCAATTTCCATAAATAAAACAGCTAGTTTGGACAATTTTTACCCTTTATTTATCGCAAGAACTTCTACAATATTGCAGAGATACTAATCTATTGAGGACCAAATAAGACTGATTCGGTGAAAATCATTGTTTTCACCCTTTAGACCTTATTCTTTCTGGTCTAGAATGTGCCAGATATGTCTGGTTTGGTGAAAACACAAATATGATTTATACCCATGCCCCAATTAAAAATCAAAATTATTCTCTTTTAATGGCTCATTTTTTCTTTGTCTTGACTTTGCAGGTGAATCTTTGCCAGTTACAATGCTATCCCCCTCCCAAACCTCATGTCTTCCCTCCCCAACCATGGTCCTGAGCCAGTATCTGATCGAGCATTTCCCCCCCAACTTTCAAATGGTCCCTCAACACCTAAATTCTCTAAAAAATGAGCCTAGAACAACCTCTGAATTGTGCTAGAGAAATGGACAGAATGCCCCATATACCCTCTGGCATTCAAAACATGTTTCTGTGCAAGCATGGGGTTCACCCTTTTGTAAAAGCCACACTTTACACATCAGCTATTACATAGTGCAGACCATCACAGGCAAATACAGACGACGTGTCCTTTTAATGATGAGGGCAGGGGCCTGGGCCATAAATACTCGTGATGCCATGAAGGAGGAGGGGGGCCCATACACAGGGTGGTCCATGGGACCATGTACTGTGACCAACTCAGGTGTAGAAATGGGAAATGTTGTCAAATTCTGATAATGTTTTGGCCATTTATTAGTTGAGTTTCTGGTAATAATGGTAACCAAAACTCCCATGACAAAAATCTAGCTAAAGCAATAAGATATGTGTTCAGGTAAGACCTTTATTTTGAGGCAATTTTTGACTGTGTATGTGTAGAAATCAGGTTTTGGCTAGAGATCAGTCAATTATTTGTTTATTTTTGGTTGCTATGGTAACCAAAGTTACCATGGTACCAGTTGAGCTGAAGTAAAGTGATGCGTTAGAGTCAAACCTTTAATTAGATATACTGGATGACAAGATATGTGGAAAAATGAGTGTGACCTACTTAGGTGGTTATGTGACCTCATTTGCATAATAGACTACGCCCCCTTTTATGTTAATGAGTAGCGACCATTATGACCTAGTTAGGTGAGCACGTGTCCACTATGTGACCTACTTAGGTGGTCATGTGACCTTATTTGCATAATAGACCAAGTATTCTTATTTTAATGAGTAGCATCCATTATGATTACTCATAAAAGGTCTGAGTTTTTTTCGAGAAGAAATATCAAAGCATTAGTTTTTTCGATAAGAGGACAGGTTTTCTGATTGTGAAATGCATATACTCCTATTGATTTGTTTACCAAGTTATTGTACCCTCTCCAGAAAACAGCTTTTAACAGTCTTTCAATGTGAAATTGTACTCCCTTATTAATCTGTCTCCTCCAGAAAGTCCTCTCCAGAAAACATAGTCTGTAGAGTTGTCAGTGTTTTCTTTATTAAGGTGTCAAATGAAGTGTGAGGGAACAAAATTTTATTTTTCCTAATATACCTGTCCAAGAGGTAAGCCTCTTAACTGAGGTTTTAAATTGATCAAAGACTTAAAAGAGATTTAATCCATTTTACAGAGACCTTCGCTCTGTTTGTTTTTGATTTCCCCCTATTGTTTTGATGAAGGTATGAATCCTTAGATTATTAAGTGTGGTTGGTCCCAGAGGGAAAAGACAAAAGACTTTAAGCTCTGATTTTATAGACACCCCTCCGTTTACTGTAGTAGGCTTTTAAGAGAAAAGTTATTATATCATCAAAGAGTGTAATTTCTTTCCATTATAGACATAGAATAGTAACCCACACTTTAGGTTGACGACAAAAGGAGAAGTAAAAAGAGGGATTAACTTATTAACTGATTTGTAATACTTAATCTGCTTACTATACATGCGCGTTTGTAGTCACAAAGGTAGGTACGTACAAAGGCAACCACATACAAAGGTAGGTGGGGAGGTGCCAGGGCATTTTTGTTGTACACCCCAGGTAGCCCCATACCTTTGGTAGTGAGTAATCCAATTGAAGCTGCAATAAATGTTCGAATAACCTTCTTTAATATTTATTTCAGACAATTTTATGGGTAGAGCTGAGTAGTTAGGTTTCCAATGTAGACCTACTTTAACCCATAGAATACCAGGCTATTTTTTAATAACAGATGGAGCTACTGAGCTGGTCTAATTAGGTGTGTGTTAAAATAGATAAAAGGCTGGAAGCATTTTTTATTTTGAAACATTTGTATTTTTTGGAATTAGCAAGGTTAGAGCTCACAAATCCAAAATAGGATTTAACCACCACACATACAATAAAAGAAAATGGGGAAATGAAAAACACACTTTTTTTTTAAAGACTTTGATCTTACAAGATTAATATTTTTCCCTTGTTGTTAATCACCCCCTGTAGTTTTTGTATTCAGACTTTGAACACCTTAAGCTCCCAATAAACCATAAGCCTCTTATACATGTAAGTAGCATAAATGTGAATATCCCAGCTTTTACACCGGTTATCCCACTTTGATATGCTTAATCTAGGGGTGGAAGGGTCCAGGTAAAAATGGGATTACATCACTCTCTCGACTATATAAAGAGCCCTGATTTTTTTGGAAGGACAGTTCACGTTTTGACAACATCAGCGACAGTGGGGGCAGCAGAAGCAGGAGCATGAGCAAGTGCAGCGACAGCACCAGCAGAGCATACATGTGCATCTGGAGGCGCAAGTGCAACGACAACACCAGCGGCAGTAGGGATAACAGAAGCAGGAGCATGAGCAAGTGCAGCGACAGCATCAGTAGAGTATGTGTAGCAGGACCATGTGCATGTGTAACAGCAAGTGCAACGACAGCACCAGCAGCAGAGTATGTGCAGCGACAGCACCAGCAGAGTATGTGTAGTAGGAGTATGTGCATGTGCAGCAGACATATGTACATGTGTAGCAGTAGCAGCAGTAGCAGCAGCAACAGCAGCAGCAGCAGTAGTAGCAGCAGAAGCAACACCAGCAGTAGCAGAAAAATGTGGGAATCAAAGAGCAGGAGTAAATTGTGAGCAAATGGTATAAGGTAGGTTGGTTGTGTTCTCTTTGTATCTTTTAAAAGACCAAGTATATTTATAGTTATTTAGCTTTTTTGGTGATTTTTATCCACAATAGAAATATGTCAAAATTGAGTAGGACGTCTATGGTACTATAACATAGGGAGCTGACTGGTATATGACCTATGAAAATACAGCTTTCCAGAAGTGGGGACCCTCCAGGGGGAAAAAATACATGGTGACAACCTTCCCTCTTTAAAGACAAAGGTTACCCGGTACACATAAGTTACTTGGTGACATAAATTGAAACGCATCAATTGTTCTATTTTAATGATGGTTTTGATACTTTTTTTTGCAAAATACCACCACACAATATATTCATCTTTTGATTTTCTACAACTTCTATTTATAGCACAGAGATTGTCTATATACTGACATGTAGGGTAGACCTCTATTTATGTAGCTGATTGCCATAAGTCTATTAGTTAAGCCTTTTTTTAGCCCAGCACTTGTTACTAAAGACCCAGGGGTTGTAATAATAGGTGTCCATGAAAGTTTAAATGTTCTCAGTCAAAAGGACAAGTACAAAAAAACAACCAACAAGAAATAGAGCTAAAACTTCCATTGTAGTTTAGATCTACCTATAGTATTTGTGTGTTCCTAAATTTTTGGTTGCCGTTGTGTTTTTTTATTCTCTAACCAAGTTTAGTGTAAGTGTATTGCTTCTAAATGAGGGTCTGTGTGCTTGAAGAGTGCCTGCATGCTTGACTGATCCTTGAACTGTGCACAATTGATTGACAGTCACATGATATCCATTCACACACTACTCAACCACATATCTTACCTTATCTACTGAATGTTCTAAACTAAGGAATCTGCTGAATACTGAATGAACTTTTAAACTGGGGGACATGACAAACCTAAGGATATTGGATTAATTTGGTCTAAAAAGTCAGACAAGATACCTTCGTTTGTTGTTTGCACACAGGGTACACTGAAAGATGTACCACCTATTGACTGGTAAAGAAAATATAGAATAACATGCATATTTTTTTAAAACTTTTAGCATTCAGTAATCTCAGTCTCAATTTGCCAATATTGAAACGATACTCAGTCAAGTTGTGAGCGAATGGTCTAAAATTGAGGTAGGTGGGTTGTGTGTATTTTATCTTTTTAAAAAAAGACCAAGTATTCCAGGAACAAAATCCAATGGTAAAACAGTGTGTTACCAGTAGAAAAGGAGTGTACCCCAGAAGTGGTCCCTAAGTGGTAAAACAGTGTGGTATACAGTGATATTGCAGTGATCCTGAAGTTATTTTTCAGCTGGTACCACCCTTTTCACTAATTGTATTTAGACCATAGTTTTAAAGAAGACACAATGCAGTGCCTGAGCACTGTAAGGGTAGTTACTAGGATAGAAAGGGGAAAAAAAATTTTAATTTCCATCTAATAATTCCCATGTCCGAATATATGTCTGTCTATGTAATCAGTATTCTAAATTACTTCTCATTTTGACTCCAAGTTACTCAGAAGCTGAGAAAATTTAATGTGAAAAGTTGGATGTATTTGTTTTGGGAACACTAGTTTACAGTGTGAATGGTCTCTGAATCTGTGTCTTGAGACTTGGTGTCTGCCAGCAGTCTGACTAGTCTTCAGAAGGGTGGGTAATAACAACAAGCAGTGCACAGTACAGGTAAAAGTGTAGAGGCTTGTTGGCCCAAAACGACCTCTGAATAAAACTGGTCATGGAAGGCTCCTCTGCCCTATATTACACTATGAATAGAATCAATCAACCTGCAGCTAACTAGACCCATATTTTAAAGACTATACTTTGTTAAAGTGACCTCAATGTC
Source organism: Acholoe squamosa (assembly GCA_949317995.1). NCBI lineage: Eukaryota > Metazoa > Annelida > Polychaeta > Phyllodocida > Polynoidae > Acholoe > Acholoe squamosa. The sequence continues at coordinate 18,865,910 of OX439043.1, read as the reverse complement.
TAGTATGCATCTTGGAAGATGCATACTAGACATTGCATCTTGGAAAAAGGGGCTTACAAACACTAAACCTTCCCAAGACCCATCCTTCATAGTTTTTACATAGGAAATCTCACAAGTTGGCTAAGTTTAGTCAAACATTGGAAATTATCAACCTGTTTTAAGCAGAAACCTTTTGGGGTTATCTGATGCCCCTTAATTTCATCTCTAAAATTGGTATCACTATAACACCACTTTGACACAGGAGGTGCACAAATGGGGACTTGTCACTGCTTGGTGAGCACTTGAAAATCCCCTGCTCGCACTTTTGAGTGCACTGTATAACTGGTGCTGCCCCAAATGGTCTCTCCCCTTTTTAACTAGGAAGTCACAAAACAACCTGTTTAAAATATACAAAATAAGGTAACAGTCGTAATGCAACCAGTATCCATAGAGCATAACTGCAGTATCACTATTCAGGACAGGGTGCTTCAGTGGTACTCGAGTATGGTAGGATTTTTGCCCCAATCTATGGGCCTTTTACCACTTTTTATCACTCATGTATTACTGTATAGTAACCCTACGTTTTCATTTGCCCCTGTGGGACTGGAACTTGTGATATTTAGATTACTGACCCAAGGCTTTAACCAACTGGTCTACTTTCCCTGTAGCATACTGCCTATAATATATACAAATGTGAAAATAGGCTATCTTTATGTTAAGGCATAATCCAATGCAGCAACACTTAACAGTTATCAAACCCCACAGGTATAGCATGCACTTAAAAAACCTCTCCAAAAGTGGGGCTTTCCAAAAAGTGTGAAAAAAAAATCACAGTATGGTGACGAACTTCCCTTTACAGTTTCAGTTTTCTCCTTGGTTAATTTCCTCCCCTTTTAAAGACAAATACTACCCGGTACACAGAAGTCACCTGGTGACATAAATCGGAATACATCAATGGAATATATTTCAACTGTGGAATTATCATTGATCTCTGTCAGTAAAAACAGACCTAATCCTAGAGAGCCTACCTGGTTGATTCTCGCAAAAAGAAGTACCCATGTACTGACCAAAATGACCATCCTTAAATTTCCCAAATTGTGTACATTGCCCCCTGGTTTATGTGCACAAGTACAAATAAAAAATACAACCTTTTCTATAATATCAGTACCACATCAGTAGACTCACGTCTGTGTACCTGGTAAATTCTAATTTTGGGTCTATAGAAATACACCAGAATGCACTAAATGTGTTCTAAAATTAAATTGTTTCTTGGGAAAATGACCCCAAAATTTTCCTCCCTTAGTCACTAGCAATGAAAATGGAAAATTCTATCATAATATCTCATGGAAATATGATGTAGAATCAGAAAAAGTCAGACATGGGAAATATGCTGCTTTTTTTATTTTTTTCAAAAAGACCAAGTATTTCCATAGTTATTCAGTTTTGATGATTTTATCCACTATAGAAATATGGCAAAATTAAGTGGGATGTCTATGGAGCTAAAACTGGCAGGTGGACTATGAAAATATACCTCTCCAAAAGTGGGGTCTTCCAGAAAAAAGGGGATTACAGCATGTTAACAGTCTCCCCCTTTATAGTCTCAGTTAGACTCCTTGATTAAGACCCTACCTTCTTATTTTTTAAGTCCAGATTTACTATTTTTTTTCTTCTAAATGATGAATGCTCAACTTATTAATGGCTCAATGCACCCAGTGAGAATATTTATTGATTCTATACCCTTTTTCCATTAACACAGACTTTAGGCATATTACCTAACTCTGATACTGTGCAAATGCCACCACACAATATAATTCACCTTTGATTTTCTACAACTTTTACTTATAGCACAGAGATTGTCTATATACTGACATGTAGGGTAACCCCCCATTTATGTAACTGACCATAAGTTTATTAGCTGATCGCCTTTTTTTAGCCAAATACTTGTTGCTAAAAACCCAGGGGTTGTAATAATAGTGGGCCATAATTCCCACTGCTATATTCACAAACCTCGGGTTCCCCACCCTTATACATAAAGTAAAGTGTACCACCTGTTGTTCTCAGTCAAAAAGGTCAAGTAAATAAGGGATACTGGGTACACTTCCTCTAAAATCTAATTTCCATGAGGCAATAACCTAAACAAACTATCAGACGCACTACATCACACCTCAAACTTGCCTGGTTTTAGAGCTCTTATCTGGGTTCCTCTAAACTACGAGAATACGCCTATACTGATTAACTTTATCTAGAAACCTCCCTTTTTTTTCTTTTTTTTTGTGTGTGTGTGTGTGTGTGTGTGTGTGTATGTGTGAGATTATCATTGTTCCCTGTCAGTAAAACAGCCCTAATTCTAGAGGTTCTACCTGGTTGGTTCTCTCAATAAGAAGTACCCATATGTGTAGAGGCAAGGAGAAAGGGTGCTCGGTGCTAAAAGTCAACTTCAAAATTCAGATCACTAGCTTTACAGTGATATATTGCATGAGAAGATACTCCTGTTAGTTTTGGAGGAATAACTTGCTAAATATGGGTAGTTATGACCATTTCGTGAATGTCAATAAGCCCTACCTCTCTATGGTCATGTGATACAACTATAATTAGCATAATTTATGCTAATTAGCTAAATTAGCATAAATTTTCATTCTTTTGCCCATAACTTTTGATCTATAAATGATATTTCATTCTGTTTTCACCATAGTGGACCTTTTGAAACGTTCCTTCAAATAGGATCATTGATTTTCTTATTTAGAATGAATATCATGTTTCCATGGCAACAGAAATCAACAAAAATGCCTATTTTGGCCCAAAAACATTCTTTTTAATGCCAAATATGGAATCTTTCCCCCCAAAATAGAACGTTTTATCAAAAATCTTTGAATTCTCCATAAAAAAATAGCCTATAGCAGTTTTAGGCATATTTTTCCTATTCTAGCCCATAGTGGTGCCCCCTGGTGGCTAAAACAGTTACTAAATCCCGCAGGAACCCCCATTTCTGCTTGCTGGCTCACATATACTGACCAAAACGACCATCTTTAAATTTCCCAGATTGTGCACATTGCCCCCTGATTTATGTGTACAAGTGAGTACAAATAAAAATACAACCTTCTCTATACACTCATTTCACTATGCTAGAGGGGTAAGCCTGAACTCCACCCCCAGGTTCCCATAGGTTTACTATAGGAGAAAAAGATACCTTTCACAATCATACCATTTTGTCAGAGAAGATATACTCTGATCTCTAAGAAAAACTAGATACACAGAGTGAAAGTGTAGGCAAACCTGTCATAGTGATACCCTGTTGATATTTTCATGTCAAAAAGTGTTATTTAAACTTTTCACATGACTGTACATGAGTTGAAAACTAACTAGATTCACATGGGTAAAGGGGACAAAATAGGGATGTCCAATAAGGGAGGGTATCTGGCTCATTAAAACCTACTTAGGCTACCAGATGGGGGGGCAGTCACTAATTAGATTAACATACCTCTATCTTACTCATAACCATATCCACGGGTTGAATTTAACCACACTGTTGACATCAGTCCAATTAAAATGCACTTTTGTCAGTGTATGGTAGGCTGTTTACCCTCAAATGACCTGCCCTTTTTTTGGTACAGATTTTCCCTGCCACCGATTACCAAAATCTACCCCTGTAAACCAGGGGTATTTTGAAAACTGACACTAGCGTCCTCTGTAGTATAGGTTTAATGAACTGAATATATAGTATCAGTAACACGTCTGTGTACATGGTAAATTCTAATTTCGGGTCTAAAAATACACCAGAATGCACCAAATGTGTTGTAGAATTAATTTTATTCTTGGTACTTACAATAAAGGATTCTCCATGAGGTAGTTTTTCAATATTGTCCACAAACTCAAAAAGATTTCCTTGAGTTTTTTCACCATGGTTAAAACTCTTCGTTACTAATTACAGTCGTCCTTTCCTGTGTGCTCACGTGGCATGCGCTTGTTGATACATCATGTGACCATTGATACCCCAAAAGTTCGTCCTAAAGATCCACTCCACTGGTGGGAGCACCTTTATTAGGCCTAGTTTTCAGGTGGTCAACTTTTTTTTACGGCAGGATTCTCTAGATCTAAACCACCTTCATCGTAGCTCGAAAGCTGACTCCTCCACTATTGTTGATCACACTTGTCGGTCGCCATTTTAGCGCTGAACGAAGAAAATGCTCCCAAGGAAACAAAACTTCTCAATCCACCAGAGAATAAATATCTGTTTCATCCTACACTGGTTGAGAGGATCACTGACACTTGACACTTTTGATAGTAAGTTTTTTTTTTTACATAAATCCAAGAGCTAATTATTTGTAATGATCGTCCTCGGTTCTGCGTCGCATACTACAGCAACAGCAGCACCGGATGAGTCTGTCGGTGATCACGTGATGACGTTATGTAAGGGGAATACCCGTGCAGAATACCCCCCTTCCCTTTCACAATACTAGTTAGCTAGCCCCCTTTAGGATTCCCCCTTTCACCCGCGTTCACCCAGAAACTATAAGATAACATAGATAACTTCAGCTAAAACGTTTAAATATGCATCGTTACTTATCCAAACAACGCGGGCTGCAGTGCGTGGTTAAACTTTTCCCGCCAGTCGCGTTAGACCCACGATATCTTGAATATGTGACATCTTGTATTGAAATTGACGTCCGTCACATGCTTCACCTTGGTGACCAACCATTTGGTGATGCACTAAACCATGACACACGTCATAACAACAACATAAACACGTGTAAACATAACTTTTACTTAATAAACAGTCACCTACCTCAGAAGCCATCGTGCTGCCCCGGGTACACTATGGTGCCATGAATGTTGGTGATGCTGAAAATAAAAACGAAGTTTTACTCCTTAGAATGACAAACCAAACACAGACTTATTCAAAATTCAAAATTTAAGACGCAATCTTGATAAATTACTTACATATTGTTGATCATGGTCACCACTATGTAGATGACAATACCGTTGTCAAATCCGATTTCTATATCGAAGTCCATGGTGGTGATGATTATCCGCTGATGACATATAAACTAAGATAAGAAAAATGCCGACTTGCCCATTTATAGTGCACTGACTGTGGACTGCACTCCGAACTTTCGGAGTATTTTTTTACTTTTTTTTTCAAAATTCAATCTTTTCTACCGCGTTTTCAAACATCAATAGTCATACAGTACCCAAAAATCCAGTTATACACCCATATACTCCCAAGAAAAAACAAAAGGTAGGAGCAATTCTGAGCAATTACTCGAATAGCTTATAAACCATAACTCGATACACGATCTCACCATAATAGTACAGCGACAGCACAGTCTCACCGCCTGGTGTGTTACCCATTTTTTTTTACTCTCTTTTATCCAACACCATTGTTACATAGTTGTACTTTGTAGTCCATCGTCGAGGGTTCTAACAAGCTTCTATAGACCTCTAAGGGTTCTAGCAAGCTTCCATCAACACTTTCCCCAATGTATATCCAAAAGATTCACAATACACAAAACCCTTGAAATGTATGTAATAATTGATAATTAAGGTGTTTTTCAAACCTGCCACATCATCTCCATTATCATCCTTTTAATATTGAAATAATTTACAGCCAATAAAACACATTTAGTAAAACACACCCAGTAAAAACACACACCCTGTTTCAAAAGAAACAGAGGTGTTTTTTTTGTGTTTTTTTAAAGCAAGCTTTTAGTTTGCTTTAATAGATAAAGGCCCCCAATTTCTTTTTTGAGGCAAGCTTTTAGCTTGCCAAACTAAATACCCCATACTTTTTTTTAGGCAAGCTTTTACCTTGCCAAAAATTTTTTTTATAAAAAAATCAATAACTTAGTAAACAAATCAAAAAAAGTATATCAATTCACGTTAAAATCTATCAACACTTAAATATTTTTTTCCAAAAAAACTCAAATTTCTTTTTTAAATTTTGAGAGCTAAAAAAAGAAAAAGAAAAAGTTTTGAGAGCTAAAATACACATTAGTCTACCTGTTCTGGCACTAATATTCATCTTACAACAATACCAATGGTACCTACCCTCCCTAAATTGGACCCAACAATCAGATTGCAGCTAACCATTTGTTGCTAGGACAATCAGTTACCTAGCAACAGCTAATTTTATCTAGCAACGGAGCCTTTCCGAGACAAAGAAAGACCTTTCCTAGGATTGACTTACAGAATGGAGATCATGGCTATTGCTTCTCATTTTGGTATTGAGAAGGTCCATGCCATTGTAGAAAATGCAATATTGTACCAAAACACAGTGTGCTAATCAGGGAATGTAGAAAAAAAAATGATATAGCGAGTATAATGAAAACATGCAACTTCAGCATTATCTTCTATTGGAAAAATGTTATTTACTGGATAATTGTAGTGTGTCTTATATCCTCAAAAACATCTGAGGCTTTCACATTACTCCTAGAGTAGCTGATTGCCTAGCAACAACAAATTTACTCTTTGTTCTTGTGCGTCTCATAAGCGTATATAAAATTCTATTGCTTGACGTAATGAATATCAAGTAACAGATGATGTGATGGTTTATATAATTAAAATTGGAACTAATTGTAACATTGAGATTATTCACATTGTAATTTTGTGAGAAGTTCAAATAAACACTTTTTCAAACCTAAGAAAATTGAGAAGTATATTCATAAAAAGACATTTGGATTTGATGAGAATTAAGCATACATGGACTCAATGTATTAGAAAACAATTATACCTCAAAATACCCCCTAAAATAGGAAATAATTATATTTAACAATTGTGCAGTTGGTTATTGTTTAGAAAGTACTAGCTTTTGCATAGCAAGTAGCCTACCAACTGACACACAGATGCACCAGATATGAAAAGATATCTGTCAGGTATTCTAGTGATGACAGGTTTTTTTTTACTAAAGATGTCTATTGCTGGGCAAGAGACATCATGAGTGTATTGTTTGTAAACCAACCACATTCTAAGGACTATGTGATAGCCAAGTCCACATAGGAAAAAAAAATCACCCAGCAACTCATCTCTTTTTTCTATTTTGGAAAATAATATAGACCATACCAAGTGGCCAACAAATATTCAGATTACTACTATTCTATAGTATGGTACTTTGAGTAATATACTTTGAGCTGCAGCCAGAGCCTGAAAGGACCTATAAGCCACACCTTATACAGAGGCTTCATACAGGTTCTGCAGACTTAAATACAAAATCGACTGTCACTACTTTGGCTTAAGATAACATCAGCAAAGTATCATTATAAACAGTTTATGTATCGGGTTGAGGTGACAGGTCAGTCTGTGATTTATGTACATCTCATGTGAGTCTCAGAACCCAGATGATATCTTAATATTTTATCGGGTGTCATTTGGTAACCTGCCATACCTAAGTCATTGCTGTTATAATAAGTGTGGCATAAAGCCTATGTGCTTGATTACCCACTATCAGTGGTATCATTCCATTTCTGTCAAGGAGAAGTCAAGGAATGCTACCAACGTTAACATGTTAAGACAAGTCGCTATCAAGAGCTATATTAACCATAGATCCAATCAACCACAAGGCATATACCTGTCTATACAAAGTCATATTAAATATACAGACTAATTTAAATTACCTACTGATAATGATCAAAGCTCTCCCACCAAAATAGTAAGGCTAAAATCAAACATTGCCCCTATGTGATGTTACATGCCATCATACATAACACATAATCACCATCTTGAACTCTCTCATTCTAAAGCATACAAAGAATATCTTGGGTAATCTGGGGCTTGGTAAATTCATTGTATCTACCTATCATTTAATCCTTTTGAGTGATATTTAGCAACATTATTAGAATAAATTAACGACCAAGGATTGAAATGATAGGAACTGTAACAAGAAGGGACTCCTTATGTATCTAATATTACCATAGAATCATGTGTAAATGGCATGGCTTCTTCATGAGTACAACCCTTGCCTTGTCATATAAAATGTAGGATGCCCCCGTGCCTCGTAGTCTTAACCTCAAGTCAATTAGCTTAGGCCAATGCTTACCCTTCCAAGTATCTTAGTACCAACTGAGAAGGTGAAGTGTAAAAATGAATATTCAAGTGTTAAAGCATATTATGAATGTACATGTGGCAATGCCCTGAAATATGTAGGCTATAGTAGTTCCATCACTTCACTCTGAATGTTAATTGTTATATGGATGTTTCCATCATGTAGATGATGATCACTGGTGACAGACAAATGGTCTATGTCTTTTTAACTATTTCCAGCCAGCTAGTGCATTAATGCACTACCAGGTCAAATATGGCTAGTACATTGATTGAGGAGAGCATTTAATGTATTTAATAACATTATTCTGGGCCCCGTCAATAATTATTTTCAATAAGTAATGCCAGGTATCATGATATCATATGAAAGGAAATTACATACAGATTACAAATCAGTCATTTTTGTATACATTTACACCATGTATCAATATATATTTGCCCGGGACCTCAATCTGCTGTATTTTAGGGACTTTTAACAATGATAGAGCTGGCTGGAAAGAGTTAAGAACATATCTATGGCCTAAAATAAAGTCCTAGCTAATGTCTTGTAACATGACATTCCAGCAAGGAGAATGGCCATAGGTAGGGTCTTTTGGTTAGTTTGCTAGGCACTTTCTGTTTGGTGGATCATATGGCTAGTACTTGTGGCCTTATAGCTGAGTCTTACCAGTAGGGCTCTGGAAAGGTCCACTTCTGCCAACAGAAGTGATCTTATAAAGCAGCTAATTCACCGTCCACAGAATGATGATAACAATTGCAAGATCCATGCAATCACAGTTATCTGATGCTGCTAGATTAAGCTAGAGTTTCCTTAGTAGAACCTCTAGAGAAGGTTTGTGATAGAATAATCATCACCCATTATATTTAATTTTGATCAAAATCTATATAATATTATATATAGCATAATTTAGAGTAATGCTGCTTAAGGGCCAGCAAATACTATGTAACACAATTTTGGTCACTTTTTGACCCCCCTCTCCCCCTTGTAACAATATGGGGCTTCTAATCAATATTCCTAAATTTATTTGATCCTTCTCAATTTAACAAGAATTATAGGAAGATCTCTAAAATCACATTAAAGTGCTTGTAAATTGTCAAATTTAGCTATGTGATGTATTCCTCATTTTTATCATGTAACACTTGGGCAGACTCCCTTCCTCTGTAACAAAGTGTAATAAACTTCATGACCCCCCACCTCCCCTACTGTGTTACGTAATATTTGAATGGCCCCTTAGCAATTATTTAATTGCAAAGATATAAACAGGTCTAGCAATAAGGCTTTGGCAGCACAACTGCAGATATATTTTCTTTATAAATCGATGGGTTCCATAATCATGTTTTCATATCTGAGAAGAGCAGTTGTCAGTTGGTGAGCCACTTGCTAAACAAAAGCTAGCAAGGTTTAAGCAAGTGTCAACTCTTCGAGAATTGAACTACTATCTGACACATTTTCTATTACTCCAGGGATATTTCTAACAAGATCTACTCAGTTCTGAATAAATTGAGTCCAATGATGGTAACTCTCTTCAAAATAATACATATTTGTCTATGAACAAGCTCCTCTGTATGAATTGCTATGTTAATTTTTGTAGAGTAGAGTAAAACCTCAGATGTATTCTCATTTCATCATTTTCAGGATATAAGACACACTACAATTGTCCAGTAAAGAATATTTTGCCAATAGAGGATAATGCTGAAGTCGCATGTTTTCATCATACTTGCTATAGGTCTATCTTTTTTTCTTCTATATTTTCTGATCAACACACTGTATTTTGGTATAATATTGCCTTTTGTACAATTGCATGGAGCTTCTGAATAGCAAAATGAGAAACAGTATCCAAGATCTCCATTCTGTAAGTCATTCTTAGGAATGGTCTTTCTTTGTCTCGGAAAGGGTCCGTTGCTAGCTAAAATGAGTTGTTGCTAGGTAACCGCTTGTCCTAGCAACAAATGGTTGGCTCCAATGCGATTGTTGGGTCCAATTTAGGGGGGGTAGGTACCTTTGGAATTGTTGTAAGATGAATATTAGTGCCAGAACAGGGTGATCAATATGTATTTTAGCTCTTAAAAATGAGGCTAAAATTTCAAGAGATGGTTGAATAGAATTGCAGATTTCTCAGTGACTGCATGAGCTTTCATTGGTCAAACATCACTTTTCCTTACCCAGAGACATTAGACAACATAAAAAAAACAAGTTATAGCTATCAGTAATCTTACGAATTAAAATCCTAAAATATGGCTCTTTTGAAGGTCTTGCTGCTCTACTATAAGGCCCATCTTTGGTGTCTAATATCACTTTGAAAATAAAAATCACAACTTTTTTTTTACATTTGTCACTACTCGCACATCCCATATGGTGCTAAAATATATCTTTCCATACACCAAATAGTCTTTTCTCATAAGATAAACATGTCTACAATTAAATACAAATGATAGAAACACCATACAAGATAATAAGTTGGTACTGTAAAAGTAGAACTCTAATCATCTCAAAAATGCTTGTAGCCATCAGTAACATTCCCTATTCATATGTGGTGCTAAAATCTATCTTTACATACACCAAGTACTCTTTTAACATAAGCCAGACATGTCAATAATTGAGAAGAAATGCTACAAACACTATACAAGGTGGTAGGCTGATACTATGAAAATGTAACTTTGACCATCCAGTAATATCTGTAACCATCAGTAACATCCCTGGAACATTACTGATCGTGGTGTGCATTGAAAATCACTTATATGTACCTGGCATGGGTAATTCCTGGAGTACATAAAAAGAATTTTTTAATGGAAGACCCCCAACAGGGTACCTCTTGATTGCATATAATAAGGAGATTGGTGATATTCCCTAACCAGCTTAGATGGACTCTATCAGTAACATTCCACTCTTGAAAATTCAGAATCAAATGCATATGAAAAATAAATTATGCCCCAGGACTGACCCAAACCACATGGAAATCTTAGCTATAACCCCCTACTAAGGAATAAATATATTATTGGTGGTGTATAAGTGTTTTCCTTGCTATTATATCAAGAAGCTTCAATAGATAGGAGGTGAAACTCAGAGCTTTACCTATGGACACAGTGTAACAGACCCCCGCCCTCTACCCCCCCTTCAAAGTAGGCTCCCATTTGTGTTCAGTATTGAGTCCTATGTAGGATAAGGGGGTTTATAGAGATGTCAGGAATCTTTATCAGAATGATATCAAATGGAAACAAGGGGCCACCTATACCAAAAACTCCTGCTGAATCCAAAATTTGTGATCTTGATTCTCAAAATTTGACCAAAAGTACCTAAAAATGAGGTTTGATGATGAGAATATTTTAAAAATGTACAAAAGTTATATTGAAAATGATTTGAAATTTTTATAGATGCAACATGCTAATCAAAGTCAATACCTCAATCTACAAATCCCAATGTCTGCCTATCTCCACCTGACAAGTACTCTACCTGTGTATAGCTCTGCCTCTCCAACATACTGCCTATCCCTTAGTCTACCTATCACTCATACTACATGTACCTATCCCTTGAAACATCTAGAGTTTAATTAGGTTTTCCCTCAAATGGCTTAAAGGATTAAAGTTTACCCCTCACCTTTGTACCCAATTTTCTCTGTACATTCTTACCATTAGTCTACCTATCCTCAATCTGCCTATCATTCACTTTACCTATCCCTCATGGTGACTATCCCCCAACTCTGCACATCCCTCATGTTTGACTGGCACATCTGTGATATTACCTAGCACCAATGTACCTTTTGAATATGCTCACTTCACAAGGTACTCTCTATGCCTATCTCTTAAACTGTTTATTACACATGCTACCTATCCTCCTTGCTACCCATTCTCTTCAATACCTATCCCTAATGTTCAGCTGGGATAGCTCACAACCAACCTTCATTTTGATCTCTTAGTCAACCTCTCCCCTAAGGAACAAATTTAACATTCTACCTCACGCATACATCTACCTATCACCCATGCTTCAGGCTACCTATCCTTCAGGCTACCTATCCTTCATGGTATAGAGCCCTCAGTTTATTACCTTAAAAAATGTTTTGTTGTCAAGTGGGATAGCATGAATGATATGCAGCATGGAGGATAGGAAGAGGGGAATAAACAACAGACATGTAGGATAGGAAGTTAGCTACTCTAATGATAGTCATAGTGAGGCATTTAAGAAAAGCATGATAATTCAATGGGACGAGGGATATGTAAGGTAAACATGAGTGATATGCAGACTTGAGGATAGGTACAATGAGCGATAGGTATATTTCACAAGGCATAGACTATAAGAGCTATTATAAAGGTAGAAAGAATAGAATACAAGGTAAGAGATAGCTGGTTAGGTAGACTGAAGGCTATATACCATGAAGGATAGGCACCCTAAAGGATAGGTAACCTCAAGGATATATAACATGAGTGATCAGTAGATGTATGCTTGAGGTAGGCTGTTGGATTTGTTCTTCAGGGGATAGGTTGACTAAGAGATCATAATAAAGGTTGGATGTGAGCTATCCCAGCTGATCAAGCTATGATAGGTAGGAAAGCTATAAATTGAGCTTGAGGGATAGGCATTGAAGAGGATGGGTAGCAAGGAGGATAGATAATAAACAGTTTAAGAGATAGGCACAGAGGGTACCTTGTAAGGTGAGCATATTCAAAAGATACATTGGTGCTAGGTAATATCACAGATGTGCCAGTCAAATATGAGGGATGTGCAGAGTTGGGGGATAGTCACCATGAGGGATAGGTAAAGTGAATGATAGGCAGATTGAGGATAGGTAGACTAATGGTAAGAATGTACAGAGAAAAATTAGGTACAAAGGTGAGGGGTAAACTTTAATCCTTTAAGCCATTTGAGGGAAATCCTAATTAAACTCTAGATGTTTCAAGGGATAGGTAGTATGAGTGATAGGCAGACTAAGGGATAGGCAGTATGTTGGAGAGGCAGAGCCATATGCAGGCAGAGTACTTGTCAGGTTGGGATAGGCAAACATTGGGATATGTAGATTGAGGTACTGACTTTGATTAGCATGTTGCATCTATAAAAAGTTCAAATCATTTTCAATATAACTTTTGTACATTTTTCAAATATTCTTATCATCAAACCTCATTTTTAGGTACCTTTTGCCAAATTTTGAGAATCAATACCACAAATTTTGAATTCAGCAGGAGGTTTTGGTATAGGTGGCCCCTTGTTTCCATTTGATATCACTCTGATAAAGATTCCTGACATCTCCATAAACCCCCTTATCTTACATAGGACTCAGTACTGAACACAAAAGGTAGCCTACTTTGAAGGGGGGGGGGGGGTAGAGGGGGGTGGCTTGCACTATAGGACTCTATGGAGTAACATATCCTAGGGAACCTATACTATTCTTGATTATATGCCCAAGAAACCACATATGCAGTAGATATTGGAATGAACCATCCATATGTTAGAAAAATGCTGAAAATACAATTTTGAAAAATCTGATTGTTTAGACACTATCCCACTTGAAAAGGCCATATATAGGCTTCTAAATGTGCGACTACAGTACCACTTTGTTAGGATGCGTCACATTTAGTCAATTTTGATTCCAGACTATATGGATGTGACTAACGCAAATTATGCATATTGTTAACACTTTGAAAACTAACCAATTAATACTATCACCGAGCTAAATATTATTAAGATATGGTCAACTGATACTGTTCATTGGGAGGATATGAATGTTATTGTTTGGATGTTACTTAAAACGTAAATAATTCTTTATGGCTGGAAAGATAAATTTGCAGGATACCTTCTCCTAGATTAGAGGCCTGCCTAATACTGCCTACTAATCGTCCCCTATTGACATATCACGCGCCTGTAGCACGCAGCAATGACGGATTCCTGGTCATAATGCTAGGGAGATTTTTACCAGTGTTTGCGTGCTACAGGCACGCGATGTCTCTCCATGGGACTAGGGAATCCTTATGTACTGTGGACATTTTAAAATTTGTGAAACTATAACGCTAACATTAACCTATAAACCACACATAGCCCTAACAGAAAACATCCAATCTTTGATAGAGGGAAGAAATCAAGTCAGTATGATACGTATGATTTATATCAGGCGTATATATATATATATATATATATATATATATATATATATATATATACATATATATATATATATATATATATATATATATATATATATATATATATATATATATATAAAACCTATTACAAAACGTGACTCTAAAAATAATGAGGGCCAGAAAATATCCTCAGGGCCCTAAGGGTGTATGGAATGAAGCATCACGACAAAAGCCTCAGTGGTTGTGTTCCTCGATCTTAATGTTAAGCGAGCCTTAGAACCACTAAATCAAAACATTTACACTTGAAATATGAGGTTAACAAGCAACAAGAGAAGAAACAAAGGTTAAATGACAACACAAAAACCCTGAATGTGAGTCAGAGCCTGCTCAAGGTTGGCAACCTAGGACAAAAGTGTTTTAAGCCAAATGGTGATAAGGACTTTGCAAAGGAAACAAAATTATTAATATGCAGAAAGTAGCGTTAACACCACTAATGACATTTTAGTTGCTGAATATGTTTAAATCGAATTAATGTACTCCACCACTGCATTATCTATTTTTAAAAGGACTAGACAGTGAGTTTAAAGTCTCCCGCTAGATATTGTCAATCATTGATTTGTATTACTCATCTGCTACAATGATCAAACACACAGCTTTCAACGCTCTCACTAAATCAAATGTGACATTTGGTTATAATTATTTTATTGTCAGCTCTTAATTTGACTTCTATAAGTTTTTGGTATTTAACTTGGCCAGATATCAAAGGAGACTTCACACACAACCCCCCCCCCCTCCCAAGAAAATCAAGTTCTTGAGTCCCAGGTTGACTGATCAAAGAGCTTATTTGCAGGGTGCATGCATGGACACTAGGCTGACGTGACGTACATGAGTTACAGCTTTGGCACTTGCTTCCTGTTCTCCATCACACCCTAACCACACAAATAACCATACAATTTAATTCCTTTTAGGTGAACATTGTTAAAGTCATATCCATTTTTAGCTTCTAGTTACCTGAGTATTTCACCATGCTTTTCCACATGAACATAATATTACACACCTTCCAAAATATGTCTTCCATCATGTATACTTGTTTTCCCCACTTCCCAAAAGAATAGATTTGTGAACATCCTTGTTATATTTACCTTGTCATCCAAATATTGGTTTAAAACAACCCTTGGCATGTTATCCACCTGAATTACTCACTGAAAACCTAGAAGTTCTGAAACTAGTCAGTGGTGACCACTTTAGGTCCTCAAGTTGACAATACCTAAAACTACAGCTTTAGGTTGTCAAAATGACGACTTTAAGTCGTCACTCTGTACTGTCAGTATTGTCATCCTGATGACTCAGGTCGTCAGGATGACAACCTAAAGTCGGCATTTTGACTACCTAAAGCTGTAGTTTTAGGTATCGTCAACTTGAGGACCTAAAGTGGTCACCGCTGACTAGTTTTGGATCTTCCATGTTTTCAGTGCTGTGCGGGGTGAGGAAGATCAAGAGAGTCAATGAATGATCACTTTATTAGTGTAGATAGAATAATCAGTAAATTAGCAGTCAAAATGCAATAGGATAAATAGATACAAACCGCTCACATAAGGCCTGTAGAACTTTATATCCCCATAAGGTCACAAAATACAAATGGCTGCTTGTGAACGGTATGTAGGTACGCTCGTTGGTATACCATACGGGATAAAACTCAGGACAGAGACCATAATACTGTCTAACAGACTTGTTATTCAGCAACGAGGCTCCATCCATTGCAAACGAATTGATATGGCTTACAGTATGTTACATAAAAAAATCAGTGTGTCTAGCCCCAGACCTGTAACAGTTAACGTAGCAGAACACGTGATTTGTCCTTAATTCCCATACGCTCCTTCCAAAGACAAAGGAAGTTATATACTGCCTGTCTATATACCCAGTTTTATTGCGCCTGCTTTATGTATCTGTACACTTATATGACTCTAGGAAGATTTCAATATTTATGTTGATGTGTTGGGTGCAAATCAGGATCAACTTAGAGTTTATAACCTTGGATATATAGCTTGGTATGCTCGGGGTATGATGGAGGTGTCTGTGTATGGTAGAGGGGATACTACAGTCCAGAAGATGGATGTTATGTATTGGCAGCCGGGATTAGGGCCTGAGCAGAGCAAACCATGTATGAAGTGCTCTATGAACAAGCCTTAGCACTTGCAGCACCAACCCCGAGTCTATGTTAATGGTACCGAATTCTTATACGTATGGGAAGGCATTATAAAGTGTTATACTGACTATAGGTACTTTGAAACTGACTGCTGATGAGGGTTAAAATCAGTTTGGGCTTATTTCTAATATTCACCTTGGACCCCAAAGCGGGTATTCATATATCTGTGCGTAAATTATTGATACAAGTAATTCCCCTCAACATAAAACAGATTTAAGCCTAGCCTACAGATAATACTGTTACCACCCCGCTCTAGGTCCCAGTTCCTGCTGTAGTTGAGGTTAAATGGTGAAACTACTATGAATGCCACATACTCATAAACTATCACAGGACTAGAAAAGGATAAATGGAGAATATGTGACAGGATCTGCGAAAAGGGCCCTTAGTGCAGGGTGCATTAAGGTCCCTTTTCCCAGTACATGTCACATATGCTGAGAGAACAAGGTTTCTCTCATTGAAGCTGTGACTTGGCAATCGTAAAAATGAGATGGGTAGTAATTTTCAATGAAATTCACCTGCTGCTGCTGCTTATGTATGCTTTGCTGCTTGTCTACTGTCTAATACAAATTCACCCTCCCATTGAAAGGGTCCTTGGATGCAGCTGACGTATGCCACTAGGGGAATCCTTACTCATTATTCAATATACAATAGGACTCCCCCTATGGTGTGAGGCACACGTGTGAGGCAGCAATCCATTGGAAATTAATCCTAACATTTCAATTCTTTTAGAGCGTGTCCTTATTGCAAAGGTTCAGAAATGTCTCAGCCATTTAAATATTTGATACACATAACACCAATGCATCAATAACAGCCTTTCCATCTGCAGAACATGAATATTCTAGTAAATAAAAAGTTGTCCGTTAATCATAAGACCTGTTAACTATAATAAGATGGTTGGTGATGCATTGAAAACCTTGAAGTAAATTTATACTCTAGAGCACCACTCTGTTTACAGCCCATCGTTGGGCTAATGCTAGAATTGAAAATTCACACCAAAGCAAAATGAAGAAAACAAACCACACACTAAAAAGCAAAAGAAATAATTCTAAGCAAAAAAGCACAGATGATATACCATAACTGTCCCTTTACTAAACCTCAGTTGACATGGCTGGAGAGGGTGGCACTAATTTTTAATCTGGCATATATTGGATCTGAATGTGTGATTAACCTTCACAGGGACCTACCACTACTCTCGCTGTCATCCTGTTGGTAGAGAAGGTGCTGAGGGAGAAGCTGTGGACAGTAGCCAATATCCTATATTATAACATGGTTATCGGGTTTCGGCACTGATTCCAGTGCTAAAAGTGGATACAACGAATTCTCATATATATTGGGATAAAAGAATGCAAAATGACAGTGGACCGGACATACCTTGACAGTGAGTTGACACCAACGTAATTCTTCCATTTGTGAAGCATATATGGCAGATGAAACAATATTGTTTGGCCGGAACATCCTTAAAACATTATTCTAACTCCCTGTCAGGTAGATTCCTTGATATTATGGCTGAATTTAATAGAATAAAATCGTAAACTTTTGAAGCGGCCTACCAGCTGTGCGTCTTTACCATTCCAGTTGTCAACATAACCTTTTGTGCCATCTGGTGTATAGCCTATGCACTAGCCATGGGTATTAACTTAATAGAAGTGGAACCATAGTGGGTCAGTAAAAGCAATGCTAAGTACTACTAACTTGGGAAGGCTACACATATGTATACTCTATTTATATAACATGTGTAAATAGGGGGGGGGGACATCAACATGAAACCAAGATGGCAGAGGGCCACCTCATCCACTTGTAACAGAAAACAATAGATTCTATCAATTTTAAAGGTAAATATTAAGATTTAATGGTGGTACCATGTTATAAACACAATGTGTAATGATTAGACTTGAACTCGGTGGCTTCAGGGGCTTTATAAAAGCACTCGCCTACAGCTCATGCTGAAGCCAACTCATTCAAGTCTAATCATTATATATTACATTCCTAGATACAAAGCTCCTTGTAGCAGGGGCTATTCTATACTCCAACAAATACACACTACATGACTGCATTATGCTTGGAAATGCTTAGGTATTCATGATCTGAAGTGTTTCAAATCAAACATCATTATACAAGAACTGATTTCATTTAGAGTTTAGTTTTGATGATCTTTTATTTGCTTTTTGCATTGGCTTTGTCAATCTGCTGCTAAGGCCTATAGTCAAGTGGGCACCATTGAACAACTTTTGTATGGCTGAAGTCGGTCGAAGGGGCCCTGGAGGGCCTTTCTCAAGACTAGACCCCCTTCAAGTCGTAGTGAGATCCCTCAGTTAGTTGCCATTACGGCCCTGCATGTAGTGGTCGCTAATGTAAAACTACACTGGTAAGACCGCCCTACCAAACCCTATGTAATTACTGCCTTATGTGCTGATTGTACAGAATAGTTTGTTACCTATGATCAGCCACCGGACCCAATGCAATAGCCCTAATCATTCAACCTTTATGAGGAAAGTCATGCCTGATAATGTTTATTTAGAGAGTCATTCATACTGTTATTTCCACGTATACACTTTCCTCCAACCATTAGAATGGCCATTGATGACACTAAGCAGACATTTTCCAGATGGTGAATGTGCCTATAGAAATGATATAGAGCCTCCTTATAGACTATAGCATGACCTAGGAAAGCAACATTTATTTGCTTTTATGGAAATGAATGTTGCCATGACATCCAAAAACTGGACCCATTTTATAGATGCCAAAATAAGGATGTCGAAGTGAATATGTATTACATGCAACGCTGCTTAGTAAAGCCTCAATGCATGACCCTCCTCTCACAGCGGCAACGCCACGACTCTGATATATACAGATGATGTATAAAGCTATTCATATCTAAATAGAAAGCACCATCTGCTCTTATGATCCTTGTGTTGGAGTCCTATGAGGCAAACCATCCATACCAGTATATCATTCAGCTACCATGGTGTGGTGTAATATGTTATGGCATTATAGTTTTGTATGGATCTCACTCCCTGCTTGAGTATGTGCCACTCCCAGTCAACTCTCACTCAGAATGGCAGCTTATCACCACCATCGCCAACATGGATCTAACTCACTCTGTCAATATGTGCCACTGTCTGTCAACTCTCACTCAGAATGGCAACTTTTCACTTGCATTGCCACATGGCTCTCACTCACTGTGTGAGTTTGTGTCACTCCTAGTTAATCTTCTCTCAAAATGGCGACTTATCACCACCATCGCTGACATGGATGTCACTCACTGCGTGAGTGTGTGCCACTGTCATCAACTCTCACACAAAGTGGCGACTTATCACCACCATTGCCAACATTGGTCTCACTCAATGCATGAATTTGTGTCACTCCAAGTCAATGCTCTCTGAGGATTGCATCATCTGTCACTCACTCTCACTCAGAATGGCAACTTATCACCACCATTGCCAAAGTTGTTGAGACAGCACCACTGTTCAACATGTAGCCTATCTAGGAAGTGTGGGCATGAAGCATAAGTCCCATACGTATCAAATGTGCTTTGTTTCCCACTGATTTCCATGTAATACTTCAGAGTTGAATCAAACAAGATTATAAAGGGAAAATATCAATTGAATTTAGATAGAGGTATCTCTAAATTGAAAGCAACTATCCATAAACACCTTTTCTCTGGTTACAGGAAAAATACATAGGGAAATATCTACATGAACACCTTGTCTGTGGTTAGAGGGAAGATACATATGGCAATACCTTCTCTGGCAAAACATACTTTGATCTGGCAGATGTGAGGCTGCATGATTACCAATGTCGATGATCATGAGCTTTTCATCTAACAAAGTGAGTGATCACCAGCGTCGCCATTACTGGTGAGTCTGAGTGATCACCACTCTCGTCATCCATGGTGAACCTGAGCTATGACGTGGTGCAAGTTTCATCTAGCGGGGTGAGTGATCACTCGTGTCGCCATCCCTGGTGAGTGTGGGTGATCAAGATCCTCACCATCTGTGGTGAACCTGTGCTATCACGAGGTATGCGTTTTATCTAGCGAGGTGAGTGATCACCCGAGTGACCATCCCCCATGAGTGTGAGTGATCACGATCCTTGCCATCCATGGTGAATGTGCATTATGACGTGGTGTGTGTCTCATCTAGCGAAGTGAGTGATCACTCATGTCGCCATCCCTGGTGAGGATGAGTGATCACTCATGTCGCCATCCCTGGTGAGGATGAGTAATCACCATCCTCGCCATCTGAGGTGAGGCCATTGTGATCACCACCATTGCTATTCCAGGTGATCTTGTGCTATAGCGACATCGTGTTCCATCTAGCGACATGTGTGAGCCACTTCACACAGGTTGACGAGGAGTCACGACAATTTGCTGGGACAGTGTTGGTGAGTGAAGTATAATCAGTGATGATGGATACTGTGTTTGAAACTATATCATAAGGTTTTGAGATTAAAAATGGTCAAGTTCTTAAATTATCACAAGAGTAATAGAAAACCTACCTCAGTAATAGCTTAGCTCTATTCCGAACCAATGGATTTGTTATGGAATCTTTCATACACGCATCACCGTTATACCCTGTCTGATTATTCATGTCAGTGAACAAAGAGACAGGGCAGGGAAAAGGACAATTGCAGAAGAGAACTTTCCGAGAGCACTTTCCTACAGTTTATCTAAAATCCCACATCTTCCTGGAAGAGAGAGGGCTTCTCATAAACGAAAGAAAATCAGCTGATGCTCCAATTCTGTGTGAAAAATGGGAGAGCAGAGTACTAATGGATGAGATGGTTACAATGCTTCACAATTGCTGATAAAAAGACATAATCTTTCCTGGCATTCCAACAGCTGTTTTGTGGGTTCATCAGCTTTCTGTTATCCATTTAATGATCAGTATCTCAATTTGAATCTTCCTTCATCCTGATTTTGGAAGCGATGTCAACAGAGGAGACACAATACATGGTCATATTTCTCTGATGCTTGAGTCATTGAATATGTGAGTCAAAAAATAGTTGTTTGGGCCTGTATTCATATAACCAAAGGGATTTCTCGGATTTCAAATGTCGACAGACCAGGACATTTTGAAGATCCAAAAAGGAAATCCACAGACCAAGTTATGTTATGTGTTCTTCTTATGGAGGTTGAGGTAAGCTGGGTATAATACATTTAAGACATTAGCAGATTAGAGACCTTAAACATTATCAATTCCAAATCTGGAGAGTGCAAATATTGCTTCTCCATTAAGGGATAATGGTTTAATGGGTATGATTCAAGAGGTGCAAACATATGCAGATTCCAGACAAATATAAATCAACCTGAATGATTTGGATGAGAATAGCAGGATCGGGATCCGAGTACCCTTAGAGCATAAGTAAAATAAATCTTGGAAAATAGGAAAGTGAAAAAGACCACATTTTAGGGCCGGTTTTCACTTTTGATCCCAAGGGGACAGCTTTCCCCTTATAACCAGTGCGCTTTTACCAAGCATAAGTACGTCATGCGAAGTATTTTCAGCCTGTCTTGCCATCTTTTTTTAGCTCTATTCCACTTTTCCATTGCCTCTCTTACTTTAATGTCTGGGAAGAAACTTGAAATGGCTTCATCAAAGTGCGTCTGCCCGCCTTGAGCAGTGCAGGGATCTTATATCATCTGAATATCTTCACAGGACTTTTTCCCGTCTGTCCCAGGGGTATGTCCTAGGCATTGGTTGATGTGTCAGAACTGGGTATCTTAATGTGTTTGCCTCAGGCCTGTAGGATGCATTAAAAGGTGCACAATATTAGAGCACCATCTAGAAAGCTGAGCAGTGGTGGTGTTGTCACTCCCCTCTGCTACCCACTCCACTCTTTATTTTTCTATCTCCAGTGCAAGCTATGTAATTTATGGTTGATCGATTAACCTCCAATTACGGTATTCCAAGCAATTCTTCTCTTACTCGGATTTAGTTACAGATATCAAAGATTTCAGGATCTCTACTTGGATGGGCGATTCATGATTAGGATATCAATATTTTCTGACAGTGTTTCTTTTTTGACGTTATTACCTCTACTGCAAACATGCCTCTCCCACTATTAAGTATTTGCTTTACATTGAGGCCAGACTCAATTTTTCATCCTCACTCTATAAGGAAAACTATATAAAAAGGGAAATTGCAAAAATTATATAGCCATAAAAAAGGAGATTGCAAAGGAATATATAAAAAAAACAAAATAGAAAAAGTCATGTCTAGATAGAAAAAAAAGAAAAGAAAAATGGAATACAAACAAAAAATCTAAAGTTATAATAAATGACTTAGACATTTTGTAGCTAGGAAACAACTAATTTCACACCTGCTTTGATGTGAGAAGCAGTAGATGTGGCACTCAGTTGAGACATGTATGAAGTGAACACATCTGAAATGTGGTACTGACCTCACTTAAGCTGATTACAAAGTGATGATGCGGCACCAGTAGTTTGAGTGGTACTGTTTCAAATGCCCTGGATTTGCAGATCGGTCCCTTGTGCCAACTGTCTCTTGGGCCATCGGCCCTAGTACCAAAGTACTGCAGGTCATCATTCAATGATGTTAGTTAGCAGTACTGAGAAATACCCCCATTGTTTTGTGATCGATGGGAACCAATTGTCCCAATTTGACTCTGGTGCGAGAATCTTTAGTAATAACCTTCCGATCCCTATGTCTAAATACATGTATAGATTCATGCACACGTTAATATGTACATTGCATTTTTACAATTGGTCTATGACCATAATGTACTCCAGGGTACTCCAGAGTCGTTCCTCACAAGATAAAAGGGAATGGGATCTAGGGCTAGCACAATAATTTCGATATGCCGCTACCTGTTGTTGCCAATGGCAGGTCTTAAAAACTGTGTTAATCGCTGTCTCTACAAGGAAACCTGCTCACTTCAATGCATTATTCGAGGGGAGAGAACCAACATTGAGATCCAACATGGATCAAGGGAACTCCATCACAATACATGTTATTGTGTGAACATAGAAGAATATGGATTTATTGGTGCACATATATATACATGGCGGTGGGCTCAGTTGTGCACTATTGTGTTTAAGCCAAGCAAGGGATCAAGACACTCCTCACCTGCTTTTCCCAGGTAAGGAACAAAGTGTTGGCCCAAGACACTGTCGATTGATACCTACATGCTGGGATCAAATAAACACTTCTGAATGATTGCCAGTGGACATAAATGCAACCTCACCCAGCAAATTGTCGGGACTCCTCGTCAACCTGTGTGAAGTGGCTCACACATGTCGCTAGATGGAACACAATGTCGCTATAGCACAAGATCACCAGGAATAGCAATGGTGGTGATCACATGGCCTCACCTCAGATGGCGAGGGTGGTGATCACTCAGACTCACCAGGGATGGCGACGTGGGTGATCACTCACCTCGCTAGATGAAACACGCACCTCGTCATAGCACATGTTCACCAGGGATGGCGAGGATCGTGATCACTCACCCTCACCAGGGATGGCGACATGAGTGATCACTCATCCTCACCAGGGATGGCGACATGAGTGATCACTCACTTCGCTAGATGAGACGCACACCACGTCATAATGCACATTCACCACGGATGGCAAGGATTGTGAACAGTCACCTCGCTAGATAAAACGCGTACATCATGATAGCACAGGTTCACCACAGAGGGTGAGGATCTTGATCACCCACACTCACCAGGGATGGCGACACGAGTGATCACTCACCTCGCTAGATGAAACGCACACCATGCCAGAGCGCATGTTCACCACGGTTGGCGAGGATCGTGATGACTTACACTCACCAGGGATGGCAAGGCGGTTGATCACTCAGCTCGCTAGATGAAACGCGCACCATGTCATAGCGCAGGTTCACCATGGATGGTGAGAGTGGTGATCACTCAGACTCACCAGCGATGGTGATGCTGGTGATCACTCACCTTGTTAGATGAAAAGCTCATGATCATCGACAATGGTAATCATGCAGCCTCACATCTGCCAGATCAAAGTATGTTTTGCCAGAGAAGATATTGCCATATGTATCTTCCCTCTAACCACAGACAAGGTGTTCATGTTGATATTTCCCTATGTATTTTTCCTGTAACCAGAGAAAAGGTGTTTATGGATAGTTGCTTTCATTTAAGAGATACCTCTATCTAAATTCAATTGATATTCTCTCTATATAATCTTGTTTGATTCAACTCTGAAGTATTACATGGAAATCAGTGTGAAACAAAGCACATTTGATACGTATGGGACTTATACTTCATGCCCACACTTCCTAGATAGGCTACATGTTGAACAGTGGTGCTGTCTCAACAACTTTGGCAATGGTGGTGATAAGTTGCCACTGTGAGTGAGAGTGAGTGACAGATGATGCAATCCTCAGAGAGCATTGACTTGGAGTGACACAAATTCAAGTATTGAGTGAGACCAATGTTGGCAATGGTGGTGATAAGTCGCCATTTTGAGAGAAGATTAACTAGGAGTGATACACACTCACACAGTGAGTGAGAGCCATGTGGCAATGCAGGTGAAAAGTTGCCATTCTGACTGAGAGTTGACAGGCAGTGGCACATACTCACACAGTGAGTTAGATCCATGTTGGCGATGGTGGTGATAAGTCACCATGCTTTGTGAGGGATGATAAGGGGTGGCACATACTTACGCAGTGAGTGAGATCATGTTGGCGACTGTTGTGATAAATCGCCATGCCATGTGAGACTGACACAGAGTGGCGAAAGATGATGCAGTGAGTTATCACTCAGAAAGGAGTCACCATTGATGACCAATCATGGCGACAGATAATGACAATTTGCTGGGCAGTGACTGTCTACGAGGTCACTTCACCTATGGATAAAGGAATTTATACTGGAATCTTTCTTTATTTATCAAATGAACAGATGTTATAAACTTTGCCCTGTTATGAGATTTCATCCATCAACACAGTAAAAGGTATGCCCACACACCCCCATGCCAGCAGTCCTTACTGCTTCTTGCCTTAAATATCTGAATTGATAGAATGCATTCTATCAATTCAGGGATTCAGGTATTTAGCACTTTAATGTTCAAGATGCATTATGCACCAAAGTAGAAATACCGTGATACATACTCAAATAATGTTTAATAGCATTTAAAGCAGCATAAGGGTTACATTTTATTCATAGAATACATACTGTATAACTGCCGGGATTCTGCCTTAAAGAATCAGATTTAGTAGATGGAATAGGCAGATCAGTCTGGAGTGTAACTGCACCTGATGCCTCATCTAGAGCTGCTCATCCTAGAGCTCCTCAGGTTACTCCTCACAGTCACACATGAGCCACGAGCAGCTGCAGTCTGCTTTAACATCTATTTATGAAATGCATTCAATTATGTAGATAACAGGTACCGTGAACCGTGGCAGTTGTATAAGGTGAACCTTTCAGTGTGTCATGATGGCTTACTTATTGAACCGCCTCAGAGTGTTTTGTGGACTGGAGAGTCTGGCTGTCTGGGTTGGGTGCAAAATCGACTGCTGTGAGAGGGAGAAAAGTGTTGACAGCCCATCCCTTAGAGGCAACAAACCAGAAATACAAAGTTTCTTGGTGGACAAGTATGAGGCTATTGAAACGAACTAAACATTCCCATAAATGAAATAAGACTAACGGCCCAGAGGACAAGATCAAGTGATGCTTGTTTACACGACAGTTGTATCTTTACTACCGTAATAACTCGCATATATTATGAGAAATTGATAACAATCTTTGCCATTTTGGGAAAACAAGTAAAAAGAATGGATATTGACACAATTGACTAAGTATATACTACATGTACACTAAAATATTAGTAAGGCAAAGGCGCGAGAAGATTTTGACGAGAACTCAGCAATCAAAGGTTGCCTATGCACCCACTCATATGCAATTCTTCCATTTTTACACATTGCCTAGAGATTAAGGTAATTAAAAAGCTGGTAGACTCGTTAAGAGAAGGGCTTTCTTATTGTACCAGATACATTATGGTACTGTAAAGTGGTATTAATCGTAATCTTGTATCAGATTGAAAATAATAACTACCCAAGAATAATTCAAAAGAGACCGGGCATGGGAGTTTCATCATATCTTTTTAAAAAAATTCGGTCTAATAAATAATATTTCTAATATGTAAACCAGTTCCCCTAACATTCAAAATAAGAACATTCTCATGTATATAGAGGATAATCCATACTGTAAACTAAACCCTCAGCAAAAATCATGAAAACTTATTTTTATTACCACCTTTTGCATTCATTTCGGTATTTTATGTGTTCTTTTTTTAAATTTTCTCCAATAAATTGTTTCCCGCATGTCCAGAGAGCACACCTTTGTATTGTTTTCAAACCGTTAAACAATAAAATACAGATTTACCATAAATACTACTTTACAGTACACTGCAAAAATAGTGTTTACCACTAGTCATTCTATACCAACTTATTGTTCCGATTTCAAACATATCCTACTTAGACAAGAAACTGTTAAAGTACACTCGATTTGGTTTGACTGAGGGTTATCTCATTCAGCTCCAACTTGTGAGATAGCCCTCAGTCAGACAAATTCTCATGAATCCTTACATCATATGCAAATTAGTACACATGACTTAGTCTTTTTGGAACTCTATTGGAAGTTTTCAACTGCTACAATATAGCAATTGTATTAGTATATCCTTCTACTAGCTTTGACTTATCTATAGGTAGACATTCATCATTCATAAGACTCGAGTCATCTAACCTTTCAAGAAAAGGGAATATAGGCAAGGGTTCTTCCCAATAACTACTTACAGACACACCATAACAAGTAGGAAAAATGATAAAAACCCACTGACTCTAATCTTCTCTGAAGGATACAGGTACATTCAATACAGATCGGAACGAACACGTATATGCCTGTTATCAATGATTTTTAAACCTGATGTACTGTAGATGAAATGTCAGCATGGGCAGCCATCAAACCATTGCTAATGGATTGAAGCCAGACAGTAACATGACCTTTGTATCTTTGTGTCCCAGGATATTCTATTGCTGCAATATGTGATATGACACCCATTTCATCCTCTGACACCTATGTCAAGAAAGTAATCAGAAAACAACTATTTAAAGGTGAGAATTTGTTCAGATTGAAATGTATATGGCATCAAGAGGTCTCATGTCCGGTCAAGTTGTAAAAGCTACACTGCAAAAATGGTGTTTAGATCCTAAACACAATTCTAAACATACTCTTGCAACGTTTTTGTAATCACATTAATTTCCTAAACATGTTTAACGAAATAATGTGCTTAGGTCAAGTATTTAGAAATCTAGGTGTTTAGGTTCAAAATTTGTGTTAGATATCGATGAAATTTTGCGTTTAGTTGTTTATGAATTTTTGTGTTTGGATGTCTAAGTGATTTGTTGGGAAGTAAGGGTGTGCAGACATGTATCCATTGAAAAAATAAAGGAATGTCTTTTGTTTGTTTTCTTATTTACTGGAGCACATCAGCAGGTTTTTACACTACAAAGTCTCCAAAGATGTCAGCCACAGCTATATACACATACATGTACTCACTGCATTAGAATAGGAGACTTGAGAGGGTACACCAGGTTGGCAGGGAGGACATTGCTTTATACTTTACAAAATAACATGGCTAGGGTGTAAGTCATGGAGCTCATTGATTATTTTATGGTAATGATGGTGGTGTAAGTTGAATATAGTTAATTTTCTATTGTTATGTCTATTTTCATAACATTTAATGAAATGACACTATGATAAACAAGGAGTTTGGGGATATTTGTCACAACAATTGATTATAGTTGTGTGAAAATAGTCCATTCAGAGGTAGTACTTGGTGTGGATTTGATATCCAAGTATCTAAACATATTGATGTTTAAATCTAAACACCTAATATTGATCTGTTTAAACTCTAAACGTCTGAACATGTTTAGCAAAAATGTTTATGTATTTAGAACAAAAGTGTTGTTTTCCTAAATGTGTAGTCGATGATACACCTAACTGACGTATATGTTTAGGTTTTAACCCCTTCAACACGATAAAGCAGGATTTGCACGCAAATCCCATAGAGTAACGGAAATCCAGGGGTGAAAGGTTTAGACATAAACATGTTTAAAAGCTAAACACCATTTTTGCAGTGTACCAAAATGTATTTGGTACCATTAGAAAGCCCTTCACTTAGCAAGTCTACCAGCTATTAAAGACCCTTAATCTGACAATTAGGGAGTCCTGTGAATTAGGTTGAGGATGGAATTGCTATACACTGAATTCTAGTTGTAACCCCTCCGGGGATTTATAACCATGGCTAGTGCTGTTTCCATGGGCAGTCAATGCAGAAAAGCTGTAGAAATTTCTTATCTCAATTAGTGACTGTGACTTGAGGGCATTATGTGACCTAATTTGCCTTGGAATAATGAGGCTGAGTAGAATATGTGACGGACAGTACCTGATTATGTTGTCAGCACTAACGTGAAAAAGCTAATTTGGCCATCAGGATGCTTGGATTAGGTCTTGGGCTTGTCACATACGTTTTACATCATTGGAGTCAGCAGAGAGTGTGACAAATAATATTAGAGAGTTTTAGCAGCCCTGACGTGAACGTATCCGTACTGCGTAACCAGGCAACCATGTGTATTACGTCATCAAGTTGTGTGCAGCCTCACAGAGCTACGTATGTCCATGACGTAGCAAAGCAGTTAGATACGTTCATTACCTCCGTAGCTCCGTAGTGGGGCTGCGTGTATGGATACATCTACGTTGGCTTTGCTAAAACTCTCTTTTTTCAGTCCACAGACTGTGCTGTTAGTTGTGGGGGTATCAAATAAGGAACAGCCCTTGTGAATATTTGGCAATATCATTATTTTTTATTGGTAATATTGTTCTAGGAAATAGGATGGTACTGTCATAATCATAATTATGAGTGTCAATTATAAAATCAATGGTGTTTAGGTCACAGGGAGTCCTGTCCAGGATATTACCCACAGGTGTGCAGGGTGTTATATATGTTAACCATCCATAGGTGCATCCAAGTGACTTAATCTTACCAAGGTACCCATAGGTATAGCATTAGCGGTTCCAGTTCTGGTGATGTGTTTACTCCTAGTGCCTGAATAAAATTGATTCCAACTCTTGTATCCCTTTGTCCCAACATCATAAAGCATTATTGTCCTTTGAGCTGTGACTGTGAGAGAAATTCCAGTACATAGCATTTGGTCCAATAAGAGAGAGTGAAGAAACCAAAATATATAAAAGATATTCGCCATTCATTACCAAACTACTTTATCCATTTATTTATTTATTAATGAAGTCTTCACTCTGTTTATAACACTGTAGAGGTAGAGGTAGTGTTTTGATTGGTTCCACCTTACAAAAGGAAGAGGTAATTTGGAGAAAGGTTGTAAGAGCAGCTCAGTCTGAACTTTGACTGCACCCAATGTCTCACCCAAGCAGCCCCTTCAAAATCCCCTGCCAGTCAAGGCACAAGCCACAAGGTGTTAACAGATCTATTCATAGACTTCAGTCGATGTGGTAGATCACAGACATATGTCTTGAACTATAATGGTGCCAGTTTAAAAAGTGAACCTTTCAAGGTGTCAAGTCTGTTTGCCTATTGATGTGTTTGACTGTAGCTTGCCAGACAAAAAAAGTTGGCTTGCCAGATACTCCTAGGGATCTTTTCCGCAGGTACTTGTATCCCTTTCCAATAAAAAAATCAAATGTTGTTTAGAGCGCACCTTAATGAAAAAGACCTTTTGGTACATAAGCTGAAAACATCCATTGGACTAGGCACAAAGGGGCAGGAACTGCATGACCAGTGAACCTGCTGTCCTATATCTACCTTTAGCTGGGATAAGCTTCTAATACTGTGGAAAGAACTGAGAGGTATTCATCTGCTAATGCCTATCGAGGAACTAGTGCTCTGGATACCGATGTTTGGGTTGGAAATGTATGTGCCATTGTGCAGAGCACCACAGAGTCGAGGTATAAACAGCTGCTGCTGAACAGTTCTTGTAAAATCTTATGGGAGTATGGAAAACTGGGTGTACATGATTCAGCATTCAGGATCTTTGATTCAATGGTAGCACCCACCTTAATTTTCCCCCGTTATTCTGATTGAATAGAGGTACTAATAAATCCATCAAACAGTATGACACAGTTGATTAAATGTCATACATGTGTAACCGTTTAAAAAAAAAGGGTATCAAATAAGCTCTACTTCATAGCGAATAATTATATACAATTCAGTTGGAAAAGTTTGGTTTGCAGTTTTGTGTGTTGTGTTCACATCTTGGCTTATCTAAGTAAAGGTTCTTCCCACTCTCATCCACAAACCACACTCAGCTACCGGTACCATTAACCAAGCAGAGTGCCAGTAAGTAACCATTATGTTAAGTAAACCTTCCTAGAGTCAAGACAGCTTGCGGATCAATGTATTTGACTGGGGCTGGTGGACCTCTCAGGGTGGCGGGTTTTCATTGAGAGCTTAGGCCCTTAGTGCAGGGTGAATTAAGGTAAAACCTTCCAAAACAGTGAAGCATGAGTGAACGAATACAGTTGCAGCATGATAATAACTACTTACTATAGGTCTAGCTGCACCAAATTCTGTGTACAAACTGGTACAATATGTATCTCTATGTATACCAAAAGGCTAAAGTAACGTTTAGAAACTCTTGAAATCATGCGTTGGCAAAAATATTGGAAATGCTGACAAATTACTTCTCCCATTTACGAACTTTGTCTTAGCTCATTAAAAAACACTTATACAATCGTTATATTAAATGTGCATTGTCTCCAGTATGTGTACTTTATATAACAATGGCAGTTTGACTCCTATATGATACCAGTACTGTGTCTTCAGCACCTACTCTGAGACTAATATATTATCAATGAAATTCACTTACGCTTCACGTTTCATCAACCTTCATGAGAATGGCCACAAGTCAGCTAAACATCATCATAGAATGCCAGTCAACTCGTCCACCAACAAAATCGTCCACTACCAACTCATCCACCAACAGAGTCATCCACCACCAACTCGCCCACTGTCAAATTCCTCCACAATCAAAGTCGTCCAGCTATTGTGATTGCCTGAGAATTAGGGGCCTACAATTCATAAGGTTTGTCACATGTATGTCTAGGTGGAATGGATAGAAATTCCCGGACAATTTTGACATAAACTTTACAGAAAATTGTAAGCAGGCCAGATAGGGGGACGCCAACTCCCTACCACCTTCCCCGGTCTCTCCCCGGGTCTCTCCAACTCTCCATGCTGTCTCCCCCTCACTCCGCCCTCTTTCACAACCCCTCCCTCTACGTGCCCCACCCTCCTCCCAAAGTGGTCAGTCCCACTGCCTAATCTGGTACCCGACCGTAGGAATGAACATACTCTTCCCCCCCCCCCATTTTGTTAGGGGGGATGGTTATTTTGTCAAAATGAAGTTAGGAATGCGTGGCCCAGCCCAAGAGATGGTACTCATCAAGAGACCAAGAATCTGACATTGTGAAAAGGCACTCATTCCCAGTAGACCATGTACTGGTCTATCAAGCAAATCCAAGTCTGTGTCTCATTGAGAACAACTGTACCATTAGCATTGAACAATTTCTGGTAAGAAATAATTTCCATATGAATGTTGTTGTATCATGATAATCAAGACTTACACACTTATATTAAGATCATTTGCGTGGGTCAAATGAATTAATAATCTTGTGTCATATTTTTCAGGTGGGGGGGGGGGTAGTGGCAGACATGCCTGGGGGAGGCTTGTGGTCAATGGGCACCACTTGTCGGGATTTGGGCTGTATGGGACCAAAAAATAAATATAATAGCATAGTGTACAAAAATTGATGGGTGTATACTACAGTGTTTGGACAATAATATCCATATATGGGGGGAGGTTAAATATGAAAACTGAAGGTACAGCTGAAGGGCAAAGATAGACTGACTCATTCTCACCAATCTGATGCAATTACGTTCGGGGAGGTTTCTGACCGAGGTTTCTGACCGGCAGTTACAGAGTTAATTTAGCCTCAACTTTGAAATTGGTCACAGAAAGGTACTGTTTTTTTTCACTTCCCCCATGTTCCTTATGGTCCAGGGCACCCTTCCCTGTGCTTTTTGTTCCTTTCCAGACTCAGGAAAAACCAAGAAGGAAGATTTTCTTGACTTCCTCCTCTGCCAAAGAGGTTTCTGACCGGGGAGGTTTCTGACCGGCAGTTATAAAAACATCTATTGACCTGTAGTTTGAATTCCATCACAGAATGGCATAGTTTTTTCAGTCAAGATAGGATTGATCCTATCTTGGCTCTATTTTAGATTGACAGATTTCTTGCCACCCCTTATATTCATGTCACCATTGGCCATCTTATTTCTGGTCAGAAAGCTTCACATAATGAAGGTTTCTGACTGGGGAGGTTTCTGACCAGGGAGGTTTCTGATCGATGTCTTGATGAAGAATACAGTGCTAGTGTGCAACTTATCTTGGTCTTCAGCCTCCCCTCCCTTTTCCCTAGATGGGCATCTTTCTATCCCTACTGTTTTTCCTTACTTATTCCCCCTTTCTTCTTTGTTTTAAGGGGATCCACTTCTTCTAGAAGTTCTCTGACCGACCTGATGGAGGTTTCTCACCGGGGAGGTTTCTGACCAGCAGTTATAAAAATGTTTATTGACCTGTAGTTTGAATCAGAAAGGTATAGTTTTTTTCAGTCAATATACGATTGATCCTATTCTGACTTGAGAAACCTCAGTCAGAAACCTCGGTCAGGAACCTCCCCAGTCAGAAACCTTGGTGAGAAACCTCCCCGGTCAGACACCTCTGTCAGAAGCCTCCCCGAACGTATTTGCATCAAACTAGTGAGACAGAGCCGACTGTAAAATGGGGGAGGGGAGATTTGTCTAATGCCCTGTCCTTGTGCACAATGGCATCCCTTTCCATCATGCAAAATAATATTTACCTTCAAGTTCATGGAAGGTAAATAAATTAGACACCTAACCCTTTATTATGAGCTTTAGAACACCTATACTGGCTCTAATTTCCTTCATTTTCTAGTCTGAGACAAAATCATATGCAGTATTGCTAGGGCATTTGAAGAATATCCCGGGCGTTAGACGATTCTCCCTCACATTATGATAGGTGTACCTCTGGACTGGGTGGTAGTAAAAAAAAGCCATTCACAGGTTTTATTCCTTTTATATATAGGTACCTAAGCATCATAAAGAGGACAGTAAAATATAATATACCTGGTAGTTAAAATGCCTGCAAAAATAGGGTGTGAGATGAATCTCCCGGGCGTGAGGCGAATCTCCCATCCATTATAATAGGTATATCTCTGGCCAAGGAAGTAGTCGGAAAATGCCATTCACAGGTCTTATACCTTTCATATAGGATGGTGATTAAGATAGTTTAATATAAAAATCCTATCAATCATATGTGCATACATGTGCAGGAGAGACAAATCTCCCACTAAAACTACCCGACTAAAACTAGTCGATATAATATATTTATATGAGAGCTACAGCCCCATATTTGGGCCTGAGACAAATCTCCTCGAAAATTACACAAACAAAATGCATATAGCAAAATAATAAACCAGTCTGTACATGACCAAATGGTTTTGAAAAATCCCTTAACTAATGATAAACACACCTAGAAATATATGGATACCATCCTACCTTTTAATTTTTTTATTCCTCTCCATATGCGCAATGTTATATTTAGGGCCTAAATGTGGTATGAGTGTGGTATGGTGTCATATGGAGAGTACGACACTATTTTGGCCATGTGTCTTTTCGGCCATGTGTCCTTTCAGCCATATCTCGTTTCGGCCAAGTGTCGTTTCCGCTATTTTTTTTTGGCTATGTGACGTGGGGCTAAACGTCTAGGGGCTGTTTGTCTTAAGGGCCAGAAACCAGGGAACCCAATTGCTCAGCTATACATGATCATATACCAATAGGGTTGCATTGATAATGAATTAAAAGGTTGTGCTACCTGTCTAGAGTCATTTATACACACACACAAGGCCCATCTTTACTGACTACTAAGACTTTGAAAAAGAAAAGATCATAAAATGTCTACACTTCTTGAAACATATGCATGCCATATGGTACAGAAATATATTTCAACATACAAAAACAAATATTCTTTTTAATAACACAGACATGTCTATAGTGAAATAGAAATGATAGAAACACCATACAAGATGATAGGATGACCTCATAGTACTTTACCTTTAACCTTCCAAAATC
Organism: Acholoe squamosa; assembly: GCA_949317995.1. NCBI lineage: Eukaryota > Metazoa > Annelida > Polychaeta > Phyllodocida > Polynoidae > Acholoe > Acholoe squamosa. The sequence continues at coordinate 18,831,395 of OX439043.1, read as the reverse complement.
CTATGCGCTTCACTCACGCTTCACATTTTATCAACCTTTATGAGATTGGCCAAAGCTCATTATACAACACTATATACCAATAAGAACACTCAGATAACAAATAAGGAGGTTGTGCTACCATCTAAAGTCATTTATACACACATTTTATATAAGACCCATCTTTTACTGACTTACATAAAAAAAAAAGATTGATTAAACACTACAATCATAATAAGAGCACTGGTGCTGTTTCTTAACCCAAGCTAAATGTTCCATTGACGTTACATGGGTGAAAGTTCCTCTTTGAATGCTTATAGAAATTAAATTATGCCTCAAGACTAACCCAAACCACATAGAAATATTATTGGTGGTGTAGAAGTGTTTCATTTGCTATTATATCCCCAAGGAACCACTTGTACAGTAAATTAATCCTGGAATGAGCCATATACATAGATGAATATTGCCCTAGTAAACTATTGATTTTTCATATTCATATTGTATTTGTGTACAAATACCGTGTACTTTGTATTAGAGTAAAAAAGCTAATCGAAGCTCATCTTGTTTTACATAGATGGATATGGTTAGTTACATACAAATGGTTTTTAACTTTGTTGTTGAAAGTAGAGCTGTCTAATGTTTGTCATGGTGATTAAAAGTTGCCACCTGCAGACTTTGGTGTTGATAAACATGTAGGTTACACCCTTGTATAACAAACAGCTATGTCCTTGGCAATTTCCTGTGTTCATTAGAGCTTGACAACCATGAGTTTGGCATCATAATGAAGGCTTTATTCGACTCAATTAGCTAGTTGCAGTGTAGGCCCAGCTATGGACAGCAACTAATTATATTGTAGGGAGTGATGATAAAAAGGCCCAATTTCACCATTAGTATGCTGAGATGTGCACATGGAATGAGATTGGGCTTGTCACATCCCTTGTATGTAAAAGAAGCTGTTATGAAATCAATTGCTGATGTCCCAAATCAATAACTATAAAATAGGCAAGAGAGAATTGGTAATATTATATAGGATAACCACTGGTATCATTTTGAAGAAAAGGGTGACGTGAACCAAAATACATCGGAAAAGCAGTACCTAAGCAGTGTACAAACAGTGTGGTCTAGCAGCAGTGTTTCAGTGTCAAATCAGTGTGAGGAACAGTAGTGTTTTAGTAACCACTGCCATTCTACTGTCAAACACCACAGAACAGGACAGTGGTCCGGAGCTAGAACTGTGCAATATCAGTGCAAGAGCAGTGGTCAATTAGTATGTCTGAAATATGCAAATGAGGTGCAGTAGTTGATCAGTGGTCTACTGATTTAATACTGCTACAGCCACATGCAGTGCAGTAGACCACTGCAGAGCTACTGCTGGGGTAGGAAGAAGTACTATCACTACTATTCTTCCTGTATGCATGGCTCCTGCTACCTGAACTCCCACTTAAGACGTTTTCTGCTCCTGGGGGGACTTGAACCCACTATCTCCTGATTAAGTACTGTCTGGCACATTATCCCCCTGAGTTATTTTCCCATCAACTATATCCAGCTGCATTTACCTCCTAGTAGTGAGTGGAACTCCAAAGGAGGGGACTAGGGCAGCATCAAATCTGTAGTAATGGGTAACCACTACCACAGCAGGAGGGGTACATCAGCCATTACTGATAAAGGTTTGCTATAGTAGTATGACAGCTGCAACGATGTTGCAGTGATTATAAATTGTACTTGAAAATTGTCATGATAGTGACAAAGAAAGAATTACTAGGCAGTTCATTACAATAGTCCCTACTTACTGGCAGTGAATAATGTCTCACCTTCATACACCCCTTGGGCTTCCCTAGCCCACTTAAAAGGGTCTACTTCTCATCTTTTCTATCCCCTCAGGATGTGTGTGGTGCACATATGCGCGGGTACTGACACATTCCTCTGTGAAATTGTGTAAAGTAGTTCTCGCCATGAATATGACCTTAGTTGTCTAAATGGCGTTAAACATCTATTACTCACTCACTCACTCACTCATACACCCCTTTAGCCTATTCTGTGCTTATCTGTTATCACTACTACCCTTAACTCCCGTGTATGAGGTGCATCCTGCATATATGATGTACCTAAAGTTTTAGAATGGTAAAAAGAAAAGAAAAAAAAGAAAAAAAAAGATTCGTAACTTTTGTTCTAGTTAGTGTATTTTAAGAATTCAAAAAGGTATGTGTAGCTAAGGACCCCTAGACTTGTATAACATATCAAAAGAAGTCTTGGTGTTCCCCCTGTGAATTCAGGGAAATAAACCCTGCATATAAGAAGCATGTTACATGCGGGAGATTGCAGTATATCAAAGATGGGTCTAGCTCACCAGCATCAACCCAATTGGCAGAGTGATATCAGTAGAGCATCAGTAGACTACTGTATTCATACTGCAAATTCATTTGAGAGTCAGTAGACTACTCACTCTGCACTCGTGATAGCAGTGTGAAATCAGTAGATTTAGGAGTATTCTATCAGTGGCTACTGAAATGTGCAGTGGTTGATCAGTATGTTTTCAGTAGCCGTTGATTTCAAAAGTACCACCACCCTGAACTGTCCACTGACACCAGGATAGGCACTGCCCCAGCCCCATGTCAAATCTGGCACCTAACACCTCAAAGTGCCGCCACTGCATGAGCACATCAAGGCGAGATTAGACGTCTCACACCTTACACGCACACCTCTTCTGTCAATGAACTTTATCTAAGTATTGAAAATTGATTTCAGAGAAAAAAAAATACACAGCCACTTGTTGATGTATAATATGAAAATCTATGGTATTCTCACAAAATCTTGATGATTAATATGCGAATGCACGCACAAATTGTATGAAGTATTTTAGAAATTGGACAAAACATGAGTAATATGCATGAATGCAAGGTAGATAACTCAAGCAGTTCTTGTACCACATTAGCACTTGTATACTACACCAATGTTTACTTAAAGAAACACACTTTAGGTAACCAAGAAAATGATAAAAATGAAATGTGTAAAATATAGAAAATGTATAAGAAAAATCTTATACACACACAAAAAAAAAGAAAGAATATATTCGGAATGACTCGCGAAAAAAGGTATTACAATGTTAAGTAATTACTTAAGATACTGACCAAATGATCTTTTACAGGGACATGTACTCAAGAAGCATACTGGCGGTATACTCCTTAAATCCTAGGGAAAAGTCAATTACGGCAGCGGCCCACTATCGAAATTGCCAATTAATAGACCCATATAGCAAAAGTACAGAGTAACTCAGAGACAAACAAGCCTATTGTACAAAAGTACCCCGTTTTTCCGGTCCTTGGAAAAAATTGTCTCAAAGAATGTTCCCAAAAAATGTTTGCACACTAAATTGTACATTTGTACTGAATTACACACTAAATTGTAAGTTTGCACACCAGATTGTGCACTTGTATGCAATTGCACGCTTAATTGTATGTTTGCCTACTAAATTGTACATTAAATTTTGTGCTGAATTACACGCTAAATTGTATGTTTGCACTCTAGATTGTACGTTCGTACCCAATTGCTTGCAGTAATTGTATTTTTTTTTTCACACCAGATTGTACGTTTGTACCCAATTGTACGCCAAAAAATTTGTTTGTTCACCAATTTGTATGTTGTGCATCAAGTTGTACGTTCGTACCCCAATTTTGCACACAATTGTACACTAATTTGTATTTTTGTACCAAAAATTGAAAATGTATAGGCAGATACACCAATTCATAGAAGAAATAAGGCAACTTCAAAGGCAATGTTGTGAGTCAAGCATACTTAGGTCTGTTTGGCATCCAAACCAGAAAGTTGCACAATTTATGGTTAGACACCTAGAAATAAGGAAATGTATTTTTACCCAAAACAAAAAAAAAGAAGAAAAAAAGGATGTTGTACATACTGACAAGCTCTACCACAAAAATTGTATTTGAAGCACTCCCTATTACTTCAAATCCTCTTACATACAGTATGTAATAACAAATAAGGTAAAAATATATTGTACATTCCCTCTGCGAAATGACGGACTTTCGCTTCTTTTCATGGGAGGGGGAGTATTCTATCATATACCATTTTATTATACCAATAATCGTAACATATGATCATATTAATGCATGAATATATGCGGCATTAATACATTGTATGTCCACATGAGCGTCCACGGTCCACCAGCTATGTCAAATATTCATAAGTTAGAAGGTCAAAGCTAGGACCTCATGGTCCACTGACCACTAAACAATAGTATATAATTATCTAAGGACATTGCAACCAACCTAATGGTTCACTGAACACAAACAATGGTGTATATAATGCTTAAAAGTGAATGCAACTGACCATCATGGGTGGCTGAACACCGCTGACCACCGTCATGGGTGTCTGAGCACCAAAGACTGAACAATGGGTTACATAAGGGACGGCGTTGTGAACTTCCGGTGGCTCTAGAGCCGCCCCACGGCTGCCAAGCTCAAATAAGCTGTTATGTAAACCCCTAAACAAGACAGTCAAAATGAGCCTAAGATGAAAGCTCTACTTACATTATTATGAAAGTTATGCAACCGAGACTGTTTCAAGCTCCGAATGCACCACAGACAAACGTGCGCAAGTTATGCACCCAGAAAATGGGGAGTGGAGTTCTGACATATTCCATTCTGCGCATGCGCAATTTGAAAGCTCTAGACGCATAAACGACGGAGTTATGAGGGTCTGAACATGCCAAACCGGCCAGGACAACGGGGGACGTGGTGGTGCTTATAGGGGTCCTTTGTGTCCCCACTGAGACCTGAATGACTCCCCACCAACGGCCAGAGACAGGGGCAGATGCTACTGGCTCCAGTCAGTCTGGAGGGCCAAGCCAGGGGTAGGGTACTTATACCCTGGTTGGTACCTCTGGAAATCAGAATCACAACAGCAGTAACATCTCCAGTCCAGCTCTCCTCCTATCTGCTATAGCTCTGCACTCTGTTGGGTTAGACTATGCCAGACAGGCCTAGGACTACACCCCATTTGTGGCCAGAGGCTATCTTCCACCATCCATCCACTAGAGGGTAAAGTTACACATTTATATTATCCCTCTAAGCAGCAGGTCAGGAGCTAGGTTGTGGGAACCCACCTAGAACCATACTGGACAGTGTATTATTATTATCATTATTACACAGGTGGAGTGGAACATTACTATAAACTCATTATTATAATTACTGTATGTTGAAATTACCTGTATATTAACATTTGTATTACTGATACATAACATGTTCTGCCTAAGCTGAATAAACCAGTGAGAACCGGAATAGCACTAATATGAGCCTGATATTCTTACTCTCTATATACCACTAGTCATATGATATTTCTCATATGACAACTTGATCATGCACAAATACTAGTATGACAATATACTGCCCATTGGTCCGGGTGGGGGTATTATCAGGCCAAGCCTCCTGCAGGGGTTATCAGGGCTGGCTAAAGGGGATTTTACCAAGCTTTGACAGAGGAAAATTATACTCTCTTCTACCAGCCTTGTTTTTACAACTATTTCAATAAAATCCAAGGAAAAGCTAAAATACGCACAACAACAGTTGTCGCACATGAAATGGTGAATACTGCAATTGCAGAGTGCATCGTGGTCCGGAACACAAGTAATGGAATTTCCGCCTCTGAGTGCATTCTACTTCAACTCCATTAACTAAGGTCATGCTCAGTTACCGTTCATTGGACATGCTCATGTTGTGGTGAATGAGGTAGTGACATGAGAGCATAGAATGTGAGTTCTAAGATAGGAGGCGTTGACATGAAAAAGGAACTGTAATGCATTCAGCCCTTTTTGTACTTGCCACTGTCAGGGCAGAAACATCAATAAGTAATGATACTAATAGTTTTAGAAAGGATGGTAGCATTTGACACTCCCAAGCAATGAACTATGATTGCATCTTAACACTGATCAGGGTTGGTTGCACACCACTTTAGTCAATTGGTTATTTTTTTGTTTGTCTATTCTTTGGGTGAGTACGCCAATGTTAGATATCCAAAAGTTTAAGGCTAGACAATGATGCATGCTTGTTGATTGTAATTCTTAAAGAAAACAGCTAACCTAGCTGAAATAGCAATTAGACATGTACATCCTTTTGATAAGACAAATAAAGAGATGCTAGAATCGATTTACTTATAAATAACAAGCTTCCATCAGTTTTTCTAATGACACTAATGATAATTATTCATGTACAACGAAACAACAACAAAAGATACGTTCAAAGATAGGAATCTATCTTGTAGATTGACTTAGCCTGTATGGAAGATTTCCATATCAACTTGCAATTCCCTCTCTTTTAAAAGGTTAGCAAAAGGTTTTGCTCTTCCTAGAAGAAGCCATTCATCCCTATCCTATTGACAACCTGTCTGGTACTGTCTATAGCAGGTGTACTATCCTGACTGTGGTACCCTCAGTGTGTGCTCATTCCCTTGGGCTTTGTAAGCAGAGGTTTTAGAGTGATGCACATAGTACTATTGACTCCTTTTGCTGTATGGCTCTAGGCCCCTTACTGCTATCCTTAAGTAACTGACCATGCATGACATACCAACAGCAGCCAGAATGTAGTAGGGAAACTTAAGGAAAGTACTGAAAATAGAGCTTAGGAAAGGTGGCAAGTTGTCATGGCAGCCATCATGGCCTTTCATAGTCCAAATTATGATGTAATTAGACACGGAATGAAATCTTGTTTTGGAAAACGTCCCTACTGAACAGTGAGTCACTGCTTCGTGCTTCTAATCAATAATGAAATCTCTCTGGTTAACTCATTGGGGACTTGTTGATAAAATGTGCCAAATGTAGTTAGCAAATCATGATGACCAATGTAGATAGTATCACTAGGGATTGTCACTGGTTCTTGGAGTATTATTTTCATCTTGGTGCCCCTTTTACCCCAAATATAACAAATCCCATTATCACACATTATCAAAGCATTCCCCAGCATTACAACGGCTGATGGACGGGGACCAATGGCTGCATTATGACTGTCATTACCCCATTTACCCTACCCAAATATGGGGAGAGCAGATCATGTTACTTCCAGAATGATTTTTAGTGAGGAGGAATGAGACAAACTGTTCATGGGACATTGTTAGGTTAATAGGTAAAACAGGTAAGTAATCAGGGCTAGGTGGTAAGAAAGCATCCCTTGAGGAATCATTTTTATAAAATATTTGAAAGCAATAAAGTTCTTCTTTCACACCTTATAACTGTCTAAAAATGGAAAGGGAAATGAATGGGTTCGAGATTTGACTTTCAGATGACCTTAATGTCATACTAAACTCATGATAATAAAACACTTCTCCTCTACTTCCCCACAACTGAATAAAATGGTCTTAGGACTAGACTTCAAACTGGGCTATTTAATTGCTGTTTTGGGAGTAGGAATACTTCTATGGCAACATGTCACCATTCCAAGGTTGCCAACAAAGCACTGACCTCTAATATGACCAAGAACCGACCATATAACCTCTATAGTGCTTCCCATACCAAGGGAAAAAAACAACATACTTATGGCTGTTTTTTGTAAGTTGGGCTAAACCTTGGAGTATGTTATCTCGATTCCTTGTTTTTTAAATTTGTGGCTGACATGGTAATCTCACTTGTCCATATGAAGATGAGACTAACGATTGCAGCTATTGCGGTAAGTAATGGTGAACAAGATTGTTCCTAATACTTCCATCGTGGCAGCGACGCTGGTTCATTCTTTTCTCATTACAACCATTTTATAATGTGTTTCCTATGCTCCCCTACTAACATCTATGATGACAGTTGAAATACATGCAATGCTAATCAATCTCAACAGGTCAAGTCTAAAGCCTTGAGGGCGTTTGATCACTTGATACATCATGAAAATTTATACAAGTATATCAAGCAGTTGGACTGCAATAAATTTATATTACCTATTTAGAAAACAGTATAACTGATCTTTTACACACAGAGTATTTTTACAACGTGGTACCGATTATTCTTGGAGATATATCTGTCTTATGACATAAGCTGTCATTTGATAGTTATAGTGTTAGCAGTTCTATCTTAAATAATCTTTGAGTATGGTAAAAATCCCAAGGATAATACTGGACCCAAGGCTAATAGACCATTTTCAAGGATTACTGCAGCTCAGATAACATCCGAGATCTCAGGTGCAACATATACAATGCTTTAAAAGAATAAGGCTCATGTCCCTGAGGCTTGACCGTATGATATCACAGGAAGCAGCTGTGTGCCATGCATTTCTATACCTGATTAGAAGAGGCGCTTCAAATAGCAGTCTATAATGAAATATCACATTGTGAAACTCCCGATCCGTAAACTAGTAATATCATCAAGATGTTTTACAATATTTCTTAATTGTTTTAACCTAGCTGTACCTTGCGAGTCAACTTTCTTACAATGTGTATTAAAAATTTAGATCAAAATCTTTAACAACCCTAGGTAGTTAAAATGCTCTACCATATCCTGTTTTTGTTGTTCAAAAATATATCATACTTGACAATACGTTGTCTATTTGGGTGACACTATAGAACTTTTGTTTTTTTAGCATTCATTGTTAAGATATTTTGTCTACAGCATTTTTCAATTTTTCCAACATCATTCTGCATTAGACATCTCATTATTTTAGAATCCTTACCATTTAATACTAATGCTACATCGTCAGCATATAGAAAAAAAAATCACAATTTTGTACCACTTGAGTTTCTATAGACGTTAAATAGTAACGGATCTAATACCATCCCTTGAGTCACGTCACAGTCTAATAATTTTTCTTCAGATAATACACCATTTGCTATTGTTGTTTGTTTTCTACCATAAAAAAAACCTTTTCAACCATATTAAACAACCGTCATTACATCCAATATTTTGTAGTTTAGTCATCAATATATCCAAATTTACCATATTAAATCAGAGACACCGAGGTCCCTAGAGTTGCTTCCACCTGAGGCATAGCTGTAAGATGAAGGCCAATCAATACCTGCTGGGACCTCTAGAAGTGCTAATGGAAACACTATCTGCAGAGACACAGTGGCAGATGATACACCTGAAAGAGATAAAGACAGCATGCTGCCATATGAGAGTGGACATGGCTATTTCACGTTTTAATGCATATTGGGCTCAGGACTGATGTCTCAATAGTACTACAATTAAGTAGTTTAAGTGTACCAAAAGTCAAAAACCAGGGATCAAAACTCTTGGAATTGCAGGTCTTGTCTTATATAGCGTCAAAATCGATCCACAATTTTAACTTTACCCTCAGTTCATCAAAATTCATCACATACTCTTAAGAAACACTATACCTTCCCTACAGTGTGTCTACTACACAATACAGTTACCCTCTGCCACCTATAAGTTAATTAAGAAGCTCAGGAAGGCTTTTGCTGAAAATAATCTTTGCCCTTTTTTAGACACACTTCTGAGTCACCACAGGCCATCCCTTAAAGAAAAATAAATCAACATAACTCATTTTGTCATTTTTATCCAGCCAAACATGTCTACAAATCAATGCAAAACAGCTGAACACCATAAAAGATGATTCCTCAGACTGGTGAGCATTCTACATAAACAATCACTTTTTGTGACCTATGCTGAATTGGGCCAATTCAGCATAGGTCACACCTCCGGAGTTGAAAATTGGTTCCAAGCCTGTGGTGATGTAGGGTTTATAGGTAAAACCAAACTTTTTTTCTGCCAAATAGACCTCTATAGGAACCCCTTTGATGGTGGGTATTAAATAAATTTAAGCTGGTATAATATTAGCTGGCTAGCTAGTCTATATATATGATAGGCTTGGTGAGTAAAAAATCTCTCATTTTTTATGGGTTTCCAAGAGGTACCTTGAAAATATTATGTGTCGTATGAACTCCAAACGACATGGAAATGTTAGATAGGACCACCCACTAAGGAAAAAACTAGTTCATGATGTTCTAGGACTGTTTAGATAAGCAGTAAATTATTTATTAATTTGAGAAATTGCCCAAAAATGCAAAATTTGGGCAATTTTTCAACTTTGATGCCCATTATCTCCAAGGATTATAGGCTGACATAAGCAAATTTGTCATTTTTCTGAAGCTCCAGATGTTTACAATCAAATGTAGAATAAAGAAAAATGCAGCTTTAATTTGTTTATTGGAGCCCCCTGATGGTAAAAAGACCCATAAACATTGTTTCTTGAATCAGCCCAGAGAGCATTAACCATTGAGACTATGCAAAAAAGAAAAAAACAAAAAGAGAAAAAAATGGAAGCTTTGACAATCCTAATGGCCATGTCTCATATGAGTGATGCAAATACAAAACGGAGGTTTCTGACCATTTCTGACAAGAGGTTTCTGAATGGCTACTATATCGAGCTGTAGTTTGAATTCTGTCACAAAGAAGTATATACTTTCAAATGATTTAGGTCTGTACATATATTAGCTAATCCCCTGTACACTTTTTTGCCCATTTTACTATCACAATTATGGTAGTAGGGGGACAGAAATACAAATACTCCAGAATTTATTATCATCGTTTTAACTTTTAGGTCTTATTAATGGAATTTTTTATTCAAATTTGTGGCCGACAGGGTAACCTCATTTGTAAACTCAATTTTTGACAAATCCTTTCATGGCATATCTTTTCTTTATATTATACTGACAAATTCTTGTCAACACCTTTTAATTGGCCATCTTCTGTCCCAAAAGTGAAGGTTTCTGACCGGATGTCATAAAATCCAATCTTTCCTTTCTCAGTAAAAAAACTTATGAATGACAGTAAACTCTATTTCTTTTAAGAATCAATATTAAATAGTACTAGGGCAAAGATATTTGTGACATAATTGACCATTTTCTTTCTGATGGAGGTTTCTGACTTACAGTTATAAAAACAGATATTGACCTGCAGTTTGCAATTTTATCAGAGAAAGATATATGTGACATGAACTGGGAATATGGGCCTTAATGCACCCTGCAGTAAGGGCCCTTTTCGCAGATCCTGTCACATATTTTCTTTCAGTCAATATAGGTTTTACTCAATCTTGACTCCAATTGGCCAGCTTGTTTTTAATGGGGGTTTCTTACCAAAGTCATATATAATAATTTCTGACTGTTGAGGTTTCTGACCGGCTGACTATAGGGGGTAGCCTTCCTTATGAGTGCTGAGGGGTTAGCTGAGACATGTATTTATAAGGAGTACCCCGGTATATACTTTTATCATCATACCACATGGGGGGAGCATGGGAGAACAACTGGAAGTCAAGCAACTGCAAAAGTCTCTTTTTTCTTGTATTTTTACATATAAACCATGAAGGACAGACATAAAGGAAGCAGGGATAATAGTACACTATATAAATAAATATATATATATATATATATATATATATATATATATATATATATATATATATATATATATATATATATATATATATACATCTCAGTGGAGTCGCTTAATGTATATGTTGACTCAAACAGCTAACAATGACTTGAAAATATCTAGTGGCATGTGCGCAGTTCTGGTCAGAAGCCTTCATGTAGAGGACAATGGTTCAAATAGAAAGTTCCTGAAGACCCATGGATGCTATTCAAGGTTTACTTTTATTTGAAACGTCTTGAGGAATACTTCGTTTGTCAGTTCCTTATGGAATATAGCTGTTTGCAGCACCTTCATGTCCAGCCAGAAACCTCCTTTTCAGAACCCGGTCAGAAACCTTAACATTCAGACTTGCATCACAGCGGTGAGACATAGCCACATGCCGAGTATTGACTGAACTCTCAAAGAAGCTCTGTTCTGGATTAATATGGACTGAATCCTGAAAACAAAGAATCACATATTTGTTAATAAGAGTTATTTTAATTTGTTGTTAGGGCTTTGACAGCAGAGAGGAGCTGATGGATGAGAAAGTAACAATGTGCCAGCACTTTCAAATGACAAGTTTTTGGCCAAAAAGCTATGTACTGTACAGTTTATAGGAAGAAGTCCGAGGGTTAGTTGTATGGAAGGCAGATTCTAATCTAGACTTGAAGAGTTTGGTTCCAAAACGCAGGAGAAAAAGCCATTTTTAAAAAAAAAGAGGCAAATATTTTAAAGTCTACAGAGTACAGATATTAATACAAAAAACATTTTGAAAGATGTATTTTTCAACCATGCAGAGTCTTCCCAGGTAACAAAATGAGGTTATTCTAACGTTAAATTAATATCATTTCTGAGTAGAAAAAACGTTCAAAGATGGTTCAGCTTAACTCCATCTCGTGGACTCAAATCAACATTGAATAAATGTTGAGACAACGTTGATTTAACACAGGATTTCTCATGAAAATATGCATTAAAATGACTTTGGATTAACCTTGAATGAACCTCATGTCGATCCCTACTATGCCTGTTGTAAAGTTAGGAGCATCCCCCCTCCAACTTTAGTGGCTTTGTAGGCAGTCATTATTATCATAATCCCATAATGGACTATCATTATTAGTAATATTAGAGGATTCTGTATCGGGTATTGAGAGGAGAGTATACATGTACCTGAATAAGGTACAGAGAGGGTTCACGTCATGGCTGGTCAACCTCAACCCACAAGGGCCTTTATTGAATCTCTGCCCCCCATGGGGACCACCCATGGACAGGAGTCGGGTGGGAAGATGTTTTATGAGCTGTGATCACCCCAACTCATACTAACCCACAGAGGCATGTGTGGGGCTATACAGTCCTGGCCTCATACCCCACCTGGTGGCCATAAAGGTGTGGAACAAGATAGGATATTACAGACTTCCGAAGGGGGAGGAAGGTCCTTCTATGTCAGAAAAAGGGGGAAAGCAGAATGATTAAGAGATGCCTGTATATATAATGTGGGACTCCAACTATTATTGTTATATATATATATACCTTCAGGAATATTTGTATATTAGTAGATACTGTGTCGGCATCCATCTAGAGGTTCTTACCAGTAGCTGGTGAGTGTATCAATGAGATTCCTTGTTACTCCCCATATCAGTACATAATGGTCACTACAGAGGACAACCCGAGTCTTGCAGTGGATGCTGGTATATTCCGGTCTCGTCTAGCACATTGAGGTTTTGGGGACGGAAGGACAGATGGGGAGTGAGGGATGGGTGTGAGTGGGTGACACCACATCACACACCACGCCTCCTACAGATTGGGTGTGGGAAGAGATCGTGACCAGTAGTGCTTACATCCGATTGGTCCAAAGTGACTATTTGTATACATCAAGGGGGAGTCTCACTAATGTATCAAAGTGTGCTAGGACGTATATGGGTCATTCCAGGTTTTACTGGTCAGGGGGGGCCTGGATCAAGAATCTACAAACTCAGTATTTCTTAATAACATTATATTTTATTGATAGCCCTATATCTTGGCTTATTAAAAAGTTTCATTCAAGGATCCAACTCCTAGGGGGTCAGTTTTTATCGCAGATGCCGTAAAACCTTCTAAAAAGGGGGTACGTTAATGATCGTAATCAAACAAACATGAATAACACCACTAATAAGAGGCCTGGAAACACCAAATATTGTGGCCAGACTGGTACAATACATGACTTTATGTATACCAAAAAGCTAAAGTGAGGCCCGAAAACTCTTGAAGTTACCCATAGGTGGATAAATTGGAAAATGTGAAAATTTGTGAATTTATTTTACCATTTTTTAACTTTAGCCTAGCTCATTCAAAATCTTTCATACAATGACTATATTAACTGTCCATTGTCTCTAGTAGACCTACTGTACATAATAATAAGAATTGGCCTGATATATCATACCTATACTTCATACTTGGTGCTTGCGTAGAGGCCATTATATTACACATATTATCATTAACATACCCTATTTGTTAACCTCTCACAGAATGGCCACAGCTCATCTATACATCATCATATGCCATTTTATCACATACACCATCACAAGAGAGGTTGTACTACCTATCTAGAGTCATTTAACCCTGCATAAGGCCCATCTTGGGTGTTTAATATCACTTTGAAAATTAAAAATCACAAAATTTCTACACTTCTCGCAAAGCATGCATGCCATGGGGTGCTAAAATGCATCTTTATATACACCAAATAGTATTTTCTCATAAGCCAAACATGTCTATGATTGAATACAAATAATAGAAACACCATACAAGATGATAGGCTGCCACTATAACAATAGAACTTTAACCATCTCAAAATCCTCCTACCGGTCATTAACGTACCCCATTTGCTAATCTATCAAAGAATGGCCACAGCTCACCTATACACTATCATATACCATTGGCATCACACACATAATGAGTAAAGAGGTTGTACTACCTATCTAGAGTCATTTAAACATACATAAGGCCCATCTTGGGTGTTCAATATCACTTTGAAAATTAAAATCACAACTTTTTCAACACTTCTCGCGGCCTTCGCTTGCAGCAAAGTACAAAAATATACTCTTATATACCTTAAATACTCTTTCCTGAGGGTAAATGAGATCATAATACATATATACAGTCATTTAACCATTGATAAGGGCCATCTTGGGTGTTTAATATCACTTTGGAAATTAAAAATCACAAAATTTCTACACTTCTCGCAACATCTGCATGTCATGGAGTGCTAAAATGTATCTTTATATACACCAAATAGTATTTTTTGATAAGTCACACACCTCTACTATTGAATAGAAATGTTAGAAACACCATACCATGTCATAGGTTGACAATATATCCAATTTTAACTTTGTTCATCTCTCAATCCTCGTACCGTCATTAACGTACCCCGGTCTTTAACCTATCAAAGAATGGCCACAGCTCAACTCTACACCATCATATACCATTGGCATTGCACACACATTGACAAAAGAGATTGTAATACCTATCTAGAGTCATTTAAACATGCATAAGGCCCATCTTGGGTGTCCAATATCACTTTTAGAATTAAAAATCACAAAATTTCTACACTTCTCGCAACATCGGCATGTCATGGAGTGCTAAAATGGATCTTTATATACACCAAATAGTATTTTTTGACAAACCACACACCTCTACTATTGAATAGAAATGTTAGAAACACCATACCATGTCATAGGTTGACAATATCGAATTTTAACTTTGTTCATGTCAAAATTGCTCATACCGATCATTAACGTACCCCAGTCGTTAACCTATCAAAGAATGGCCACAGCTCAACTCTACACCATCATATGCCATTGTTATCACATACACCATCACAAGAGAGGTTGTACTACCTATCTAGAGTCATTTAAACATACATAAGGCCCATCTTGGGTGTTCAATATCACTTTGAAAATTAAATATCACAAAATTTCTACACTTCTCGCAACATCGGCATGTCATGGAGTGCTAAAATGTATCTTTATATACACCAAATAGTATTTTTTGACAAACCACACACCTCTACTATTGAATAGAAATGTTAGAAACACCATACCATGTCATAAGTTGACAATATCGAATTTTAACTTTGTTAATGTCAAAATTGCTCGTACCGATCATTAACGTACCCCAGTCATTAACCTATCAAAGAATGGCCACAGCTCAACTCTACACCATCATATACCATTGGCATTGCACACACATTGACAAAAGAGATTGTACTACCTATCTAGAGTCATTTAAACCAGCATAAGGCCCATCTTGGGTGTCCAATATCACTTTTAGAATTAAATATCACAAAATTTCTACACTTCTCGCAACATCGGCATGTCATGGAGTGCTAAAATGTATCTTTATATACACCAAATAGTATTTTTTGACAAACCACACACCTCTACTATTGAATAGAAATGTTAGAAACACCATACCATGTCATAGGTTGACAATATCGAATTTTAACTTTGTTAATGTCAAAATTGCTCATACCGATCATTAACGTACCCCAGTCATTAACCTATCAAAGAATGGCCACAGCTCAACTCTACACCATCATATGCCATTGTTATCACATACACCATCACAAGAGAGGTTGTACTACCTATCTAGAGTCATTTAAACATACATAAGGCCCATCTTGGGTGTTCAATATCACTTTGAAATTTAAATATCACAACTTTTTCAACACTTCTCGCGGCCTTCGCTTGCAGCACAGTACAAAAATATACACTTATATACCTTAAATACTCTTTCCTGAGGGTAAATGAGATCATAATACATATATACAGTCATTTAACCATTGATCCTAAAAACTCGCTAAAACTCCAGCAACTGATATGTAACACTTGTGTGAAACAAACAGAACCATTTAGCAACTATTGGCAAGTCTGTTGTCTTCCTCCTTACGGTGCTTTATTAGTTTCATGTTGGCCATTTTGACTGTGTTATCATGGAGGATGTGGCCCCAGACGGTGGAGTTCCCATATCGCTTCTTGTTCACATAGCCAAGGATGGTATTATGGTATATAAACTGGACATTGGGCTTGGTTGGGAACTTGTGGCAAGTGAGGTTTTTCGCCGGATGAATGAGGAACATGACCTCATACATGTCACTCTCACTGTCCACAGCTAAGACCTTGCCCATGTGCCATGCGTCCTTGGTGGAGTCTGACTCATGCAGGAATGCGCAGGCGACAAACTGTCCCTCTTGGTACTCATCCTGCACGAATACAGCTGTATCCTCAATGTCCATTGTCGATCCGCCCTCAAAAACGGGAGGTGAGGTTGGTCCGTCCTGTCGCATGTGCTTTGTGACAGGGGCCTCAACTGCACGCTCCGCAGCACGCTTTCGTGCGGCACACGGAGGCACATTTTCTTTGTTAGCCATGGCTGGGGCAGGAACCATGTTCTTGTCGGTGCGCTTGCCAGCCACGACGGGTGAGGGACCCCCTTGGCGCTTGCAGGCAGAGGTGCTAGCGACAGGAGCGGGGAGAGTGTTCCGTACCGAAGTACCTCGAGTCTGCTTTGGCGGGGGTACATCATCGCCGTCCACCTCAGCAGGGACAGTCCTCTGTCGCGTCTGCCGTGGTGGGGGAGGAGCCTTCTTGTTGTTGAATGTCATTGGGTGTGTGATCCAGTCTGGACACCCACGAATGGACCTAAGGTCGGCCCAGCAGCACTCGCTGAAGCATGATTTGTGGCGTACAGCGAGGGACTTCCCGGGTTCGGCGGGCACAGCAGCATGAACTTTCTGGGTGCCCTTGATGGACTCGTCCGCTGCTACTTTGCCGACTGTGAGACGGGCGGTGGCGATATCCGCAACCGGAACGCAGATGTACTTGACGCGGCCTTCGAGTAGGTTGCCTTCAGCCGCGAAGCGCTCTGCATTCTGGATTAGCATTCCCCTGTTGACGAGGTTGTCTGCGTTGCGTTTTGCTGCAGCTCCAACGCCGTCACAGGGGCCCTTTCCGTGTCCCGCCTCGAAGTAGGTCCATGTCGCTTGTAGACCACTGACAAGTTCTGCGTGGCGCACCAGTATGGAAAAGATGGAGATGTTCCGATACTGGCTCGATGGGGAGTCCGATGCATAGTGCACCCACGCGACCTGGGGCAGGTTCTCTTGCAGGAACGCTGCCAGAACTTGAATGAATGCCAGGATCGCACCGGTGTCATGCTTTCTGTCGTCGGTGACGAGGGCCACAGAGTGGTGTCTGATCTCCCCAGTTGGTCCGTGCCGGTAGTGAAGGACTGCTGGGTGGAGCGTAACCGGGTCTTTGGCATAATAGACACTCTGTGGCCCATCAGGATACGAGACAAGCCAATTCTCGGCGAAGTCCATCTGGATGACTGTCTCGTACACTGACAAGGAACTCCTCAGTTCACGCACGATCCGGTGTTGGCTACGGGCCCGATCGACGTGGTCGGCCATGGACATGAACTCGTCCTTGACCAACGTGATGAACTCCTTTTTGGATTTATCGGTTACCCAAGTGGGCCGGAGCTTCATCACCATCTTCTTCTCCTCGGGCTTGCCGTAGATAACCGGAACGTACTTCCACGTCAGGTAGTCTACATGGTCCGTCTTCACCGACTGGGTCAGCTGTTGCTCGAACACGTCCGCAGTGGTGTTCTGGACCAGGGTGTCCACTGAAGTCTTCATGTTAGCTGCCTTCAGCATGAGAGCGAAATTTTGATGTTTCTGGCAGAGGCAGATTTTCTCATTCTGCAGCTCTACCGGAATTAGATAACTATGTTTACTCCTGATGTTGTAGAAGGTGGTGGACTCCACAGGCCAGGCAGGGTTGGTGTCAAGGTAGCGCTTGTGGAGGACATACACAAACTCCACCAGGTTCCTTTTCTGTTCTCTGACCTTGACACCATCCAAGTTAACAATGATGGAGTCACCTTTGCCTGGCATCATGGTGGAGTTTTCCGGTAGGCACAGGAACTCAACGACTGCTGCCTCGCGAGCCTTTGCATTGACAGTGCTTTTATGGGGCTGATCTGAAGGGGGTGACGCCAGAGACTTGCGGTTGACCTTAATGTCCTTAGCCATCTGGGTGGTGAGACCCTTTGCTTGAAGGTTGGTTTCAGGGAAGGCCTTCCGCATGAAGTCTAGTGTGTCTTTGCTGTTGAGAGCCGCCACCCCATCGTAGATAAGATCTTTACACTGTTGCTGCTTCTGTGGTGTAGCAGCTGGACCGGCCGCCTGTGCCAAATCCGATTGTAGACGCGCCTGCATAGAGGACACCGACTCTCGCGTTGCAGCCAGTGTCCTCTCGAGGTACTTGATGCGGTTAGTTTTAGGTGTTGTGGTCTTCCTTGTCTGGTTCGGTGTCGTTGTCGGGGGTCGGTTTGCAGGGGTCGTCATCATTTTCATCTGACCGGTAGGCGGGGAGGTGCTGTAAATTGGAAATGAGAAAGCATTAACAAATTGGTATTTAGAAATTCATTTGAGGCATTAGTCAGCAAAGCGAATATTATGTCACTACATGAGCTAATTTCACTACATGAGCTAAATTAAATTGTTAATCATTTATGCTTTACTTGTGATATTATGTCATGGTGATAATATTAATGTCACTACACAAGCAATTATAATGACAGTTACTGAGATTGTTTAACCAGTAATTGTAATAACAATACGATGTCATGTACATGAGCTAATTCTAAAAAGGTGGCAATACAAGTATAGTCAAATAAGCAGCAACAACTAACATTAAACAAGCAACATCTCAATATGCAACACAACTAGTCTATTCTAATATAGCATTCTACTGTATAATTACATTATGCTACTCCTGCTGCTCAACGGAACGCTTCAAGGTAGCACTGGAAAATGAATGGCAATTATAAGAATTATCTGGACTAATAAATAGGTTAAGCTAATAAACCACCAGGTTAAAAATTTGTGATTGTGGACCTTATGCATGTTCAAATGACTCTAGATAGGTATAACAACCTCTCTTGTGATGGTGTATGTGATAACAATGGCATATGATGGTGTAGAGTTGAGCTGTGGCCATTCTTTGATAGGTTAACGACTGGGGTACGTTAATGATCGGTACGAGCAATTTTGACATTAACAAAGTTAAAATTCTATATTTTCAACCTATCACTTAGTCTGGTATTTCTAACATTTCTATTCAATAGTAGAGGTGTGTGGTTTGTCAAAAAATACTATTTGGTGTATATAAAGATACATTTTAGCACTCCATGACATGCCGATGTTGCGAGAAGTGTAGAAATTTTGTGATATTTAATTTTCAAAGCCACAGTGGCCAGACAAGATGGGCCTTATGCATGTTTAAATGACTCTAGATAGGTAGTACAACCTCTCTTGTGATGGTGTATGTGATAACAATGGCATATGATGGTGTAGAGTTGAGCTGTGGCCATTCTTTGATAGGTTAACGACTGGGGTACGTTAATGATCGGTACGAGCAATTTTGACATTAACAAAGTTAAAATTCTATATTTTCAACCTATCACTTAGTCTGGTATTTCTAACATTTCTATTCAATAGTAGAGGTGTGTGGTTTGTCAAAAAATACTATTTGGTGTATATAAAGATACATTTTAGCACTCCATGACATGCAAATGTTGCGAGAAGTGCAGAAATTTTGTGATTTTTTTAATTTTCAAAGCCACAGTGGCCAGACAAGATGGGCCTTATGCATGGTAAAAATTCTACTAACATAGGGTGGATCCACAGAAAACACAATATCTGCACACAAGTGATTTGATACCTTTAAAGTGATCATAATACTTACACATAATCCTCCGCGAGGGCCAGGTTGCCCGGTGGTGGCGGCGAAGAGTCGGCCGGCCTCGATCCGGTCGAACGCTGGCTGCGCCTCTTCTTGGGGGAGTCTTTCTGCGCAGCCTGACGGACCGGTCGAGTCGTCCGGCTCTCCTCTGCCACCTCCGGGGCAACCTGTCCTCGCCCCCCCGCCTCCGTGGTCGCTGCCCTCGGTGCCTCCTCCACGGGCGGTGCTGGTGAGGCCGTCGCGGCGCTGGTCTTTGCCCTGCCAGCTCGGCCTCCTGCCTTGCCCTTCCCGGCTGGTGCTGTGGGTGGTGCTGCCGAGGGTAGTGGTGGTGGTGCCGTGGCCACGACGGGCTCTGGGGAGGAGCACCCGGCCAGGCTTTCACACCAGCCACAGGCGCATGAGTCTCCTTGAATGTAGAGCAAGGGGCAAAACCATTAGTATTTATTAAGCAAGACATTTGGAGAATAGAGTATTTGGTGTATGTCAAGCTACAGGGGTCAAACAAGATGAACCTTATGCATGTTCAAATGACTCTAGATAGGTATTACAATCTCTTTTGTCAATGTGTGTGCAAAGCCAATGGTATATGATGATGTATAGATAAGCTGTGGCCATTCTTTGACAGGTTAACGACTGGGGTACGTTAATGACCGGTACGAGCAATTTTGACATTAACAAAGTAAAAATTTGATATTGTCAACAAATCACTTGGTAAGGTATTTCTAACATTCTATTCAATAGTAGAGATGTGTGGCTTACTATAAAAGAGTATCTGAATGCTATAGTGACATTATAAACTATCCACCTACCTCCTCACTCCCGTCGGGGGACGAGAAGGACACCCGCTGGTACCTGGGGCGAGGGGCGAAGGGGAGGCGAACGGTCAGCTTCCCGAGCCCCTTGCCCCGGCCCCCTGCGGGTGTCCCTCTTCCCGCTGCCGCAGGTGCCGGTGCGGAGGCTGCAGCCGGACGTGGAGCCGCTTGCTCCGCTGCAGCCCCGGGAGCCGCCTGCTCTGGCACCAACACCGCAGCAGCGGTCGCAGCTGGGGTGCCCCTCCCAGTGCCTGCCCTGGCCTTCGGTCTCCCTGTTGGTGTGGGTGGGAGCGGCGGGAGGCCCAGCTTCTTCCGTCTCTGAATTCAGAAAGGGAAAGACACATTAAGTAAACTGTCACACTGGCGAGTTACTCGCAGCAGTGTTTTGACTTAGCATTTACAGTATCTGTCCCTTGAAATTTGTATACTTATTAACATTCTTAATCTCATATCACAATAAAATGTTACCACCAGAGTAGCAGATTTTGAGGCACCACAGAGACTGAGAGGACGGAAAATTATCAAACCTTGTTCTCTTTCAGTCTCTCCCGGTAAGCCTTCTTCCGGGCATGGAGCATCTCGCGCCGCCGCTGCTCCTCAGCAGGGTCTCCCGCCAGTCTCTCCCTGTCTTTTTCTCGCTGGCGACGCCCCCATCTCCTGCCGCAGCCTGGTCTCGTACCGGGCCGAAGCTGCGGCATGGAGACGGGCCGCCTTCTCCCGGTCCTCCAGGTCCTCCTGCTCCTCCAGGTCCGGAGCATCAGCGGGAGCGCGCTCCCGCACACACCTCTTAGGGCGACGGGGGGGGGTCGCCCCCACCGCCACTCGGGGCTACGTCAGCCATCTGCAAAAATGAGAAGAAATACATTAAATAAAAAGGTAAATAGTGATTAAACAAGTTCCTATATGCTGACAAAGGATGTACAACAAAGCCAAAGATTTTATCAGAGGTTTTTATGCTGATATGGTAATTCATAGTGAGGAAATCAGTAGATTTTAAGATAATAAGGAATTTGTTAGTGTTTGAATACTGATAAGATATACATAAATAAATAGGAAAAAAATATTCATCATGTTCCTATATGCTTACAAATGATGTACAGTAACCCCGGAAGTTCAATCAGCTGATTAATTGCTAATATGGAAATTTATACTGACAAAATATAAGAAAAATGCTGAAATATACCCACCACAAAAATTCTTTGGAAAAAAAGTATTCAGTATCTAACTAATGACACTTGTGTGAGTTAGAGGTACCATAGGGGCATGTCATGGTGAAATATGATGGAGCTATGTGCACTGGAAGTGCCACTTGTGTGGAAAATACAGAATAAGAAGGGGGGGTACGTTAATGATCGCAAAGGTTTATAACCACTCAGCAGTGGTGGCTTTGTGCAAGGGTGAGCTTACCTGGTCAACACAACAGAGGGGGGACATGTCTAACATACCCACCATAAAACATCCCCCTGAATCCAAGATGGCGACCAGTAGGCAGGCATCTTGCCACCGGGGTACGTTAATGACCGACGAACACTATCTTCCTAAATTTGGCCACTATGGCTATGCTTTCGATCCCACAGGAGGATTAACACACCAAAATGCCCGAATAGAGGTAGGAGAAGGAATATAACCCTAAAAAACCATGGGATAAGCACAATTTTGGCTGTGAGGGGGCCTAAAAGTTCACGACGAGGCAGAAATTTGGCCATTCAAGCCCAAATTGGGGTGGGGGGTCATCTCAAAACACCCAAACATGGCCCAAAATGCATCTTACACACGTAGGGGGTCCTATTCTAAAGGATTATCAACAATTTAGACCCAAGGGTACATCATCTCGTCCAGGAGAGGCCAAATTCTGCTTGCCGAGCGAAAAATCATTAACGTACCCCAATTTTGAAAATACAGCCCGGGGTGGCCAAAGCTTCACCCTGGGGCCCCGGGCTGCATCGCAGGCCTCCCCCGGCAACACATTTTACCCCCTAGCATCCAAAATACATCGTTTCGGTACACAAAAAGCGATCTACGGCCCCCCACAGACATCTCCAACAATATTTCATTGGAATTTCATGGAATTTCGTGGAATTTCCTTACCTTTTTCGTGAATTTCGGGTTCCTTTTGCAGTAGAACTCTGCCTAGGGGTAGCTATAAACAAGCTGTGACCTCCTCTGAGCTGAAACACGGTACCCGGATGCAGGCCACTTCCGCCGGGCAACAGGAAGTCGTTTTTCTCTTCCCGTGCTGTTTTTCCCGCCGCCGATCATTAACGTACCCCGCTTACGAAGAGACCCCCCATACAGCCAAACCAGACTGTATTTGGCCACAATTCTTGTTCAGGCATGATGTATTTACTCTAAAAGTGGCCATAGACTGTGGGAATTGTATGTATTTGTTTTTTTTTATTCTATTTAGAGGCAAAAGCCCGGGGTACGTTAATGATCGCGGTGTGCATTGAAAATCACTTATATGTGCCTGGCAAGGGTAATTCCCGGAGTACATGAAAAATTTTTTTATGGAAGACTCCCCGCTAGGGTACCTCTTAATTGCATATAATAAGAACACTGATTATATTCCCTAACCAGGTTAGATAGGCTCTATCATTAACATACCCCACGTGAAAATTTATAATTAAATGCATATAGAAGATAAATTATGCCCCAAGACCCACCCAAACCATATGGAAATCTTAGCTGTGAACCCCCACTAAGGAATAAAAATATTATTGGTGGTGTAGAAGTGTTTCCCTTGCTATTATATGCCCAAGAAGCCACCTGACCAGTAAAACCTGGAATGACCCATATTGATAGTAATTGTATTATGAGAGTTGTTTATTAGGTGAAGAGAGGTGAGATAGTGGAACTGTATATATTTATATTGCTATACCTATTGTACTATTGGATTAATGTATAAATGTATTATCCTAAAATGATTGTTACCTATCTATTACCAAATGGTCATTCCCTAGAGTCAGAAGTTTGTGGTTCCTTCACCTGTCGGGGGAATGACGTTGCTCACTGTGTTCCGCTTGCCATCTGTGATGGAGATGTGACCAGATCTGAAGGGGGTTCCCCTGTGTGGGGGCTGAGTCTTACATAAAATAAAGGCCAACAGGCCAGATAGATAGAAGCTTCAGGGCTGTGACGAGAGAAGGACGGGAGATCATTTGGAACCTGAAGCGGGAGGCTATTTCTAAAGCAAAGTTTGACTTGTGACTTGTTTGTTGGGAAAGTCCTAGGTAGTGTTGCTATAGAAATATAGTTATAATGAGAGACATCAATAGTTAGGAGGAGGCCTGAGTAACAGTTATATTTATCAGAAGACCTTTACAGTGGAGACACTTATATCTACTGTATTATCACTCAGTACCATCAGAGCAAGGGTCTGGCGATTTTACACTGTGCATTAGCATAGAATATTCACTTTGTTTTACTTTTCTGGTATATTTCATAGATTAGGTTTAATTTAACTCATCTCTTGATGCTGCAATGCCACCTAAGTCCCATTTTGCAATGGGACCATGTACCTCATGTGTTAGAAGAGCAGCCTATTGATTCCATAAGGGATTACAGGGCTTGAGTGGGTTATACGAGTTCTAAATGTTAAATGCTGAACATTCTTTAAATGCTCAACATCTTTAAATAAACGTTTTCTTGAAAACCCCAAATCAACGTTGAAACAATGTTGTTTTTTTTACAAATATTAGTCTAACTAACCCTCAGTGAACGTTAATCAACCTTCACTCAATGTTTCTTGTTACCTCGGTTGATTATTGATACTACAAATTTCCTCATGAGAACACTAAAACTTAATTCAGGAAACATATATAGGTTCTGCTTCTTCAGAGAACTGTAACTTCTTCAACTGTTACCTTTCTCTAACCTTGATGAGTGTCCAATCACTCTGAGATGCCCAGTGGGAGATCTCCAGAGCTGCCAAGCGTCATTTTACACCCCATGACCAATAGCTTTAACTGGAAGTGACAGGATATTCTAATGTGTCACATGAGGTGCATTAATCAGTGCTTATTTTAGCTATCAAAGAATGTGTCTTAACAAGGAAGATTTCATTAGGATGTTCTATAGAACTGATTGCCAGTGTACCATCTCTTTTGTGCTCACAAAGCATGGCGTAATATAATTCACAAAGAATTCTTAATGACTTGTCCCTATACGTTATGGCTGTTGAAAGTTATGTGCTGCAACACCATTCACAAACTTCATGTTCACATTGCTATGGACTGGCCATGACCGCATGAGGTTCACCACACATCACAAACAGTCATTATAACCAGACACAAGCCTACATATTACAGGTTCTAGTAAGCATTCACATGCCCAACTACATGGATCTGGTAACTACAAATTGATATTCTGTTATTGAACACGTTGTAGTGGGCTATTCTTTAATATAGATTTATCACATATGTAGAGCAGATACTCTTACACTTAGGTAAATCAGGGAAATTTTATTCTGTTGGACAATTAAAATGGCTTTTAATCAAAAGTAATGATTCAAATTACCTTATCATTAAAAAACAAACAAACAGATAAACAATGAAAATGATACTAAAGCCACACGGATTTCCAAAAGAGGTACCACTAATTTTCACATACTTATATGGATGACACCTTTAACATCAGGATAATCCTTATATTTTTGAATGTGTAAACTCTATATACAAGTTTAACCCTTAGGACTGCCAGCACTTTATGTCAGAGCCCTCCCAGAACTAAGCAGTTGGGGTTGCGAAAAAAAGGCATTAAATTCCAGCGCTTCTATAAAGGGGCACCCAAACCGTACTGATGCTGGTGGTAAAAAGAGTTTTTTTTCATTCTTTGAGTATTCATTGGGCCTCAACCTTAACCAACTTACAGCTCGTTTAAATGAGTGACAGTTATTTGTCTTTCATGTGTATTTGTCAGTTTGATAACTTTTCAAATATTTCAAAACTTGAGCCACATTATAGTTTAAGTATCTTAGGTAATCAGAATCAGTAAGCACATAAAGGCATATTTTAAAGATGTATATATTATGAAAATGATAATCAGCTATACTTAGACAGAAAAGAACAAACAAAAAACAAATAATGTCACATGGTAGCATTTGAAATAGTATATCTAATCTTTTAAAGGCCGCTCATGCAGGAGTGCATCATGCCCATTAGTCGTCATGATGCACCAATCACTGAAAACATGGAAGATCCAAAACTAGTCAGCGGTGACCACTTTAGGTCCTCAAGTTGACGATACCTAAAACTACAGTTTTAGGTATCATCGACTTTAAGTCATCATCCTGATGACCTGAGTCATCAATATGACGACTCTGTACTGTCAGTATTGTCATCCTAAAGTGTGGGATAACATATCTTTAGGCTTCTCCAGTAAAATAATATAGATGCAGACCTCTGCTATAAAGTGTCATATCTAACAGGCTGTGACAGATCGTAGCCAGCAATAACAATGGTTGGGCTTGGCAGGCCGGTGATATTTGGACGAGGACCTCGTCCAGATAAGGTCCTTATTCAGACGAGATATTCTGAGACATGGGATCTAAGAAGCAAGACATAGTTCTGGGATAAAAATAATCTGGGAAATGGGACCAAGGTAATCTGGTAAACGGGGCCAAATTTGGCCCCGTTTAAATTTTTGTATTCCAAAAATGGAATGTTTACCTTACATATTTATGGAGAAATCTCTGTAATACTAATGGATTTCTCATAAGAGGTTGCTCATTCTTTAGTATATTTTTCAGTACTAAAAATCTCACAGGGAGGCTGGTTTCTTGTTGATGGGCCACAATATCCACACTAAAAGTGTATATATACACTCATGTATTTTTATATAATTAGCCGCGGACGGTTAGGGACTACTTGCAGCTCGTATGAATATATATGATGTCATAGCATGACGTCATGGTAAATAACTCCTCCAGTATATAAGGGGCTGGATCAATGTAACCGTCAATTGGCGAGTCTCACCTGGACAGGTAACACCATGCTGGGTGTTTCCTTGATTTTTAATTTTTACTATTGTTAGTACTATTGTTAGTACTATTGTTAGTACTATTGTTATTACTTATACTTTTGTTATTATAATATGCATTTTACTGGCTATGCTTATTGTCAACTAATTATTATGGTTGTCTATTAATAAAGGCATGTATGGTGCTGATAGCCCCAAGGTCAGTAACCCACCAAACTCATGTGTTTCTGTGATAGATCATTTATTATATATATATATTATATTAATATCCCTTTATTACCGGTACAATCTGGTATCTTGTATTATATTATCATCCGTATATTACCAGTATATTATTCCCTGGTAGTGAAATAACTTATATATATATATATATATATATATATATATATATATATATATATATATATATATAATATGTTTATTCCCGGCAAAAAACGTTGCTTTTGTATTCCAAAAATGGAATGTTTACCTTACATATTTATGGAGAAATCTCTGTAATACTAATGGATTTCTCATAAGAGGTTGCTCATTCTTTAGTATATTTTTCAGTACTAAAAATCTCACAGGGAGGCTGGTTTCTTGTTGATGGGCCACAATATCCACACTAAAGTACACGTTGTTGCCATGGTAACTTAAAACATGGTAGCATAAATAGGTGGCATGTGTCACTTTGTTGGCACCTTTTTATAATTCAGATTGAATGGGATCACATAATTATATAAGTGTTCTGTATAGGAACTAGATACATCAAAAAAAGTAAGTTTATGAATATTTTTTTATCAAAACCACATTCCTCCTGTTTCAAGAGGCATGTGGCAATGTCATGGCATAGAGCGCCTCTGTGGTTTGCCTGGTTAGTTTCATCCTGTTAATTCTTATTAAGGAGGGCTCTTTGTGTGAACACACAAGTCCCCAATCATTCACACACAGCCAATTGACCTGTTTCGAAAATAGGCAGCCTATGGCATGAGGGTCCTTCTGGCACGCCATCTTCATGTAGGTCCAATGCACATGTGTAACAATATTGTGGGGCCATCATATGAACTCTCAGCTGTTTAAGGACATAAGGTTGTTTAGTACACACATAAGGAATCAATGAAATTTACCAATCGATACTTGAGAAATAGCACCTCACATCATGTGATACAGAATTATCATATTGGGCAAAGAAAGGGGCCTCAATCTAACAGAATACATACATCCTCCCTTTTCCAATGCCTTTAAAGATGATGACTATCATTGGTCATTCATGGATAACCAAGATATATCATAATAGACTTAATTAGATCATTCAATTTGACATAGGTATATGGTTATTGGTAACAATATTGCACTTTCCCCTAACAAATTAAATCATAACAAAGTAGCTAGTATATAATCTTTACCATGACTTGTCAAAATAGATTAAAGTTGTCATAGGGTCAATATAAAAAAAAATAACAGACCTCATTGATGGGCTCATTTCATCACAGATAATGATACAAAAACTTACAGTCTTTCACTATTAGCTAATCTCAGCACTGAAGAGGTAGTTTCTAGTGCTACAGGTAGGGGGCAGTAGTGTGCAGAAGGTGGTGTATAGATATCCATCCAGTGTGCATGTGATTCTATTCATGAATTTGTAGGGGGGATTATGATGATTCACATGGACTTGGTTGTTAGTTGCAGTTACCTATCCCACAGGCCAATATCAGGTTCAGTACTAACCTGTTTCTTAGTACACCCTAAGTTCGAATGATAGTCCCTGGATCATGGTTTGTACTAAGAACTAAGTAGCCTCGTTTATTTTCAAATTTCTCTTACTTTCTTATCAAAGTACATAATTTTGATGTCACCATAGGTAGAAAAGGTCTATATTTTACTTATACACTTCTTTACAGAACTAAAATCAGAATATTTTCTGAGAAATGGCTATATTTACAATCTTTCCCCTAGTCTTGCTATACTAAAATTGATTGGCTAATTTTTTGTTTAATTGGCTGATAAATATGAACCTACAAGATTAAAGAATAGACAAATGCCTACAAATTGATGTTTTCATTTGAGCTAAGCGCTGTTTAATAAGGGAGTAAATGTTTATTAATGTAAATATAAGTACCAAATGATAGAGTGGTTTCACCGTCCCACCTTTGACCCAATAATGTATGCACAGGTAGGTGTCATGGTCCAGTGACCAGGGCTCTGATTGGCCCATACACCTGCAGAGGGGAGTGTCATGGTCTAGTGCTTACACAAGTGTACACAAGATCCCAGTACATTCTAAGTCTGTGCATTATTGAAATGGAACAGCATCATATTGGCTCAAGGTAGTGTCTTTGCATCCAAGGCAATAACATGTGTCATAGTCATCAAGGAATTCTGTAAAATGCCTCACATGATTCAGAAAGGTTTGGCCTACATAAATCATATTAGATATTGTGCTTACATTGGGATAAGGGCAAGTTTTATACATGTATCTGGAGCGCATTCAGACTTTCAGTAAAAAAAAAAGGAACTTTGTAATTTCAATCTTCCGTCTTCCCGACTGTCTGGTACACTCAAATCTGAACTTTAAAAAATGTATTAGGGCTTAATAAAAAGCTTATTATGTCTTCTTTCCAATAAGACCAATAGCTCCAGGATCCAGACAAGGTAAGATAGTCTTAGAGCTTGGGGACTGAGCATACCCCTTGAATAACATGGTACCAAAATTGACCCAAAAGTGGTCTCAATCCGCACATGGATAATGAGCCAAAACCGGTGTTCCATCCCAAGATAATCAATGTTAACATCTTGAATATTGTTCAGGGGACCCTAAGGATCGAAAAAATACCCATCGCGTTGGGATGTGGGGGGGGTGCATGGTGGGCCGTATCAGCCCCCGGCCTATTAGGATAACCCGTACCTTTGCTTTTTCTGTTTGACGTTAGGGTGTGCATCAAATATCAGAATGTTCCACGTTAAATTAGTACAGAATAGCTTCCTTTGATGTTTTTTTCTACAGGTAGAAAATAAAGGAAATTTATCTGGATGTTGTGCGTAATAAAGTGAGGCTGCAAGCTACTATTATGAATAAGCTATTTAAAAACAAGCAAGGGTATGTTAAGTTATGTTTTTTTTTATTAAATTCAACAGCTTATTGAAAAGGCATCGGTCTTTCCTTACGGAAAAAGTCTGACAAAGGAAACATTTGTTTTTGAAATAGGATTTCTTTTTCTAGAATACAGCCTTTCTAGTCAAGTATAATTCTATAACCAAAAATAACCATCAGCGGAGGTGATTTAGATTGTTGCACATTTCAGCTAAATTCCACGTCTCTTGAAAATCTGCTCTTTGAAATAGCAGATTGCATGTTTTAATTGTTATTCAGCTATTTGCAGTTTATATCCATAGCCAGAATACATGTAATATGATATTACCCGAATCAATAACACATTTAAAAACTCATAATTTCCACAGCAACCTACACAGTAATGCACTTACACCATTCGTGCTTATTTTGTGAAATTTCATTCCTTAACACATGCCGCAGACAACACACTTTTTCTCTACGTTTATCTGAGAAGGTAGAGAGAATCCATTAGCCGTTATGGCTACATTACCTGGTTTTTCTCAGCTCTTCTCATGGGCTTTCCCAGCTACCCTGTCACCTCCTTCCCTATCAAAGCACAATCACCCATTCTGTCAAAGATTTCACATCATACTGAGAGCACTTCTCCCATTCAAGGTCAGTAAGTAAGTAGCGTTTAATCAATATTATGAGACAGCACGAGTGGATCTATGGTTCAATATTCCATGACCCATGCGGCGGGGAGTGGAATATTGAACCATAGACCCACTAGTGCTGTCTCATTACTTGATTAATACATTTATCTTACATATTTCTCCATTTTGTATTAATTCCTTACCTTGTAACCCCAGAATTAATCCAGGAGAAGACATTTTGTAAGTGCATGCGATCTGCACGGTTTGCCAAGCCATCGTGGCCATTTTGTCACTCTGCCCGACATACCTCCACCTTAAAACACATTTTTTGGGTAGAATCTAAGCATGTCAAGTCCTGTACTTCTAGCACCGTAAAGTCTTGTAAAGTCTTATTTACAAGAGGTCAGTATGTAATGATCAGTTTAAGGGTATTGTCGAGGGGAAATTTGTCTTTTAGATGGGGTATCATTATTTTCTTTTACAAGAAGAAGGGTCTCGTATAATAAACATGACAAAGAGGGAATAGAAAGTATGTACGAGAAGCAAGGAAAATTCTAGTTGGTGTTCGCCTACATTTTGTATCCATTTTCCTCAAAATAAATAAGAATCCAATAATTTTGCACAGCGATCCAATGCACACGGCCATTCCATCTTGTTGACGAAGCGGGGAGGTGCCCGGATGTAAGAACTAGGTCAGATACGCATTGAACAAGGAATGGCCAGACGGGGTGGGTTCCAAACCCATATCGCTATGGAAAATCAATGGATTCTTATTTATTTTGAGGAAAATGGAGAAATTAGGCATGGCATGTTCATCTAGGATATCTAAGGATGTTTCTCTATTAATAACTCCACCTTCCACCATTGGATTCTATGCTAACGAGGTGTGTAAACATCAGGTATGTCGGAAAACTTTTTCAAATCTTCCATGTGCATTGGTTTCTACCACTGGTCGGCTTGGTATAGTGGACAGCGAGCTCATCTCCTGCCACAGCGGCCAGAGATCGATTCCCTGTTAAACCCTGAACGGTTTTAATAGGAAATCAATGGCGTAGTTGACTTTGTATACTTTGCCACTTTATTACCATGTCCAGGTTGAAACCAGCACCTTCTTGAAGATGAACAAAAGGTCTCAGAGTGCTGTTATGGCTGTAAATGCACCGTAAGTTATAAGAAAAAAGCACTGTCCAAGCCTAAATAGTTAGATAACCATAATTGTGGGCAGATGAGGGGAAAGGGCCCTCCCTGCGGGATTTTTAGTACTTGATTTGGCCACTAGGAGAGCTACAGAGGTTAAAAACATGAAAAATAGACCATAAATTGCCAATATGTAATTTTTTTTACAGAAAAAGATGGTTTTCTCAAAAATGTTCTATTTTCTGGCAATCCCTGTGTATTTGGAGTGTAAATGGAATGTTTTGAACTCAAAATAAGGCCTTAATTATCATACTCAGAGATATGGGTTGGCATGGCAACCAAATTTATATTCCAAATAGAAAAAATATTAATGTCAATTGATAGAATGATTCAAATCTATTCATATGCTGAAAAAAGCATTAAGATACCATTTCTAGATCCAAAGTTATGCCCAAATGTATAGAGAGAGTTGGCCGTTTTTAAATTGATTATTTAAATCATTATGCTAATTAGATGCCTGATTTAATTAAAACAAGGAATGATAGAGCTTATTGGTTGTATTGGTATAATTATGTCATTCCATTTTCATGAAGCAATATCTCTGAGACCAGATGGGCTATCTGAAAGTGTTATACCTCATTTTAAAGCTGATGACTTCAATTTTAAATATCACATTTTACCTCGGAGGACCCTGTTCACAATTATTGATCCACTTCCTCTTAACCTTTTTGGCAGTGCACCAACCTCTTCATTCTGTATTGGTGCACCCAGGGACGAAGGTTGTTTGGAAAGAGTTGAGTTGAGTTTAAAATACTTATTGGTCAAAAGATCATAATTACATGTAGACCAAAGCAACATCATACAGCAACAAGAGATACATTCATGTGGGACAGAAGTAGAATTATATATCACATACACTAATATAATTAGTTTAGAGAACATACACATCACAGGGCTTCATCAGTAATGTAACACCAGTCTATGACAATAGAATCACTAGAGAATTATTCATTAGCTTCTTGGGTCATTTATTCTCAACTATCGGCTGGTTTATGCTACCATCTATATACCAAGTTCACATTGTCAAGTCTAGAAAAGAATTCATCTGTTTTATCACTCCTCTGAACATTACCAGGTAGCTGGTTCCACAGGTAAACTCCTCGTGAGAGAGGACTTTTATCATATAATGCCAGCCTTGCTCTTCGTACAGAGAAAACAACTTTATCCTTACTTCTCAGAACTCTCCTGGGTTCTTTGACAGCTTGAACCTCATACTCACTACGATCAATTTAAATCTACATACATCTTTAAATTACCTAAAGTATATGTACCTGTAGTGGTCTTTCTCACTTTTTATCAAATTGAAATGATAGGTGAATGTCATTTCCAAAGGGAGCCTTACGGGAATAATTGCAAATGAAGGACAAATCAAGACAACTTTTATAGAAATGAAACTTTGAAGTTAACCCAATAGTGATCTTAAGTTCGATCTTCATCTGGTCCTATCACTATAGTGACGATACCTCACCTTCCGTGCGAGGACCACAGAGGGCGTCAGAAAGAAAACTATTTTTGAATGAAATACAAGATGAGTTGGGTTAAACTGAGCCTTGTTGTATCAAATGCTCCCTTTCTTATGTTGGCATGTTAGACATCGGACTATTGATAGGTGCTTGGCATTGAGATATTTAATTTGATTTCTGCTGTAATAGAAATCGCTGATGCTTCAGAGACCCGTTAAATAAAGATTGTATTTTTACGAGAGGTAACTTGCAGTTACGCGAGGTAAGTTACAATACACAATGAGACCTCAGAACACATCGTTAAATAAAAGTACCGTAAATGCAACATACAACCCCCTTGTAAAGCCATAAGTACGATAAGCTTTTATTTAACGATCATTTTAACGGTATCGTAGAGGGAAAGTTGGTCATTTTGAAGCGGTACCGTAACTCTTTTACAAGAAGAAGAGTCTTTTTTAAACATGACAAAGAGGGAATAGAAAGTATGTATGAGAAGCTTGAAATATTTTAAGTCTAAAAATTACATATAAACCTGATATAAATCATAATATTCGATTTAGTGAATACAACGTCTAGTAAATACCCCACACACCTCCAGAGTTTTTTTTCTATTTTATATACATATTTATGTTTTCTTTTTTTGGGTGACATAAAAGTCCTTTATTCAACACGTTTTAGCCTCTCGTTTACAAGAAGTGGGTACCATATTTTCTTTTTATTTAACAATGATAGAAAACGGGCCATGTACATACTATATCCTATTTACAAGCAGAAGATACGGGCCACTTACAGTAGTCCTTTTACAATACCTTGATTCTTCAACGATATGGTAACTATGGTATCATACCCATTCTTTATTTAGCGGCTCTCTGGGGTTACATTTGTTTCCTTTCACTTTTATACATGATGAAATATAGTTAAATCACAATCTTACAAAGTTGCTTGGTGGTCCATAAAAGGATTATGTTTGCATCTAAATCTTGCTAAATGTCCCTAAATCGCATTAACTTTGCTAGGGGGCTTTGTAAATTGTCGTTATATTGCATTATACCAGAAGTATGGGACATGATTTAGTGTATTACGGTAGACAAACTGGTAAATACACGAGATACGATGTGAATATAGAAAGTTTTGAATAAATGAGAGCTCTGATACATTAATACATGTGAACTGATTTTGTGACATAAGTAAAGCCACATAATTATGTATAACGCTCCCACAATACAGAAAATTCCAACTGTAAAAGTGAAGATCTATACAGTATATGCTTAGTATATTAGTTTTGCCCAGTTTACATTTAGACCGTATTGAAGAAACTTCCCTGTCCGCCTCCTATGTCTATGAAAATGTGTTGCAACCTCACCATGGCCCAAAATGACTATTCATTGTCTTATTTTAAAAATTTTGCAATGCAGAAAGGTGTTTGTAGTTCACTCTGTAGTAAGCATGTCTGCATGACTACAACTAACCTGTGGTGGGTTCATATAAGGTGAGGGGTTGTAAATTAAACTTTGCATAGATTTATAACATTGCACAAGGCCTGCTGCTGCCAGCAGCCATTTCAAAAATGTTTTATAATTGATTTGTGGGATTAGGATATCACATGCAGAATATCATACGCAGAGAAGCAGCTGTTCTAATTCTGAGTATGCTGATACTTCAGTAGAGTTTGGGTACTGGGTATGCAGGAGTGAGGTCATAAAAAACGGTATATCCACTTTTACTGTTTAAGGACCTTTAGCTAGGAGCACTGCTCAATTAACCAGGGTCAGCACCATCAATATCAGCATCCATGGGTTGGAAATATTATAGCATTATGGAAAGATAACAGGTTAAATGGCTTGATGTATGTGGTCCGTATAATGCTACTCTTGTGATTACACCCATAACTAACACCCAAAGAATCATTTAGCTGTATGGGAGCAACTGAATGGCCCTCTTTTCAGATGATGAAAGGCTTCATGGCAACCTTTGGGATTCTTGCATTAACTGACAAACTGCTCCCTGTCTCCTTAAAAGCATCCCCATATTACCATAAATCAACATAAAGCCCGCTCTAAGACTGTGTTAAATCTTATAACCGTATATAAAAACATCAAAACGTATTTTTTTGGGAACTATTACAACATACATATTCTATCTTATGATGTTAATAGATTGTTCAGGTGGTCATGGGGCAGGGTCATCTATTCTTTAGCAAAGTATTGTAATTTGAGAATGAAATGGTTTCTTTTGATATATAAATGGGAGCCTTTTGTACTAGGAATAGAATGATTTTGAAAACATGTTGAGGATATCCTGCAAAAGTTAGGGTGAGATAGTAAACCAATATCTTGCCTATCTTTGGTAATATTTTTGCTTTCCCTAGCATTGCTATATTGGGAATCCTGCTCTTGACACCCCCCCCCCTTTTCATCCTGAAATGGTAATCATAGTGATAATGGTGATTTTCCATTTGCAATTTTTCAATTCAGCACCCATAAAACCTCTAATGATGCATGCTCAGTGATACTGGTAGTGTCATTGCACTCATGGGGTGGTTCAACTTTGAAAATTGACCCAGCAGAAGTGCCTAGGTATTTATGTATGTCCAGATAGTTGACTTAATGTCCAAAACCGCTTCAAATAGCGCGGTTGGGCACCATAGGGTTAACCATTGGAATCCTGTGAATAGAGCAGCATGCAAAATTGTATCTATTGCATAGAATCAATGTAATGTAGATCATATTTGAAATGCCACTTTGTAATCCCCCAGCCCAGGGTAATCCTGTTTTTAGATTAATGAGATAATACTACAACTAAACCAACTGTTCCATGGGGGGCATTGCTTTAGTACAGAGAGTGTGCCAGATCAGATGCATTAGTACAACTAGTACTAGATGTTCCCTCACTGGAGGTATCATAAACAAGAGTGTTTTCTTCATATTTCTTTGATCCCTTTATGGTGTGAGTGCCCAAGACCTCATGGCTATGTATTGCTTTAGCCCCCTCTTAAAATAAAGATTCTGAAGAGTGCAAACGGAAAAAAAATCCACTGAAATCATAAAAGCATGCCTCTCGCAGGTACATTGAACGACCCTTTTGCACCCGATAGGCGACAGCATTTACTGAATAACCACATAATGTGTTCACACTATAATTTCTTATGCACTTTAAATATAATATCACCTATATTATTTAGGGTTTTTCAGTAAAGGCTCGAGAAAAGGTATTAGCCCCCTAGGGGGCTAAACTCGTAGTATAATAGTGATGACACCTCAAATTTAACCCCATATAACCATAGATTCTAAAAACATTGAGAAAAGGGATCAGCTCCCTAGGGGGCTAAACTCGTAGTATATATAGGGACTGCACCTGAAACTTCACCTCTTTTGGGGAGAGAGGAAAGAAAAAGGGGTTTGCAGTCTTTTCGGGGTAATACATGTGTGATAGGATCTGCGAAAAGGGACCTTAGTGCAGGGTGCAATAAGGTCCCTACTTGCCATGTGCCACATATTTTGTTCCACTTCAATAAACCCCTGTTTTGAAGGTGTGCCAAAGGCGCCAGGGGATTAGCCCCTAGGGGGCTAAACTCATAGTATATATATAGGGACTGCACCTGAAACTTCACCCCATATCACCATAGAATGTAAAAACACCCAAGGAAAGCAGGGTCCCAGGAAAAGGGCCTCTTCTGGGGAGAGAGGAAATAAAAAGGGGCCTGGAGTCTTTTTGGGGTAATACATAATTATTCCACTTCTATAAACTTCTGTTCTTAAGGCACACCGAAGGCACCAGGGGATAAGCCCCCTAGGGGGCTAAACTTGTAGTATAATATGCTAGCGGAGGGGGCTGAACCCCTGAGGGCTTAAATATATGGCTCATTAAATGCATGTGTACTAGGGTTTGACCTGTGTAAATCTATTAAATATTGATTTACACATGCCCTTTCACTATATTTTCCTATATAGTTCTATAATTTAGGGTGTCTGACTTTTTCTATAGATTATTAATTTAATAGTACATAATAGATTCACAGACTCTTCATGGGTTTAGCCCCCTCCTTTTTTCCTTTTGCGGTGCAGGCCTGACTCAGTGAACAGGTAGAGTGAACAGGTAGAGTGTACCGGCCTGTCAATCTTTTTTAAAGTGCCTTGGTTTGTTTGTTACCTTATATTGCAGTGGGTTTTACATATGTTGGCCACACGTGCACAGTCAAAACATAAATGCCGCCCTAATAGGAATCTTTTGCACTTTTTTGGAAATTCTTTCAGGAACTCAGAACTGACGAGAGGGGCCAAAAAGTCCCTCTAGAACCAATTCCATGACAAAAAATCATGTCTGGTTATTTTTCAACAAAACTGTATTTTTTCCATTATAAGTATTTATAATAGGATACAACACCTTTAGAGCTTATTTGCCATTTTCAGTTGCACACCGTAACCTTTGTTTGACAAGCAATTACTGAAAAAAGAAGGGGAATATCTTAGCTCAAGATATCTCAATTTAAAGCCTGTGACTCGAACCTTAAAATGCAATTTTCCCCTGGAGGCATTTTTTTTCCCACATCTGGCCAAATATGTAATGTGTAATTTCCTTTTATATGATCACTCATCAATTTTAACTGTAATAATGTTTAACGTTCAAATGAATCTCACGCTTTATTGTTGCTATAAACACATCCAAAA
This sequence comes from Acholoe squamosa, assembly GCA_949317995.1. Lineage (NCBI taxonomy): Eukaryota > Metazoa > Annelida > Polychaeta > Phyllodocida > Polynoidae > Acholoe > Acholoe squamosa. Next base: position 18,793,484 of record OX439043.1, on the reverse strand, counting down.
AAGGCCAAAAAAAATATTGTTTTTTCCAGTGACCCGATCGAGACTAGCAAACAGAGCTAACCATAGCTGATACCTGCTGCCTGGGTTTTCAGAGGGACTATAAAAGACAGAAGGCATGAAGACGGCGGCGATTGCAGCAGAGAGAAACACTGACGACAGAGCGAGTTACCCACCCACCATCCCTGAAACAAGGATATTTACTTACACACATAATTAAGCCGTAGGCATATTATTGTTTTAACATTCACAAGTGAGCTCAGTACAGTGTAATAAACTTTTAAAAATCGACACCTCGCGTTTCATTCCTAGAATAATTATAAGGGGGGAAAACTTTAGTTTTTGCTCCTAGAATTAGTTCTCTCTCATTGTTTGGCGTATCATCATTGTCACTACTTAAAGAAGGGTTGTTAATAAACGAGATTAGATATCAATACCCATCCAAACAAAGGGTACCTTTTTGTCCTCTGTAATATTCCCCCTCGCAGAATATAATTATATTAGATGTTTCACCATTTAGATTTTTCTGCACACATCAAGCACAGACCAGATCAATATAAATTTAGTATTCGGCTAAAAGGGTAAAATGTAATTATTCCCCACGTTTAACGATATATGCTATAGCCTCTGAACCCCTGATAAGTACTACCTGATTAGAGGAGAAGAGAAGAATCCCATTAAAACATTGATTTTCTTTTAGATTTCATCAACAGAGATAATCAAGGGGTGCAGAGACCAGCATTTCTTATGGCTTTGACTGATTACGTTATAATTAATCTCAACCAGTCTGAAAGAGTTCATTCAACCAGGGTCTTAATCACCAATGTTAGAATGTCATTGAAGACCTGTGCACTATAATCTCTGTTTCCGATACTCTGAATTATTCAATACTTAGATATACATTCCGAACAAAAGGTGGGTAAATTAATAAATATCAATATATGAAAGTGAACATAAGCACTACAATTTACTTAACTGCATAGCATGAAAAACGTGAAATATCTTTTGTGGTTCTCATTTCATTTTTGGCAAGCCCCTCCTGGTGATATCATGCCGCCCTTAGAGCTTTTGGGTTTGGTTGAGTGATAACATCTGCTTATTTCGACCGTATATGTTGGAGTAAATTGAAAGCAAACTAAATCTTCCTAGCCTAAATTCAATTTGACTACACACACTTATCCTTATAGTCAGGCCTCCTATAAGGCATTGAAAGCCTTCGAATATATTATGCAAAATCTAAGAAGCTTAAAACAAAATTGCCTATGGGTGGTTGCACAAAAGTCCAGTGAAACTGTTCAGAGGTGTTACACTATTTGAACCAGACATTCAACATAACGACCCTCTGACGAGCCTAAACTCGCCATATATGACAACCTACTAATAGCGGTGCATCAAACTACATCTGTAGCCAGCATCAATGCATCAGTGGACTTGTGGCACCAGGGACACTCTATGAGTAGTTGATGTCTATTTCGACAATGTTACTCTTAACAAAGCTTATAAGTTGGGCTTCATCATCAGTCAGTAAAATAGTAGGTATAAATGACCCATAATCTTTGATGCATGTGGCCTGTATAGTGCTATCCATAAGACTATACCCATAATTATAGTACCATTCATCGGTTCAGATGCAAATAGACACCTGCTGTATCTGGATGTTGAAGTCAATACTGCAACCTTTGACACTCTTGCATTCACAGACTTACCATTCATTGTCTCCTAAAAGCCTTCCGATATTCTTATATTGCCATGAAAACATTTTATAAATCAATTTCATAGCCCACCCTATATGAAGCTACAAATTAGTTATGCCTGTTGAAATAACCAATATAATCTCTCAGTTTAAACAACGGTAAAAAAAAAATATATATATATATATATATATATATATATATATATATATATATATATATGGATCAACACAGAAAAAGGTACTCCCACGAGGGGGTGTGCGGGTGTACCTTTTACCATGTTGATCCACAATTATTTCAAAACATGGACTCAGTTTGATATAGATCATGCTCGTATTAATGTATGTATGGGCTGATGTCTACATGGGTCATGTTATAAATACTCTTAAAAACCTGCTAGGAGGTTATCTCCCCTGGGGGAATGTTGCTTCAATACAGAAAGACTGTCAGATATATTAGTACAACTAGTTCACTACGTTCCCTGGAGGTATGGTATACAAGAGTGATCTCTTCCCAAACATCCCATGACTATATGTGTAGAGGCAAGAAGAAAGGGTGCTCCGTGCTAAAAGACAACTTTAAAATTCAAATCTCAAGTTTTACAGTGATATATTGCATGAGAAGATACTCCTTTTAGTTTTGGAGGAATGGCTTGCTAAATATGGGTAGGTGTGACCATTTCGTGAATGTCAATAAGCTCTTTGTCTAATAATTAGTCATGAGATATATAGCTAATTAGCATAATTTATGCTGATTAGCTAAATTAGCATAACATTTTATTCTTTTGCCCACAACTTTTGATCTAGAAATGGCATTTTCATTCTTTTTACATGCCAAATTTGGAACCTTTCCACCCAAAATAGAACTTTTATCAAAACCATCAAATTCTCCATAAAATAGTAGCCTATAACAGTTTGAGGCATATTTTTCCTATTCCAGCCCATAGTGGTGCCCGCTGGTGGCTAAATCAGGTACAAAATCCCGCAGTATCTGTCCTTTCTGCTTGCTGGCTCACATATAGTGGGAGTGCCTAAGCCCTCATGCGTTGGTAAACGATGTGATATTGGAGAACCCTGACATTAAGCTTTTTTGGGTCGGCTGCCTCTGGCAGTTTCCAGGGTTCACCATCTATAACCAGCCGCTATTTATCATGAATATTGTTCTGTTGCACATTATGCATGTATGCTAATAACACAGCCCCTCAACTGCTAGCAGTGAGCAATTGCTATTGATATCACAATAAACTCTCACAAAAGTAACACATGGCTTCATGTAATTGTGAAAGCCATGGAGCCTGGAGGTTAATTCAAAAGTTCCTGGGCTCGCTACCTGAGCGATCTTAGGAATTATTCTGCCTTATCCAATTAAGCGATCTTAAGATTAGACTGTCTTGCCTTTTCACAGCCAGCACTAAGATTGCAGCGATCTTAGCCTCAGCCCTCCTACACCATTCCAGGTAGAACATACTGTGCACAAGGGCAAGAGGCCCATACTGAAAGAATAGCAGTGGTAACACTCCTTCTCACAAGGGTGATTACACAAGCGCCCCCCCATATGAGCTACTTATAGAGTATAGGGTGCAGTTGACCTCGTACAGTATTCAAGTGCACTTCATGGCTGAGTATCCTGAAGAGCCCTCAAGGACTCTCAGCAAACGTCCTCCCTTCCCTTTATATGAATAGAGCAGGGGCTTTCACTCTTGGGAGCAGGAGTGTTCCCTGTGAGTGCTCTTGTGAAACCACTATGCAATTATTTCACTAAGATTGCAGTGATCTCAGTGCTGGAAAAGGAATAGTAAAGTGATCTCAGGACTTGCTGTGCCTGACTTGCCTGCAACCACTGCATTAGATAGGGTAGACTAGGTCTTATGATAAGTGCCTACGCTAAGATCGCAGGGGTAGAAATCCCAGGACCTTTTGAATTAACCTCCTGGTGCTAAAACGTGTCTGTTCAAGTAATCACTTAGGGTATAGGGCTTGTAAATGTATCTAAATTCTTAGGCCTAAACTCGATCTTGGGAAAGTGCCTACCTTGAATAAAGACCCCTCCGAACCAATAATGATTGAACTGATTTTTCACAATAAGAATTACCCACAGTTAATGTGTGGAGGAACACATAGCCTATTGATGGTGCAGTATAGCATGAATCAACAGTAACTGAGGAGATAGGTATGACAAGGTGTATTATAGCATACATGTAATACTAGTACCAGATACTTATTCTGCACTGTTGAGAAAGTCACATTCAAATTCTCCAACGTTACAAAATCATTGTTATTTGAAGGATTTGAAATTGACTTTCAGTTTTGCTGTATCGTAGTGGCAGGTCTTGGTGTCACAGATTCTAAGCATCCATCAATCTTTAGACTATGTTACAATAGCTATAACAGGTGCAGTATTTGATATTCCGTCACACTGCACTTTTGATGAATTCATGTTTTTGATGATTTGTTTTGTCCCTGAAGCACCTGTCAATGTACTGAGTCTACATCTGACGACAGACGTCAGTGAGAGGCTGAATGTACAACGGCTGAGAAAAATGGAGACCAAACATACCAATTAAATACCTAATTTGAGGCTGAATCTGAATTTTGAGATATACATAGGGTGCTATATATGCTGAAAATCACCTCCGAGGGCAATGATTTCACAATGTTCACCTTTATAGTGTAGTCCAAACATGTACAAGAACTTTCTTATGTAATTCCTGGCATTTGTCTAGGTAATATCAATAACTTGGACATTTGTGCAAATCATCTTTCACCCAAAAGTGGTTTCTAGGCCTCCATCACTGATTCACTGCAACTAAAATACCTATTTCCAAGAAGGGAATCAAGTGAATGTGCAGGAAACCCACAATCTATTTTCCATATGATTCACCCCACCCGGTCCGCTGAAAAAGCTCACCTATAGCTATACTCTTTGGAACCACCATCTCCTGGATCATGATACATGGCTTCATCTAACTAAAGATACCTGATTAGCATAGTAATGCACACTTACAACACCCTATAAGAGAGCCCTCATATATCTTAGAGGTGCCAGCCAAATTGATAAACAGATAAAAGGCTATATTGTATAGGGTGTTTCTCTTCCATCCCATGAACAGATCCAGTGTCTGTTGTCATTTTGCTATCCAATAGAAACCAATACTTCTGCAATTTTTATCGGTGTTCAGCACTGTTTGAGAATTTTAGGTAGAAACGTTGATTCTTCAGTGAATGGTTATTTGAAACCTTTGCACTATTTGTGAATGAGATTATTCATGGAGATCATATAAAATTTCCAGTCAAATCAGGTCATATAGCTTCATATTAGATAATTATCTATATGTAGGACTAGATATTGACTAGGGTGTCCAGCTACTGAAGTCAACTCCTGCCATCCTACTCAGTCTTATATATTAGAGGTCATATGCTATGAGAATACTATCACATTCCTTCCCAGTATCCTGAAAGAGAGAGCATTATTAAAAAAAATTTTTTTTGCTCTTTGTGGAAACTACTCTAATCACCATGCTACAGTTACTAACTGTGGAGTTATGCTAGGTCAGCAGGTTCAGCACTTTCTCTTCGCTCCCTTTACTTGAAGACAACGCTAGTCAAATGTCATATTGCGATAGGCAGTTGGCATTCTCGCCAGGTGTGCTGGATAACAGGACCTAACTGGTATCTAATATCATATGTTTGGATTACTGCTTGTCATTGCTGCAATATACTCTGGGGAAAAAATCATATTTAAAGCTTTTTAACAGATCCTGTAGAAGAATGTTAGAATTCTTTTTCACATTTTTTCTGAATATACATTAGTGTGTCAAGGACCTTTAGACCAATATTCGAAAATATGTCATTGTTTGAGCCGTTAGATCCATGACTAGGCCCCTATTTGTTGTAGCAATTGCAACCTAGAAGAAGTCTAATGCTTTATCCGCTAGATATTTAGTTAGGGGCAGGGAATTTTAGTTTAGACAGGCGGAAGATTCTCCAACATAACCAAATCGTCAGTGACATCTGGAATATTCAGGTATTTTAAAATATGCCCCATGTAGTCACGTTCACTGACGTTTAGTGAGATTCTAGAATGAGGTCCCATCACATAATTATTGATGAGAAAGCCCGGGCAGACATCAGTGGTTAAGTGAGTAACTTTTTGTGATCTTGATATAAGCCAAGTAATTGAAAATCTGACATGACTTCAGCACCCCTTTCTTTGCTCTCCCACGGATCCACAATCGTCTTGGTGTTTAAAGGTTGACAGAAGAGCATGTACTAGAAAAGTGTTTTTCTAGTGTTTTGCCAGGAGCTGAACGACTGTGGGATACAATTTCATCGATTCACCCTAAAGGTACTGTCCACTTGATACATGTGAAACAATATATAATGCCATGGCTCCAGTGACACTCAGACCATAACTTACACCCCAAACACTGTTTAACCATTGAGCACAAACCAGTATCACGGTTTCTGGGCACTGGATATAGTTGATGACCCTAAATCATCATTTCAAACATCCTGGGATGGAGAATATTGGTATTTATAAACCAAAGAGAATAGTTTTTGCCCGATGCACTGACAATAACCAAAATTTGTGGATCGACACAGTAAAAGGTACGCCCGTGCCCCCCTCACGGGTGTACCTTTTACTGTGTTGATCCACTCCTATGCAATATTACATGTAGATGGGGAAAATTGTTGATCAGGGTCATTATTGGCTGGCTTGGATGACAAACTGAGAAACCACCCAGTGGGCACAGAACGTTCAATCATAACGGTGATAAACCACTATTTCAACGTTTATCCAACATTTTCTGCCCACTGGGTGTGCACTCTCTGCAATTTCTAACAAATGCTCCCAAAACTTGCATCACTTGTCTTGGCTGTTATATATGGGTTGTATCTCATTTCATTTGTCTGAAAGTGAGAAAGAGTAGATGTCTGAAAGTGAGAAAGAGTAGATGTATCATCTGAATAATCTAATCTGCAGATGTTCCTGAATTGCCCATTTAATAGGTATATATTGCAGTTGTGTAGAGTATCAGCTGGGAGAGTTAGGGAATGATGTCACCACAGTGCGTTGGTCCTCTGACCAACACAATGAATGTTGATCAACTGTTTTTTTTTTTTATTATTTATGGGAACTGCACAGCCGACTGTGATCTCTCCTCCTCCTCTCTGCACAGCAATGCCCATAGCTTTCACTGAGAGTATGGTCTATTTCCACTCACGCTAAGTGTTATGTTGTGGTCTTAAGTCTTCAATAGGGATGTGATCTACATCATAGTTAACCTTTTCATGCCCAGATCTATAGTATTTAATGATTTTCAATATATTTCACATATATATTATTGTCATTCCATTCATTGAGACTGTTCTGATCATCTATTTTGATAAATACCCCATACCTCATATTCCATTTCCTAAATAGTCCTAACTTAGACTTCCAGTCTTTCAGATAAGACATGGTGCTTGGTTACCATAGCACCGAAAACATTCTTTTTGGTATCATTCATTGCCATCTGGTCTCTTTTGTGCTGTTTCTCAACAATCTGGAGATGTCATGCCTAAAGTTACAGAGCTATAATCAATTGACACTGAATGTGCCTACTACCACTGAAGAAACATAATGTCTTGGTTACAATCCATGAAATGACCTTTTATGGCTGTGAAAGATTCCGATGAATGGCTGAAATATGGGCATTATCTATTACAAGTGTGGCAATAGGAAGCATATAATCCAACAATGGTTTGATGTTAGATCCTAGCTCCATCCTTGGAGGGTTTTCCTCAAAATTTATACATCATATAGATGACGACTGAATTTCACATTTTGTACCTAGGGTAAAACAGATACAGGATGGTCCCATTGAATTTTTGAGGTTATGGCCGTTCTAAAAAGGGTATAACTTTACAGATTGGACCAGTAGAAGTGTCTAGATGATATTGTCTTTCAAAATACATATAAATACATGTATTTAAAGCCAAAACCACGCTTTAAAGCACGCTTGGGCACATAGGGGTTAACATAGTTGGAACAGACCAAGTTTTAGAACACACCAAGTTGAACGTTCTGTATAAGGGGGATCCAGCAAATGATGTTTTGGCCCTTTTTGGCTTCATTTGCTAGCCTGCTAAAATACTAGCTTTGTTCTTATTAATATCCACCATCAAAGGGGTCTCTATAAAGGTCTATTGGGCAGAAAGAAAATTGCTGCTACCTCGGAACCTGGTCAGCGTCACCACAGGTATTTAATTTTCAATTCTGAAAGTGTGACCAATGCTAAAGGGACATTTTCCTCCATTTTTCACTATCTACAGCCAATATCTTTGATAATTTCACCCAAACAAGCTTAGAGAGGGCATCTGCTCATGATGAAAGATAATAGTTGACTAGCTATTATGGCCTCAACTCATCCGATTTTCATTAATGCATGAGCATGGGTCACGTTTTTTTGTATGGTTATAGTAGAATGCATACCAACCTTGCATGGTTGTTTCAAACTACTTTGTATTACATAGTAGACATATCAAGTTAGTTTAAAAAGACAATATGAGTTGGTAATGTGAGAGAAAATGTGCATTTTTAAAGGCATTTTATGGACCCCACATGGGCCTTAAATGTGTAAATCTATGCTGTATTCAATTGAGGAAGATGTTCTATGCCTGTGGTTGAAATATGGCTGTAATTAAAAGATTAAAAGTGAGTCTTTACAGGACTTTTGAGAATGTCATTGATGCTCTGCTGTGAGGTGGAAATGAGCGATTTCCCAGGATGTGACATCGGCATAGTAGAATGATTACCAGCCTAATCTTCTTCTATGGTTTTAAACCCTTTTTAGTGGTTAGTAGACATAGTTACCAGGCTGGTTTAAAAAGACAATATCAGCTGCCATTGCGTACTTTAGTGTTACACTGCAAAAATGGTGTTTAGATTTTAAACGTGTTTAGGTCTAAACATGTTTAAATCCTAAACATATAGGTCAGTTAGGTGTCTCATCGACTACACATTTAGGAAATGAACACTTTTATTCTAACTACATAAACATTTACGCTAAACTTGTTTAGATGTTTAGAGTTGAGACAGTTGAATAATAGGTGTTTAGATTTAAACATCAATATGTTTAGATACTTGGATGTTGAATCCACACCAGGTAGCAGCACTACCTTTGACTGGACTATCTGCACACAGTTATAATCAATTGTTGTGACAAATGTCCCCAAATCCCATGTTTATCATGGTTTCATTTCATAGAATGTCATGTGAATAGAAAGGGCAATAGAAAATTGGCTAGATTCACCTCATGCCAGCATCATTACCATAAAATAATCAATAAACTCCATGACTGACACCTATTTGATGTTATTCTGGAATAGATAAGGCAATGTCCTTCCCGCCAAGCTGTTGTACTTTCTCAAGTCTCTCATTCTGATGCAGTGTGTAATATATATATGTACATGTATAGCTGTGGCTGACATCTTTAGAGACTTTGACAAGTAAATACCTGCTGATGTCCCCCCCCAGTAAATGAGAAAAGAAACCAAAATATATCTCTGTTTTTTAATGCATACATGTCTGCAAACCTTAACTCTCCATCAAATCATTTAAACATCTAAACACAATAATTCATAAACACCTAAACACAAAAATTCATATATCTAAACACAAAGTTTTAACATAAACACCTACATTTCTAAACACTTGAGCTAAGCACATTGTTTGGCTAAACATGTTTAGGAAATTAATCTGATTACAAAAACGTTGCAAGAATATGTTTAGAATTGTGTTTAGGATCTAAACACCATTTTTGCAGTGTAGGTCTGGCCTGCATGGTGTCGGAAGTGTATAAGTAAGGGTGTCTTTCTCAAAGGACAATTACGCTCGAGCTGCGCCCTCGTGTAATTGTCCTTTACTAACACAAAACCTGCAGAAGCTCACCCAGCACCTTGGTAGAGGAGGAATGCGCATTAAATTTTTACCTTCATATTTCAGATCACCTTTCAAAGTGAGTTTTCTGTTACAGCAGGGCTAGTTTTCTAGGAATATAATTAAATTAGCCACATAAATAGTGTATAAAATGAGAAAAACCTTGGAAAATGATGTTTCCAAAATATTGCAGTTTCTACTAGTTGGCCCGAAAACCACTTTTTCTGGACATAACCCACCAACAGAATGGAATTTTCAGCTGAAAATTAGCTTTTAGTTTTATTTTAATATTTCTAGGGCTTTTTATGGACAGATGTACATTTAGGGCCTACCATAGGGACAACTAGCATTTCAGTCGGGTTTGCGGTGTTCAGTCAGAATTTCACTGACCCAGTGACTCTCCACTTAATAAGTAGTAATTTGTCTGTGCATGAAGATGTTGGTACAATGTTGATAATAGATATTTCTAAATGCGTACAGGAGAAAAGACACAGCTGAAGAAATGATTCCCTTATGAGATATTACCTCAAAAAATGTGGGATTAATTATAGGCCTAATTTTTATAAGTTTTCAGCAATTTTATCACATTTTCCATGATTTTGTGAATTTTTCCAGGGAATGGCATACCATATCTTACAAAAGCAATGCCCCCTTCATTACCAGGAGGTTAGTTCAGAAGATCCTGGGAGTTAGTGTAGGCACATATCATAATACCTGGCCAGTCTACCCTATCTAATGCAGTGGTTGCAGGCCTGTCAGGAATAGCAAGTCCCGAGATCAATTCACTATTCCTTTTTCCAGTGCTAAGATCACCGTGATCTTAATGAAAGAATTACATAGTGATTTAGCCTAAGTACAAGAGCACTTACAGGGAACACTCCTGATCAAAAGAGTGAATAGCCTGCTGCATACATGTAGAGGGGAGGGAGGACGTTTGCTGAGTGTCCTTGAGGGCTCTTAGGGCTACTCATGAATTAAGTGCACTAAGGTAATTCTTCCCTTCTCTCTCTTTGTCCTGGGGGGGGCACAATGCTTCTAATAGGCAAGCATAAATCATACATTTATGGGAACAACTTTTGAATACTTAATGGGGTCAACTGCACCCTGTGCTCTTTTGTTAGCCCATATGGGGATGGGGAAAGATGGTATAAACACTGTTGTGAAGAAGAGTGACTCCACAGCTATTCCTTTATTTTGGGACTCTTATCCCTGTGCCCAGTCAGTACTTCTTGGAATAGTGTAGGAGGGCTGAGGCTAAGATTGATACGATCTTAGTGCTGGCTAGGAAAAGTAAACGCAGTTTAATCTTAAGATTGCTTAATAGGATAAGGCAGAATAATTCCTAAGATCACTGAGGTTGCGATCCCAGGATCTTTTGAATTAACCTTCTGGTGACTGTACTCAGTTTATGCAGTTTGACAGCTCAAGAGCTTTCACTTGTATAGTGCATGTTTCTTTAATAATAAAAGTCGCTGCTCTGAAACAGCACTGAAAACCAGTAGGAATTTCCATGTGAGCTACACATATCTACCCTGTCATATCATGACATCAAGAAACGCTGTTGCCACTTCATTTTAGGATATGATAGGACAGAGTATGAGGTTTGCTGGAAAAAAAAGTTTTAGTTTAATCTGAAGACCCCCTGCCTAATTAACCCTTACGTGCCAAGATTAGCAAAAGTGCCCTCTTAAGCATGCATATTATATTTAATAGATCACCATGGGTTTAATATTGATCAGATTAAGATGATTTTAACACTAGAAGAATCGTAATATCAAGGGCTTTCCAACGATACCAAATTTGTTATTGTGCATTAGGTGAATAATTATTGATAGATCCTAATGCAGATAATAATGAATGAAAAATAGGCTTAAAATACATGAAAAGTGCGCGCTCTTGCCATGAGAATAATGGGAAAATACAGAAAATTCACTAAATTAAAATAAATATTGATAAATTACCAAAAATATTGATGAATATGTGATTTTCTCCAATTATAATACATGTCTTTTTTTCAATTTCCATCAATATAGCTTTCTTTGAACTGTCAAAGTAATGCTTTATGAATTGAAAAAAGCCTATTTACTACCAAAATCTTTTAAAAAAAAAATTCTGGGTCCTTCATCCAAATTAGCCCTTTCAACATTCTGTGCCAACATCATTCCCTTACTGACTCATAAAATACTCTCACCTATGCTTCATATTACATTTTCTGAAATCTATTTTACTGCCCTCTTTGCTATCATTTGAACAAATACATTAATTTAGACATAATATAGGTAATAGCCTGTACTATGTCAAGTTTGTTGAATAAATCAGCTTTCTTGAAATAATTCTGGGCACGAAAGGGTTAAGGTCATGCAGAAGTAAATGCTGCCTTCTCATGAGTCATATGGTATGCCGGCCTGCAATGAAGGGTGTTCTGGCTGCTGGTTGGTTTAGAATTAGATAGAAGACATATTGGTAGAATTATGAAAAAGAAATCACAGGTGTTCCGAAATAGTTAAGAAAATGGTTTAGTAGGTGTGTTTTTATATTATGCAAGGGGTTTGGGGATTTTATGAGGCATGCAAAAGTTAATCTGCCCAATGGAGAATTGTAGGCCCAAATTAGGGTAGAATGGCACTTGCTGCACATATGACTCCCTTATCTAAAATTTTCAGGGTTAAGACTATCCAACATTCTGTCACATTGTGTATGAGGGATGAGTAATTTGTGTTATGGTTGAAACTTTTGCCAACGAACATTTTAGGCAGCTGTTTTTGTGTCTTAAGCTGTATAGAAACATAGAGGAAATGGGTCTAGTTCCCCATGACCTATAGTTTGTAACATTCTTTCAGTCAAGAATCATGAGTCTATGAAATTATAATTATAAATCTATAGTTAATCATTCTGTGTGATAAGAGTAGCTAGGGCTGCCCATGTAAATGGAATAAGTCCCTTCTATATGACCTGCCTTTACGAATATTATGTAGATATTTTGCTTGGGGAGTATTGGGATGACTGATTTATGAACAGGATAATTATGATCTGTCAGCTTATATATGGGTGTGCCCATGTCATTAGCTGCTGGAGTGGGATAGTGCTCAGAGGTACACTGCAAGAATGGTGTTTAGATCCTAAACACAATTCTAAACATTTTCTTGTCATGTTTTGGTAATCACTTTATTTTGTGTTTATAGCTATCTACGGATTTGTTTAGTCTATGAAATTTATCTTGTGGGAGTATCAGCAAGTATTCACAGGTGCAAAATCTCCAAGGATGTCAATTATATTCATTTATTTCATGTTGGTATGCCCGAGATACTGACAGCCCATAGCCTTACCATTGTAGCTCCGTATCGCACACCACCGTGCGATAACCCGCGAAAATATCACATGCCGAGGTCACATGACCATTTAGTGACGTCATAGCTCCAAGATGGCGATGTAAACAATGCGCACAGGGAGTCATTCTGGTAAATTCTATTGTAATTCAGCAGTTTTAGATCAAAATAACATGAAATAAATGCAAAGGCACACTCGTTGGAGGAATGTCGGGGGGTTATCGCACGCGCCGATCATTTGCCGCATCACACTCCGCCCTGCGGGCGTCGTGCGATACGGCAACTGATCGGCGCGTGCGATAACCCCCCGACATTCCTCCAACTCGTGAACCTTTGCTTATGTATATATGTATACATGTATGTACATTATTGTATTAAAATAAGAGACTTGACAAATTGCAACAATTTAGCAGGAAGGCCATTTCTTTATCCTTTATGAAATAACCTGAAAGGGTGTTGGTCAGGGAAGTTATGGATTATCCGATGCTAATGACAGTAGTGTTAGGTGAATTTAGTCAATTCACTATTGTTCTTTCTATTTTCATGACATTCTGTGTCATGAAATTAAGATCGATATGGGAATTGGGTTTTTTGTCACAACAAACTATTGTTGTTGTGTGCAGCTGGTCAGTTCAAAGATAGTGCTGCTACCACTGATGTGTATTTTATATACAAGTGTCTAAAGATTTTGATGTTTAAATCCAAACATTTATCATTCAATATCTAAACTCTAAGCATCAAAGTACGTTTAGCAAAAAAAGTTTATGTATTTAGAATAAAAATGTTTATCGCCTGAATGTGTAGTCAACGAGACATCTAACTGACCCATATGTTTAGGCTTCAAAAAAGTTTAGACCTAAACATGTTTCAAATCTAAACACCATTTTTGCAGTGTAGGGGGTGGTAAATAATGTTGCCCAGCCTTGGCTCACTAATTCATCTCAAAAAGCTGATTGCTTACTAATAGGATGCAGCACAAGATGTAATTTACTTTAATAAAAAGAGAGCATCAGCAAAAGAATTTGATCACCAGTTAACTTTCTCCTTTATCTAATACTGTTGAAAAAAGAAAATGTACTGCAAGGTGATTCATAAAAACTGATGACATTCTTATCTTGTTGAAAGTAGAACATGGATTTTATTTCATTTATTTTCTATTGACGACAAATTTGAGGCCACAAGATCTTTTTTACTTAATTACAATTCACAAAGAAAAGGACATAGCCGACAGAGGAATCCAAATTGATCGTTTTATGTGCATCTAAGAATATGTGATTTTTTTTTTAATATTGGTCATTTTAGTATATGTATTCCATTAAACAAATGCCTGTTTTAAAAAAGTACCTCACGGAGACTCAGATCAACAGTTGAACACACTCTCTATGACGTCATAAATTTTCAGGAATACCCTATATTCATGATTTATTTCGAGGATATTCCCATGTGACGCCATTATTTCAAGGGGTATTCCTGGAAAAGATGCATGTTCAAAAATGTATCATTTGAATGTTTTTATTGCAGAGAGACTATTTTCTTTTCAATTTAAAGGCAGCTTACAAATAATCATTTTGTTTTTGTGGTAAAGGCCTCTTATAGTAGCATTACCACACTCTCCACTTGTGTGCAGAGCATATCCACTGTGCTATTAGTACTTCCACATGGACCATTTTTTCACCATCCTGAGAGCTTTTACCTTCAAATTCTATCACCTGGGGTTTCTGTTTGATGTCATGGGTTATCACAATCATTTTTACCAATGAGACAAAGTATGTGGCTTCATTTTAGTATATTTGTTTTTAAGATTAATTTAACCAAACCTGAGCTATGAAATATGGTTAGTCAAGAAAGTAAGATTTCTTTAAATTCCTCAGAAACTTGTGCTTGCGGCCTCTTTTTTGTAATATCAATATGGAAATATATATGAACAGCTTTCATTTTATATAACACTTGTTAAGACGATACAACTGATGTACACCTAAGTGCATGCTAATAACAAGTTCTTAAAAATTATTTAATACTAAGGGAATTTACATAGATGGTGATGATGAAGCTGGTACCAATACCATTAACACAATCCCCACTGAAGTGCATTGCAGGAGGTCCAGTGCATGTTTGCCCAAAGACAGCTACCCTATGACATAGCTATATAAAATAATACTCCATTACCCTGGCCTACCACTCAACTGCAAAAGGGGTCTATGTATGAGAGGCCTCCTATGGTTCTTTTCCTCCAATACATGGCACATTCTCAGGGTTAATAATCTTTAATAATTTCATTTCTAGTTGGTATAGAAACAAAATTCAAACAGTTTATAAAAAATGATCCCTGTAATGTTGGGCATCAGCAAATTGGTGTTCTAATCCTGGTTAGAACTCCAATTCTAACCATCTATTTCACATGTTCAAAACATTTTGAATTGACCATTAAGTAAAAGAACGATGCAATTTGACGACTAACGACGTCATTTAAATGTATCCATTCAATCATTGGTTAATGATTTTCTTCAATTGGATTACTCTGTTAATATAAAAGACTCATCAACCATCCTCTTTTAATTATTAGCAGACATGTGCTGAAAGACCACTACCGAACCAGTGCCAGACTCCAGAGACCACTCCCGGACTGCGAACAGCGGTCGCAGCCATGCACAGACACAAACAGACTACTACCAGTGACCGTATCTTTTGCTGAAGTCTGTGTGGTTAGTTCAAATATTTCAATGTCTAGTCACTATTCCTGTGACTTGCGTCCTCTGCAGGCTGTTGCAAAAAGATTTGGAAACCATTTTGTCGGAGGTAGTATTCCCAAAATGGAACTGACTGACCTCAGGGAATCAATTCCCTGTTGGGTTGCCAAAAGATAATTGGTCATAGAAGTAGTTTAGGAGTGGTCAGGGACTGGTGAATGCTTCCTAAATGAGAACCAATTCCCAGCCAGTTCCTTTCTCCAATTCCCTTGCCTTTCGACAATGGGAAGCATTCAGGTGGAATTAATCGTGGAAACAGTTCCTCAACTTTTTGCAATGCAGTCTAATTCAGAGTAAGTTAATTTCATTACAGTATAAGGTGGGAATTGGTCTCCCTGGGTGAAGAATCGGGAGGAACTGGAAGATGCATTAGTTACAGTGAGAATTGAGTTCCAAATCTTTTCGCAACAGCCTCCTGATAAATGATCCAGTAGTGTATGTCATAATGGAAGGCCTACAAGCCCACGGTTTGTTATGTTTTCATCAGTCCCATATTACACTAAACACAATTTGCTAATTGCAACAATAGATAAAAACATTCAAACTTAAGGCAGGATGCCTACACTACCCTTTTCTATGCAGATAATATGCTCCAAACAGTCATTTTGTCCAATAACTTTACTGTGAAAATAACTGTTGAATCTACAAGGGATCCTTGTAAAACTGAGCAGTGAACAACCATAATTAGATAACAGGGGACCAGTGTAGTTTTTACAAGAAACCCCAGGTGACAGTGCGGTAGTACAAGGAATCTTTACAAAAATAATGGCATCTCTGTGAAAATAACGATGGATCTCTGGAAACTTTGGGACTAGGTATGCCACCCATATGACTGTACATGGCTCTAAGTATCAAAAGTATATGAAGTGCACACAGTCATCCCAAAGGTAAGGAAAGGACCCGAAAACTCAACTTGTTGACTTGATATGTTATTCAGTGATAAGTTACTGCTTCTATGCTGGTGCATACTATAGTCAATTCAGGGGGAGGGTAGTTTTGTGTGAATGTGTCACATTGATCAGAGTTTTAGTACTTTAATTAAGAAAGCAAATAGCTCAAAGTATCTCTAATTGACAACACTGTCGTCTCGTGGCTCATACTGTACAGATGGACATTATTCAAGAAAGCTCTTCCACGAATACAATGTATACTTTTGTGTAAAAATCCCAATATTGAGTTGCATGGACCTTTCAATGAAAGGCCATAGTATTACACAATATACTGCCATTGCAAATAGATAAAAAGTACTTATGCTCAAATGAGATGGTAACCTCTTGGTAACAGGAGCAGTTATTATTCAACAATGACAGGCGAAGCATTTGTTCTTCAACAGACCACTAGTGAGTCTAGCTGGACCTACATACATAGATGATGCTGACTATATGATGTTGATATTTCTCATAAAGGGTTGACATGAAGCGTGGATGTACTGCTGTGGAGTTGCCTCAGGAGCATTGCATGAGTGCGTTGTGATGGTCTGAGAGTATGAACTATAGGGAGGCCTCAGAGAGTTAGAATATGGCAGCATCCATTAAGTCCAAAATATTATGTAGATGTTAAAGTGCGCTAAATCTGCCAAGCAGGTGCTTCAAATGAGTCAGTAAAACCAGAATCTGGATACAAGCATTGATCTTCTCTCTGGGTTGATGAAAGGCATAGAAAGAGGATAGGACTTCTCATATAACATGCAGAGTCTCAGAAGCCTAAAACGGTATGTGGGTCGCTAATCAAAAGTTGTAAAAAAACATAGCCCTTCAAACTGCTGTAAGTTACCCTATGATTCAATGCCTACGGACATTTCCCTACTTGAATCAAACAACCCTACTATATAATGGCAAGCCATTCTGCTATAGCACTCGCATACACATGCAGAATATCTAATGCAATAATTACCACTGCTGCAGCATACTTTGTAAAGTCAATGTATGCAGTAACGTGCACATTCATTTGGCTAAGGTGAACAGCAATTAAAATTTGATATTGTCTGTCTCATCCTTCTTCGACATTAATCTTGTCAGCAATTTAATGAAGTGACTCTATTTTTTTTGCCAAAAAAATAATTGGAGACCTCTGATTGGTTGGCTGTCCACATGTCATACCGTCAGTCAGCTATTATGCAGCAAGCAAGTAGTTATGTGACCTTATTAGCATAAAGAGGTGTGGTTTATTATGTAGATGAGGGTGTGACTATAGTGAGATATTTTTTATATAAATAAAAAAAGGCAAGCTGAGAGCTTGCAAAGAAAAAAAATGGAAAAAAAAACTAGGAAATATTTGGGAGGGGAGGGGGGCCCTTGGGGTGGGGGGGCCTTTGGGGGGACCTTTGTGTTGGGGGGCCTTGGGTGGAAGGGCCCCCCCCTTTTTTTAATGCACACGCCACTTGGGCAGGGGCAAGTTTACTAAAAATAAAAACTTAACAAAAAATTTATTTTATTTTTTTTATTTTGATAAATAATATGTGACAGGATCTGCGAAAAGGAATCTTAGTGCAGGGTGTATTAAGGCCCCTATTCCCAGTACATGTCACATATTTACACTTTATCATTTACAAGTTGCCAAATACAAATTCACACTCTCTACATAATATAGACGGATATTGGAGAGGAACATGACAGAACCCACACATTGAGATTTACACAATCAACTTCTGTTTGTCATAATTCAGACTGTATATGGTGTAATCTTGGTGTACAACTTTGGAGCAAGTACCCTCTTGAAATGAAGGATAGGTGTAAGCCATATTTCCCATCCACATCTCATCAATATTACAAGTGAAATCCACTGAAGTGCTATGCCAAGTACAAGTCCACTATAAAGGGTAATATTTTATTTTAGACGTTACATAATAGGTTAAGACGTTACACAATGGATATCTTCAAGATAGAGCTTGTCTTTACGAATGGTGTAATACTTCACCTCAGGGTGGTGATGACAGGAGGAAGGTGGGTAATTTATCAAGATCATGTCTCAAATTCGGAATTTGGAATTAATTTTGTGTTTGGTTTGCCGTTGTAAAGAGAAAGATTTGATTTTATTTCCAGTATTATGCAAATCACCTTTACCATAGTGAATGTTGGTGACCAAAATGGCTTTTAAGGTAGGTGGAAGTTTACTGAGCAAAAAGTCATGTTAACACGTGTCAATGTTGTTGTTATGATGGGTGCAACAGTTTAGGGGGTCACCAAATGGATGGTTACCATGGTGACGGCCATCAGTTTTGATACATCGATGCCTATTCAAGATGGCGACGGGCTGACGCGACTGGCGGGAAAAGTCCAACCAGGTGCTGTGGCTAGCGTTCTTTGGATAAGTAACAGTGCATAATGTGTTAGCTGAACTTATCCATTGTTGTCACTTGATATTATCGTAAGTGGATAAGTGGTTACGGGGTGAGCTGATATACATGTTATTGAGACTTCGGGTGTAAGTGGGGTCCTGAGGGGGCGAGAGGTTCTGTAAGGGGATAGTGTTGTGAATTGGGAAAAAGGGCATCCCCACATCAGCGTCATCACCGACCTATCCGGTGCTATGTCCGACGCAGGACCAAGGACGATCATCACACAAATCTTGGGATTAATGTAAAAAAAGAATGAAAACCTACCATTAAAAGTGTCAGTACCCCTCTCAGGCAGTGTAGGATCAAACAGGAGGTATTTATTCTTTGGTGGTTTGAGAAGAAAGACCTGTTTCCTTGGGATCATTTTCTCCATTATTGAGCGTCAAAATGCCGGACAAAAGGTGCTGTCAATAACAAGTCATTTCCATAGTTATTTAGATTTTTTTTTTTGTGATTTTATTCACTATAGAAATATGTCAAAAATGAGTAGGATGTCTATGGAGCTATAACATAGGGAGCTGACTGGCAGATGGACTATGAAAATATACCTCTCTAGAAGTGGGGTCCTCCAGGGTTGAAAAGATTACAGCATTGTGACATTTTTACAGTTTCAGTCAAACTTCTTGACCAAGGTCCTTCCTCTTCAATTTTAGTTTAGATTTACTGACTTTTTACTTCTAAATGATAAATGCTCAGCTTATTAATGACTCAAGGCACTCAGTGAAAATATTCATGAATTTTATACCCTTGTTCCATTATCACTGACTTTAGACACATTAACTGACTATGATACTTTGCAAATACCACCACACAATATAATTGACCTTTGATTTTCTACAACTTCTACTTATAGCACAGAGATTGTCTATATACTGACATGTAGGGTAAACCCCATCTATGTAACTGACCATAAGTCTATTAGTTAATTTGCTTTTCTAGCCCAGTACTTGTTACTGAACACCCAGGGGTTGTGATGATAGTGGTCTATGGGTGGTGCCAGGGGAGACTCACTACTATATACAAAAACCTTGGGGTTCCCACCCTTGAACATACAGTAAAGTGTACCACATATCTAGATAAGTTGTACCAGTGATAGTATAGATAGTTAGTATTAAGACAGTTTTTACAGATCTGTCTATTATTCACTGAGTTATGAGGAAATTAGCTAAGGAAGGTATGGGAGTGAGTGAGTAATAGATGTTTAACGCCATTTCGACAGCTAAGGTCATATTCATGGCGAGAACTACATTACACAATTTCACAGGGGAATGTGTCAGTGCCCGCGCATATGTGCACCACACACATCCCGAGGGGATAGGAAAGAGGAGAAATAGACCCTTTTAAGTGGGCTAGGGAAGCCCTAAGGAAGGTATGGGTAGTATGAGTACCAGATGCCCCTTATTTATGACCCCACTTGCGTAGCTACTGTAGCGGAACTCCCCGCAAAGGGTGGTGTGGGGTCTAATACTTCTCGTTGTGTTCTTACTAAAGGGGAACTAGAAAGCTCCAAGTTCGGACCACTAGGATGGCGTTAACACCAGGTCAAGGACATAAGACAACCTGGAGATTACAGTTATACATTCTCTTATTCTAAAGTAAAATATTCAATAAGGTGGTCTCTATCAGTTACACTATATTTCTATAT
The DNA here is from genome assembly GCA_949317995.1 of Acholoe squamosa. Taxonomy (NCBI): domain Eukaryota; kingdom Metazoa; phylum Annelida; class Polychaeta; order Phyllodocida; family Polynoidae; genus Acholoe; species Acholoe squamosa. The sequence goes on along the minus strand of OX439043.1, from coordinate 18,772,821 downwards.
CAAACGGGCCAGGACATTATGTTATCCATAATTATCACGTAGGTGATAACTATGGATAGGGGCCAGGTCTCCGCTAAGCCCAACATAAATAAAGTTAAAGTTGATGGGGCCAGGACATCGCTAAGCCCACACGTATGTGATAACTATGGATAGGGGCCGGGTCTCCGCTAAGCCCAACATAAATAAAGTTAAAGTTGATGGGGCGAGGACATCCCTAAGCCCACATGTATGTGATAACTATGGATGGGGGCCAGGTCTCCGCTAAGCCCAACTTAAGTAAAGTTTAACGGCTCCTCTAGCCAAGCTAGGGATGGTCCATAGAAGTTGAACAACTCTTGCGGGGGGACGTCGGTGTTGGGTGGAGTGGGGGTGACTCGGCCCTGCATTAAAGGTGTTTGTTTGAGTGATTCGGATTCATGTTAAAGTTGTTCGGTTCTGATGGGGTGGACCCGAGAAGGTGTGACACAGCGTTTGGTTGAGTGATTCAGACTCATCTTAAGGTTGTTGGGTTCTGGTGGGGTGGACCCGAGAAGGTGCAACACGGCCTTCGGTTGAGTGACTCGGACTCATGTTAAAGTTGTTCTGTTCCAGTGGGGTGGACCCGGGAAGGTGCGACACGGTGTTCGGTTGAGTGACTCGGACTCATGTTAAAGTTGTTCGGTTCCAGTGGGGTGGACCCGAGAAGGTGCGACACAGCGTTTGGTTGAGTGACATGGACTCATGTTAAAGTTGTTCGGTTCCAGTGGGGTGGACCCGGGAAGGTGCAAAGACTGCTCTGGTTGGCATTGAGGTGGTGGAGACTGCTCCTTGTTAGCAGTGGGTTGATGAGCTGGTGGTGAGTTGCTCCTAGTTGGCAGTGTGTGTGGTGAGAGCCAGTTTGGTTCTGCCTGACTGAGCAGGCTGGACTGCTTATATAGAGCCACCTGGCCAGCCCCAGCCAATGGGGGAGGGCCTAACAGGACCCCATAGGGCCCAACAGGGCTGCCCTGATTAGCTGGAATTTCAGTCTGAATTTATGGAATAATGAGACAAATGCCATAATATTCTATGACCCCAAGTTAGTGGGAGTCATTACTTGAATTATGTAATTTATATGTCCAGAATCGGTAATACTGGGGGTGCCAATTTTGGGGACTGGCTTGGGGCCAAAATGGCCACTGCCTCTATTTTCCCAGTCCAGATCAGGCTGTCAGTTGACTTAAAACTACAGTGGTTTGCACTAATATTTTGTCAATAAAACTAAAGAGGCTACTTTAATTAAAGTCATATCTAACCAAAGTGTTACTTTAAATTGTGTGACTTTGTGCAGATAAGGCATATGTGACCCATCCTAACAAAATGGTACGGAAGTGGCAAATAGAAAATGTTGAGATATTGCCATATTCATTTACAGCTCATCAAGAGCTTTCATTTGGCATATAACACTTGCATATTTGAACCAGGTTGCCCTCTTTGGGTCATCTGGCCGTAAATGTAGTCGTATCAATTAATAAAATATTAAACTGAGATAATTAACATATTAAACATATAATAATTTATAAATCCTATATAATTCCTATGTAATTCTATATAACCACAAAAGTTATTGCTATTTCATTTAGGCTTTTGGGGCTTAAAGTAAGTTTAGTAAGCAAGGTTTCTAAAAGACATGTACCCATATGCTACAAAATGCTAAAATATCAATTTTGAAACTTTTGATATTTTTGATACTATGCAACTTGAAAAGGCTATAGCTAGGCTTCTACATGTGCGACTTCAGTACCAATTTGTAATGATGGGTCACATATTTTACAAAGCTTGGGTAGAAAGAGGGCCCCGCGTGCGGGACTGGTTACTCCAGTCCCTGTCCACAAGTGACAGGGTGAAGAAGGAAGCTGGAGTGCTGTCACTGTTTCATCAAAATATACCCCTACACTAAAGAATACAGACTAAACAAGGGAGGGGTGTCTAAGTTTCCAGTCCACCTCCGTAACAAGTTCCGGTATTGACAATGACCCGGTAAACACTCTTATGCATCCTTAACCATTTGGAGGTCCTAGTTATTCACAATGCCTCGGTTTAAACCTAACTGTATGCATCCTTAATGTTAATGGACCCTGGTTATATAATCTATTTCCACGGCGGGGTATACTACAAGTGTCTCTCAACATGTCTCCTCCATTCCTTTGTCCCCGGTTAGCACTGACAGCCCCTCCTACTGACTCCGGCCCCCAGGTTGTTCCTTTTCACCGTGGTCTCGGCTCAGCCTCTTCCCGGGCGTCTCCTCCCCGGACATCCTCATTTCGCTCCTCCGGTTCCTGCGGCAGTCCCTGGAACATGCAAACCACATGAGATTAGCACCATGTCCCCCACCACCAAGGAACACCTACCCCTTCTTCCCCGGCCCCTTTTTAACTTCTTCTGGACCATTTCTCCCTGCCAGCCAGTAGATACGCCAGCGCTTCCCGAGGGCCCCCCCCTCTTTTTCTTTAAGCTTTGTCCCCCTCCACTCTCCTCTCACTTGAGCTCTCTCCTGGGTCCCGGTCTCTCCTTCCTATGATCAGTTACCCCGAGTCCTCCCCCTCCTCCATTAGCAATCTTTTAATCCGTTCATCCACACTCTCCCTAGGGTAGTTAGTACTCTTTTCCCGAACAGGAGATCCTTCACTTACCCGGTATCTGAAGACAGTCTGGATGAGGTAATTTGTCTGCACCAGGTCAGTCCCGAGCAACTCGAGCCAGGAGTGGGCTCGTCCTTCCACCCTCCAGTATAAGGGGCCAAAGTCCTGCGGAGGCCCCTGACCGGCTGCCCACTGCTGCAAGGGGTCCATAGGTCCATCGGGTATCAAGGGAATGGGTATCCCCACAGTGGGGAAAGACAGGTTAGCCGTCCCCTGGACAGGGGGAAGAGTCAGACCCACCGTCAGAGCACCACCAGGGAGCGGAATCATAGGGGCCGCATTTATATAGGGACCAGGTAGAGGCTTTCCTTGGAGTCCTGTGTCCCCGCTGTGCCCTGGCGTTGAAGCCCCGTCCGAACGGGCCCCCCCCCTCCTTTCCTCCTCCTCCCTCTTCCTTTCTCTCTTTTTCTGTTCCTCCTTTTGCTTGTCCTCCTCTTTACTTTTCTCCTCATCATTCCTCTTTCTCCTCTCATCCTCCCTCTTTTCCCTGCTTCTCCCTTCCTCTTCCCTCTCCAGTGTCTTTCCTTTCTCACTATCCTTTCTCTTGTCTGACCCTTTTTCTTTGTCCTTGCCCTTCCCCGACTCCTGGTCCTTTCCCTTAGGTCTCTCTGCTTTTCCCAGATTCTTTCTATACTTCAGTTCCTCTTCGCCACCTTTCTCACCCCCCTTCTTCCCTCCGGTCTCTTTTACTTGTTCCTTCCCACCCCCGTCTCTGGGCTTCTTTTGACTCTTATCCTCTTTCTCCTCCCTGCTTGGAGTCTGTTCGCCGTCTGCCAGCAACCCCTCCTAATGCCTTTTAAGCAGAACTACCCAGGAATCACCCTCCCCTGCTTGGCCAGGTCCCCCGTCACCCAGTCCATTCTCCTCCTTTGTCTTCTCTTGTCCCGACTTGAGAGTGCTACCCCCTGTTGATATGACTGGGGAGTCTACCCCATGTACCCGAGACCTGGGAGTATTGTTCATCAGCCTCCGCATACTCTCCTGCGCTATCATGGCTATGGCTGGGGCTTTCATGTTCCCCTGGTCATCCACAGCCCCCTGAGCAGACCCTAGTGGGCTGGGCGGCCCGGTCGCCCACGATGTCCCTTGACCTGCCGGAAGTGGTGCCCTGGGCTTCTAGCCGTAAGCTATTAGCATGGCCATGTACTGTTGTTGTTGCTGTTGGAGGGTCCAGGGGTTCCAACTCCCCGGGGCTATGGTCTGGCCCATCTGTGGTTGGAATAAGCCAGGCATCATCAACCGTTGTCCTCTCTCCATGCCACTGACCTGTCCAGTCCCTACTACCTGAGCTCCCCTCCTCTCACCTCCATTATCCAAGCCATTCCATGTTGTAGCCTTCCCTGGACGATTTCCCTGGGTGCCCTCCCCCTTCTCTTCCTCCTCCCTGTCCCCTCCTTTCCCCGAATGCTTACGCCACTTGTTAGGGGGCTCCTCGTCCTCCTCTGACTCATCCAATCCCCCTAGGGAGATAGCTGGGGGTGACTTTTCCCATTCCTCCTCATCTTCCGACTCTGAAGAGGGGGAGGACGATGTTTTGTCCACCTTCCTCTTTGAAGCTGACTGTCGATGGCCCCGGGTGGATGAAGAGGCGGTCTCTGCCTAGGGCGCAGGCTGTGTTCCTGACATGGAGGCCTCTCCTTCCTTCCCTGCGGCCGCTGATGGTCCTACCACCCTGCCCCTGACCCGCTTCTGAGGGGTGTCCCCTCCCTCCCCCCCTTCCTGACGGTACTTGATGTGGTTACAGTCGGGGATTCTATCAAAGTCCTTCCACTCGTGCTCGGGGTGTACGCTGAGGATGTGGTTCCAGATGTCCCCCCGCGGTCTCCCTGGATTTGTCGTGGGCATGACGACACTGGGCACTCCCAGCCGTCTCCTTCGGTCTTATGTAACTTCATGTGACGCTTGAGAGCGTATTTGCGAGCACAAATGGTGTTACAGCCCGGTACAGTGCATGGGAACTTCTTGGAACCTCCCATCGTGTCGGGCTCCTCTAATAGATTGTGCCGGTGCACCTGGCCTCGCTCTGGGCTCCGGGGAAGTAGGTCACATTCTCGACAACAAGGCTGACCTAGATATCCGGGTCACCCTGGTGCCCTGGACTGTCTGGCTTTCCTTCTCTGCCATCATTAAGCTATTCATCCTCCATTGTTCCTCAAACCGCCTGTTTTTCCCCTTGAATATCTCTCTCACTCTATGGCTCATGTCCCTCAAATTCTCCCCATGTTTCCGTGGGAACCACAGGCCAACAACCGGTGGTTCTTCCCGCCTAGGGATCCAATGTAGTACCTCCCCCCCTTCTTAGGTAGGACGTAACAAGAACCAAAACCTCTCTCTACACACTAACTCGTCCACTAATTCACTTTCCCTTTCTTTTCCAGATCTCCTCCTCGTCCGTGGATACCCCACTGGTTGAGGATCCGGGGCAACCCTGGAGCGTCTGTGTCCGGCTGGTCTGCGCCTGCCGTCTGTCGCTTCTCTTTTCAGGAACCCACTGCCCCTTCCTACCTGCCACACTTCAGGTCCCTGTCTGCTTTTCCAGGCCTTTTTCTGTTCCTATTTCTATCTCCTTCCAATGTAAGAATGAGGGCGACAGTCTTTCTCCTCTCACCACCACAGGCCTCTGTCCCATTCCTCGAATCTGTGACATCACCAAGGTCTTTTCCCCCGTTTTGGCGGGAATACCACAAGGTCCCGGATTAATGCCAGTTCCCGGCGAGGGGACACAATGGGCAACCACCCTCACTTCTTCCCGCCTCCTCGGGACCTTTCTTCAGTAGATTTGAGTGCACAATCTTCCTTTTCCTTCCGGCCTTGATCTCCACTACCAGGCCTCCTAATACTCTGGAGACCACCCAGGGCCCCGACCAGGGTTCCATCAGTTTGGAGGACTTCCGCACCTCCCTCTTCTCTACTAAGTAGTACACTACATCCCCTGCTTCCAGAGGCTTTCCCTGTGTCCTCCCGGCATAATTTCTTTCTTGTCGCCAGACGCTGCATCCCATATATTCCTGGGCGTACTGATGGGGGGTCACCATTCTTTGTTGCATCTCTGCCGTGAACCCCGTCTCATCGATCCACCCCCTCTCCTCCCTGGACAGGTACAAGATGGCCAGAGGGGCCTGTGTCTCCCTGCCCAGCATCAAGAAATTCGGCGTCTGATTCGTTGATGCCTGTACTGAGGATCGGTACGCGGACATGACAAATGGCAGCTGCAAATCCCAATCCCAGTGATTCTTATCTCCAGGGTCCTGTTGTACCTTTCTACTAGCCCATCAACTTAGAGTTGTAGGGGCATGTCCTTGTCTGTACCGACCCCAGGAGTACCTGCACCCGCTGAAATAACTCTGACTGAAAATTTCTCCCCTGATCCGAGTGGACCAGTGCGGGTGGGCCCAACCTGCAGACAAATTCAGTGACGTAAGCTCTCGCTACCGTTTCCGCCGTCTGGTCCGGGAGGGCCGCCGCCTCTGCCCATTTCGTGAAGTAATCCATGATTACTAGAATATGTTGGTTTCCCCTTGCCGTCAGGGGTAGAGGGCCCATGAGGTCCATGGCTACCCGTTCCAGGGGCCAGCCAATCGGCTTATGCCTCATCATGGCTCGGTGAGGGTGTGTCGGGGATTTCCTTCTCAAGCAATTCTGGCAGCTATCGACCCACCTGGTCACTTCCTAGCGATAGTCCGGCCAGTAATAGATCTGCTGAAGGCGTCTGACTGTCTTGTCCCGCCCAAAATGGCTAGAGAGGGGTGCCCCGTGTACTTCCTGCAATACCCCTTCCTTCAGCTCTTCCGGCACGGTGCGTCAAAAATGTCGTCTTATCCCTATCATCCGGGTGCACTTCTACCTGCCAATAACCCGAGGCCAAGTCTAGCATGGAAAACCACTTGGCCCCGGACATGGAGTTGAGGGAATCATCTATCCGGGGAAGAGGGTACGCATCCTTCACGGTAATGGCGTTGAGTTGACGGTAGTCCACACAAAACCGTACCCTCCTATCCTTGTTTTTCATCAGCACTAGAGGTGAGGCCCATGGCCCCTGCGACGTTTCTATGACACCCTTCTCCAACATGCTATCCACTTCTTGGTCAACTAGGTCTCGCCTGTGTGGTGCCAGCAGCCGTGGGGCAAGTTTTACGGGGCCCGCCTCCCCAGTGTCTATCCGGAGCTGTACTATCTTTGTCCGTCCCATATCTCCTTCCCCCATCTGGAAAGCATCCCTGTTCCTTTCTAGCATGTCTCTCCATGGTTGCAGGTCCCCCACCTCCATTCCTCTTAGATTGTTCATCCACCACCATGCTCCCCTCATCTCCCTCCTCCGTCAACAGCCAAACTACCTCCCCTCCCTTCTCCTGCATGTTCACCTCCTCCAGTGTGGCCAGGTGCATTCCCCTGTATAACGTAATGGGCTCTTCACCCGGGTTATAGACCAGGACTGGCACTTGTTCCCCCGATGGGCTAACCAGGGTGCAACCCACCCGGAAACCTCTCTCTTCTTTCACCCCTTGTAGCCCTTCCACTAGCCCAGTCGTCCCTCCCTTCCACTCCGGGGAGAGTATCCCTTCTACCAGGGTCTCTTTACCTCCCTCTAGAGTCTCTGTCTTTCCGCTTGAGATGCGGCATCTGGCCTCCTCCTCTTTGGACCACACTACCCTTTCCCCGGCCATGTTCACCACAGCCTTCTCCTGTCTAAAAAAATCTGCCCCTAGAATGCCCTCTTTGGCAATATCCGCCACCAGGAACCGGACCAGCATGATCTCGCCCCCACATGATAGTTCGGCAATCACCTGTCCTTCTACCTTTACCGCTGTCCCGTCCGCCGTTGTAAGACGTCAGGGGTGTGGGGAGACTTTTCCCGGACGTCCGATCCCCTCCCACCATTTCCCCGACAGAAGATTGGTCGTCGCCCCTGTGTCCACCAACAGTTTTAGGGAGTGTCCCCACAGCATACCTAATTCTAACCCGTTCCCATGGCTCTCCCTCACCCCTTTCCATTCCTTCGGCCTTTCCCCCTTGTTTGGACTACTCTCCCGGCCGCCAGAGGTAGTCATTCCTAGTTTCCCGAAGGCTTGTTCTGTTTGGCACTCTGTATCCTGGCTAAATACTTAGGACATTCTCTCTTGAAGTGAGACTCATCCCCGCATTCGAAACATCCTCTGGACCAACCGGAGCGTGTCCCTCCCGTTCCCGGCCCCGCATCCCCCGAAGACTTTGCACCGGAGTCGCTCACCCGCATACTGGCCATCACCTTCTCCATCTCTTCTCGAATCCACCTCTTCTTGAATCTCCTCCCTTCCTGGGGACGCGGGACGAGCCCCCTCATCCAGGGCTCGTACTCGTCTGTCTGACAATTTGTTGTCGTCCAAATACACCTGAGCCTCCACCCCTGATGCACTGCCTCGAACAAATCTTTGGGTCTGGTTTGAAATATCCAATGTTTCAACTGGGGATCCCCTAAACTGTCCAGAAACCTATCCTTGGCCATCGTGTCCCCCGGGTACGCCAGGCGGGTTAACCGGGATATATCCTCCGACGAGGCATGCAATGACTCCTTCTCTTTACGGGTGCGTGTCTTCCATAGGGCCTTATAACTCTCCACCTGGTTTGGTGGCTGGAACCTGTTGACCAACGCCTTCCTTAGTTTTTCATAGCCCCCGGGGAAGCCGGCTCCATACCTGCAAGTAGCCGTCTTGCTACTCCCCCCACACTAATGCCCCAGCATACTCCTGCCTCTTTCTCTTCCTATTTATTTCCTAACACGCAAATGTCAAAATGGGCAAGGAATTTATCCAGGTTCCCCGTTCCATCAAATTTCCCAGGCATTACCGCCGGTTTCTCCACTTTCCTCCCCTTTCCCCCTGTCCCCTTTCATCTTCTCTAGCGGTACGTCCTCACCCCGCGCTTTGTTATCACCACAATCTGTTGCTCTACCCCCCTGGGGATCCCCACCCTGGGTCTCCTTCCCCGGATAGCTGGATGTCATAGACCAATCGCTCCCCACCCTACTAGGCAACAACCGGGCAAACGCTCCGAACATATTCCCATCCTGGTCCTGTCTGCCCCTCCGCCTGCCGGCCGCTCTGGCCCATTCCTCATACGTGTTCCTGAAGACTTGAGCATCCCGGGCAGCCCTAGCTCCAGACCTACTCAGCGTCGTCTGCGCCGACCCAGTTCCCGGACCTCCATTATCGGCAATCTGACGGCAGATCTGAATATCCTCATCCACCACTTCCACCAGGGCGCCCTTCCTGCCCATGCCAAACATGTCGTCCAACCTGTCACCCCCTAAGGGGCTCCTGTCCCTACTCCATGTGTCTGTCATCCTGTTCGCGTGGGTCTTGCGTTCGTCGTTTCGATGCTCTTCCGGGGAATGTAAACAAACCCCTCCCCCAGAACTGCCTCCGCTGTCACCAATGTAACAAGAAGACAAACAGGGGTAATTCGAGTTTCAGAAACCACCAGGCTGTTTATTAAGGTGCCGACAGAAGCCCCGACATGTCTACCATGAGATCTGGGTGTAATAAAGATTGAATATATATACTACTATTGACTTAATGTCGTTTATACTCGGATATCTATTTATGGCCTAAAAACACCTTGGGAAGCTAGCCCAGTTCCGACGCTCGTCAACCGCCCCGACTTCCGCTAATTGCTCTATCCTGTTCCCGGATACCCCGTATTCAATAGTCCTTAAGCCTATGGCCTCCTTCCAGTTGCTTCTAGCTCCTCCTCCTGGTCTTAGCAGCGGGCTAAGCCCCGGGGGCCCCTCCTCCACTGCTTATATAACCTCCTCCTGGGTCTGTGACGTCATCCCCTGATGTCACAAGCTCCCTCGCGCGCCCCCTCCCGGCACCAGCGGGAACTGTTCCCGCTGACTTCCCCGGTTCCTGCGAGCGCGCCCTCCCCGCCTCCCCTCTCCTGTCACAATATGAAGGAAGTGGCAATACTTTGCACTTTTTCTCTTCCTATACATTGTAGAAATCTTACCTGCTTCACTAACAGTCACTGCATGGTGTGTCGCAATTTATGAGTGCATACCTATTGTTCCACCATTACTCTCCCTTACAGTTCACCATCAGGCAGCTCTAACTTCACAACTTTTTCTTCAAAGGTTTTGTTTATGTAGTGTTCTATATAATATTAGTTTTGTTCGCTCTAATAAGATGCTCCTTATCTTCTCAATGTGTTTGAACCAAGTAACTGTGGAAGTACCTGATACATTGAACAATAGGAATAGACTGGCTGGTGTGCCTGCTTGTGAGTAGCCAGGTAATGTTAAATCTAATCCTGTTGTAAATAGGGATACTGGGTACTAAATTGTGTGTTTCAGTAATTTTATCTACAATTGTGGAGGAGAATTGTTCAATACCGGTACTCACAGATTGAGACGCTCATAATTTTACAGAAAAAGTGATTTAGACACCCTACTGGACTCAATAAACTCACTACTAGAAGGTAAGCTTCCTCTAAATTTAATCCCCATGAGACAATGCAACTAGACCTCAATAATCTATCAGGATGTACTACATAATACCCACAAGGGGGCCATGATATTAAGTGTACCCATAGGTTACTATTACAAGAGGAGAGTGCATGTCCACTGGCACGTTGCTGTACCCATACCCATCAAACTGGAAAAAGCATTTACTCTATTTATAGAACAGAGAAATTCCCGATTCGCTTTGATACAAGTAACGTCACTCCACAGGGCAAAGATGCCAGTTGGGTATGGACTCAACCTCTGAAAATTTTTGGGTGATAGCAAAGCACCCATTCCCCCAAATGTACTATGCTAAAAGCACCCATCTCATCTTCATTTCAACCTGTTCCCCTCACTCAAAACTATTAAGAACATCTCTAGAGTGGATGTTCATAGATAGTTTTAAAAATACATCAGAATCTCACCCAATCAGCAGCTAGCTTAGATTCATGTCCTCTGAAATGAGATTTCAGAGATACTCTGACCTCTGAAAGGTAGTTTGTCTATAAAAGGTTAGAGGGCAGCACGAGGCATGCTTAATTCCTCCTACTGAGGTCTAAACTAGGCTCAACCTCATGATCTCTAGAAGTAGAAAGAAAAATGTTATAAGGGTATCTAGGTATAATTTAATTCTTTTTATCCAAAGTATGATCACAAGATGGAATTAGCCTCTGAGATGTCTAATTTTTAGTGAAGTTTAAACCTCTGAAAATAGACGGACCTCTGAAGCTTTGACTTTCTGACAGGGTATACACTGGTACAGTCGCTACCAACTTACATAACCATGTCCAGATTCAATGAAATATCATAATAGAATTTTCCATTCTCGTCGCTAACAGAATGATGGCTAAATAGAACTGTGTCTATCAACACATTGGAAGCTGTAATCCAGTAACCAATACATTAATATCTATTCAATAATTTATGGTAAAACTATTTTGTTAACGACCAAAAAAGTGTAACTGACATACCTCTAATTTTGGGCAATAATGAGCTACTCTTTTAACTAGGGTTCTCCACACATAGGAAACACACAGGCGGGCTGTTTGTGTGCTCTAGCTAAAAATGGTCTGCCCGTGTGCTTTCAGCTCTCTGCGGGCTTTCTGTGGTTTGTTTTTTTTTAAATTTGCAAATCGACCAATTAGAACAAAAGTTACTGTAAATTTAAAACAAACTACACTAAAACCCATAAAATATCATAATTTTGCATTGAAAATTTTTAAAAATTTTCTCATCAGACATAACCTCAAATCTGCATAGACCCTGACAGCATTTCAATTTCAACATCACACTACATGTGACTAGCCAGACAAAACTGACCTGTGTGCTTTTTCATCCTGTGGAGAACCCTACACCGCCATTTCTTCTAAGCATAATTTGCAGTTTTGCTACATATAAATGAATGGGAGCAAGACCACATTTACCTTTGGAAATGAAGGATTTATTGTGATAGACATTGTTCATCACACATAGGTATGACAGGAAGGCAAATGACTGCAACTTGCTACCTACCTGCTGGAGTTCCTACTGTGAGATACAAAAGAGTGCACAATCCACCTACCTCAGACCACTCGGTTGCAACTTACCAAACCTGTGTCACCCTGGTGCTAGTAGTTCTCCAAGTACCCTACAGGGGGAAATACTGGTATTTTCTCTGTTAAGCCTACTAGTAATACTACTGCTACTACTACTACTTCTTATGCAGTCTAATTCTACTACTACTGCTGCTGTTGGTGTTGCTACTACTACTACTACTACTACTACTACTAGTACTGCTGCTTCTGCTGCTACTACTACTGCTACTACTACTTCTGCTGCTGCTGATGCTACTACTACGATGTTGTACCTGCAACTACTATTCTACTACTGGTGTTGAAGTTGCTACTACACCTGTTATTGTTACTGCTGCTGCTGCTGCTACTGCTGCCGCTGCTCTTACTACTAGCTACTACTGTTGCTGCTGTTGTACTTACTGCTGCTACTGCTGCTGCTGCACATGCACATGCTCCTGCTGCACATGCACATGCTGGGGCTACTGCTGCACTTGCTCCTACCACTGCACTTGCTCCTACCACTGCACATGCTCCTGCTTTTGCTGCCCTGCTGCCACTGATGCTGTCAAAGGAGACACCAGACGTAATGTGCCCTTCCAAGAAAAATCAGGACTCTTTATATTGTTGAGAGAAAGATCTAATCCTGTTTTCACCTTGACCCTTCCACCCATGGATCAATCAACATGAAAAATGTTTTTTTGGAATAAGTGTATCAAGGTGGAATAACAGGCGTAACAACTGTGATAATTACCTTAATGTGACTTAAATGTATAAGAGGATTATGGAACGTTAGTAGATTAACTCTTCTTTTACCAGAGTATTTCAGTGCAAATTTAGGGTTTTAGTTTACAACATAAACTCTCAAAAACTGTTGGAATTGTGTGAATATTCAAATTAGAAGGGAAATAGTGATCGTTTATGCTAGGCTAATCATTCAGATAGAACAACATCCAAGTTTTCTCTATCTAGTTTAATTTCTGAGATATATAATCATAAAAGTGGTGTTATGATGAGAAAAGTTGATCTTATGAGGTAACTTCAAATTGCAATGTCTTAGCACTCCCTGTATCAATCACAATGATATAAAGTGCATATTGTAGTAGATATAAAGTATATTAATTTTTTTTTGAATTTTGGAGGATAATGAATTTTGGAAAACATTCTTTTTCGGTTACCATGGCAACCAAAACCATGCAAAATCCATATTTTTTTCATATCTGTTGCCATGGTAACCAGCCAAAATGGCCAATAATGCATCAAACTACACTAAGAATTTCCATGCCATTTTGTTGAGCATGAAAAAATGTACAAATTCAATTTTCACCAAAAAAAGGATATTATTTGACATTTTTCATGATTTTTAGCCTAGATATTGATTAAATCTATGGAAAACTTTTATGGTAATTTAAGATTTTGTCTCAAGTTTGTAAAACTGCTAGACACAAAGTATAAGAGATAGAGACTAGCCATTTGGACTCTGTGGAGAACCCAACTCAAGCTAGGGCCAACAGAAAAATCGAAGAGATTCAATGGATTTTGAGGAAGATATAGGCTAGTCAAAATCGGCCAAAAATCGGCCAAAATCGGCCCAAACTACGCATAAATGCGTAATCGGTAAAGGAAGAGTTAAGGTGTTGAGAAAAGTCAAAAGTGTTTTAATTGGATTACTCACTACCAAAGGTGTGGGGTACAAGGCAGAAATGGCGGACACGTTCCCACCTTCCCACCTACCTACCTACCATAGTACCTTGCGTATAAGACACACAGCCAATTCGAGGAAATGGTATAAAGTGGAAAATAACTGTAGTTTTCACTTCCAGGAAAAAGAAATACCTCAGGGTGCATGTCTACCTTTGTACGTACCTACCTTTGTACATGTCTGCCTTTGTAACTACAAACATGCATGTGTGGTAAGCAGATTAAGTCTAACAAATCAGTTAATAAGTTAATCCCCCTTTCTGCTCCTCCTATTGTCGCCATCCTGGGGTGTGGGTTACCTTCTATATCTCTTGTGATTAGGAAAAATTTAACTCAGATCTTTTCTTTTAAATCCTCATGCAGTGCAGTGGGTAACTATGGGATCAAATCCTTTAAGTCTTTTATCTTTTCCCTCTAGGACTAACCACAATTAATGATCTAAGGAATCCATGACTACATTGAAAGGGAGGTAAAAATCAAAACAGACAGATACCCTACCAAGCAAAGGTCACTGTAAAAAAAAGTAATGGGATTAAATCTCTTTTAAATTAGTCTTTGATTAATTTAAAACTACAGTTAAGAGGTTTATCTCAGATGGGTACATAAGGGAGAGTAACATTTTGTTCCCTCACATTTCCTTTGTCACCTTCATCATGGTAACACCAAGCGCTCTACACACAATGTTTTCTGGAGAGTAACCAATGTCTTCACAGACAGATTGATAGGAGTATATCAATTTCAAAATCAGAAAACCTGGCCACTCATCAAAATGGTATTATTTCTTTTATTTAACACCATCACCACTCTCATCTTTTTAATTTTTTATTTAAAAAAAAATAAGAGTAAAATAAAATAAGATGTAATTTTTTTTATTCATGAAAATTCTCATTTACATAATAAAACACCCCTAGGTGGTCATGCGTCCCTTGATATCTTTATCCAAGTCTCTTTTTTCAACACATTCATTCAAGTGTCATTTCATAGGTAGACAAATAGTTCAATATACACTACTCGCTCATAAGTTACCTAGAATGTTATTATGAGTACAAATAACAAATTTCAACATTTTTACTTTGTTCACAGTTATATTATAGAATTTCTACTGGAAAGGTCTTGCTTTTGTCAGCCAATACCAGTCTATAATCCATATTGAAAAGATATGTTATCAGGTCTTTCACATTCAGGGTATTGATAATGTCAAATATGGCACACATCCTTGTAAATTTATTCCAAATATCACCGACAAGCATCCTGGAAAATACCCACTTTCCATACATAGAAATAAGTTCTTCCTTGTCGGAGTAGCATCCATGATATTTAACCTCTGCCTTATGGTTTTTACATCCGTAACATTCATCTTTTACTGTCCTATTAAACTCCTCGTGTAGTAAATAATGACAAGTGTCGATCATTAATAATCTGGCTGTTGGTCAATCCACAATTGTAGTAACCATTGATGCCTTAGCTCTCTCCCTCTTGGCTATCATTACGGCCTCCAAACAGTTTGACATCTTGAGAAAGTATTGAGGTGTTATGTAGTTGTTAATGCATACTCTATACAGATGCATTGTGTCTGCCTTTTTAGATATATTTTTACCCCTCGACTTTATAAATCAAAAAGATGAAAAAATGAATATTTTGAAAAATAACGTAATGATACACATTATTTTTTTCTCATTATTAAACATACATAATATCTCATAACTCATAACTTATAACATAATATCTCATAACTCATAACTAATAGAAATACTTTACCACACATGTGACCTTTCCTTTACGGTTTCAAGGTTATAAAATATGGTTATACTGATAAACAAGGTAAATACTTACTGAAAAGAACCTTAGACTAGAGTGACAGACATATATACCCTTCCTACTTTCCATTCTCACCTACCACTCAGAGTTTGACATGTTTTTTCAAAGCTAACACTTGGAAGAAAAGTAACATTTATTTTATCTCCCCTTAGCATGTTTCACACACAATGTGTGAATGCTTGCTGCGAACACAATATATGAATGAATAAGGACAAATAAAAAGTAAAAGAAAAAAACGACAGGTAGCGCCACCCACTCATTACGTTACTTTAACATTCTACTTGCGTCAAGTAAAACCCATCCCTACCCCAAAAGGGTAGGGTGGGTTAACAAACTTTTTTTGGGGGGCAACCTTTTCCCCCCCCCTATTTTAAAGGGGCCCCTCCCTACCCCAAGGCCCCCCCACCCTACCCTATGGGCCCCCCTCCCAAGGGCCCCCCACCCCTCCCCCCACCCCAAGGGTTTTCCCCATTTTTTTTTTTCCTGTCCCAAAAAAAAATTATGTACTTGAATCACGTGTTGTTTACAAACAAAAGTTACGTGGTTAACCGACCCACATTTACATAATCGGGTCACAAATGAAGGCCTCTAATTGGCTAAGGGGGTGTGGACTATTTTCCAAATAAGGAGCTCACCATGTGGGGTGTAGGTCACATGGCCAAAGGTGGCGTGGTCTATTTTCCAAATAAGGAACTCACCACCAGGTCACATGACTAAATGGAGCATGCACACCACTTATTAGGTCAAATCAAGGTCAAATGACCATATATGGGCATGCACTATGGGGGGTTCAGGTCACCTGACCAAATGGAGGCCTCTGATTGGCTGCATCCTGTAGTTAGCTATAGTGCTGTTCCCCTAATTAGGTCAAGGGGGAGTGACCTATGGTGCAAATGAGGGGTCATGTGACCAGGGTAATCCCCTAATTAGGTCAAGCTCAAGGTCACATGACCATTTATGGGCATGCACACCCCTAATTAGTTCAAGGTCGAGGTCACATGACCATATATGGGTATGCACCATGGGGGGTCCAGGTCATGTGACCAAATGGAGGCCTCTGATTGGCTGCATCCCCACTGAGTAATATCCTGTACTTAGCTATAGTCCCGTTCCGATACATACTATGCTACTATAGAGCAATCTCATGTTCTTGACATCAGCTAGGCTATTGCAAGAGCCAAGCAAGCAAAGGCAAGGGAAGGAAACGTGTGGAACTGGTCACGTCGATCGGTCAGTGAACGTCATTAGGGCCACTTGTCCATGAGTGACCTCTATAAATATGTTAGTCCCAATGAGGCTGTTGTGGCCTGCCTATTGAGACTCATGGGACATGACTCTACGTTAGGGACGGATACAGCCTTAATAGTTCCGGAAATTCACTTAGTCTCCTCCCATTGCCTCAGTTAACCATTGAGTGCAAGGCTATATGGCCTAGTTATGTTGGGAGGCAGATGACATCCTTCCCTCAGGCTCGGACCAGTATACTTGGGCCGGGTGGAAATTTATCAGATCATTTCTGAACTGATCGCGCCAAGAAAAGACCCCTGACAATAAAAAAAAAAATTATATGGTGTGGTGGGTGAACTTTCTTACCAAAGAATGGATGAATAATTTGAATAGTTATAGTTTGTTCAGTGATGGAAGACGATTGTTTCAACCACATAAAGGTAATTTTGCTCACAAGAATTGGGTCCGTCAAACAATTTACAAGGTGATAACTGGAAAGTGTACAATAGTTGTTACCTTGGATAAAGGGATATGTGAAATCATACAGTGCCGTAATTTAAAATGGCAATTAAATACATTTTCATGGGGACTAATATCAGAATCATAATTGATCAACGCGTTCAAGAAGTGTCTGGATGAACTTTGAAGAAAAAGGAAAACATTATATTACCCAGTATTAATACTAGCTTGTCATTGCTCCGGAATGTTCGTCTTTGAGGCATGAAATAATAAAAGAACATGAAAATCAATGAACATGACTACATTTGGTACTCTTCCAGACAAGTACACATTACGAAACACAATTATTTCTTAATCCCCCTCATGATCTTTATTCTAAGCATTTTTTTTAGTTAAGAGTACCAATTAACGAGTACCATTTGTGTAACAGACCCCAGCTGTGAAATTGTTCGCTCTTCTCCCCAAAGATTATCAATGTGGATGGGACATCTTTAATGTAGGTCCTTCCCAAATACCTCTATGAGAATTACAATGAAAAGACGCCACCTCGCCTTCCCTCTTTTCATCAGGAGGGTGTTGCTCCTATAGTAAAAGGAAGAGCTGGCTAAAAATGCCCTCATTTCCAGTCCTTTCTTTTCATGTAGCTATAACTTGTCCCTTTTGTTGCTTACAAGTGGTCATTCAAGTACGGTGCTCAAAAAGGGGGATTTGAGTAGGTACCTAGTTGGGAGAAGTCAGTCAGTACTATAAACTATAAATAAACTATAGAGCGTGTGACATGAGTAGGTACCTGGTAGTGCAGCTCTATCTATTTTAAACAAGGCAGGTGACTTTTCAGACTAATGTGGTGAGTGCAAGTACTTAGGTGAAGCAGTGCACGACTTCTTTAGAAAAGAGGGCATATATTCTCACAGCTCTTTTTACAATAGGAGCAACAGCCTACTGTCATCCTTGTACTTGGTTCTTCCCTAATATGTTTGTTCTCTTTTTGTGTTCCACAACCTAGAAACAGTATCTAGGAGGTAAAGATTGAGCATAAACCTTGAGAATTTTATAACTGTAAATGCGTCATCTTTTACAACTATTCCCCAACATGAAAAACAGTAAAGTGATATATCACAGTCTCATGAAACATTCACAACATAGTGAGGTCTGTGTAGTGGTCTACATGAGAAGGATGAAAGGAGTCGACCAAGACACCATCAACATATCTTAGCCCTTTTCATGCATACCCCGATTTCACCATTCAGGAGGCCATTTCTTAACATACTTTACGACTGTACCCTCCAAGTCATACCAAAATGCCCATACACTGCAAAAAAGGTGTTTAGATTTTAAACATGTTTAGGTCTAAACATGTTTAAAACCTAAACATATGGGTCAGTAAGGTGTCTCATCGTCTACACATTTAGGAAATGAACACTTTTATTCTAACTACATAAACCTTTTTGCTAAACATGTTTAGATGTTTAGAGATTAAACAGTTGAATAATAGGTGTTTAGATTTAAACATCAATATGTTTAGATGCTTGTATGTTGAATCCACACCAGGTAGCAGCACTACCTTTGAATGGACTATCCTTACACAATTATAATCAATTTTTGTGACAAATGTACCCAAGCCGCATGTTTATAATAGTTTCTATTCATTAAATGTCATGAGAATAGAAAGGGCAATAGAAAGTTGACTAGATTCACCTTACACCACCATCATTAGCATGAAATAATCAATAAGCTCAATGACTGACACCTATTTCATGTTATTCCGGAAAAGACAAAGCAATTTCCTACCTGCCAAGCTGTTGTACTTTCTCAAGTCTCTCATTCTGATGCAGTGTGTACATACATGCACATGTAAATATGTGTGGCTGACATCTTTGGAGACTTTGACATGTAAATACCCCCTCCCCCAGTAAATGAGAAAACAAACAAAAGACATCTTTTTTTTAATGTATACATGTCTGCACACCCTCAAACTCAAACCCGTCAAAGCATTTAGACATCTAAACACAAAAATTCATAAACATCTAAACACAAAAATTCATAGATATCTAAACACAAAGTTTAAACCTAAACACCTATATTTCTAAACACTTGAACTAAGCACATTGTTTGGCTAAACATGTGTAGGAAATTAATGTGATTACAAAAACGTTGCAAGAATATGTTTAGAATTGTGTTTAGGATCTAAACACCATTTTTGCAGTGTAGGAAAAGCATTAAGTTTTCAAGTTGTAGGGCTGTGTGTCATCGTAATTCATTTATAAATGACCTCCCAGATTATGATACTCTGTCACACTCATCCCTAAGATGGCAAATTCCTGTGCTTCTAGGATTTTTGTTGCTGTACGACTGAAAGGTTAGAGTCGTAGAGTTTTAAGAAATTACCTACAGGTCCTGTCTCGCGCCTTTTCCCTAACTATGGCTGGTGCTGCAAATGTTGCCATCCATTACAACTAAACCAGACCCGGGCGTGTTTACTGATGAGCAGAGTGTACCTCTAGGCATTGACAGATTGGTGGTATTAAGTGTCTGCCATTTCACTTTTGAACGTATTTCTGTTGTTCTCTTTTCCTACAGATTAAAAATAGATTTTACTTTTATCACAGGTAGTTCTGGATATGGTGTGCTATCTTTTCAGCGAATGTTAACTTTAGGTAAGTATAGCCACTCTAGACTGATATTTTTCTTCTTCCTTATTCTGTAGAAGAATAGGTCATTTGGATCAAATTGAAAGGCAGAAGAATATGAGATTTCTTTCGTTATCATCCTACCGAATGTCAGGATACAATATGTAGTTCACAATTCCAACAAGAGTCACCCGAACACTTAAGCTGACAGTCTAATGTGAGGTCAGCAGGAATGCTGGAAGGTGAAGGTCCAACAGTAGCTTGACATTTCAGAATATGCCCTCATAATCAACGGTCTGTTGAATCCTGTTAAAATCATAGAACAATGATGTCCATACTAAGCCCTATAAGAATCCTGACAAATCACAGTTTGAGCTTCATCACTCCTGATGGACTGAATCATCTTAATTAAACAAACAGACCCCATCCCAAACCCAAAATTGTTCGTTGCCTACACTCACTTGTTTCTCCCTTGTAAAATCTCATACGCACATCCACTTCTACAAAAGGCAACCAGGTATTGGCCTGGCTGTTAGCAGCTTCAGAACTCAATGGAGATCAGGGAACATGAATTCTGTCAAAGTCAATTAAGCAGATGTTAGATACAGTATCAGTCTACTGGTCCCAACCTTGTACCAGTCTTCTTCATCTCCATTTATCTTCTAGTTGCTGTTGAGAAAAATTTAGAGGAAATCAAGATCCTACATCTCACCACTACATCATTTAGATTGTGCCAGTTTAGCCAGTAGAGTTTTAGATTTGCGATTTCAGTGTCAGTTGCCTGAAGGTTATTTCAATATGGCCTAACATTATATGCTAACTAGGTATTCCCTAAAAGGATCTGTGTTATCAGATGTGCAGTTATTTCCTACCACAGCTCCCTAACATTGTAGACCTATTTTGTGGGTACAGCATCTTAACATACTGACGTAGGCAGATTTGGCACTGTAGTATGTTGCACTAAAATCCATAGGCCCACAGGTCCTAGAGCCAGTAGTATACAGTGCTCACCACTTATGGACCTACTCTCCATATAAGACATAGAAAAAAAAGGTAACACTATAAGAATTATCACCAGAGTGTATCTTAGCACCTTCGCCACAGTGTGAAATAGGCCTATAGGGGCAGCCTTGATGTTAGTGCTCACTGGCTTTATAATGTTCACCGTGGATATGTGCTTAGATGGGCCACTGTGTGGGAGCACAGGTAGAAGAAGAAGGAAGGAGTGCTAAATTTTAGTACTGATCTGTACTGAGCAGCGTGACAATTGACATTGGTTCATTATGTGGTGTTTATTTTGCAGTGTTGATTTCCCCTTATTTTCCTGACCTGAATAGAGTTGTGCTAAAATTTAGAGAGTTTCTTCCTGATTCTGCTGATATGTATCAATGTTTTGAATGAATGAGTTAATAATTTAGGCTAAGATTGTTTCTGTCTTCTAGTTTCTGAGCAATTCAGACCTAACTTGTAGACTTGGAATAAAATCCCCATGGGTATTTCAATGAATTCAGACAGAAGAGGAACATGCTTCTATTTGCAACAACAACTGGTAAATTGGTCACTAGGAGCCTTGATGTCAACAGTTCTTTAGCTTCATATCTTTGTCTCTGTATGTGAGCTTTCATTACAAGAAGTACCTTTAGTGAAGTAAAACTCTTGGAACTAATGGAAGTTGACTATTCTCCTGTAAGTATGCCCATCATACCTTTTGCAACACTGAAAACAACGGTGGGATATTTGTATATACGTGGCATTATTATATGAAATAGTGTGGATGCAGAGACTGACTATCTAAAAATGAAGCTGACTGACTATCCTAGGAGGGGTGATTAAAACGGAGCTTGTTCTCCATGACCCAATTTAGCACTGCAAAACAGACTTTAAGAGTTTGCAGTTTTCTATAAAATCATGAAATAGATATTCCTTCTCTATTTGGTGAAATTATTACATGCAAAAGAAGAAACATTTTAGCATGTTAAAACCATTATGCCTGACAGCCAGTCTGAAAGCCTCAGTAGTAGCAGTCTGGGGATTACTTTGGCAGTAAGGTGAGCATGTACTGATGAGAAGGGGTGCTGATGTGTGCATAGCCGGAAGGCAACATATGATGAACATCTGTGTCCTTCATTAGGACTATCATTGCAGTTAGCCCTAAAGACTCGTCCTCATCAACCAGGCTTATATGCAGCTTTCCATGCAATCCAGGATGGTGGCCTCCTGTAGAGCTGTACTTGAAGGAAACAAAATAGATAATCCGCTGTGCGTGATTTAAATTATTACCGATAGGTTTAAAGTTATTGTCTAAATACTACATATTAAAAAGGGGAGAAAATATACCTTTATAAGGATTGTGATTAGGGCAGTATCTTACAGATATTATGAGGTTGTGTTTTACTATGGTTTATGATGACATGAAGAGGAGAACAATATTTTATAATATAGCTGCTGAGCTACAGACACACACATATAATGTAGTATAGACAGCTAATAAAAGTCTTCTCACCTGAAGGTGTCTGCTGAAGTATTATCCTATGTATGTCATGTTTTTAAAATTGTTTTTTTTTTCAATTCATTTCATTCAACAATTATGCTAAATTACCACCATAACCTTGGCAATCCTTCAGAAGAAGCTTTTACTTACTAATTGGACCCTTGTAGCAGGCTGTTCCTCCTGTAAGGCAATGCTTAGAATGCAGTTCCACCCTTGGTCGCCAAACCTGTAAAGAGCTGCCAGTCAGGTGTGGGACCAACATGTGTATGGGTGAGAGGTGGAGGGCTCCAGGGCATGTCCAATGCTTTGTAGACCGGTAGTAAAAGTCACACAGTGGTAGGGAAAGTCAGAGTTGTACTGAATGGAAATACCCAGCTGGTGATTTTGACAATTTCTTTTTCCTGAAGAGGGTATTCAGTCTACCACACAAGGTAGGAGTGTATGGATTGGAGTTCCAGAATGCATTTTATTCATTCTATCTCACATTGATACATTTGATACAGCATATTAAAACTCGTTGTCCTATATATATTCAACTCAGGGTATAAACCATGTACACTTTATACAAGAGGTACTACAGTATTTTTGCAAGAACACTGTGTCAGTACTAGAGAGAGGGTCCCTGGGCTATCCTTTCTGCTTGCCGAGTCACGTTTGTTCAATCTGTAAAGCATTGGGTACTGCAAAACATGATTCCATAGCAGTCATCAGGTTGCATTACATAGAAAATGGTATTCCGTGGAGGAATAAGCTCGTACTAACTTCAGGTCCCTTTCCAGGAGAACACTCCACCTTAAAGCCTTCGTGGGCAAGAAGACACTTTATGCCTTCTTAAACCATACAATTTTGTCTAATACATTCATATATTCTTCCTCTTATCAAATATTGGATTTCACCTATACACTGAAAACATGGAAGATATGAAACTAGTCAGCGGTGACCACTTTAGGTACTCAAGTTGACGATACCTAAAACTACAACTTTAGGTGGTCAAAATGACGACTTCAGGTCATCATCCTGATGACCTGAGTTGTCAATATGATGACTCTGTACTGTCAGTATTGTCATCCTGATGACTCAGGTCGTCAGGATGACAACTGAAAGTCATCATTTTGATTACTTAAAGTTGTAGTTTTAGGTATTGTCAACTTGACAACCTAAAGTGTTCACACGCTGACTAGTTTTGGATCTTTCATGTTTTCAGCGTAGAAGAGACTATTGAAAATGATTATACTGTGCATGTGCTTTTCATACGTGAAGATAATCATATTACTCTCTCTCTCTCTCTCTCTCTCTCTCTCTCTCTATATATATATATATATATATATATATATATATATATATATATATATATATATCCTTCTACTGCAAGAAAGACTGGCATTTAGGGGCATAGAGCAATCCACACAGAGACGAGTGTACTACAGTCAGGATTTTTGTATTTCACTTTGTATTTGGAAGGGTGGTTTTGACGTTTACTGACAGGGCATGGGTCTTGATTTGAATTGATTTTCTACAGAGAAAAAAACCGAATGTTGACATTATTATCAGCTAATTTCCCTTGAGATTACTGGCCAAGTTGCTTAATGATTTCAAACATGACTCTGTAAATGGAGTCGATGGTAGAATTAAGAGGCAGCACTGGATATGAGGAATTATGAAATTAATACAACAGGGGCTTATTCGATACAATAGTCTAGTCTCACCGCTGTATTTTGCTTGCACTACTCTAGCCTCAGAAGTACCTTGCCCTCCCCAACCCCCCTCCCAACCAAGCTCCTCGATGAGAATCCTTGAGCCACCACTACCGTATATATTACAGGTTCAAAGGTTCTGCATCGAACTACTACTACTATGCAATATCATTCAGAACTTCTATTCTATAAAGCTCTGCGTAGATTCAGTGGACTTTCAGTAAGGAATGTGAACTTTGCTAGAATTTGTCATGAGCAAGTGATTAATTCACCAAGGCAGCCACAGAACTTGTCAATCAATATTGGCTCAGTCTACAGTAATGTGACACCTGTGACATGAGTTTGGGCACAAGATGTGTGCTACGTGTCAGTCCCTGAGAGGATCAGTCATGTACCTTATAATGAGGCCTAAACAGAGTGGGTTTATAGGTTGCACAAGCGAACCTACCAGCATACTGGGAAGTTGCATCTCCATGTAACACCACATGACCAATTGTGTTGAAAGAGAAGGTGGAAGACGCGAACGTTCCGGAATATTGGCCATCCAAACCAGCAGCCTAGTATAATGCAATGCATTGCCAAATATTCTACTAGCTTTGATTTGGAATTTGTTCTATAACATTTCTTTTTCGACTTTGACCATGGTTTGGTTTGAATGACTGGGCTTTAATGTATCAAAAATAAAAAGTGGAGGTAATATTTAGGCAAACCATGCCAGAACGAAAACCAAAATTAATAATCATTTTCTTTGTGAAGGCATTTACAGCATAGAGCACATTTTGTTAAATGGTTTAGTACCATTAGATGGTCTCATGAAGTACTTGGAATCATTCTGAAATTTTTAGCAGCAGTGTTTTAGGCTGCTTTCCCAGGCACGGGCAGAAAATTAACAATGCTTCAGATTTAAATGCTGGCCATAGCAGAGGGATTAATTTTCGGCCACATCTGAACATAGATATTTTCCTGCAAATTAGGCTAAAAAGGGACTAGAATTATTTGTTTACATTGTATGACTGAGTAATGAAACTCATGACCATCTATATCTGATCTATATGTTCATAGAAGAAAGCTGTAGCAAAATTCAGATTTACAGCCTAGAATAATAATAATATATATGGCAGACCTAATAAAGTTTAATAAGACAGTTATTTGGCAATTGTTGACTTCTTTGCAATCCTTCTCCTGAAATAACAGTTAATACCTAGATTCATTTGAAAGTTGCCAACCTGTTTTCGATCCTCGAAGAAATAATCAATGTCACACTCACGCCTTGACATCATAGATCAAACCAGCAGACCTTCTTGCACGATAGAACCAAATATCTTGCACCACAAGCAGTAAGTTTAAATGTCAAGTAAAGTGATGTAGAATTGATGATGTGACCAACTCATTTTGTAATTAAAGCACATTTTTAGTATGGTACTTGTATTAACGATATCCATGAAGCAGGGTCATTTTACATTATTTTAACAAACAACTTCACAGCTTCAACTCTAGAAAACTCCCAGAGGACTCAGCATCCTTAAAAAGAGATGAAACATCTTCAGCTAAGCCTCACTGTAATGTCTCCGTAGCCACTACTGAGTAATTCACGAAGGCAGTCACATGTGGCAGGTTGGCATGTTATAATTCCAAATTCACTGAAAATGTCTTTTAAATTATCTACTAAATCCTCTAGAACATTCCAGCAAGTAGAGGCTTAGTCCACAGTTACAACTTGTACCTGTCCCAAGATTTTTTTGTGGAGGCTTGCATGTTACACGCAGGAAAGGGGGACCAGACATGGACTTTATAATGAGTGTAAATTGGGGTCCGTTTCATGTTACTCCACCAAATCCCCTAATGCAAAGTTGGGTCAACAATGTCTAAAGGGGACAGTCAGTGTTCATTTTCAACAATTGGATATTGTACATAAAGGAAAAAAAAAAGGATGTACAAGTGACCACATCTAGACTGTAAAGCGCGTTCTTAATCAAACAAAAGGTGTTTAATAGTTTGCATGGTTGTTTACTAATAGATGAAGACTTGGTAGCTTGGAAAACTACAGATTTTGTATACCATGAGTGTGTTTATCGCACCAGTCTAAAAGGCAATGTGAGCAAAGGACAGCAAGATTCTCCTCATCAATCTAGTGTCAATGGACCATTCTGGGTATTATTCATTATTTTACACATTTATCAAATTAGTCGCCACACATGCTCAGGACCTGCTCACAAGCTCACAGCTCATTCCCCCCCCCAGTGTGTACAGTGAGCTGCTCTTACATCACCCATACCAGGATGTTGTGAGAGCCGGACCCATCCTATTTCAGAGCACTGACTTACTGGGAGTATCACAACATACCGACATACCTGTGGACGCATTTCTAGGATGCAGGGAAATTCCACGATCTCCCTTCATCCTGATTGGTCCACTTATAAATAGAATCATTACCAGGTATGGCGACGCGTCAGATCTAATCAGACCCAACCAGATCTGACCAGATCTGACCTGTTCCTACCGATACATTTCATCACCCTGTGAGCCGCTCACCTAGGTATATAAGACCGGTGAGCAGCCCCCAACATCATCTTCTCTACTTACATTATCCCACGCACAACTTCCCTTGTATCTAGGACCTACAACAGGTTGAGCTACGAGCTTAGGGGCAGAGCCTGCAAGCTGGCAAGTGTATCATTGTTACCACCTATATGTACACTCTGTCATCATGCAATAAACAAGGATCAGGAGGTCGTTACAGAATCCACGAGAATGCAGTTTTTCTCGTACCGCTCCCGTGCAACCGTTACACAAAAGAAATCTCGTTGTGTTTTGCCTGGTGTGACCTCAGAACGAGGAAAAAAGCGTAACACAAATAAAGTCTCGTTGTTAAAGTCTCGTTTTGTGTCCTCTTTGAGTCTCTCACGAGATAAAAAAAGGCAGTTGCTCTAGATGTTCTGCCTTTTACTTCTTCAGCATTGTTTTCAATGGGGACCATCGTTTTGATCCTGACAAGTTGGGTACCAGTGTAGACTCTGTTTTCTGAGGTAAATTTGAAGGAAGAAGACATCATGCCTCCTTTAAGGGATCGCTTGGGCAGGAAAACCCGCAAGTGTAAGCCTAGGGAGTCGCCTTTTTCTTTGTTCAACGATGAGGAATTTGTGGCAAGGTATCGCCTCAGCAAAGACGTAGTCAGGAAACTAGTAGAAGAATACAAGAAGCACAGTTCTTTCAAGGGCACCAAGAGGGCAGGAGGCTTGACACATATTGACAGGGTAAAAATTTTTCTCTTCAATCTAAATGAAACTCTTATCAGACATCCTATTCCCCTCCCCTTTCCTCTCTGTCTTATTCTTGAATAAAAAATTTTTCAGCAGCCCACTTATGTCACTCATGTCTCTTAGGTTTCTTTTCATGTAAGGGGGTGTGCATGGTGTGTCCCCCATGTCACATGTCGATTTTAAAAAATGGTCATGTCACATGTGACTTGAATCCCCATGTCACATGTCTCCTCTTACAACCTGTCATGTCCCATGTCAAACATAAGAAAACACCTATCTCATGTACCTAATTTTTTCCCTCATCTCACTAATGCCCATGTCACATGTAGATATTAAGAACTGACCATGTCACCATGTCGAATTAATAGCTAAACACGCATATATTAAAGGTGAAGAGAAGGAGACTGTATCAGGATATATTCTTCTTACTCCTTCCCTCCTCTCCTCTTTATGAGACCCCCCCCCCCCCTTCACCCTTGTCTTCTTGCAAGTAACTTTTCATCTTTCTTTTCAGTTTTGCCTGGTCCTCCGTTATTTTGCGACAGGTAGCTTCTATGCGCTCACAGGTGATTCCCAGAAGGTGTCAAGAACTGCCGTATGCCGTGCTGTGAAGGATGTAGCCGGTTTCTTTTACAGGAACAGCCATCTCTTCATACAATGGCCTCACTCTTTCGAGGAGAAGCTCCGTCTCGCACTGAAGCTGTATCGCCATCCGAAGCCTGGGACGGAGGAAGAGGAGCAGAAGACACCATACGTTTTTGGATACGTAGATGGGACTCATGTACCTGTTAAAACCCCTACTGAATACCAGAACGAGAGCGTGTATGTGAACAGGAAAGGGTACCATTCTATTAACACCACCGTAAGTTGTTGTTGTTGTAGTTGTTGTAGTAATAGTAGTTCTTTATACATATAAAACAATATATCTTACTGGCTGAGAAAATTTCTTCTCTTAAGTAAGAGTCTTCATAAGTGTGCATGAACAAGTCTCTTACATAGTTTTCTCTTTTCCCAAATTAATTTTTATTCTTTGTTCTAGGTGATCTGTGACTACGACAAAAGAATCCTCTTTGTGGACCCCCGCTGGCCTGGATCGGTGCACGACGCATATTCCCTGAATTCCAGCCCGGTAGGAGACGAATTGGAGGCGGAGGCTTGGGAGGACTTTGTCCTCTTAGGGGACTCTGGGTGAGTTGTTTTTTTTATTCTTCTTTTTTTTTTATTCGTACTCTGGAGTTACTTAAAAGGATACTCAAGGGCTTCCTATATGAACGTGCTCCCCCATTTTTTTTTTCAGAGAGGAAAACAAAAATTTCTTAACACAGTTAGTGCACCTTCTTCTTTTTTTCTCTTCTTCTTATTATCTTTTGGCTCCTTTCTCAGATACGGTCTCAGGAGAAATCTCTTCACCCCCTTCAAAGATGAGGAGACTCCTAAACAGCGCTCCTTCAATGTGTGGCACAAGAGGAGCAGAGTACGAGTAGAGCACTGCATTGGGATACTCAAGCAGCGTTGGAGGTGAGAAAAATTGAATCTTTTTTTTATTGTAAACATATTTTTATTTATCAAAGGAACTCAAAAATAACGAGATGGTCCTCCCTTGAAAAAAATAAAGCATTTTACAGTTACACAAGTTTGAATATTAAGAGGAAAAATAAGGTTTAACTGAAAAGTAAAAAACTCTCTTTTGAATATTCAGGATACTGGACTCTTCGGCTGGGTACATACGGCATTCACCTAAGAGGAGTTCGTGGATCATAACGGCTTGTGCATGTCTCCACAACGTGGCCCTTGACCACGGGATATGGATTGAGAACAGCCCCTCTGATCCTTGGAGGCCCAAGAGAGCCCCCCTTGTCCAGCCTCCACAGAGGAGTCAGCTGGAACAAAGTAACTATGTCAAGAAGTTCAGGAAAGACTATGCTGAGAAGTATTTCTAGATGTCCAAAAACTGACCTAGTCCTGGCAGTATTCTTTTATAGCCATGTAGTTGTTATTCTATGTGCCACCTAAATTACCTGTATTTTCATTACAGAAAGATTTTTGTTCAAAGAAAGAAGAAAAAAGATTTTTGTCTTTTTGTTTAATATGTAACCACGAAAGTCTATCCAAGCACTGTCTTTAATAAAGGAAATGTAATTATAGGCCTTAATTCTCTTCTTGTTTAGTTTTTTTAAACAGAATGAGCTCATTTTCCTTGTTTCATCTTTCTTGCCTTTCTTTCTGCCCTAATGGCTGCTCTTTCAGCTTTCCTCTTAGCCTTTTCTGCGCATATTATTTTCCACTCTTCCTCAGTGCATTGGATGACCTTCAGTCCTGGTTTGGGTTTGACTTCCTGCTTTTGTTGACCCAAAAGTCTCTTCCTCTCCTCCTCTTTTTTCATGGACATGTGATTCACCTCTTTCTGTATTCTGGCATCTATTTCCTCTTTTCTTCTCTCCTCTTTCATTTTTTTCTCATGGGCCCTCTTTCTTTCCTCTTTCCTCATCCTTTCTTTCCTCCTTTTTTCCTTGTCTTTATCTTTCCTTGGCATCTTAGTAACTTTCATTGATCCCTGAACTTTAGTGAAATCACAGGACCCAGGTTTCCAGAGAGCGTCCTCATCGAAGGCCTCTTTGTGGTCCGCTGGGTTCAAAGCCATCGGTTTTATGCCAGGAATACCTTTACGAAATAAATAATTGAGTAATTAAACATTATCCTTCAATTTTATTTCTGTTAAGAAATTTATTCTAAATTCCGGCCACAAATAAGGTGTAAGACATGAGCCACAGGTTACCTCTCACTGCCTCGGGCTTCAGGTATTCCAGTGCCTTTTCCTGTGTCTCGGTTAACTTCTTTTTCTTGTCCACAGGGCCACTGCCAGTCTTGCTCAATTCCCTCCTCAGCTTGTTGTACTAGAACAAAACAAGAAAATAATTAAAGTATCCTACTCTTAAGATAAGGTTTATGCTATACAAGGGCACCTTTTTACTTGGAAAATCTCTTTATAAGTTTACATTTCTGAATTTGTGTCTCACCTTTTGCTTGTTCTTCTGGGTGAAATCAGAGGTTTTATGGGAACATTGTTTTACTGTGCGATGGGTTTTAGCTTCTGTATTAACGTACACTGCAAAAAAAGAAGGGATTTAATTGAGCTATTAATTCTTAAAAATTATTTCAGTTCAAATATATCTTGTTCTTATAGAAAACCGACACAGA
Source organism: Acholoe squamosa (assembly GCA_949317995.1). Classification (NCBI taxonomy): domain Eukaryota; kingdom Metazoa; phylum Annelida; class Polychaeta; order Phyllodocida; family Polynoidae; genus Acholoe; species Acholoe squamosa. Next base: position 18,742,656 of record OX439043.1, on the reverse strand, counting down.
CAGAAAAAAAGAGGCCATTTGATATCTCTTAGGTTACTCACAAGCTACATCCCTCCATGCCTGCCTCCTGATGTCCTTTCCACCCCCTGTCCCACTGAAGTGGTACTTAAGGGCTGCTCTGTTATGGTTGACAGCGTCCATTAAGGCATCTACCTCCCTCTTTTTCCACCTATCAGTCGACACAGGCATGTCCTCTCTCAGGGGTGTGTCGTCTGCCTCGCTCTCAGATGAACTGGCATTAGAATTATCATCCGCAGCTCCTTGTTTGCCGTACAGAGTCTCATTCAAGGGTCTATTAGTGTCATTTACATCTGGTACATAGAGCACTGTAGAGGCAGCTGAGTCGACTGACTGGTTGTCTAAGGGTTTTAATGTCATCTGCCTTTTCTTTTTCTTCGGGCGGGTAACCTGTGACAGAAAAGGGAGAACAAAAAATAAAGACAAGTAGAATGAAAGCAAAGAATATGTCTTTTATGTTACCGTACAGCAGAACGAGACAAAAACTCTAGTAACGAGGGTTAACATCCTTTTCTCGTTGTGCTTCGTCGCCTTGCCTCCCGCGCAGCGACGTCTAACAAAACGGATGTTCCCTTTTATTTATTACAAACTCCTCATTTAAAGACTGCTTTTATAGGCCTGAATATATATAGCAGTAAATTTATTATGAAATACACCCACTTGAACCTTGTTTGCTTGGTTATCGTCCATTTTCTTAGGAGTTGAAGTCAAGACGTTGGGTGAAAGATGACGTCACACTACTTGTGTTTCAGTGGCGCCACCTTCGCACAACGAGAAAAATTGCCCTTTTCTCGTTGTGCTGCATGGCATTTATGACAGGGGAGAAAACCTTTTTCATCCTTCGTCTCATTCTCTGTTTGATAAGAGATGTTCAATTTTGATATTTAAATGGTTCTGATCATAGTCAGCCATCTTTTATCAGGATGGGATTTTCAGAAGAAGATGAATCTTTATTTCTGTTGTTTTGTAGCCTTTTTATTTTTATTATAATTACCATAAAGGGAAATAAACAGGTCTGAAGGTGAACAAAATCTTTATTGCCTCTCATAACTATGACCTTAATGTCCTCTTTCCTTCTGAGACGAAGACATATGGCGTCTTGGATAAATAACATGCTTATTCTCTTTGAGAACTCACATCAGCACCGTAATACTTCATAAAAAAAAGTTGAACATGGCAATTTTTTCTTCTCTTATATCTATATAGAAGATACACATTAATTGTGCTATCTCTTCTGGAGCCAAGCTGTATGAAGATATGATTTCCTTCTTCACTAGGGTAATTAACTTTTAACACATACATGCATAAGATAAAGAGAAAAAGAATAGCATATGATCTCTTGACATTTTCTTGCTCCTTCTGCATGAAATATCTGTTTTGATTTTTGCTGTTCATGTACAAGTTGACTAGAATGGAAAATTTTTAAACAGGATTAAAAAGAAAGGATGTCCTTTGACAGAAATATAGTCTTCACATATATCAGTCTAGTTCTTTTTGGGGAACCCTTTCTTGGGTTTCTTGCTTTTGCCAGAAGCTGCAGCATTAGCAACTGCTGCGCGTTTCCTAGTAGTGGGGGGACCTGGCACGACAGGGGGGGGCCGGGACTTTTCCTTTGGTACGCGTTTTTCTTCATACATGTGCATGTTATGCAGCACATTAGCTGCTACCATAACTTTGTCTGAAATATCAGCATCTTGTTTTGGTTCCTTAGTTTTTTCCGGGTCCGAGTCTGGTTGTCTTTTAACATGGATCCTGACTCCACCTTTTGACACATCTACTTCATGTCGGACAGAAGAGCTGGAAGGGGCAGGCTTTCTGACATGTTCTCCCCTAGTACGGGCAGAAGAAAGAACATCAAGATGAAGGTTTAAAGGTTCTTCAGGGAGGTCTTCATTCACTATGTCTATGACAGAGTCATGGTTTTTTTCAGCCTGCTGAGACAGCCCCTGTTGATCCCCTCCCTGATTATTTCGATTGTCCTCATTTGAACCTCTTTCCTCTATAGCTTCTTCTGATAAAATAACAGGCACCTTTTGAAAGTCCTCCTTCTCAGTCGTCTCTTTGAGTCCATCCTCTTCCTGTGGTTCAGAGCCCTCCTCTGTAGCCTCGTTTCCTTCTATTTCTTTCAGGTGGTCCTCGTTAGGTTCACAGCTATTCTCTCTACAGTCATTTGATTCATTTTCTTTCAGCTGGGCCTGGTTAGGTTGACAGTTGTTGTCTGTAGCCTCATTTCCTTCAGTTTGTTTCTCTTCAGGTGGGCTGAGTTCAGACTTCTTATCTTTACCCTCATTAACTTGAGTTTCATTGTGGTCACCATTTTCTGCTTCATTGTTGTTTCCTGCAGGCTCTTTTTCTTCTGTCTGATTTACTTCTTCCTCTTTCTCTCCTTCGGCATCATCTTGTACATCCTCTTGAGTTTCAGCGTTATGTTCTAGGTTTTCTCCCCCGTCTCCTTCCTTTTCGTCGTCCCCTTCTTCCTGCCGTCTCTCTGTGGCCTCTGTTGTTGGCTTCTCACAAGGCAATTGCTCCTCTGAACGAGGCTTTGCTCCTCGAGTGTCATCAGCGGGTTGTGAGTGAACTTTAGGTGGGCTACGGGTAAGGGTGACTGGGCGGGCAGCGGACGGAGTAGGACCCACCACAAGAGATCCATCAGGGTTCAGGTGCAGCAGGTTGTTGGTGTCTGCAGAGTTAGGATCCAGGGACACGACTGTCAGAAAAAAAAAATGAATAAGGTAATTTTTTTTAAAAGAAAAACAAGAAGAGAAAAGAAGACAAAATTTCATATTTAGCTTAGTTTGGTCTAGTCAGATTTGTTATTAATATTCTATCATCTTAACAGAGAAAATAACTTTAGAAGAAGAATGAAGTCTTACTTTGTAAATCGCCAGTACGGGGGTTTGGCTGGAGACCTAAGGGCCGTACTTCCCAATTTTGCGGAAGAGGGGCCTCTTGCTTCTGGGGAGTCTTGAACACGAGTCCCTCTGTCACATATATCAGCTTCCCGAGGGCTGAAGGAAAGGAGGAGGGAAGAATTAATTGAGAGGAATCATAGTACTCTGCAGTAAACAAGGAAGCGATGTCAAGTTTTAATCTCGAAAGGACAGGGACATCTAATTTTTTGCTTCAAGTGAAATTTTTAAGTTAAGACATATCTTTTTTCTTTTGTTCACATGAAAGAGAGAGAAAAGATATAATTCTTTATGTTTAGAGAGAAAAAGTTAAAAAATTTTTACTAGTACCTTGTACGACCTGGGTTGAATTTTTAGTAGAAAGGGCATGCGACTCCAACAGCAGGTGTCGATCGCTGGCGATTCTCTCTAATACTGATAGCATCCTTTCATTTACCTCAGTGTTACGGTACAGGAGAGACTGAAGGTGCTCATCTGTCTGCCGCCTGTTCACTTCTATCGTGGAGAGAAGAGACTCTATCTTGGCTATCCTCAAGTCATGGTCTAACGAGAAAGGGGGGGGGGGAAGGTCCTTGGGATTATGTTCCTGTGTTCCACTTTCCTGTTCTGTCTCATCTTCGAAGCTCAGTTTCCTGCTGCTTTTTCCACTTTTTGGTGGCTTATCCTTCTCTTGCAGCCGTGGGCTCCTACGCAAAGATGATTTCAGTTCTGATCCTTTAGGAGTGGAGGTCACGGGGTTCTCACACCCAGTCATATCTACTATATCGTCGTCGTCTACAATGTTCACTACCATATCATCTGACAAATCGTCTTTGAAGTGGGCTTCCCCGGTGAGGTCAATATGGACCTCCCTAGAAGCTGCCCCTCTCACACCTTTCTTCCCCGGCTTCACGAATGGCTTGTGCTCTTTGGCAGAAGAACTTGCTGCAGCAGGACGCTTAGCAACGGGTGGCTTAACAGGAGGGGATTTCTTTTGAACACCTGAGGTAGAAGCCTTGGAAGAGGGGGGGGTTGATGTTTTCTTACTTTTAGCTGAGGTTGCCTTAACTGTCTTCACGGCAGAAAAAAGCTGATGTTCAGCCTTTATGTCCTCCTCAGAAGGCACTACAATAATCTTTTTGGGGGTGGGAATGTGCCTGGGGGAAGCTGCTTGGTGGGGAGAAGCCTTAGGCTGGGGTTTTCTCTGTTCTTTAGCTTTGTGGCGTCTTTGTTTCTCTTCCTCGACCTTGTCGGTGTGATATATCACTACGCCGCCTTCACCTTCAGGAAAATAAGTCAAAACAAACAACAGATTAAAGCAAAATTTATGGTGACACGCTTTCACACTAAGGAAAAGAGAAAAGTTTTTTATTAGGCCTCAATTATTTAATAAATTGAACCAAGAGCTTCTTGGAAGAAGAAGACAACAAAACGTACAGCACTAAATGATAAGGACAGAAAGAATGGTCTCTAAGAGAAGATGATTGCTTACCTGCTATGCGCGACACCCCCTTGTACTTAAGGCATAGAGCCTCGGTCAGCGTCACACCATCCACTTTACGACCCTTGTCTATAGCCGCAAGCATTTGCTCGTTCTGAAAGGAAGAAAGAACATAAAATAGTTTGCATTTTTTATAGTTTCAGTTTAAATATACTCCTTTGAAAAATAAGTTCATTGATTTCAAAAGACGAGAAGAAGCAGGTTATAAAATATAAAATTATTTTTTCATACCATGTGATGATTTTTAGGAAAGAATCACTAAGAGAAAAAGAAAAGAGAGTTGAAACATTTCTTTTACCTTAGCTTTGACCTTCCAGAAGTAATCGTTTATATGGTTCCTCATCTTGTCTATGTTGCGGTCCTCGTTCTTCACACTGTTCACAGTGGCTGAAAAATTTAAAGAAAAGCTTCTTTGATATGGAAGAAAAAAAAATTTCTATGTCTATGCTTGGTTTATCTTGTTTAAAAAAAAAAAAAGGCAAGGAATGAAGAGATAAATATAAAAAATATTAAAGGGAAGACCTCTATTAATTTAAGGACACATTAGACATAAACCAAAGTAAAAAATAAAGACAAAAAAAAGACTCACCTAGGACAGTGTCCCAGCCTTCCTTCCTCAATTGAGCAGAGTTTTTACCTCGAGCTTTCAACAAGTGCTTTTGGTTATAGCACGAGTAAAACAGAGCCCTGTGTTCCCTGTCGTTCCAAACAGACTCCTTCTTGCTTATAGTTCCTCGTGTGGTTTTTCGAGGAGTGACAGGGCCAGGTACGTGTTCTGTGTTTTCCTCGTCGCTGATTTCACTTGAGTCTTCCACCACATATTCCTGCTTAACTTTAGACATGGTCAGTATCTCGGGCAGCTCAAAACTTTGGTGATGCTCCGATTCCTCCTCTCCTGGACGAACTTCCATATAACTGTCGTCCTCGTCAGTGGAGCTCAAGTCGTAACCTTTTTGGTACTGATAAATAAAAAAAAAATTACACTAATATTATATTACTTCTGGAGGAAACGACAGGAAGCAGAGGGGGGGGACATTTTCTGTCATAATTAAACTTTAAGACACAAATTTGGAATCTTCTTTTAAAAGAAGTCAGGGGAGGATAGGTAAAAGAAGAAGAAAAATGCTCTATAGGCACAAGGAAACTAGCCAGTCCTACAGGGAGGAAGAGAGAGACAGCCATATAGACACAAGAGAGAAGGGCGTGTGCTTTTACTGTATTATCGCTCATGCCGGCTGGCGGAGAAATGGAGATAACAGAAAAGAAAAGACAGAACAACTTTGAATACCACTGTTATACTGAAGATCGGAATAGATGAAACAAGATTGCTTTCATCAGTAAACTTTAATTACCTGTGTTTCGTCGAAATACATGGTGCAAGCGGCAGTCAAGTAACTCTCCACCGTTCTTTGTTTTGGCGGCAGTGGACTACCCGGAAGTGACGTTCAGCAGTATATAGGTCAAGTTTCGCTGGTGTCCCGCCCTTTTTTCTCGCTGTGCTGAACCCTCGTTGCTCTTACGAGGAAATCGGAACGAGGATTACTTTCCTCGTCTCGTTTCGGCTACGAGACTCGCTCGGGAAAGGCAGAAGGTATTGTGTAACGGGTGTGAAAAATGCTCGTATCTTTTCTCGCCCATGTACGAGGAAGCATCATAACGAGTCCTCTTTCATTGTGTAACGACCTCCAGGAACTTCTCTGTATTCAGTGTTCATTACAACATCTACTTGACACTAGGTTCGGCCATAAACACATCGCTAAAATGATGGACTGACTAGTATAGAAGCCATGTGAGCGGATTGATCCATGAAGAAGCATTAAACAATATGTTGCAAGAACCAGGAAGAAATATTCTGTTTTAAACAATTAAAAATTAATGGCAGTGAAAATAGACAGGCTAGGGAGATGGGACTAAATGGTTTTGGGGAACGAGAAAGGGTGTTTTATGGAAAGGTACTTGAAATAGGGAACAGAGTTTTAATTTTAGGGATCTCTCCAGTAGTCCTTGTGTCATAAATGATAACTAAGGAAGGTCCAAACCACATAAGAGCTTTGAAGAACGGTGGACCCATTAGATATAAAAAAGGAGATAGCTGTCATGCAGCATGAGTGCAGGAGTTGAACACTTCGCCTAGTCTCTTATCTTTGTCTTTTTACAATAGCTTTTGGTTTCATCTCAGGTTGCTTCTGTTAATAATTTTATTGTGTGTAAATAGCAAATTTAACTCAATCAGCATATTGACTCCCCCCTGAGACCCACTTAATAATGAACATTTTTACTAGAGGCAGACTGGAATTAAGAGGAGTGATCTATGGAACATCCTGAGGTATTGTAAGCATTTGTAAAATAATGGTGATATGCTATTATAATAGTGATATGCTATTTACCCTTGTAAGTAAAATATAACTCATAATATTCAAGACATAATATTCTTATTGGTGTTTTTCATTTTAAGTGACATGAATTTGAATATTCTACACTATTGAGCCTCTTGTACGTGCATAACACACCCTAATTTATGAGAAGTAAACTGATGGAACACTTACAATACCCGGAATTTACGAGAGGGTGATTACTTAACACATAGATCGTTTGCCTCTCGTTAACAATTTTTATTTACAAAGGTCTTTGGATGTGTATGGGAAATGCTGTATAACTTGCTACTACTAAGGCCTTTGTCCATTCCTATATTGAGGACAATTGATTATTAAAATACGGTATTAGCAATACCAAATAAAAGGATAATTTCTACAGCCTAATTTCAAGTTCTAGCATAATAGGGTATTGCATTTCCTGTAAAGGGAATGTTGCATAGTGCTATATACCTGGATCCTATGAGGGATAGTTGTAAATAAAATTACATATTTATAGTGTCATACGTAAGTGAGCAAAGGAATTTCAAATTTTATTTCATTTGGGATGCCAATTCTGTAGAATTAAATGCATAGCCTTAACCCATTTTGAAAGAAAGACTGATTCATGTGATTTACACGTGTTACTTCCATTGCATACAGTGCAATGGGAAAAGAAAGGAACCCTTTCATTATAATTGTAAACATATCCATTCACTTGAGGCTTTGATGAAAGATAACCTGATATCTGGTCAACCATATGTGGTGTTGAGACAAAACAAGGTATCCCAAGCAAACCTGACTGAATTCAGATTGTGATTAAGATACTGAACCTTAACAGAGTAGTAAAACATATTCAATGTGCCTACCTTAAGGAAATAAAGGTCTTAATCAACTCGTTTTTTTTTCAATTCACCAAATTACACCAGCAGTGCTCAGCAGGCTGCTGCAGACAAGTATAAGAAGTGAGCCACTGTTTTATTATTAAGTGCCCATGACTCTCATGACATGTGGTTTTGACTTGTAAGTAGGCAATCATATCAATTCAAATCACTTTTTTCATTGCACTCAAACTCCTGCCTTCTCCATGGGAGATCCTCATGGAAATTCATGTCACCAGAGACCTGTTTCACAAGGGCCATATACTAGTGACATAGACTTAAGAGCAAGATACTCGTAAGGTGGTGTTAAGATCAATCATTGGATTCATTGGTCATATCTCCATAGCTCACTCTTAGTAGGATGTGTTTCAAAAGGAAATGGGGATTGAAGCTTACTAGCAAAGAGTCAATGTAAGAGTGACATATGACCAACAGAAAGTAGCTGATTTATGTGGAAGGTTAAGGGTACACATAAATGGGAAAAATCATATAAATTAGTGGAATCCCACATATCTTTTAAATCCATGATGTCAGGAATATATCGAAATAAAATACCCTTTAATAATACCTTTTCTATTGTGAAATAACAAAGTAGAGGCATTTTCTGCACCTGGGTGATTGATCTTACTAGCTGGATAATTGGCCTATGAGTGACCTTACAACTGATCTTGATTACTGCCCCTATGTCTAATTGACAGCTGTTTCTAAAGGACCAGTCTTAAGTTCTAATACTAGTGACAGCTTGTTCTGAAACACTAGTAGTCATTCCCAAATGACTGATCATAGAGTGGAAAGATTGATCTTAAATTAACAATGCTTATGAAACAGGTCTCAGAGACCTGTTTCATGACTGGTCCTTTAGACTGGTTCTTTAGAAACAGCTGTCAATAGGACACAGGGGCAGTAATCCAGATCAGTTGTAAGGTCACTCATAGGCCAATTATCCAACTAGTATGATCAAACACCTAGGTGCAGAATATGGCTTTACTTCATAATTCCATGATAGAAAATGGTATCAAAAGGGGGTATTTCAATTTGATATATGCCTGACTTCATGCATTAGAAAATGTTGTGGGATTCCACTTGTTGATAGGATTTTTCACATTTATGTGTACCCTCAACCTTCCCCACAAATCAGCTACTTTATGTTGGTCATAAGTCACTCTTACAGTGACCCTTTACTAGTAAGTTTTACTCCCCATTTACTTTGGAAACACTTCCCCTAAGCCTAAGAAGCCTAGGATCAATCTTAGGATGACCATCTTGCTCATACACCAATCTTACTCATACATGGTCCTTGTGAAACAGGTCTCAGAGACCTGTTTCATAAGCTTTCATTATTTAAGATCAATCTTTCCACCCTATGAGTGACCACCTAAGACCAGTCATTTGGGAATGACTACTAGTGTTTCAGAACAAGCTGTCACTAGTATTGCAACTTAAGACTGGTCCTTTAGAAACAGCTGTCAATTAGACATAGGGGCAGTAATCAAGATCAGTTGTAAGGTCACTCATAGGCCAATTATCCAGCTAGTAAGATCAATCACCCAGGTGCAGAACATGCCTCTACTTTGTTATTTCACAATAGAAAAAAGGTATTATAAAAGGGTATTTTATTTTGATATATTCCTGACATCATGGATTTAAAAGATATGTGGGATTCGACTAATTGATATGATTCTCCCATTTATGTGTACCCTTAACCTTCCACATAAATCAGCTACTTTCTGTTGGTCATATGTCACTCTTACATTGTCTCTTTACTAGTAAGCTTTAATCCCAATTTCCTTTTGAAACACCTCCTACTAAGAGTGAGCTATGGAGATATGATCAATGAATCCAATGATTGATCTTAACACCACCTTACGAGTATCTTGCTCTTAAGTCTATGTCACTAGTATATGGCCCTTGTGAAACAGATCTCAGAGTGGACTTGGTGCGAAGGGATTGAGATTTGAGAGATCCAGAGGCATGCAAATAGTTATGAAGGAATCAATTCAATTGGAGCCCTTAAAGACACTGGCGAAAATTGAAACCTCTTTCAAGATGTTTCTAGAAAGTGTCATGATAGAGAGTCACTGAAGATTTCATGTTCCTTTGTTTCCATGACGCATAGATGCTGAGCTGTCATGCCTCCGATTTATCATCTGTTAGTTTCGTTGCATTTACTTATCACAGAAACATGTTGTTACATAGAGAAATCAAGAGAGTTGCATGCCGGAAAAACTCCTTTGAGGTGGTTCATTCTGATACCAAAGAAGTCTCAGGGTGGACTGCAAGCCATCTCAATTGACACAACACCCTTAAATAAACAGAGTAATTAATGAACTTATTCTATCGATTTGATGCTCTCACAAGTAAAGTGCACTGGCAGTTTCTAGGATCAATTTACCCTTGGCAGACTCAATATGCAAAGAGAGTAATGTAGAATTCAATGAAAAGTGAACTCTATGTTCTCCCCTCACTCGTCATTGTACATGAATTATTGTTTACTGTACCATCGTTGAGAAGGAGGTAAAGGTTTAAGATCCTTGCCATTTTGCATCAATTAACCATCGTGGTAGAATAACAATTCACCAAGCAGAGCTAATGAGATAGAAGTAATCTACTTTTGTGACATATGTAAAGAAGCTGAAGATAAACTCAAGATTCTTTCCACAGTATCTTGCCTCAGAACAAGGAGTTTGAGCAAACCATTTGACTGCAAAGGAGAAATTACCAGTGATATATTTGGGACACCAAGTTGATTGGTGCCTGCTGGCAATTTGAGTAAAGGTTGCTTAATTGCCTATCAATCTCCTCATTACTAGCTACCCCCAGCAGCACAATGCTCCGATTTGTAGGGCACTGGCTGGAGGCCAATATTAGAAGTGTGGGTGGAGACACTGTGAAGCAATCAGAAAACAGAGTGTGTGACCCCCGGGGGACAGATGCATGATTAGCAGAGTGGTCTTTCGATCTTGAAATGTACTCGATATTCAAGCTTTTAAAGGTCATAATAAAAACAGAAAACCCTTTTTTTCTTTGCCTTAAAAGCAGAAACATGCATAACGCACCATTGTGTCAACTGTAGGGCATGTCACCTAGATATAATAACATCATTTATTAATATCTAACTAGATATGATAAAAAGTCACCTGCCTCATACATAAGTAAAAGCTTTGCCTACCATATAAAAATGGCACATTAATTTCTTTTCGCAAAAAAATTTCAATGTTAGCAAATGCTTAACTCACATCAAGACTGGTGTTGGACATTTAACCATAGACACATACAATAAAGGGGAAATTATAGTGCTTAACGTATTGAAGAGTTTGGTTCCAAAACGCAATAAACACAATTTTGAAAAAAATGGAGTTAAGATGAGAAAAAGAATAGGTTAGGGTAAGTGAAAAACTGTTGCAAAATCATTTTTTCCAAAACAGCCACCTAAATTCCCATTTTTTTCCAAAACGCAATAAATCCTACACATGTTTCATTCCAAAACGCAATCAATTCACTCAGCCAGACATTGTCATCACACGTTTGTTCATCAATATCCTTATTTCTATGGAATTAATGATTTATTAATGACATTTCACTAAGGTTTGTAAGTTTTGTATCCTTATTCCTGATAAAAACCAACTTTGCTGGTGAGGAGAGAGGTAAATAGATGTCAAAACCATATTAATGGATTTATTGCATTTTGGATCAAAACAGTGTGGATTTAATGCGTTTTGGAACAAAACTGGATTTGTTGCATTTTGCAAAGAAATAAATGATAAATCACCATTTGTCTGTAAGAGAAGCATCAGTGTAAAAAAAGTACTTGTAAATGTTTCATTTATATCCAACTAAATAAGAAAAGTCAAATAATTATAGAAAAGAAAACCAACATTTGTGGTCATTATATATGGATACAAAAAATCGTTATGTTGGATGTATTGCATTTTGGAACAAAAAGGTTTGGGGGATTTATTGCGTTTTGGAAAAAAATGGGATTAAATCACTGAATTTATCTGTGAAGGAAGACTCAAAACAAAATGTGGAGGTGTTTTATTTATGGTCTATTAGATATTGGAACTTACAAAAATTACCATCCCCTCTTCTATTTTTGGAATGATAAATGTCTCATCTTCTCAAAACGTCCAAAATAGATTCGTTGCATTTTGGAACCAAACATTTCAATGATTTAGAAATCACAATGTAACACACATGATGTGTGTTTATGCTTCATATCCTCATTCCAACAGAGTATACACATTTCACGATACTTTAGTTTATATCTATTATCAATATCCTAGGGGCTACTCGGATAGCAACCTTAAGAGAGGGGATAAATGCTCTTTATGATACCCTAAGGCTGTGTGCACCTCAGTACCCCTCATCATCAGCACCACTTAGCATTAACTGCCATGTTGTTAACTGCCATGATGCAGGCTTAATATCTTTACAGCTACCAATCACACAAAGTGGATGCACATTTTTGCAAGTTTCCAGCTGATTTTCAAGTGATTCCTGACCCGTTCTAATATCCCACAAAGTTTATTAGTCTCAAGATTTATCACAATGTTTCTTGGGGGCTGGGCTTTATGGTATTCTCTTTCCAGACGATTTTTCGTTTAACGATTTTATGTCTAACAAAGACTGCGGCCCGGTTCACTCCAAACAAACCCCTTCCTCAGTGAGTACAGCAGACAACCAGGATGGAAAGTTTTACATTGGTCTCTGCATTTTCATAGATATATGGAAGGCAAGCAACATGCATGGCGAGCGGAATGTCCTCAGAGCATAGGCCATTGTAACAAGTTGTATTAAATTTTCCACAGTTTCACAAGCAAGTTCTAACTGATGCATATTATCATGTTTGGGCACATCAAAATCGTTCACATAACCATGGTATTATCTGTTATAAATACACTTATAAGTTGGAACTTACAGCCTTTTCTAGCTATTCATGAAAGTCTCACCCCTAAAATGATTTGGTTTCGGTAGAGTTATCTTTATCCACAATGCAATGTTGAATACTTAAAAGACATATCCAAATAGGGCTAAAATAGGGCTAAATGTGAGGAGGCAAGTTAAAAGGACCGTCCAGGGGAAATTTGTACCAATTCTGGCTACCAGGGGGACACCCCTATGGCCTAAAAATGGGAAAATATACCAAAAATTGGTATTGATACTTTTTTTATGTAGATAACGATAGTCATAAAGGGAAATTACCATTTTTGAGGAAAACCTTCCAAATTTGGAATGTAAATTGAACGTTTTTAGGCATTTGGGGGCAAAAATCAGTGCTTTTGTTGATATGGAAAAGTTATTTTTACTAAAAATTGAGGAATCAAAAAAAGCCTTTTTGTAGCCACCCCCACAAGGATCGATGTATTGAAAAAATGGTAAAAATCCAATTATCAGATCAAATTTTATGAGAAAAAGAATGTGAAGAATATGACAGTTTCCCTAAATTGCATAGTTATGCTTAATTATACATATTATCTGAGATATCTCATGAAATATACAAGTTAGACCTTATTTGGGATTTGGATAGGTCAGCAACCATCTAAGTTCATAGAGCCGTATGATATTTTCTCATGTAATACACCATCAGAAAGTTCATGGCCTGAATTTAAAATGGACATTTTCCCTGGGTGGCCCTTTTTGCTTGGCTATACACAAATAGTTTGGGAGTGAAGTGTGTAATGCTTTGCTGGTAAGGTGGGTAACAGATTTCAGCAGATGTATGATACTATTGAGATACAGCCATGTCATGTGAGTTCAATGGGATGATATTCAATATTCTCTTATTCTTTATAAGGTTGGACCTTATAAAAACAAAGAGTAATGCAGGGAGAGGATGACGGCTAAAGGATTTCTTAAAACACAACTAATTCTTTTGTAACCAGTAGAGTTATTAGTAGTATATAGGGGTAAACTCAGCGCATAGCTACTTCTACTGAAATCCATTTGACCTACTTACAAAGTGGAAGTGACCTAGTTTTGAAACCGGAAGTGAACATATATGGGTATGTGACCTACTTTCTCAAACTGACCACATGATTTTATCGTTTTTACCGAGCCAGGTAGTTGAAGAGATCTAGGAACAGCAGGTTTTCAGTGTACACCGCTATGTACTGGTTGCATCTTTTGATGGTTTTCACTTCCTGCTTTTCCCATTTCGAAAAGAAGGAGTGATTTCTTTATCAAGTTCAGGTCATATTTTCTCGAGTTGAATCCAATGACTGGCACCTTTTCAAAGTAGGCGAACAGTTTATTTTTCACCCTCTCTCGCGCGTCATGTTTTTTTTCTCACTGAGTCGAAAACATGACAACTCCATGTTTTTCTCCCTCTCTATCACCTCGTCCAGCTCGTCCAGTATTTCTCTGAAAGGGTCTTTTACTGCAGCACCTAGCTTTCGACCTAAATCGTTTATGTGTTCCAGCACCTACTGCACCAGAGGATCGTCACGTCTGTTAGAACAACGCAAGAAACACACTGGCATGGTGTGACTGGGAAAATCCGAAGCGACACTGGCCGAAAGGGGATCGCGGTCTTTTTCGATGAAGGTGTGGTGCTTCACGAAGAAACTTTCAAAGGCAAGGTATATTTTCAACTCGGAGTTTGTTTTTAATGCCCAACTCCTCCAAGAGTTGATAAACTTGGGTTTATAGATCCACCCTTTGTACCTGAAACTCACTCTGGTGCAATTTTTGTTCACACCCCTGTGCCTCATGAGAGAGTAAACGCTAGTAAACAGCTTATGACATAGCTTGCAGGAGTAGATTTAACCGTAGTGACCCATGTTTGCGATGAGGCTGAAGTGAGAATTGTAGGCGTTGAGGTTCATGATGTTTCTCCTGTAACACCTTTTGTTCTCACCACTCGGACAGTTCTCTTTTTTTTCTTTCCCAACCATTTCAGAGAAAACTATCTTACGTTGACCTCGAAAAGATTCTCTAATCCGTCCAACTCGTTAACGTTTCCACATTCGGCTCTAGAAAGGCTGCTGGAAAAGTGCTTCGGTGAGTTTCAGAGAGCGGTAATTGTGATAGGAGAGGCATTGAAAGAAAAACAAATGATAATCGTAACGCTTTTTACTCTTTGGCTCTCTGTGTAAGTGAAGCATGCCTCATGGGTCAAAGTGTGTCCTCTCTGACTTGACTCCTTATGTGTTCCACCCAGTCCTCAAAGTCTTGCTCGTTTCTCACGAGAAAGTAGGGGTCTTGATGGTTGTTGCTGTTGTAGAACAAGGACGCTATAGACTTGAAGTTGTCCTCGTATATTTCTCTGTAAGCCAGGTCTTAGTCTATTACTTCAGGAACATAAGTGGTTTTCGTCAGTTCTTCTCGTACACAGCTGAGTGTGCGACATGAAGTTTTTCTGCTGTTTTGTACTGTCAAAAGTTGCGGTAGTCTCAGCGCGTTACACCTAGGATTTCTTTTGCCATTTTTTTTCTTTTTTGTTGCAAAAAAAAAAGGAAAATAAAAATTTGACCAATTCGACCACTGCAGCTTTTTTCATTCCATGAGGTCAACCTCCGGCGTTCAAGATCGAGTGTCAGGGAGAGTCTTCTTTGCATGATTGACTCGTTTCTCCTGTAGTTGGTCAGACATCTTGTTTTTTAGTTGTGACAGGAGCAGCAGCAACTGCAGCAGCTCCACCAACAGTATCAGTAGGCACAGCAGCAGCAGTAGAGAGAGCAGCAACATCAGTGGCAACGACATCAGTAGCTATCAGTAGTAGCAGCAGTAGTAGTAGTAGTAGCAGCAACAGCAGCAGCAGCAGCAGCAGCGGTTGGTTAGAGTGTGAAAGTGACATTCACTGACAGCTGAGAAGACTCCTTATAACTTTGATGGGCTTTTTCTCCCCAAAAAAGAAATAAGGGTCTAAAAGGAAAATGTTACCATAATTATCTCAGGTGATGAAACATATATGCCTTTATTCCTGTTAGTAACATTATAATAATATCCTTCTCCACCTCATGTGATAGATCAAACACGGTATTGTTGGTTTGTCTATACACACTATGTTATGCTGGTAGGGCATGCCTGGGAGGTTATTGGATACTGGATATACATATCTTTCTTCTTATTACGGTAACAACTTGACACGCATCACTTACCATACCGCGTCCAAATATAGCAAACACTAGTGTATAATCTATAGCAACTCCCACCCTCAGGACGCTGTATATATACTATGGCGAGAAGTGACCTATAAAAAGAGCCTGATCAGCTGATTACTGTACACAACCCATAACGGGACATTTTTCTTCCTAACATGTTATATTATCTCTAGCATTATGTTATCATCATATATATATATTGGAGTACACTAATAATCCTTAAAACACTGGGAATGTATATATATCATGACAAATGATACTATGAAAAGGGTATTTACGGCAATAACATGACGGGAGAGTGCCAGCTATCCCTCCTTTTCTTACCATGATGACTGCCATGCCTGTGAATCAACATATATGCTTTTCTCATACTAGGTATCATTCCTTTTCACCCTCATTCTCACCTGCATCTACCTGGTCAATCTTGCACAAAATCCATGATATTCCTACATGAACTAACCCCTATGAAGGGACTGAAAATAATTTGTACTAACACTAGATCAATGTATAAGAAAAGAACTGATGTATTTAAACTAGTAACAGGAGCAGATATAATTGGTTTAGTGGAAATATGGCTTACCCCATCTATGTTGGAGGCTGACCTATATGTACCGGGCTATCAATATGTTCGCTTAGATAGATTTCCTCACAGAGAAAAGACGGCGGGTGGATTAATGCTATATCTAAAGGACCACTATATTGCTTGCCACGATCCAAACTCCTCCTACATAACAGAAAACTATGAAATTCTCTGTGTCGATGTTGAAATCAGTGTTATTAAATATAAGGTGTTTGTATGTTATAGACCGCCAGATAGTAATGATCTTAAGGCAATATATACCAAACTTAGTGAATTAATTGATACTGGTACAAAAAATAGGAAACTGATTATTATAGGTGATTTAAATGTGAACCTTCTTAACAATAAGGATGTAAATGACTCCTCTGTTGATGATTTCTGCACTGGAAATAATCTTTTCCAATTAATTAATGTAGTTACTCATCCTAAATCGGGTACACTGCTAGACCACATTTACACTAATGTTCATAATGCCTCTGCTTATGGTACACTAGATTATCACATTTCTGACCACACTCCTATATACTTAGTAATTAAAGGTGAAAGACATAAGATCAAAAAGAAAAGGGTCAAGGCTAGATCATACATTTTTTACCCTAAAAAATACTCTAGCCAACTATAACTGGGACGATATATTATTACTAGAAAACCCAAATGACATATGGAGAAGTACTCTAAATGTGATAAAGGACTATCTAGATGTTATGTGTCCTATTAGAAGGATTATTATACCGGAGCACACCCCATTGTGGCTGACTGAGGATATATTGGATTTAATGAAGGTTCGAGATGGTTTATATAGGACAGCGAAGAACATGATGAAAGAAGATGACTGGAGAATAGCCAATTTTTACAAACATAGGGTCCAAATAGAAATTTTTAATAATAAGAAAAAAGAAATGGCAAATTTATTAGAGCACAGGAAAGATGACCCTGCAAAATACTGGGAAGCAATTAAGAAAGTATTACCTAATAGAACTTGTGCTTCTCTAATTAAACTTAGAAATAATACAACAAACTTAGTAATCCCTCCTGAAAATTGTGCTGAATATATAAATAGTTTTTTTCACTGGTATTGGAGAGAAACTAGCAAATGCACTCCCGCCGGGTGACAGAAATGAAAATGTAATTCCCCCATACGGTACTTCTGTTTGAGCTGTCCTATATAGACTTTATAAAGCTAGTTAAGGCAATTGATATAAAGAAACCATCTGCCATTGCATATTGCAAATCTTTCATTATTAAGGATTCGATGTTTGCTATTCCTGATATTTTCAGATCATTATATAATAGATGTCTAGCTACAGCCACCTTCCCTGATGACTGGAAAATTGCTACTGTAATACCCCTTCCTAAAAAGGCTAACTCTATGAATGTTGAAGATCATTAGCTTGCTGCCTATTACAGGTAAACTACTTGAGAGAATCGTTTGTAAAAGGCTACAGTGCTATATGGAAAATCAAAATTTATTATGCCCGACCCAACATGGCTATAGAAAAGGACATTCGACGCAGACGGCTATCACTGAGCATCTTGCAACAATTATTAACAACTATATAATTAATAACCAACTTATTGTCTATATATTGATTTCAAAAAAGCTTTTGACACAGTTTCACACCCTAAATTATTAAGAAAATTACAGGCTTTAGGTCTCAGTTATAATACATGTAAATTCTTCAAAAATTATTTAGCAGATCGTTCGCAAATGATAGCGTCTCATCCTTGAAACCCATCACGTATGGGGTTCCTCAAGGGTCAGTTTTGGGTCCTGTACTGTTTTCCATATATATTAACTGTTTAGCCAAGGCAGTTGATTGTGATATTACGTTATATGCGGATGATGCAGTGGTATCTGTTGACTCTCCATATAAAATGAACCAAGTTATCCAGAAGATCGTATTATGGTGCCTAAACAATTCTCTTACTATCAATGTACAAAAAAACAAATGGATGTCTTTTAACACTAACATAAACGATAATACCAGATTTACTATGAATAATATGAATCTTGAAAAAGTGGATGAATTTGTTTACTTAGGTTTAAGAATGGATACAGAGATGAAATTTGTAAAACATAGGGAAAGTACTACGCGAACTATACGACAAAGGATTTTTCAAATGGGTAGAGTGAGAGCTTTACTTGATGAAGATGCCTCATTGACTGTTTTCAAATCTATGATATTACCCATATTTGACTACTGTGATATTATTTGGGATAGGGACTATAGAGGGGAAAACAGAGATTTACAAATGTTACAGAACAGAGCCTTAAGGATGGTATATAAGGTTAAATTAGAAGAAATTCCTGTTATGACGACCAAACAAATACAAGAAAGAAGTAATTGTACGGAACTATATGTTAGAAGGGATCTACACCTACTGTCTTATGGTTTTATGTTAGCTCAGAACATGATTTTTGTTGATAGAAGAAATATAGCTACACGATACCATCAAGGTAAGAGACTAACCATTCCACATAGTTTGAAACCAATTGTTCTACGTAGTGCTCTCTATAGAGCCATTATAAGATGGAATCAGTTAAAACCAGAATTTACAGTTATTGACAATATGTATAAATTCAAAAATAGTGTTAGAAAAGTCTATCCAAACTGTTTTGTATGACTAAGTATCTATAATATGCCTATGATATCTCTTTTATTAATGTCCTCATCTCATCTCATTATAATTACAGCCAAAAGGCATTTAACTTTTTTTGACATCAGTATTGTTACTTAGGGTAATGTATTATCTCTATTAACCCTAGTAGGCTAATTCAAACAAAGAAAGCTATGTGACTGCTACTATCGTTTATATAAAATATGTATTATGATTTCAAGCTATGATATTTAGTGGGTCCTAGCGTAAGCACTACAATGCGTAGGTGCTAGGTTAAACAACTTGCATTTTATTATGTACCTTGTTTTTTCCCAATAAACGACTTCAAAAAAACCTTCCACCCCACCTAAATTATTCGTGCTTCGCTTACACAACACCCTCCCCTTCATTACATATGCATACACTACCCTCTTTCACAGTAGGATGCCTTTGTTTGTCTCTATGGTAGGTTTACCCCTTGAGTTTACTCACAGCATCACAGCTGCTCACTGCTCACCTGCTCGTTCTCCCCCTTTCTCTCCCCCTGTTTGTTTTGTCTGTGCTCACCCCTGCCTATCCTGTCTGTAGCACATGACACACCAAGGATTACACCACTTCTTGTTGCCTATGTTAAAGCTAGATGGTTGGGTATGTAGGTAAATACGTAGGTAGGTAGGGTAAGGTAGGGTGAGGTAGGGTGGGGTAGGGTAAGCCACTCATTTAGTATGAAAAGGGGGTTTGTACGCCACACACAGACGCACACACACACACACACATATAGCTTACCCTACCTTACTTTACCCTTACCCTTTCCCTACCCTACCCTTTCTTACCTTACCTACATACCTACCTACTTCGTTTTCCTTTCTACTATAAAGAAAAAAATAAAGTTTACACACATAGACACTTTGTTTTCAACCTTCGACGGAAATGGAGAACACACAGAAAGCAGTGGAAACGGTTGATTCCGACCCTCGACTTCAAGAACCTTTCACCATGATTATAGCAGGTCCCACCTCCTGTGGAAAAAGTCACTTAGTTTTCAACCTCTTGAGGAATTTCAAACATTTAGTTACTCCTGAAGTACACAACATTCACTACTGTTACAATCAATGGCAACCTGGATTCGACAAGTTGGAGAAGTTAGGCATCAAATTCAACAAGGGGCTCCTGTCAGTGAAATTCCTTTTCAAAGAAGCTCAAAACATTTAAAAAACAAGGACTGAGCGTCATTGACGATTTGATGGATCCAGAATACCTTCTCACTGTGACGAAGCTCTTCACTGTAGGATCTCACCATAGAAACTTGAGCATGATATTCATCACCCAAAACCTCTTCTTTAACAACCCAGCTCACAGTACCCCTTGTTAGAGCCCATTTCCAAGTGTTCCACATCCGACTGCACTCACATCGTCAGAGGGTTAAGTGACGAGGTGATTAGGGTGATGAGTTAAATTTGCATCAACGTGATGAAAAAAAACTTACTGCGAGATGAAGAGGAGGCAGTCAAACTTTTATCGCCATACAAGAAACAATTGAAAGTCATCACGATACTTAACACACCCTTGAAAGAAAAAAGGGAAAGTGCTCAAGCAAGAAGGGGGATTTCGAGGTACCCTTTTAGGTTTAGCCATACCTTTGATTTCCGGCATAGTTTCTGCCACCACCCATCGCTGAAGAATGTCTTACGCTTGGATGGCTCTGGTGTGAGCAGATGTGTTACCACCCCACATTGATTCGCCTCCTGCTCCGCCTCCCGCTCCTGCTCCTGCTGCTGCTGCCGCTGCTGCTGCCCTCGTCGCTCAACCGCCTGATATGGTCCAAGATCGATACTCTGAAAAGCAACTCTTGAAAAAACAACTTTAACCAAAGGGGGGAGTTTTAGAGGTGTTGACTCACCTTCAGAGAAAGGTGCAAAAGGTTCTCCAAGACTCAAGCCTTAAAGCTAAGAGAGACTGTGGAGATACACCCAACTCATTGTGAAGTCCTTGATACTCATGAGAAAAGCCAAGGCCACGGGTAAAAAAATTTGCACCGTCTGCTATGGCTATAAGAAGAAAGAGACTGCGAACAATGAATCAGAACGAGAACAAGAAGGAGCATGACATTAGTGACGACGACGACAACGACGACGACAACACTGACGACCCCCCCGATCGTCCCCGACAAGGAGGCGGAAAGACCTGTCCTTTCCTTTGGATGAGAAGATATATTATGAGGTATTCCTTTGAGTTATCGCGCTACCACTGGAAAACTGTACACGCAAATTGGCACATGAGGAGACAGAAAGATGCTCAACTGGGATTGAAATGAAGAAATACACATATGTGGGGAACCCGTCAACGGCAGCAGCATAACAGAAGCAGGTGAATCCGTCCTTAAAATATGTCAGAAACAAGAAGCTTTTTGGAGAGGCTAGGTCGAAAAGACTTAGACACAACAAGCGGTCGACCCTGTCTAAAGCTAGGGGGATAACAAAAATAGAAGTAGATCAAGAAGGATCAGGGTGGAACAAAATAAAATGGGACACGAAGCTGTGAAGAAAGAAGTGCTCAAGTTGTACACCGATCCTAAACAACTGGCAAGTTTCACAAGTGTGTGTAAACTATAACGACAACATTTCAAGAAAACCCAAAGGAAAAACATAGAACAAGTCTTAAAGGGGGTGGAATCTTACACCAGACACAAACTCTACAAGAAACGCTTTCCCAGACACAAGACACAGGCGTGAGGAATAGATAAACAATGGCAACTGGACCTGATCGACATGTGAGAAAACGCCAAGGAGAACAAAGTTTATCAGTACATTTTAGTCGGGATTGACGTCTTTTCCAGATCCAGATTTGCCCAACGCGTCAAGAGCAAAAGAGCCCAACACGTACTGACCGCCTTCAGGAAAATGACCTAGAAAAGACAACCTAAGCAGATCTAGACAGACAAAGGAAAAGGGTTTGGGAACAAAACCTTCAAGAAACACTGCAAAGAGGAAGACATCTCTTTTTTCAAAGGCAAAAACGATGACATGAAATGTGTGCTAGCGGAACGCTTCAACTCAACTCTCCAAGGTAAGACGTGGCGGGCTTTCACACATTACAACAACTACAAATGGTTGGACTTGTTGCCGGTCTTGGTGGAGTCTTACAACAAAACACACCACAGAATGTCAGGAGCTGCTCCTGCTGACAACAACCCTCAAACTTGTACGAACAACCTAGCCACAAAGAAGTTCCAGCTCTGAAGCTCAAAAAGAAAAGCAAAGTGTGTATCCTGAGGAAAGAAAACACCTTTAACAGAGGTTACGAACCCAACTGGATGGAGGAAATTTACAAAGTGGCCAAACTCTCTCTGTCTTCATGGACCTCCTAGGATAAGAAGTAAAAGGTCACTTTTACTAACCTGAAGTTCAGAAGGTGGTCGATGGTCATGGTGACAGAAGGTATGCCATCAAGAAGGTGCTGAATGACCCTATCCAGCAATCATCTATGAGCATGTTTCCTGACAACACTCTGACCACGTATGACACTTTGCTGGCCGAATACGTCCGGACACATTCACCCTTGGAGTGTGCCCTTCCTGTCCCACCATCTGGTACAATGTGACAGAAAGAAACTTTGCTCCTCTTCCAAGGCAACAACCTGAACGTATGCATCAAGTCGACCGTGCAAGTCTTGAACGAACGACTGGAAGGAGGGAAAACACATGAGAGGGTTTTAGACGAAGATTTCGCTAGTCTAAACATCGTCGCCATCCAGAAATGTCTTAGGTAGGGGGTCGTCATCTAACCCCTATGATACCTCCCACTCACCCTGCGGGAAAGGCTGACCAAGATCGTTTGTTGATCAAGTCGTGGATAAGTTTTCCAAAGTGGTCGAGGCTTTGAGAAAACCTCTGCATAAGAGTGGGGCCAACGTTTTCTCCTACGACAAATACACCATAAAATGCACCATTTGCCTTCCACCTGGCATGGTGTTGCTTCTGCCTGAAAACTTGGGAAACCAACTGGGTTTCAAGGGTTGTGTCTTCTTGAGCGGAGAAACGTAAAGTCCCTACCCAGCTAGCACTACTCATGTAATTTATGTCATTCTTACGTGAAAACTGATTGTTTTTACGTAAAAAAGACATCATTTTGATGAGTTGTGCTAGCAGGGTATGTGGCGGACGTTTTCTTCAAGTCGTGTGAAATCTACTCAGATATAGTGCGACAGAGTGAAACACAGTCTTGTAGGCGACAAGAATGCACCTCTCTTGCGCTCTTTTGCCATGGATTCCCCAATGGACAAGACAAGACCTCACATTAAGCCTCCAGAACTTGAACTATGTCCATGTCGACAAGAAAACATTCAGGCAAATAAAAATCTACTTAAGGGACAACACGGGGCAACCTGTCTCATTCAAATGGGGGCAAGTGACGGTGGTAATTGCTTTCCAACCCCTGCAAGCTTGAAGACCATCATGCAACACTACTATGGACGGCCGGCTTACAAAGCGCCTGGAGGGCAGTATACACAGTACTACACCAAGTCTCAGTTCGGATACGGTTTAACGCCGGCCTAAAGAGGAGTAGGCACGAGTAGGCACAGAGAGGTCACGGGCTAGGCTCTCTCATATCAGGACTTTTTCGAAGTGCCGTTCCCCTGTTGTTGTCTGTTGGTTGCTCTGCCGCCAAGACAGCTGGAAAAGCTCTTTTGACCACCAGAACGGAAGTACTGTCTGATGTCATAGCAGGAACTTCAAGCAAAGCGTCGCAGATAAGGGTAAAGCAACAGGTCGGCAACATCTGCAGAGGGTCAACACAACAGCGTGAGGGTACATAAACACACTTTCTCAGCCCACTCCAGCCAAATGATGTGCGACCAGCATAGGTAAAGGACATGCGCAGAGGAGAAGAAAGCAGCAGAAGGGATGTGGTACTCTGTTTTGAAAAAAAAGAGGAAAAAGATGAGTCTCCTTCACCCTAAAAGCCGGGTGTGTGCCCTGGGCAAGTTGGACCTTCACGCTCGGCCTGTCACTAAGAAGGTCAAAAATCAGATCATCACCAAAGCCCCGAACAATGCGCTCACTCCACACGTGGAAAGTTTCGACTTTATGTTCAAAGCCACCACCCTGTACACAGACCTGAGCGAAGCCAAACTATACCTGGAATTGGAAGTGGTAGTTGCTGACGGAGCTACCCACCTGATGGTGACCGGCAAGGCAGCACCAGTCAACAACATTGCTCACACTCTGTTTTCTTCATGTTAACTACTCATCAACGGTGAATAAGTGACGGGAAACAATGGGGAATATCCCTACAAGTCTCACCTTCTGGACACCTTGAGCAGCCAAAGAGACCCACCTGGGAGGATGTCAAAATACTACAAGGACACTGTGGGTCACATGGAGGCAAGAACAGTCTAGAACAAGGGGGTGGACGGCGAGGCAGGTCGAATTTGTCACCAGGAAGAAACACGCGGTTATCATGCGCGCACACCTGGACCTTGACAGACAGTGCAAGAAATTAGTGCCCCACTGTGAAATAAAGTTCATCTTTGAGAAGAACGACCCCAAATTTTACATGATGCAAGGAACCGACCGAGAGTTTTGGATCAAGATAACCAAAGCAGAAAGGAGCATCAAGCAGATGACAGTTGACGACGAGTTGGTCGACACTCACAATAAATATGTCGTCAATCCGGAGTCTGGACCATTCAACTACTACATATCGAGGTGTAAAGTGACCAAGCACACGTTGGACGGTGGTTTACAAGACTACAGGAGAACAGTCAAATCCCCACCCATGTGGTCTTGGCTATGGTCAAAGAGACGGCATCAGCAGACAGCAAAACTGAGAACCCGTTCAACTATAGGCACTTCAACCTGAAGGAGGTCGCTCTCAGATTTGAAGACCAAAAGTTTGAACTGAGAATGGTTTTCCACATTGACAACTGTGTGAGAGCTTACCACCAAATGTACACCAGAGTTCATGGACGGGCACTCTTTCTTTATTTTTGACCTAACTCCGGACAGAGCTTCAGAAGATTCTCGCGTCAATCTCATCAAACATGGAAAACTAAGCGTAGCACTCAGGTTCGCTTCTCCCACCACCCACGCCATTTTGGCCATCCTGTGTTTCTTCTACGACAACATTCAACTCATGGCTGACCCCCTCCCGGTGACCTACTTTCACATAAACTAGGAATGAAAACTGGGGACATCACGGGCGTGTTGAAAAACCACCAGCACACACAAAGACACTACCTGTGAACTTATTCGAGCAAACAATGTCCTAAAACTCTGAAACCCTCCACATGCTTCATAAGCAACACCAACCCTAGTTCTGAACCGGGTCAAAATTGGGTGTCTTTCTACATGAAAGAAAATGGTCAAGCTTTCTTCTTTGACCCCTATGGCATACCACCTCTAACTATATACCATTGCAAGTACTTGTTGAAATTGTCAGACAGACACAGACACTTAAACAGAATGCAACTTCAGAACCTGTACGCCAAAACCTGTGGGGCTCACTGCATCTACTTTCTCACAGAGACATGTCGAAGCAAGGACCCCTTTCCCACAGTGAAAACCTTCTCTCAACTACCGAAGAACCTAATGGACAAAACAGTTCAACCATGGTTGAGGACGTAGTTTGCACGGGACATCCCGCATACATGTGTATGGATGAATTACACACACATGGTCGACAAAGTGCAACAAATAAAAGTGGGAGTGGAACTAGTCCTGGAACTTGTAGACAAGTTGGTGAACAAAATAACCACGTTGGAGGAAAGAGTGTGCGTGTTGCAAAATGAAACCCCGCCAGCAGCAAGAAAATCAGGGAGTTCTTGAAATTGTACTAAAAAGTGTATTAGCATGTAGAATGTGTGTGTGTAACCCCTTTTTGTAATGATAATAAAAGAGAGAGAAAAGATGAAAAAAAAGCCTTCCAGTTGTTTATTCACATGTGTTTGCAGCATAGTAGAAACGTTTTAGGTGCAGATCATATGGTGAGGGCTATAGAAATAAACAAGCTGCAGCCGGCTGCTACAACAGCTGGCGGTGTGTGTACATTGGTTAAGACTCGGGTTGTTTTTGTTTACGTTTTCTACTGGGGAGACCATGGCAACCATGTGGTCTGGATGTTTTTGTTTACTTTAATTTGTTGTGATCATGTGATCATCACATGATGACTTCATAGCTTTCAGCCAATCAGAGCTTGAGAAAGTAGGTCACATGCCCATATATGGTCACTTCCGGTTTCAAAACTAGGTCACTTACAGTTTGTAAGTAGGTCAAACGGATTTCAGTACATATAGCTCTGGCTGAGTTTACCCCTATATGCTACTGTCATTGAATGTAAAAATGAAATGGCTTTTGATTAGCAGGAAAATGATGTGTTAAGTCTCTACTCTGTTGCTTTAAATGGTCAATTGTACTCTGTCAGTTCCATCAACCTTGGCTTTTTGCATGTACATCAGCATTGGGTATTGCTGAATAACAAGTTAAACCGATTCAGCACCTTTGAGGTGTCCCTTGAATGGCTGCAGACAGAAACCAATTGCACCACAAGAAGCTCAATGCCAATTTAGAAAGTAATGACAATCGATAATCATTAACATTTAATATGCCAATTGTACAGGTGTGGTTTATTGCAGGCCAATTAGATAGAGAATAACTACAAAATACAGGTGTGATCATTTTTGAGACTTAAAATTATTATATGGGTTTTCAATAGTAGCATGCAAGTAAATACTCTGTCGGACCAAAGTCTTGCAGAAATACCAATGGCAACTAAGATGTTTGTTTCTTTGAGAATGAAACCATACTTGAAATACCTAGCCCAAACCCGTCATTAAGGAATATATGAGCGACATGTTGTGCTATATAAATTATTCATATCCAGACTGTGTCGGGAGAAGGAGCAGTGGGCTCGTGGGTTTAGTCAGACCATAATTAAAGGGGACAGTGATACTCACTAATTAATCTTGTTCTTCCACTTTTTGTTTGGATGAAAATAAAGAAAATACACAGATGATATAATTGAGAAACCAGATATTTGGTCAAACCTATCTGTTGTTGAGATAGAGAAAGGGGAATTTCATCAATGAAAAAGCATGACTGAATCTTGATTGTGACTAGGATACTGAGGCTTGATTGAGGTGAGAGAACGTCTTCAAATTGACAAAAATAAGAAAATGCATGCTTCTCCCATCACAAAAGGGAATGAGTGTTCCTCCCATCCAACAAATTAACATCGGCAGGAGCAGTCTGCAGTGGACAATCTTGAAATGGTTACTCTTTTTTCCCGTCTCAATGACACTCAAGGCGTGTGGCTCGGATTTGAATTAAGACAATAAAACTAATTGATTCTACTCCTTTCACTGGCCACCAGCCTCTGCCCACTCTGTGGTGCTCTATGGAAAATACTCTCACAAAAGTCTTTAATTACCATGGTGCTCTTGGAGTAAACCTGAAATTTTGGGGATCTGAAGTCGAAGAGGAATCGAGAAATAATTAATCATCATTTACCTCACGAAAGACGATTGAGGAATTGGGCAACTATTTGAGAGTCTCCAGACAATGTGTTTATTCTGCAATAGAACTTACCCTGTAAGACCGACATGATGCCCCCTCGTAATTTTACATCTCTCAATTCATCCCCCTAATGATTTTTTCTTCTCCGTGAACGTGACTTAAATTAGAAGTAGATTTGTGCAAAGCACGTTTAGTATGATACAACACAAAGGTTTAAACAAGAGATGTCTTATTTTGGGTTGCAGGCAAATTTGATGCAAACAGGTAAATTGATGAACTGACTGAATTGATTCAGAATCTGCTCATTTTTTCATGAAGCAAAATTGGTTTCATAGATTACAGACTCAATCCTTAGCAAAACTTGCTACTGGTTATATTCATGATTTTATGTTTTTCTCTTCCTGCTTTTCCCATATCACCAATACGAGAACCTATACTGAGGATATTGCACCAAGTTGCGTGAATGTCACCTAGAAATACTTGGCTTTTACTTTATATTTTTTGCTCATATGGAATACAAAATTGACACTGAGCTTTTGTCACTTCAATTTTACCTTTTGCAAAAGATGACACAAACAAACATGAAAAAGTTTGGTAACACAGTGAAACACTGATACAAATATCGGTAAAATGATACAGTCTAAGATGAAGAAACAGAACATGCATAATTATTATGTATGAGCAATTACATCCATGCCATTATGCGATATCTGTCCTTTGCTATTAGTCAAATACAGATAGTCTATAAGCTGTAATTGCCTTTATATACATTGGTTGATTCCAATGAAATATTTCAGACTTCAACTTGGACAGGTGCAGTGACAAAGTAGGACGTCCATAGGGAGCTGTATTGAATGTACCTTGGATAATAAGTGGAGACTTACATTTCATTTGCAATGCATTATTCTGAGTCTGCTGGGTTTGAAATGAAGACTTCATCTTTGAGAGCTTTTTTTTCTAGGAAAGGGAGTTTGTTCTGGATAATGATTTAGTGCTCAACTAACAAAGCTTGTCTGAGTGTGATATCAGTGTGTCAGTTTAAACGTAATTCGACAGGACACAGCCACCACTTTCCACAACCCTATGAATACAAATGCCTTATTTTGGGACTTTTGTTACAACAAGAAGTGTGCTTTCATAATAGTTTGAGAAATTTATCTCATATTTCTGGGTTCTTGGATAGATGGTATCTAAGTTCATATGGACCCCTGTATTTGATATATGGACCCCAATATTAAAAAAAAAAGACCTTCCATATTTCTATCTCAAATGTGGTGAACCGCTCTCAGACAGCAGCAAACCCACAATAATGATCATGGTATCCAGCAATATATACAATAATATATATGAAATAATGATGACCTTACGCAGAATTTGATCAGGCGAATGGCCCTTTGGATAGTAACCCTTTTAATAACCTATTTCATATATATATATGATACATTAAGGCAGCTGCCTTCACCTCAGTAGAAGAATGATGGCCTTGGGTATATAGTGATGATTATCTTGATGAAGGGCACCGGTGATTATCACATGCTGCCCTCTACCTGCTTGCACCTGCAGATCCCTCCTAATCAGTACATCTCGCCTATCTACTGACAGGTAGGATATTTCCCGTAGAGGAAGTACTGGACTTCTCAGGTCTGAAGTGGGGCACATCACCATAGGGCTGAGAGTGTAGGGAATGGGATGTGTTGATGGTTTCAGACTGATATAGTAGGGATTGAAAAATGGTTAATTCTCATGAAGATTCTCAACAAGTAAATGTGATACATATAATGGATAACAGAGTTCTGGATTCTGCCAGGTCATTCATCATGAGTTACACTTGACACCTAAATCTTTAAAGTGTGTTGTCCTCTGTCTCTTGTTTAGGAGAATCACAATCTCTGCTACGTTGGTTATCATTATTCTGATAGGGGTATTATATGTGGGAGACATTGAATAGGATTAGTAATGTGTAAACGATCCCAGGGTACAGATGTATAGATATTAGTGATAATTTCCATGTGGGGAATATCAAGATGGGAAGAGGTGGCCAAATGGGGAATTAAAAATCTCCTGTGGAGGGGTGTTCTCCCTTGAGGGGTCACAGTTGCCTATTCAGCCACTTTAAGCAATCAGACAATTGCTTAAGTCCCTTAGTGTCAGGATAAGAAGGACACCATCAATCTTCCAACATAGTTTTAGTATGTTGCCTAAGGGCCAGGCTTGGCTATTTTGATACATTGGTTTAAAGCCATTCCCTTATTAGATTGTGAGCAGGTCCTGGCCAGACTGCATCCACCTGCCACAGACATTTATAGCAACGTTTATTTGACTGTGACGTGCTATCAGCGTACTTTACATGATCACAATAGAAACATCAATCCTACCAGTCCACACCGAATCAATAGTTATTATTCCAATATCTATATCCTTAGTTTATCAGACTGAGAGTCAGGCCCATTTTCCACCAACAGACAGGGCCCCTCTATCGGCCGACATCTACACCAAACAACACCCTCGGCCAACTGGACTGCAATATAATTCAATGGAGGGGCATGGGCTCTGTTTGCCGATAGTAGCGTCCACTGTGGGTCTATCAGCCGATAGGGGCCCTGTCAGGTGGTGGAAAATGGGCCTTAGGCTAAATGATGTGTAATGTTAGTTAGGGCCTAAACCCATTGCACGATTGTAAAACTGGCCGATCATTTGGGTATAGATCAAAATCGGTTGCATAATTGGCCTTTAGGTGAAGCTCCACTACGCGATTTTTTGGTACATTCTCACCTGATGTTATCCCTTTAATGCCTAAGGTATAGGGTGTTTGCATTCCTATATTGTAAACATGAGATTCACAATTATAAACATGAGATATCAGGGTTATTTTATGGGTGATCTCTCTCCTTGAGTGTCATATTTACCAACTAACCTGTACCTGCATAGACTTTGAGATTGGGTGGGAGTTCAATATATAAACATAAACACAGCAAAATATAAATAACAACACAGCAGTCACACAGATCGCAGGGTCTTGTACTGTAAAAATCAAACATGTCTGATATTGAGTTGCAGAGAGTCATCAGTGTGAAAGTCTGCAATATTTACATTAGGTCAACTTGATTTAGTAAACAAAAACATCTTTTGGCAACAAAAATGTGCCTGAGATTGTACACAAAGCCTTCCCCACATAAACAAAAAGCTCTCTCAATCTTCCATTTACACCTTGAAATAATAACAAATACCACTCTATAATCTGTGTTTGTGTCTGTTTTTGTGAGAATAGTTCCAATTTTTGGCAAAAATCACGTATTGGAGCCTCACCTATTGTAGGTGTTTAAAGGGGCAACTAATGTGCCAGATGACACAAATCGGGTGAGAATCAGTGCTATACTACAAAGTAATACCTCAAAGATACTGCCTTGAATAAAATGATACAATCCAATGCATTACCTGCAAGGATTTTCTAACTTGTTAGATATGTTAAAATCGGTAAGGAAAATAAAAATCAGCAGTGTATTGCACAATCGGGCACAGAATCAGTGGCCTATTCCTAGAATATACTGCCAATTCACCTAAAACTGATCAATATTGATGTGCATTATGCAATATTTGGCCGACAAAGGTACAGATTATTGCAAAATCGGGTAATGGGTTTTGGCCCTTACATACTATCCCTGCCCCCGGGTTTGTGCTTTATTGGAGGAACCAGCTGCTGATTGTTGCAAAGACATGGCCCTGGCTATTCGGACGAGATCCTTGTCCGTATAAGAAGCTTATTCGGACGAGATTTTCTGGAAAACAGGAATCTGAAAAATAGGACTTGTTCTGAGAAATACCTACCACGATCAGGAATCATATTAAGAAATTCAATCATTATTTTAAATCAAATCTCTAAAATTATACTTTGTCCGAATTTTGAAATCTCTCAAGGACTACACCAGATTGTGTCATACAATGAAATACATCTAGGCATTTTTGCAAAGAGAATGAAGATCAATCTATCTGACATATATTGTCTGGCACATTTGTAGAATAATTTCATCATAGAACCCTTCAGTTGCCATTAAATTATCCTTCTGTGCCCGATTATGCACCCGATTTTGAGAGAATCTACAGCCGATTCATCTGATCAGCCAGGTTTATAATTGGCTAATGGGTTTAGGCCCTAAAGTTATGTAATGGTTCTTCCCTCTACTCTAGTGACAAACAAGCCAACAAGAAGAGGATTCGGGTGTATGCGAACAGGTTTTATTTTGTTACGTATGACACAAGTACGGCTACCCGGAGGTAGCTCGGATGTTTATCAACAGATACCTGATTCTGTGATTAGGCTCAAGAGATATCTACACGGAAGTGGTCTCACTAGCTCTGATGCGGCGACTGAGCCCTGTCCTCCTTTTATAGGTAAGGACAGTGCCTCTCTCACACCTCCCGAACAGATGCTGCCACCTATCCGGCAAGTGGAGGGCGAAGCCCGGGTGGCTGACTCACCCACCGCGCCAAAGGACCATAATGTTTATATAAATAATATGTACATACCTCTACAGTTATAATTCCATCACGTTTATGACCTACTAGATCTACTTATGCTAGACATCTCATACAGGCTCAAGCTCGTGAACTTGCAACAAATAAAAGTGAAAAATTCGTAAAAAATGAATTTTTCTTTTTTGATATTTGATTAATTGCAATGGAAAATTGAGGTCTTCAGGAGCATTCACAAAAAAATCTCATGATATAGCTATGATTATTTCTTGGAAAATAGTCATCATGAAAATACGTTGTTAATTGTAGTTTTTACACTTGCCCCTTAAATTGGAATATTTTCAGATAAAAAGGCATGTTGCTCAGCAACCATTTAGAACAAAACAAAATGAATAACACCATTGGATTCCTTGGTATCGATTTAGGGGGTAAGTAACCCTAGATTTTTCATAGAATGATTATTATCGGAGCTAGGGCCTGTCATATATTGAAATCTCCTGTTCTTTATATGGTCTTATATGACCCCATATGACCCCATATGACGTAACGGACATGTAACAGACACTCTTAACATGGTCATTTTGTGACATTGACTTTTAAAGCTTATAAAAAGGCAGATATTACATATTTTCCAGTACTGTTAGTGTCTATTAACATCTACAGAAAATTCCCAATCATTTCAAGCATGTGTCTACTAGCTATGTATTTTTTTTTAAATTCTGGGAATAAAAGTAACAAATCATTACTTCATTCTTATTTGGAAGGGAATTTTCTGGAAAACACAGAAAATTAGCAAAATATGATAAAAACACTTTGATTATATCGTCGGAATGCTAAGATAATCAAGTTTTTTTTATTAATTATCAATTCAATTTGTAATAACATTTCTTCTAATTACATTTTCAAAATGAAATTTTATTAGTGCTTTTGTGACATCCTCAGATATATGGTCTGGGGTACTCTCATGAGCTTCACCCTACAATGCAATATAACTTACTATCATGTCCTTTCTTCTACCCATTAGCTCTCTGTCACCACCAGAATAATCCCCATAGGTGATGAATCTGCTTCAAATAGGACACAATCTCGAACATGATATCCTTAGCTGTGTAAGCTGCTGTCGGTCATACCAAGCTAAGCCCATAGAGTTTACGCTGAAAACTGCCAACTGTTGCTGCTACCAAAGGAGTAGCTAGAGCAGCAGAATTGATTGAAGGGATGACTAGCATTGCACACCGACGAGTGTTTCATCCAAAGTTCCTTTGGGCGAACTGCACTAGTGCTCGCTCCATCGACCCAACAAGGTAAGGGCCAAAACCCATTACCCGATTTTTCAATAATCTGTACCTTTGTCGGCCAAATATTGCATAATGCACATCAATATTGATCAGTTTTATGTGAATTGGCAGTATATTCTAGGAATAGGCCACTGATTCTGTGCCCGATTGTGCAATAAACTGCTGATTTTTATTTTCCTTACCGATTTTAACATATCTAACAAGTTAGAAAATCCTTGCACTGATTCTCACCCGATTTGTGTCATCTGGCACATTAGTTGCCCCTTTAAACACCTACAATAGGTGAGGCTCCAATACATGATTTTTGCCAAAAATTGGAACTATTCTCACAAAAACAGACACAAACACAGATTATAGAGTGGTATTTGTTATTATTTCAAGGTGTAAATGGAAGATTGAGAGAGCTTTTTGTTTATGTGGGGAAGGCTTTGTGTACAATCTCAGGCACATTTTTGTTGCCAAAAGATGTTTTTGTTTACTAAATCAAGTTGACCTAACGTAAATATTGCAGACTTTCACACTGATGACTCTCTGCAACTCAATATCAGACATGTTTGATTTTTACAGTACAAGACCCTGCGATCTGTGTGACTGCTGTGTTGTTATTTATATTTTGCTGTGTTTATGTTTTTATATTGAACTCCCACCCAATCTCAAAGTCTATGCAGGTACAGGTTAGTTGGTAAATATGGCACTCAAGGAGAGAGATCACACATAAAATAACCCTGAAATCTCATGTTTATAATTGTGAATCTCATGTTTACAATATAGGAATGCAAACACCCTATACCTTAGGCATTAAAGGCATAACATCAGGTGAGAATGTACCAAAAAATCGCGTAGTGGAGCTTCACCTAAAGGCCAATTATGCAACCGATTTTGATCTATACCCAAATGATCGGCCAGTTTTACAATCGTGCAATGGGTTTAGGCCCCAATCGTCAACTGTATCAATGTACTGGATTGGTATAACATCAGAGCATTTCTATTCTATATGGCCCTGTACTTTGATAAACGTGGCACCATATTATAAAATAATTGGTTGATATGATGTAAAATTCCTAATAACTGAACTGATGAGATCACTTCTCACTGAGTCCCCCATATCAGTTGACTGAAGGTTTTCACCAGGTTTTCATCTGAACAGACGTTTAGAGGAGAGACAGGAGAGTTTATTTTATGAGGTGACGCAATATGCTTGCAAATAGAGACAGTTTGAAAACTTAATTATATGTTATAAACATTTGTAGAGTTCCAAGGAAAACCATCATTTAGAAAATGGAGACACTGAGCAAAATGGAGATCCATGAATATCAAAATTATGCCCCTGTACATTGTTTTCACTTGGTAGTCCCCTGTCTAAATCACACTGAATGCGAAGGAAAGTGCTATCACAGCATGTAGGTTTTTTCTCTCTTGCTTTATCTTCTCAGTCTTGCAGTTGAGGATAGTGATAGTCGTCAATATGTAAGACATACTGGTGATGATGGCTTCCCAGCTCAGCTGAGTGGAATACTGATAAGGGGGAACTTGATCCATTAGACAATAGGATGGTTAAACATGGAATGATATTGAATCAATACTTGATCTCCTTGGGCCTGTTGTAGCTGAGTGGTAACAGGATGCAACTTTACAATCCAGGAGGTTATTTCTTAGCAGACTACGACTGTACCCTTCTAGTCCCACTAAAGGGGGCCGCAGACGGGACCGACTGGATCGGCCGATCCTTACAATTGGGAGTGTCTGCGCGGACTTCTGATCCAATCAGTCAATATCAAACAAGTTTGATATCCCAGATCAGATTGCATTGGTTCTCCATGGTTACCGATCCAATCTGGCCCGTCTGCAGTCGCCTTAACATTCCCATAGGGAAAGCACTGG
The DNA here is from genome assembly GCA_949317995.1 of Acholoe squamosa. Lineage (NCBI taxonomy): Eukaryota > Metazoa > Annelida > Polychaeta > Phyllodocida > Polynoidae > Acholoe > Acholoe squamosa. Next base: position 18,707,576 of record OX439043.1, on the reverse strand, counting down.
AACTTTGCAGTGATAGTGCTGTGAGTGATCGTAGTGCCGAAATGGCTGCCAGATGTTAACTCAATAGCTGTTTGGACCATATATGAATCTACTTCAGGTCTACATTATCTTGAATTATTAATCCTGACACTGCCATACATAACATAGTTACAAAGGACCTCATAGGTGTATGATTGCCAAATAATTATACATAGCGTGATAACTTTATTATGAAAATAGATTTAATTTTGCGTTTTGCTGAGGTATTACACCACAAATCATCAATAACTGAACCAGACTGAACCTCAATATTGTGTTGACATTTCGAACTGGATAAGATTACACATTGTTGACAGTTTTACCTTAAAGCAACAATTTCTGATGATTGCAATTTGGACACACCATGGACTTGATAATGTATTTACTACAGCGGAGTTTGGCAATGGGCATTATCTTAGAGAACTATCAGTGCATGAGAATACTGTGTCAACTGCAGTATGTTATTCCCTTGAACAGTGACAGATATGGATTTGGCCTTTCTGTTTTGTGCTTAGTAATGTCGTGGAGAGACAAATCAATCAAATATGAAAAGTAGTATCAGGTTATGTAATGGTCCAGTTTTTAGAAAGGCTCCTGAATGGAACATTGAAAGGATGAGATATTGGCCGTCAAATAGGCCTTGTGCAGAGAAGGTCAGACTGAGTGTAATGGTTATGTCGAAAGTTCACCCTTTTATCAATAAAGTTACCTGGTATAGAAAAAAGATGAAATATAATCGCAAACTGATAAACTGCTCATTCCCATGCACTGTTATTGTACAGACTTTACAAAGGTTTTGAAGGGTCTTGTGGGGACTAATGAACAATATTCTGACTAGTTACCTTAATCAAGTTAAAACTTTATGGTAGGGGAAGGGGGTTTATGTGTCTGGCAAGGTGGTGTAGAAGCCCTGCATTAATTTTTGGGAACATGAAGCGGTGGACTATGAAGCCAGGTACAGGTGTTCTTTACAGTAAATCTATGTTATACCCGGAGGACCTTAGACCGTCAAGAAGCTTCACAAACCTTTTGGACGTGAATGTTCCTGACATTATAACCAAAGCTAAATTGAAACTTATATCAGTACTGGCTCCAATCCTCAAACATAGTTTCTATGCAGGCTGCTAATAGAACCTATGCTGTGCAAAGAAAGTCAGAAATAAGTGAGCGTTTATTACAGTGGCAAAAGATGCTTATTTTGACATTGCTCCATAGGCTGTTTTGTCATAGAAAACTAGAAGTTGTATCTGTACTAATCTCTCTGATAAAACTTACTTTCCTTTTGTGCAGTGAAGAATAGATCAAAGGAGAGGGGGTGTAAGAAGGCACCTCAGTCAAAAATACATGTAGTATATTTATCATGTTTTCCTGGGATGTTCATGCAATTTTGCCACTGGCCTGACAGAGAACCAACGGACTCAGTTTCTAAATCATCTAGAACAACAACATATCAGTGGTATCGCAGTTTCAGATTATATAATTTAGCCTAATCATATTATTAGAGGTTGTAAACTTACCTCTACAAAGTGTCTAATAGGTATGCCGCTGGAATTGTGGCCACTTCTGGGGTATCATTCTGACACAAAAGCTAGGGATAGAGATAGTACCATTAGCAATATGTAGCTCTAGAAACTTGTCTGCAAGCCTATCCAGTTTCCTATCAAATTAGGGATTGTTTCATGCTGAATTCAGGGATCCTGCCACATGCTTGCCTCGGGGCTCAATATGTTATTGCTGCTATACAATTGACATTGATTCCCTCATTGTGCGGGTAATGTGTACTTGAATTCATCTCTATAGCATTCTCACAGTTAATGATCTCATTTCTGCAAAAATGCTGCAGCTGAAGTCACAAAGGTTGGCCTCCTTGGCTAAACGCATTTTTAGTACAAACTGTTGAAATGATATTTGATGTACACTACTGTCACCAAGTCTGAATCGTTTCAGTGATTTGAGTTGCTTGCTTGCTGTATGACAATGGAGCAATAACATTCTCTTTGGGTGACTTCTACTTTAAATAAATTTATGAAATTGGGATGCTGTATGACCATCTGTTCTGATAAAATGGGCCATATAATATCTTAAGGTCAATGTCCTGATATGCTTATTTCGATTGTGTTGATATTAAAGTGAGCAAGGTCATGATAGTTGTTTTTCCTAATTGCATGATTATCAAAAAGAACTCCTTTCCCTGTTTATACCAATTTTTCCTCAAAATCACAATGTACAGATGCTACCCATATCCTATCCTAAGGCACTTCCATTCTAAAGATGTGTGAACTGAGTAAAGGCATAAATAACAAATAGAGGTTCAAGAGTTGATTCTAGGGGCAGATAAGAAGCACAAGCCCATAGGCCGAGTGTCTTCTTATCTAGCCCCTAGAATCAACGAGTGAACCTCTATTTGTTATGTATGTATTTGTTATGAAACCAGGGTTTCCACCATTTTTGTTTGAGTAAAAACCCTATAAAATAAAGAAATGTAAATCCAAGCGATCGTCTTGTTCAAAATCCTCCGCCATCTTTGTTTGGCTTGTGTTGTGTCTGTTGCACACAGATACAAAAAGTTACGTTGACATTCTCCCCAAGGAACGCACTATATACATCGGCGGAGGTTTCATTTAACCACATTTATGTGAAGAAATATATCCCCGCCCTATGTCGTAATGCATTGTTAATGATCTAAAAGAAGAGAGAACAGATATAAATAACAAACAAAATATATTTATTTATTTAACAAAGTAGAACTGCTTTTTAAATAATGTAACAATCATTTCATAGGCTTCAGAACAACTTTCAGGTTTTACTTGTTAAGGTTAATAGTGAAAGTGCAGTTGTCAAACTTTACATTTGAAAATAAAGCTGGTGTACTGCTTGAACTGTTCACATTGACAACATTTGTTTGCGAGAGGGTAGCATCATCCGATCTACCTTGGGCTGCTGTCACCTGAGTGACATGTCTCCCTGGTGTGGCATTGGTGACAGCTCCTGCGAGTCGATGTGACATGTTTTCTCTCAGACTATCGGGACATTTTGAGTAAAAATCAATTGATGATTCTGCACGAGGTCCTGTAACTGATTTAATGTCTTTCGCTGCAATCTAGGACTATTAGCTTATCAGGAAGTATCTTATGACCTTACTTCATATATACCCTGTGTACATTTAGGTAGCAGTAGATGGGTGATAGATCATGGATAATTATCTTGATGAAGGGCACTGATGCTTATCACATGCTGTCTTCAAGCCTTTTGCACCTCAGGATCCCTCCTAATTAGAAAAAAAAACTCACCTCTCCACTGATTGGTAGGATAATCCGCTTAGTAGTCCAGTAGCCAGATGCCCAAATATGGCTCAACCTCGCACTAAGGTATGGCAAAGGTTTTTTGATTGATTTTGGACAATTAGGGTATGGCGATTCAGAATCTGCCTGTTGCTGGCCTGGTAACATTGAGAATTTTTTGTTATTCATGGTTGCTTAGCAACCACTTAAATCAACGAAATAGCATGACAAAGGGGATAAAACATGCACAAATAAAGAAGGTAATCATTCCTACCCCCCCTAAATCCAGGTCAGACATTCTATTTATGCCGATGGCTTGTTGCTAAGAACCTCATGTTTCCTAGCAACAAGGAATTTTTCATGTTTTTGCTTAGTAACAGAATGTTTTTGCTTAGCAACAGCATGATTTTGCTTAGCAACAGCATGTTTCTGCTTAGCAATCACAATTTAACAGCAACCTTTCAAGTCTTCGAGTGAGTATTTCTACACTTTCTTTCATTTTATCGTATTAATAGTCCCGGACACATTCATGTCCCTTTATATTGCCAGTTGAAATTCTATTACTAGGTCACATAGCAATCTACAGAAAACATCAAAAACAGTTATAAACAAGAGTAATATTTGGCATGAATTCACATTTAGTAGACCTATGGGACACATGTCATAAGTTCATAGATATCACTGCAATGAGATAGTGATATGTGTTACCCCCTTCCCATTCCATGTCAGATATTCTACCCTTTCATGTTGCCTAGCAACAAGGAATCATTCAGGCTTTTGCTTAGTTACAACAAATTGCTGCTTAGCTACCACAAATTAATGCCACCTTTCATGCATTTGAAAGAACAATTCTGTGGTTTCATACATTTATTTGTGTTCATAGACCATGAAGCAATAGTAATGATATGTGAAATAACAATATTGCATATACTTTCTGTATTCTTCATGTATGTACCTTTAAGTTATTATGATTCCTGATGTTACTACATCATAAATTTATTAAAGAATGTTTACACCAATTCTTCAATAAGTATGTCATGTAAGTTGTATGTATATCAATACAAAGGTTATCTTGTTCATATATTTTTTATCTAGGCATTAATTATTTGTACATGTGATAAAGATGGTGATTTCCCATATTAAATAGCATGGTGAAGAATGTCCTCATATCAGACATTAGATAATAGTTCATAGTCAGTATTTGCATTCTCTGTCACTGTGTCTGTGGTCCTGCCTTCCCCATACAAAAACCTGTACACAAGAAAGAAACATCTTAGAATAATTGGGAATGAATTTAGGAATATTTTCTTTGTGGTTTATTATGGTTTGAGTTGTTTTGTCAATCTTCAAAATGCAAAGTTCCTAATTTCCAAATATAATTTAACTTACTGTATGATCAACAAGGTTAAAAATCAATTTACATATGAATGGGCAATACCTGCTTGAAACTTACTTTTCCAACTTTGGATAGATTTTTATAAACACCTATAAAGTACAGTGTCATGATGTTCTGGTGTAGTATGGGATATATTCTGCCCTTTTTAATGAGAAGTAGAACTAGGAGGTAACAGTAACATAAAGATGCATTTCCTTACCTCTTACATAATGTGCATGCTCTTAAATGTCATCATCCTCAATTAGGTCAGTACTTTCATAGTTAGATAGTGGATTGGCACAATTTCCAGTCATATGACACTTGCAGAAGGTTGAACATGGCAGGTCTGCTCTTGTACAAGCACACCTTTTGGTTGCACATGGCTGATTGGCACTGCAATTGCAAGCCACCAATTTCATTAGTTCTGGTGGGACAACTTCTGACATTTCAGAGACATGGTATGCCCGACTTGATTTCCCAACCATAGTTTTCAATGTCCAAAGTTGGAGGGGCTAACTTTTCTGCCGACTTCCGAATTATGATCTGCAGATGCGCTCTTTTGATATGAGGTTTGAGAGCAGGATCTGTAGGTGGCAGGGATATAATCTTCAGAGTTATCTTCTGGTGGATGAAGATTGAATATCTTGCTTCATTCATGGATTTCCTCTTTATTTTGTACATGAGACTAATGAAATGACTGCCCGCCTTCAACACTTCAGTTTCAGTAGCCTCTTGCTCTCCAAGTAGTTCTATATTGACACCAGGCATTTTAAATTCAGACAATGCAGCTCCTCTCCCTTTGTCAAAGAAGCTAACTGTGTCACATCCTGATAGCGCATGCACCCCCAAAATCTTGAGGGATTTGTCACCAAGTTTGTTTGCTGTTTCATTAATGTTGATGATTTTGCCATCTGACTTGCGCATTGTTATGAGGGTAGCACTCTGCCACTTCCAGCAAAAGTAGACAAGCAGTGCAAATATGTCTGTGTCATCAGATACCTCTTGAAGATGTTTTTTTTTGCTGGTCAATCAGTATCTTCATGTAACTGATAATGATACAGTCAGCTTCTTCATGTTTTTTCTAGTGGCCTTCAGATAACTGTTCGGACAGCATATCTGGTGAATAAGTTGCTTCTTGTTCGCTGTGCTCTTCATGATAGTATCTCTGGATGGTAATGGGGTTTCTTGTGTGAGTTTAATCATTGGCTGGTTTGTTCCTTAAATGCTCTTGAGTTTTGATGGAGGTGTCATTGTACCTATTAAAGATAACTATGACTTCATGATCTTTTGCTACTGCTCGTGTGATGTTATTGGTAAGGGTTTTAATTGTTCCAGACTTTGGCCATGCTATATGGTAAAGCATTTCATTGCCGTCTACAAGGTCAACATCAGGGCTGTCAGGAGGTAGAGGTACATGGTTGAGCATTTCTATGCCATTTAACAGTTCAACATCAGAACTGTCACTAGGTAGAGCTCCATGGCAGAGTGTTTCATTGCCATCTAACAGTTCAAGATCATTATTATCCCCAGGATCATTATATCTAGCCAGTTTATGCAAGAGATATGACTTGTTTCCTCTTTGGAGTCCTCCATACTCATTAAAAATGGCAGGAGGTAAAGGTGATGACTCGTAGGTGAGGACTGTGTGTGGTGCACATATGCGCGGGCACTGACACATTCCTCTTTTAAATTATCAACCTGTGAAGCACGGGATAGCCACTTAGTGCCGCTAAAGTGCTGTAAAACACAAATCAATCAATCAATCAATCAATCATAGGTGAGGAGCTGTTCCAGTGTCACATCTCTCTTTTGAGATAGGACTAGCAATCTTCCATACACCTTCTCCATGTCATAGGTAGTTCTTTCACCAATTTTAATCCCTTTTATAGCCTCCATTCTGGTCACCTTGGCATGAATTGGGCCATGAAAAACAGATGGGAGACTACCAATGAACTGTGCTGCCATACACTCACCGATGGAGAGTGCATCAGCGACATTGATTCTATCATCAATGATTCATCCATTTACAATATTGAACAGGACCAGTTCACTTTGTTTTAATGAATGTGGATGTGCAGCTATCTCAGCCCGAATTTGTTTCCATTTTTCTTCTGTTCTTCCCTCTTCCTTGTGTCTGTCAACACTTGTATCAAGGTCTTCCTCTTTAATAAGGTTCGAACATTTCATCCATGTCATGAGATAGCATATTACAAATATCCTGAGAGAGTACCCACCGGGCAGTTTGGTTAGGGTCGAGTGTCATTCCAACAAGACCTCCTTTGGCCTTGCCTTTTCGAAAATATAGGCAAATGTTCACGAGGGGGGAGAATTTTTGAGGGTTATCTCACGGGCCGATCAGGTGCCGTATCGCACGACGCCCGCAGGGCGGAGTGCGATGCGGCACCTGATCGGCAATGAGTGTTCATTTGCATTTATTTCATGTTATTTTGATCTAAAACTGCTGAATTACAATAGAATTTACCAGAATGACTCCCCGTACGCACTGTTTACATCGCCATCTTGGACCTATGAAGTCATCAAATGGTCACGTGACCTCGGCGTGTGATATTTTCACGGGTTATCTCACGGGGGTGTGAGATATGGCCCTCGAGTGCTACAGCTATGTGCTGTCAGTATCTCGGGCATATCAACATGAAATAAATGTCTGTTCACCGAACTGATCTGCAGAGACTGCATTCCAACTACCTGGTTTGTGATGGCAAACATGATTACCAAGCAAGTAAAATGATGCTGCCTCTTTATCAAGTTGTGCCAATTCTAGAAGGTACCATGTTACATATCTTGCATAATTCCAATGGCCGGCTGCAAAAAAGTAAGGTACCATCTTCTGGATACAATACACATACAAGGTGAAATTTGCTTCCCTTTCTGCTCTCATGAACATATTATGCGCCAGTAATACTGGAAGTAGGAAGCAATCTACCCAAAGACGACCTGCTGTTTATTTTCCAGGGATTCCCATGATTCCTTGCCAGATTGTACTGATTCTCTCATGATTTCAGTTGCTACCATACGAAAACCTCTCATTGCCTTTGGCCAAGCCTTACCATTTAGCATGTTCATAGTTCCATTGTATGCAGCCCCAAAGATTTCCTCCAATCCTGATCCTGCCATGAGATTTCCAATGGATCCCAAGAAAGACATATGCAAATGCATATCACCTGTTCTAGGTAATAGATATTTCCATCTGTTTGGGTTGGACCACTTAATTTGCAATAGTACTTTGTACAGTTATAGGTCAGCAACCAAGTGGAGGTATCTCTAGCCATGATACTTGAAAAATGTCTCCAAGTACATTATGCTGGTGAGAACTGTGTCTGGGTGGCTTGGTGGTGCATCTATAAGAGGACCATACACATACTTTGTTGCCTTTGAAATAAAGCAATTTTCCCTGGCCATGTGTGCCATGTAGCCAGACCATTCAGCTGAGGGATCTTCTTCTGAGTCATTGGTTATGACTTCATTGAGCCATTCAATATCAGCATTTAGTGCTTGGGTTATTTCATCCATTTTTTTCATCACCTCATGGAATGGTATACCATCATGGTCATGGATTACTGGAGGCATTGGATTTTTTTCACCTTCATAATGCTGGAGATCATTTTCACACAGGGTATCAAGCTTGATTCTGGTCATATTGGGTTTACTGACTCTGGGTATGATGGGTCTGACTTTGTCTGCCTTTTCAACCTGAACTACACAAAGTGATTGTTGTTGAGTCAATTCTGTGACTAGGGCATGTGTTCCTCTACAGCCATTTGGAATGAAGATGTTTAGATCATAATTGTCAATCCATGACGAGAGCTGCCCTTGATTTTTCTCAAGACCTTGGATTGTTTGAGGTTGAGATCCCATGTAAATAGCTGCTGAAGTTCTAAAGCGAAGGATCTCATCATATGTTGCAGTGATTCCATAATCATGTAATAGTGTCACAAGCTCCTTAGACCCATGTCTATGCTGTAACTTTAGAGCTAGACCCAGCGTTGTTTGATTCCAAGACTTTGTTATTTGTGCCTGTATAGCTTGGGCCATTGTAGTTGAGATCTTTGTTACCTTCTCCTGGAAACCAATGCAGATATCAATGCTAGCAAGATTGGACTTGTACTGTCTATAGTTTTTGACTTTGAGAAATGGGCAATGTCATAGTACTGCTGTTTAGGGATCTCATTGGCCTCCGAGTGAATTTTCCTTTTCAGTTTTTGGATCATTTGGATCATTTTGGATCAAAGTAGGCTTGCACAACCACTGATATCCAGTTTGATGAGGGTATTTCCAAAGTGAATCTGCAATTTTTAAATGAATGGGTGGAGGAATAGATGCCTGAGGGTGAGTTTGATGTGTTGTATAACTGAATGATGCTGTATTTAAAAAAGAAGTGGTTGGGAATGAAACATTAGTATTTGGAAATAGAAAATTTTCATTAAAATGACAGGGATCTTCTTCATCCTGAAGGTGAACTGTATAGGATGATGACAACAATGGATTTGAATACACACACAGCAGTTACAGGTAGAACCCCTACACCTGGTGGGTGGGTATTGAACTAGTTGAGGTGGACTCCCCCTGGTGGAATATATGCAAACAATCACTATGAGCGCTTATCGGACAAATAATATTAAGAAAATGCTGTGTCATAAGTGGATTGGAGAATGGTGGGGAGAGAGTAGGTGCTTGAGATTGAGGTATATGCATTGTAGAACTGAATAATGTTGTAGTAACAAAGTGGTTGGGAATGGGACACAAATTGTAGCAGAGGTGTCTGGTGAAGGATTGCAGAGAATTCAATGAACCCAAAAACTCCATATTACAATTTTCATAAGGGCTTAAATAGGTCTAAATTGTGCATATTTATGCACAGAGTTAAGTACCAGAACTATGATAATGCTGATATATTGATTAAAAGACATTTAAGAAAGGTGTGGTATCTATAGTAACACAACATTTTTAATACCTAAAATAACAATCAGAGATCTTGAGGGGGGGCTTGATATATTGTTCAAATAATGTCATAAGAATTCTTAGGATATATTACCTAAAAGATAGAAAAAGTTTGAAGCCCCTATCATTGTCATTGATAGTTCATATGAAATCTTACTCTAAAAAGGTTTTTTGGGATCTTGATTTTTGACATGAGTCTGAAATCTACCTATATCATCCAAGCACTCCCAGAGAAATATGGTAGAACCCTACATGTATGTGTGGGTTTTGATAAGATGCATCAATTATTACTGATATGAAGTACCAGCGATTGACATTAAAGATACTAGGGCCAAGGAAAAATAATGCATTGTTGTAATTCCTGTACACCGACTAAAAATTTACCAATAGCCCATCATATCATTGAAATACAGCTTAAGAATCCCAATGCAATGCCAGATACCAGCCAGAGTGTATACTCATTGATGGAATGAGGTGCCAGGTTCGCATCCCATTTGATTAGACTTATATGAATAGCTGATAGCAGTTCAAAAAGGATCCAAATCAGACCAATATTGTTGTTACATTTAATACCAATGACCTTGAATATCACCTAAGGTCACCTTAAAGTCACCAGTTTATAGTCCTAACAGTAGCTTAATGCTCCATTGGATATGTAGTGATTTATCAATAGATAGGCTTGAGATGGGATAAACTGTAGGCCTATAATTTGCAAGCAAAAGTGTTGACTCATTCTTTCCTTTCCTCTAATATCACTCACTAGACCAAAAATGACATTATTTATTCTAATTACTGACATTATTTTCCCGAATCTGTATCAATAAATGATCTATAGTGTCTAAGGTCATATGTAACCTAATTGGTTCGTATGTAACCTACATGTGGCAAGGCAGGCTTCCCTAGCCCACTCAAAAGGGTCGATATCTCTTCTTTCCTATACCCTCAGGATGTGTATGGTGCACATATGTGCAGGCACTGACACATTCCTGTGTGAAATTGTGTAATGTCATTCTTGCCATGAATATGACCTTAGATGTTGAAATGGCGTTAAACATCTATTACTCACTCACTCACTCACCTGTGGCAAGGGCTGTTGCTACAATTACATGACAGAAAAAGGAAATTCTCTTGCCAGACTCTGTCTGTTTGTTGTTGCCATGAAGAATACAGAGTTAGCATGAACAGGCAGAGTTGGTTAGTTTTGCATTAATTTAGTTCCGTATTTTCAAAATTCAATGAATATTAATACTTTTGCAATCAAAATTATATGGATTTTTCTAAATCAATCTATAACATTTTTATGGTCTTTGCTAGCATGATATTCATAATATTAGCGTTTCCATGGCAACCAGTGGGGTCTTAGAACCAGTTCAACTTGATCCATAGGCCTATTGAAGACTGATGAAATGCTACTATATATTTGTGTCTCAAAATTGATAATAAGGAAGACAAAATGATTGACATCATTAAGGTGCATTAGACTGTTATTGACAATGTCTTGAGCAGAGCCTCTTAGAATATTTTAGGAATGTAGAATATTGCTAGGGAACCAACACTATTTTTGTTTTACCTGACAATTTCAACTGAAATGAAGGCTTTGTGATACATATTACATGATAAAATGAAAGAAAGTGTAGAAATACTCACTCGAAGACTTGAAAGGTTGATGTTAAATTGTGATTGCTAAGCAAAAACATGCTGTTGCTAAGCAAAATCATGTTGTTGCTAAGCAAAAACATGATGTTGCTAAGCAAAAACATGAAAAAATCCTTGTTGCTAGGAAACATGAGGTTCTTAGCAACAAGCCATCGGCATAAATAGAATGTCTGACCTGGATTTAGGGAGGGTAGGAATGATTACCTTCTTTATTTGTCATGCTATTTTGTTGATTTAAGTGGTTGCTAAGCAACCATGAATAACAAAAAATGCTCAACGTTACCAGGCCGGCAACAGGCAGATTCTGAATCGCCATACCCTAATTGTCCAAAATCAATCAAAAAACCTTTGCCATATCTTTTTGCAAGGTATACCCCCTTGGCTACCTGACTATAGAGGTACTACTGCACGTATCAGGTCTGATGCTGGGTACACACACAAGGACGGGGAGTAGAGGGTGTTGGGCCTTCAGGCCACATATTTGCCCTTAGGCCACAAATTAGTATCATTTTGTAAGGTAAAGGCTCTTACAGACGCGGTGTTAGGCTACTAACAAACCTCTAAAACCATACAGGTAGTATATTTAGTGCACAACACCAATTTTTTTCTTTAAATGGAACTGGAGGTTCTTGCTTCTCACATTCCTCAAATGCATATATGTTTATAGATTGGACCGTGCTTCTGCTGCAAAACCCCACAAAATAATGGAGGCTTTGCTTTCTCTTCCCTTGGTCTCCTGTGCTTCCTGCTACATACTTGTTTCCTGGTAATCTTCATGCACCCTTTTACAGCGTCAGAATTCCTCTAAATCCCTGCAAACAAGGCCTCGAGACCAGTTGTTGTACTGTTGTACATTTACTAGACGGATAAATGGGTTATATTTCTAAGATAATGGATAAGAGATCCTCTTTCAAGGATAAAGAGGAACCCTTCTTATCTAACAGCTGTTTTTTGCTAAGAAGGCTGAGGAGTTTTCAAGACATGCCTTAGGTTACTAGATGAAGTTCATTTGGCCTGATCGCATCCGACCGTCTGTAAAGCAACTTCTATGCATTGAATATCAGCGGTTAACCTATCCCACGCTAACATACCTGTACAGTGGACTATTTCTATACAACTCACAAGTGGGCCTACTAACCTTTAGCTTTAGTTTCCACACAATACTCGGATTGGGACGACTAAGTTTTCATGATCCTTCACATATGAATGCATTATATATAGCAACATTCTTTGTCTCCTAGTATGTAACGGTACAACATTGCAGTTATGTAAGATCTCTGGCACATGTATATCTTGTGGGTCTCTTATTTGCATACACATACATAGACAGTTATTTTGAACTATTTCAAGGTGGTCCACTAACGTCACAGGTCCACTCTCTAATATAAAATAACAATATTCAAAAGTTGGCTAAATCATATGTTTATATATTTTCCAAGCAGTATCTTTGTCTATGTACCATATAATATTACCCAGTTGTGCTAATTTTGCATTAGCCATTGATTCAACTTTCTTACAATGCGCTGTAAAGTTAAGCTCACTATCTACTATCACACCCAGGTAGTTAAACTGAGTCACATTCACTAGTGGATTTCCACCCAAATGCAATACCGGTAACTCTATTTGTAATCTGCCTGAATGACACCATAGGGCTTTAGTTTTCTTAGCATTCATTGTGAGTATATTAACATTATACCAACTATGTACTAAATTTATATCATCTTGTATTAACTGAGAAATTATATCTGTGGATTTTCCGTTTAACACCATACCCCACATCATCAGTGTAAAGAAAATACTCACAGTTATGAAAACAGTTCACAATATCATTTAAATAAACAATTAACAGCAGTGGACCCAATACTCTACCTTGGGCCACGACACAATCCAGCTCTCTCTGTATTGATGTTTTACCATTGGCTTTGGTAACTTGGAACCTACCTCTAAGAAAATATTCTGACCACCTCATACAATTTACAACGCATCCTATGTGTCGACACCAATATATTCAAATTAACTGCATGGTCTTTTTTAGATAACCACCGATATTTCACCTATATTTCTAGCTTCACATAAATATTGAGTAAATCCAAATGTTGCATCAACTGTTGACCTTTGTGGCATAAAACCAAACTGTTTTTACTTATAATAGCCTTAACAATAAGGTGATTCATCAACTGGGAATGTACATGCTTCTCAATAAATTTAGAAAAAAAACATTTGTCGTTGTAATGGGTCTCCAATTCGATACATCACTGAGAGCACCATCTTTTGGTAGTGGTATTATATAAGCAATTTTTAATTCCACTGGTAAAGTTCCCAACATTAATGATTCATCAGTAAAGGCTTTTAACAAACTAGGGAACATCAATAAACAATCTTTCAAGACACTTGTTCTAATACCATCAATACAAGAACTTTTACTACCATCCGCTGCTTTCAACACTTTCACACACGTCTGATTCGAACACTCATTCACCTCGAATTCTCAAAAAAACACCTCGAATTCTCAAAGAACAGGTACATAAGGTACATTACCAGAGAATTTCTCAGTTAATTTTTTACCAATCTCCACATAATCCTCATTTATGAAATCAGCCACAACCGATTGTTCTACATTGATACCATCTTCAGACTTAAGACATATCACAGGATGCACTTCCTTGCCCTGCCAGGTCGTATTTATAACTTTTCAAAAGTGTCTTGGATCATTCTTGCTTTTATTCAAATTAAATAATGTGACCTTGTTTTCTTTTTTTATCCAATTTTATCTTAATAACTCTCTTAAGCCTCTTAACCATAATCAAAAATTGATTTTCACAACCACGCCGACATTTACAAGCTTTTTTAAACAATCTCTTTTTCCTATAATTAATCTATTTATTTGTTTGTCATAGAAAACATCGTTATGACGTATTGCCCTTGTGTTGACTGGGTGTCTCAAATTTAAAAAGTTCTCGACATTTGACACTATCAAGTTTGAAATATCACTATCTGTACATTGCTGAGTATCTACTATAGACCAATCTACGTCATTCATATTATTCTACCAGTTCGGGTTTTGAGAAATTCCGATAGTCTCTACCAGTCACTGATATCTTTGGCTGTTTCTTAGAAGCACAGTGTTTTTTATGACTACATAAACTGGGACATATACCCCACAGACATCATCGAAGAGACCATATTCCTTTACACATTTACAATAAGTATACACATGATCCAGTGTCGAACGACCATACTTATGATAATATGTTCGGAGAGTTCTCAAATATCTCAATTTATTTGCTCTAAGGAAATGACTCATTTTCGTAAATTTACCACTATTCCTACTTCTGGAGTTAACATTATAATCTCCCATGAGCCAGAACTCCCTATTCATTACAATTCTGTGAACTAGGCAATTACTCAAATATTCATAGCATTCTCAAACCTTTCCTTTTTGGGGTCTATACACCACCAATAATAGGCGATATTTTTGCCCAGCGTAACATGTCTAATACAGAGACAGTAAATGTTTTTTTTTATTATAGAGTCCAGCCTCTTACCTAACACACACACTCTGGACCTCCTTGAGGTGTGAAACAGCATTTGTCCAATCTCTGCCATCTACTAGGGAGGGAAGATGGACAAAATGCTTCTGCCTCTGTTATACCTATCAACAAGAGAGGTAGAGAGGAAAGAGACAATGGAATAAAGAAATCATGTGTTCCTTTTTTAACTTTAATCTAAATCCTTTGGAGGAGAGATACTTAGGAAAATTGATTGTTCCCTTCTTTATTCCTCTCTGAAGGCGGATGATTAAACGACAGGGGCCTTTCTCCCCTAAGATGAAGAGTTACGGAGGCAGGGGGGGGGGGTTTCCTTATTGCTAGTCTAGGAATGCTAAGGAAAACCTTCTTCCTCTTTTTCATAGAGTCGACTTTAAAAAAGAAGGGAAGGGCAGCTAAAGCTTGACCTGCCACACCCATTCAATCAATTTTTCCAAGGTCATCATTCAAACACCTCATAATGGGCTTAGTTCCCCAATTCATTAGCCTAAGGCAGACAGATTGGTGTGTGATGGTAATGCCCTGATTCCACAGACTGATACGAGTTTATCCGAAAAAAAAACATTAAGTATAACAATTTTTTCAATAAGTTCATTCCAACGTTCCAACTACTCTTCCTACAACAGCAGCAGTCGAGTACACCTATGCCACCTTGTGAAGACTGCCTGAACTAAGCTCCAAATCTTGCTGCAGTAAGGACACAGTGAATGGCAAGGTGACATGCTCACATTGAATATGGATTATACAGAGCTTGCGTGAAAACACATTGTTAGAATCTATATATCCCCCAGCAGACCTCCCTGTCAGGATATTCATTAGGAAATTGAAACGTAATGGGCACTAACTTCCTAGAAACTGTTAGGAATTAGTATAATCCATACTCATCTTGTTACACAGCTAAGATTATCCTATTGCAGATTGTCACTTTCCGAAGCAGATGCTATAAGCTCTTTGACTATGGCGATCATATTCCTACTTCTTAATTGGAGAGGCCTTTCTTGCACTATGGCTGTGCAGCTTCAGGTTGTGCAAAGGCTTGTTCCCAGTACTGGCTTCATATTCAGGTAAAATACAGTTGCTATAAAAGAAATGATACCTTGGGACGACTGCCTCTGGAACTGCAAAGGCACAGGGAACGTGGCAGTAGTACACTGTGGAGCCATGGGGTATCATCATGCCACATCATGTCACAATAGCCTTGACCAGACACATGTACGACCAACAACAAGAAAAGGAGCCTGAAGGGAATAAAAGCTCTTAATCTGATGTCTTAAACAAGTAGAAGATAGGATTTCCCCTACCCTGCATGTTAAGTTCCAACTTCACAGTACTTTACCACTTCTTCTATTCCCTCCTACCTCCATTATTTTGTCTAGTGCAGCCTTGAGGAAGAACATAAAAAGGACCAACCGGGAAAACATGTTTTTTATAGAAAAAGCTTTTTTTTGTTGTTGACAATGTAAATGTTTAGATGAAGAGTACTTCCAACATAGTTTCAATCAGTTACTCATTGACAGGGCAATAGTCCGAACACAACAGTTTTATTTCAATTAGCATTATTTAACAGCTAGTTCGTTTTTTTTAAAGAAAAATGTATTCATCAGTTAGATGATAAAGAAAATATAGATACCTGGGTTTGGATGGTGGCCTGCAATTCCAATACACAAACCTTCACAGCAATTCATATTTATAAGATCAATATATAAAATTGTTGATTACAAAAGAAAGTGTATGTGATGAAACTATACTGCTAACAATTACATATTATCTGCTTAGTATGGCAGCTGGGTCGCCATATAAAACAATTTCTTTTTTCAACGAACTGGATTGAGATTAGGTGAGAGATCCGTGTTAACCTTTAGAATGCCATAAATATGACACCACACATAATGTCTAGATGTCACATTCTCATTACTCACACACCTTCAGCGGACTGACTTACACAGACAGTACATTTTGTGTACACTTTTTAGCCGATTCTTCTCCTGGTGGCATAGGTAAGCTTACAATAATCATATTTCATCACAGCAATAACCATCATGCAGTAATGCTGGGTGATTGCTCCAACTTCCTGGTCCTCCCACTGAAAACCTAGAAGTTCTGAAACTAGTCAGCGGTGACCACTTTAGGTCCTCAAGTTGACGATACCTAAAACTACAGCTTTAGGTAGTCAAAATGACGACTTTAAGTCATCATCCTGACGACCTGAGTCATCAATATGATGACTCTGTACTGTCAGTATTGTCATCCTGATGACTCAGGTCATCAGGATGATCACCTAAAGTCATCATTTTGACTTGAGGACCTAAAGTGGTCACCGCTGACTAGTTTCGGATCTTCCATGTTTTCAGTGTTCCTAAGGCTAAAAGAGCTATTTAATTACAAATATGATATTGCTCTCTCTCTTTTCCCTGGTCAATGGTTGAACAAAAAATCCTGCTTTAAAGAATGACAACCCTAGGAGCATCAGGTGAACTAGAGATGAATGAATGAAAAAAGGGCATGTTGCTGCTTTCCAACATCTTTAGTATTTACAAGGAGGGAAAAGGAAAAAGTAGTGCCATGCCGAATTATGCAGATAGATGGTAAAAGATTAAATATCGCCTTAGCAATTTGAAATGACCTAGTCATTTCCATACCTATAGTACAGGAGAACAGAAGAGTTCTGTAAATAAAGAACACTCAGGACTCTCAGGTCGATTTCTCTCATCCTCCATCTATGAGCCTCAGCCTCAGACATTAGAATGATTAATATAACACGTGGATTTGCTTTTCTATAATGTTTGTGTAGCAGGTCTTGCACTTGGGAATCCTGATTTTCAATACACAAAAGACACCAGTGAAGATGACAGTGCAGCCCAGTTAGTCGAATACCAATAAGAGGACACTTTACCTATTAGATCCCTAGAATATGGAATAATGTTAAATCAATACTGAATCACTCAAAAGCCTGTTGTAGCTAAGTAGGGAAGAAGTGCATCTTGCAATCTAGAGCTAGCCTTAAGGTCTTAAAGTACAAGGGCTGATAAGTTTGAATGGAGAGTCATTGATATCCCCATGCAATGCCTTGCAATGTTTAACTGTGTTATTTAGCCTTGCTGGTAGTGTCGGTCGGGAATCTGGTTCTGGCCCACTAAACCAATTATTAAGTGGAGCCAGCCCTTTAAGTGTAAGTTCCACTGCCGTCGGTCAGGCAAATTTTTGCTAGTTAATCCTACATGAAGTATCACAGCTTTACTAAAACCTATAGGAGAATGACTGCTGAAATAATGGTGAACAGTATAGAGCGTGTGTTTTTGTGTTGTCAGGAGGGTGTTGCCCCTATGGGAAAAGGTAGTACTGGCTATGGAATGTCTCTTCTGCAGAACTGGCTTTCCATCTAGTGATATAACTTTTCACTTGTGTTGCTCACAAGCGGTCATGCTAGTACGGTGCTAGAAAAGGATGGTTTGAGTAGGTATCTAGTCAGGAGAAGTCAGCCAGAATAGTTTAATATAGAGTGTGTGATAGTGTAGCTCTCTCTACTTTAAATAAGACAAGTGACTTTTCAGACTAATGTGGGGAGTGCAAGTTGAATGGTGAAGCAGAGTCTGTTTTGAAAAGAGGGCACATACTGTCATACCTTACCAAAGGAGCAACACCCTCCAGAAGTAAAATCCTGATGTACGCTCTTCAGCAAGGTGCTATGCTACTTACAATCAGCATATATATGTTTATATATATATATATATATATATATATATATATATATATATATACATATTGAGCTAAACTATTCATGCAGGAGGCCGTTTTTCCACATACATAAGGGGGTCCATGTGTCACATATGGCCCCCACATGTCTAAAAACCGTTTTTGCTCAGATTTCTGCATCCTGCCTCAGTGGATACGGCCTTCCACATCTGGATGCGGACAAAAATGTGTTTTTGTTCAAGATACGGAAAGTGAAAATCCCACATAAGGTCCATATATGAGGCTCTGAATACCATAGGGCAGCTGGTATCCTACATATGGCCCCTTTTCCTCCATATGTGGCATTTTATAGGTCCATATGTAGTTTATGAGATAGGGTGAGGTGAGGGTGCACCTTATATGCAAAAATATCTCTAAACCCTTAAGGGCTCTAACCACTCAAGGGCAGCATCTGTAAATGGTGGATCTAATATCGACATTTTCTCAGCAGGATTACCAAGTAATTGATCCAAACACATTTGCAACCGGAAATTATGGCAACCGGAAATTGTCATATATGCCAATTTTCTATGTTGCCATGGCAATGAATGTTTGTGTTTCATAAATGGAATATTTTCAATCAACATTTCAGACCATACCACTGGTCTCCCCATCAAAAATTGATCTAAGGCATTTTTCTTTAGTATATTTTTCAGTGTTTTACTCATACACTGCCCCCTGGTGGCCAAAAGCAGAACTAATCCCCCCATGCACGTTTTCTCCAGGTGGGGCATATTTTGACTAATAAAAAAATCCACTGACTATTCTGATCCTTTTCTACAAGGGCAAGCTGTGACTCTACCTGCTTCTGACACTGTCTGAGGTAGTCTCTCCAGTCCAGTCAAATTAACAGCTGTAGTGGTTTCAAATGGACCCATAGATTTCCTTCCAAATCCCAGTTTCAGATGGAGTTATCTAGGCCCCGAATTCTGAGCAGCAGGGGGGGGGGCCTCCTTATAGTTCACCCTGTGTTATCATACACACAGATTGTATATCTGCAAGGTGCCTTTAGTGTCACGATATCTTGCCATGTAACTATAGGATTTAATTAGAACTACATTATGAACTGATTTTTCAAGCCATCCATGCCATTGATGACAGGACACTGGATATCATATATTCGAGACATCCTCAATTCGAATTCATATATTTACATTTTTTTATTCTGACATGAGAATGGAAAGTGTTTCTGTTGTATGTGTTGGGTTGATTTGCAATGGTGCCTAACACAGGTTGGTTCTATGTTCCAAACTCTGTTATTCCCAAATGAAGCTGAATCAGCAGCAGGCATTCCTCTCAGATGTTAGTCAACACTATGATGAATATAATAATGAATATCTGATAATGAATGATATAATCACAGAACACATGAGTTTGGTGGGTTACTGACCTTGGGGCTATCAGCAGCATACATGCCTTTGTTAATAAGACAACCATAATAATTAGTTGACAAAGGTATAAGTCAGTAAATTTGAACAAATGACAATAGTAAAAATTTAAAATTAAGGAAACACCCAGCGTGGTGTTACCTGTCCAGGTGAGATTAGCCAAGTGACGGTAACTTCAAAACTGCTCCTTATATACTGGAAGATTATTTATAGTTCCATAAGGTATCTCGCTGCCAAGGAAGAAGATACTGGTAATATATGAATGATATAATATTATAGGTGATACGGTATATGATGAATATAATAATGAATATATGATAATGAATGATATAATCAAAGAACACATGAGTCTGGTGGGTTACTGACCTTGGGGCTATCAGCACCATACATGCCTTTATTATTAAGACAAACATAATAATTAGTTGACAAAGGTATAAATCAGTAAATTTGAACAAATAACAATAGTAAAAATTAAAAATCAAGGAAACACCCAGCATCATGTTACCTGTCCAGGTAAGATTTGCCAACTGACGATCACTTCAAAACTGCTCCTTATATACTTGAGGATTATTTACCATGACATCACTATATGACATCATAGATAGCACTACATGCTGCAAGTTGTCCCTTACCGGCGCGGCAAATTATATATACAAGAGTGTATATATACTTCCATAAGTTATCTCGCTGCCAGGGAAGAAGTATACCGGTAATATACAAACAACAATATAATATTATAGGTGATACGATATATGATGAATATAATAATGAATATATGATAATGAATGATATAATCACAGAACACATGAGTCTGGTGGGTTACTGACCTCGGGGCTATCAGCACCATACATGCCTTTATTATTAAGACAACCATAATAATTAGTTGACAAAGGTATAAGTCAGTAAATTTGAACAAATAACAATAGTAAAAAGTAAAACTCAAGGAAACACCGAGCGTGATGTTCCCTGTCCAGGTGAGATTAGCCAACTGATGGTTACTTCAAAACTGCTCCTTATATACTAGAGGATTATTTACCATGACGTCACTCTATAACATCATAGATACCACTATGCACTGCAAGTAGTCCCTAACTGTCCGCGGCCAATTATATATATATACCTGAGTGTATATAGTTCCATAAGTTATCTCGCTGCCAGGGAAGAAGATACCGGTAATATATGAACAATAATATAATACTATAGGTGATACGGTATATGATGAATATAATAATGAAAATATGATAATGAATGATATAATCACAGAACACATTAGCTTGATGGGTTACTGACCTTGGGGCTATCAGCACCATACATGACAAACACACACATAAACATGCCAAACACATGTAAACACATACCAATCAGCATTGCAAATGAGATTGGCACAACCTATCCAATTGTAATAATTCATCTCTATAATTATGTAGATAACCATACACAGCATTGGACTTTCAATTTACTTTTCTCTTAATATCCTCTATACTGAGGCCAGCATCCTTTAATAAAGTGGCACCTATGTGCCTAAGAGAGTGAGTAGAAATACAACCATTTATATTAGACTGTAAGGGTAGATGTTTTACTTAGAGTTGACATATTGATACTCCATAATAGTGGCACCTCTAGTGGCCGGAGAAGCCACCTTATAGGTCCATTGAGGATGAATCTTCCATCTTTTGAGACTCAGAATCACACCTGTCTAAAAACAGGGATTGGTCCCAGTGGTCTTCCCCGGATTCTGAGGGGAATTGGTGGGGAGTCAGGACGGAGAACGAGATAGTGCAAAAGGAGTCGGCACGGCTGGGGAGAAACACACCCCGGGAGGAGAGGAGGCAAATGAGGTGCCAAGACCCTGAGAGACAGGAGATTGTCAAGAGGTGGAGGGGGCAGTGGGCCGCTTTCTGGAGGATAGGAGACATGGTGATGCAAGCATACAAGGATAATGATATAAATGAGGCTAGGGAAGCAGACCTCATGCGTGCGTCAGGCAGTCAGGGACTAAGATGGTGGCGAGGCGGGAGTCACTGAGGCGCAGGCCCTAGCAACGGCCCAGCCGGTTTGGCCGCCGGTACTCAAGGGGGAAGGGAGCCAAGGAGACAGCGGGGACCAATCAGGAGGAGGGACGCCCATCTCTGAAGGCATAAAAGAAGCAGTCCTGTGGGAGGTGCTGAGAACCACGGGCACAGGCGACGGAGACAGGTAAGTGGTGGTGCGTCGGGCGGAGGAAGCTGGCCAGAGAGAGACAGGGGAAGAAAGGCAGGAGTCTATTGTAGTGCAGTCACCCAGGGGGGAGTTTGTTATGCAAGTGGCCATCCTGGAGCGGGAGGGGAAAGGAGCGGCGGCTACAGTGATGATCCCGGAGGGGATTCCAGCGGAGGTTGGGAAAGCAACGGACTCGGAGGCTCTTTTGGAGGATGTGGAGGGGTCTAAAGTGCTAGTGATTACCGGGTGTAAGGTGGTACCAGTGGAGGAGGGTCACCACATACCTGAGCTCTACACCAACCAGTAACGCTAGACAGGAGGACATCAGGGAGGGAGGCGCGACCCCATAGTGGACTTATTCCTTGGAGCACGGGGTATATTAGCCAACCCACTCTCCGAACCTATTCGGAGATGATCGGCTCCCAACCCAACTTGAGTCCTGATATGATCATTGTCCCTGGAGGACATCAAACCATAGATATTGTGTCCCTGGTTGGTGGGGAATTTGAACTGGCATTCCAGACATGGTACGGCCCAATGACGGTAGGACGTAACTTCTGCACAGAGTGTGGACAGCGGGTGGAGGAGGATGATCAACTGTCTACCAGTCGCCAGGCAGGTAAGTGTTAAAGGTCACTATCTTTTGAAGGGTCTTTGGAGAAGGAGCTGCCGAGTATACAGAGCTTGAGGAAGAACGGTAGAAGATAGGGGAAGAAATCAGGGTCTGGAGTATACGGCCCAGAGTCAATTACGGGGTAGACTGTTGCCTAGGAGGAGATCGTCAAAAACAGGGTACTCAACCATGGTCCTTCTGTGGTACTTGCAGATAAGGAGCATTGGACGGGTGCAGGAGACGCAGCAGAAGCAGGCGCCAGGGGGACACGACGGTCCTGAACAATGTCTGAGCATCGGAGCAGCCGGGCGGAGCTGCTTGTATAAATGTTTGCGTTACGAGGAGAGAGCCTCACGAGGAGGTGCAGCACATCAGAGCGGGCTAGAGTGCTCGGAGACCTGGCTATAGAAGTAAAGAAGAACCAAGACCAGTGTGATATGAGTATATTGAGATACTGTACATGCATGTGTAAATTGTTGAGGAGTATAGGGCACAGTAGGGGACCCATGCCACAATATTAGCATCGTTAATTTAGGTTCCTGTTAGGAGGAACAGCTCTCTCCTATAGTTTAAAGTTAGCAGGGCAGAGTGTGACAGTAAGGCCGAGGGAGGCGAAACGAGGCCGAAACCATCCTTGATAGGGGTGCGCATGGGGCAAGCGGGGTCAGACAGCTCCGATACAGATGAGGCGGAAAAAGGAGACAAGCAAGGGGGCAAGGAAGGGGACGACTGGTCCAGAGAGGGGGATCGCCTGGTGAATGCAATAACCCAACTGGCCAGGGAAGCGTCGAGAGGGAGACGGAGACACAAGCCATCGGAGAGCGGGGATGGTAGGCATGGAAAGCCAGTGGCGAAGCCGACTGAGTTTGAGGGGACTGCAGATCTCACAGACTACCTGAATCACTTCGACCTCTGTGTCAGCACTAATAATTGGACACCAGAGGAGGCGAGGTTTGAACCAGCAAATCAGGAGGAGACGTATAAGGCGTTCCTCTGAAACAGAGAGAGGAATCCTAGTAAAGGTTTACAGGAGCTAAAAGAGGATCTCGCCAAGTACACAAGGTTGGCTTATCCTGACACCGATGCGATAACCAGGGATACCCTAGTGCTAGACCGATTCCTCTTATGCTTACCCATCCAGCTGCAGCAGTGGGTTTATCAGTCACGCCCCAAGGACCTCCAGACGGCAGTAATGATGGCCATCAGCAGAGAGGCCTACTTAAAAAATGAACAGGAGTCCCTGGGAAGGGCACGGGGAGCAGATGCCACGAGATACTGCTATCCACTGACTAGAAATTGGCTAAGTTGACTGAGATAATAGCAAAGTTGGCATCTGTGTGCTACGGTTGTGCGAAGGAGGGGCACTTTAAGAGAAACTGCCCTGATTGGAAGAACCGACGAGAAGGTACCAAGAGGTCTGGAGCAGGACTAACGAGGGAGGCGAAAACTAGAACCGCCATTGCCTGTGGCCACGCGGGGGTCGGAGACGATAGGCCAGAGAATGAGATAGCGGGGAGAAGAGAAAGAGGGGGCGGAGGTCTGCTGGTGGAGGCCTGCCTAGGGTCACGCCCAATCCAGCTCTTGGTGGACATAGGAGCCTCTATGAATTTGGTTTCCGCAAACTGGTGGATGGAGAACGGAGGACAGCATGAGCTGGAAAATATGGGGAAAAGAGTATACACAGTCAACGGGAGGGCCATGAAACTGCATGGTGAGGGCACCGCCCAGCTTAAGTTGGGCAAGAGAGAAGTGGCCTTAAAGTTTGGAGTCGGAAAAGTCCCTAATGAGGCGATACTGGGCACCACCTTCCTGAGACGACATGCCATTGTGGTTGACTTAGGGAGGGAACAGCTGGTATGGTCGGAAGGGGAGAGCATCTGCCGGGTGGTAAGTACCCGATTTGCCTTGCTGGCGGCAGGAGAGGAGGGTCCCTGGAAGGAAGGAGAGGATGGGTTGGTGGAAGGTCTTGCAGGACATAGGGGAGAACCTCGGTTTTTGGTAGCTCGGAGCTTGGTCAGGCTTCAGGAAGCTAGGACCTGGGTGCGAGTCCTTAATCCGGGGCAGGAAGTAGTTACCATTTTTAAGGACATGACATTGGGGGAAATCCAACCCCACAAAGGAGAAATGGTGGAGGAGGAACCTGGAGAAACGGAGGACAGGTGCCGAAAGACGAGGGAGGAAGAAGGGGAAGAGTGGATCAAGGAATTGACGGCGGGGGCGGAGCCAGGGAGAAGAGAGGAGCTAGCAGTTCTCCTGAGGAAGTGCCGGGAAGCATTGCAGTTTAATCCCGGAGACAGAGGGCATACCCAAGTTGCTCAGCATCGGATCCAGACAGGAGGAGTGGCTCCGATCAAGCAACACCCCCGTCGCCTGGCACCGCATAGGAGGGACCTCATAGACCAGGAGGTGGATAAGATGTTGGAAGCAGAGGTCTTCCAAGAATGCCAGGGTCCCTGGGCCTTGCCAGTGGTCCTCATAAAAAAAAGATGGCTCCACTAGATTCTGCGTGGATTATAGGAAATTGAATGCGGTAACCATTAAGATGGGTATCCCCTGCCTAGGGTGGAGGACTGCCTAGACACGATGGCTGGAGCCGCCTGGTTCTCCTCAGTCGACCTGGCAAGTTGGTATTGGCAGTTAGACATAAGGCCAGAGGATCGGGAGAAGACAGCCTTTAGCACACACAGGGGCCTGTACCAATTCAAAAGAATGTCGTTTGGGCTGTGCAATGCCCCCGGCACTTTCGAGAGGATTATGGAGGTGGTGATGCGTGGGCTACAGTGGCAGACCTGTCTTTTATACCTGGACGATGTGGTGGTCTTCGCTTCAACCTTTCAGGAGCATCTCGAGAGACTGGAGGAGGTCTTACAGCGAATGATTGGGGCAGGGCTTGGGATAAAACCCAGCAAGTGTCAGCAGATCTGGGACGAAGATAATTAATATCTTGAAAGTTTAAGTTTTTATCAAAAATATGTAAATATTTTCTTGTAGATCACTCATTTCTTTTTCTCATAGAATGCAAAGTTTCTTTAGGAAAGTTAATACAAAAATCAGAAATGTGTTTTAGTGATACTTTCTGTCAATTTTTACAGACATATAGTGATGAATGCACAGTTTATCAGAAACATATTCTTCACATAAAGATGATATGTTGCATACTGACTGAGGGAAATGTCCTCTTTCAGCTCATGCCAATGTAAAAAGTGTTAGACTAAGAGACAACTGTGAAAAATAGCTTTTAAATTGGACTTTAAAATCATCCTCAGATCTGACCATGGTGCCAGTAATATGTCTTTAGCAGGGTTAGAAATGGCCATGGCCTTGCAACTGGGTCTAGCCTCAGAAAGAGTGCAGTCCTCAACCTGGTCAGCTAGCTCGGAAAGAGGTTGAGTTCTTAGGTCACATCATAAGCAAGGATGGAGAGTCAACGGATCTGGGAAAGGTGGTGGCTGTAAGAGACTAGGGGACGCCGGAGACAGTTACTGATGATAGGAGCTTCCTCGGCCTGGCTGGTTATTATCGAGGGTTCATCCAGGACTTCTCCACAGTAGCTAAGCCATTGAGTGCGCTGGCCGAGAATGGAAGAGCGTTTCAATGGATAAGCGAGTGGGAGACAGCATTTACAGGACTTAAGGAGTTATTGACGGGGGCTCCTATCCTGGCCTTTCATGAGCCAGAGGGCCGCCTAACATTGGACACAGATGCCAGTGACTTTGGCCTCGGAGCATTCCTTAGCCAGGAGCAGAGCGAGATGGAGCGAGTTCTGGCCTACGCCAGCTGTACACTGTCGAAGGCAGAAAGGAACTTCTGCATCACTAGGAAGGAGTTGCTGGCTATAGTCTTCGGCTTAAGGAAGTTCTGACACTATCTGGTGGGCCGGCCAGTGTTAGTAAGGACGGACAACACATCTCTGAAATGGCTGCTCGGATTTAAGGAGCCGGAGGGGCAGCTAGCAAGAAGTGCGACTGCAGGGGAAACCTGCTCCGACTGCTGAGGCGGAGTCAGAGACAGAGCCGAGAGACTGGGGGCAGCTCCAGGAAGAGGATGGGGTGCTCCGGGAGGTTCGCAATTGGGTTATCCTGGGGCGCCCCCCCTCTGTGGACGAGGTCAGAGATTTCAGCTATGAGCAGCATGCTTGGAGGGCCCAGTTCAATAGGCTAGAGCTAAAAAATGATATCCTGGTGAGAAAGTGGCAGGAAGTGACAGGGCAGGAGATGGGGCAGATAGCGTTGCCAAAGGACAGTTGGGAGGACGTCCTCTATGAGGCTCATGGGGCTCCATTGGCAGGCCACTTGGGACGAACTCGGACCACTAGGAGGCTCCAGCAGGGGTTCTATTGGCCAGGGTTTTGCCGAGATGTGACAAGATAGTACACCAGGTGTGAGGCTTGCATCCGGAGAAAGGCGGTCCCGCCGCTGCATAGGGCAAAGATGGGGCATGTCGGAGCTGGGCTGCCCCTGCACAGGATAGCAATGGACGTCGTGGGCCCCCTACCTGTCACAGACAAAGGTAGCAGGTACATCTTAGTGGCGGCTGATTACTTCACCAAGTGGACAGAGGTCTATGCCATCCGGAACCAGGAAGCCAGCACAGTGGCCTGGATATTCATGGAAGAATTTGTGTGTCGACTGGGGCCACCGGAGGAGCTGTATACGCATCAGGGGAGGAACTTCCAAGCGGCTCTGTTCCGAGAAGTGATTGATTTCATGGAAATCAGCCAGACAAGGTCCTGTGCTTTTAGACCCCAGAGTGATGGGATGGTAGAGCGAGCCAACAGAACGGTGACACAAGATCAGAGGGATTGGGATAGTCACCTACCTTTTGTGATGGCGGCATACAGAGCGTCAGCCCATTCCTCCCCGGACTGCTCCCCAAATATCCTCATGATGGGGAGGGAGACTACCAAGGAGATTGTCAAAAGGTCGAGGGGGCAGTGGGCTGCTTTCTGGAGGATAGGAGACATGGTAATGCAAGCATACGAGGATAATGATATAAATGAGGCTAGGGAAGCGGAATTCCTGCATCAGGCAGCTAGGGACCAAGATGGCGGCGAAGCGGGAGGCGCAGGGGCAACGGCCCATCCAGCTGGGCTGCTGGTACCTAAGGGGGAAGGGAGCCAAGGCGACAGCGGGGACCAATCAGGAGGAGGGACACCCATCTCTGAAGGCATAAAAGAAGCCGTCCTGTGGGAGGTGGGCACAGGTGACGAAGACAGGCGAGTGGCGGTGCGTTGGGCGGAAGAAGCTGGCCGGAGGGAAACAAGAGAAGAAAGGCAGGAGTCTACCAGGAAAGCTCCGCCAGACTCTACTAGCAAAGGGGGAGGCCGAAAACGGAGCCACTCATCTGCAGAGAGGAGAACCGCACGCTCCCGGAGCCGGGAACGGGACCACTCCAGGAATAAGAAACTGAGGGTGGGGGCAGGACGAGTTTGGAGACGGCGGCAGGGCATGGGAACCACTCATTCAGGGAGTCGCGCCTAGATCCAGGAGACTGGCTCGAAGCATGGGAAAGGAATACGCGGAGAAGCAGCGGTCTCTGAATCTGAGCGCTCCCACGTCTTGGTCGCAGCCCGGCTATAAAACGAGAAACGGAATTGCTCCAAACATCAGGGGGATTTTCGAAAGAGCGGGAGCAGAGACAGGTCCTAACACCAGCCGCCTCACCAGTAAAAAAGGCCACCAAGCAGCCACAGACAGTAATAGTTGGAGACACTGGACGTGTAGTGCAGTCCCCAGGGGGGAGTTTGTTATGCAAGTGGCCATCCTGGAGCGGGAGGGGGAAGGAGTGGCCGCTACAGTGATGATCCCAGAGGTGATTCCAGCGGAGGTGGGGAAATCAACGGACTTGGAAGCTCCTCTAGAGGATGTGGAGGGGTCGAAAGTACTAGTGATTACTTTATATATTATTCTTTATATTTGACTGGCCAT
The DNA here is from genome assembly GCA_949317995.1 of Acholoe squamosa. NCBI lineage: Eukaryota > Metazoa > Annelida > Polychaeta > Phyllodocida > Polynoidae > Acholoe > Acholoe squamosa. The sequence continues at coordinate 18,678,880 of OX439043.1, read as the reverse complement.
ATCTGCTTAGATCTACTAATATGGTATGTGTAAGATAAGGTGCATGCAGCTGGTGTGCAATGAAATAATCTGACATGATATGGGTTACCCCATCATTCTTGTTCCGCCACACAGAAAGGGTACTAACAGGCCATCATTTGTTTGTGTATACTTATACTTATATGTATATGGTGGGTCAGTTGGAGGATATTAGAATGGACTCCAGACAACCTGCAACCAAGAATTATGAGTGAAAATACTATGTCCCTCAATTTGTTATTCCTACTTCCACCCCTCCACTCTGCTACTAGTCATTCAGCCCTCCCTCAAGCCATCCCTATGTGCCCTTAGATGCATATGATCTATTAGTCTGAAGTACCAATTCCTTTCTCACTCCACTTCCGTAATTAGCTTACATTACGTCTATTATATCAATGGCCTAGTTTGTATAGGTCGTGCATATGAAATCAATGCAACATTCTACAAAGCTGTGTTAGGTTTCCTTCATCTTTGGTAATAAAGAATTTATAGGAATTTAAGAGTAGATATGTGTGATTCAGAATTCGATGGATCTTTTTGTGATGCAAATCTGAGAAGTCATCCCTCTTGTTTGCTTTTGTCAAAAATGTGTAATTATTGTCATCTTGATTAGTAGACAATCACAAACATAACCTGATTTCTGTACTTTCACGTGAAGAGGATCTCCTGTTATCAATTCTCTGTATGTTGAATATAATCATTCATGATACACTGTTAAAAATAACTGTTGAATCTACCAGGGATCCTCGTAAAACAGGAGGTTAATTATAAATATCCTGGGATAGCAAATTTAGCGATCTTAGGAATAATTCTGCCTTATCCTATTAGGCGATCTTAAGATTAGACTGCGGTCACTTTTCCTAGCCAGCAGTAAGATTGCAATGATCTTAGCCTCAGCCCTCCTAAACTATTCCAAGAAGTACTGACAGGGCACAGGGGTAAGAGTCCCAAAATAGCTGTGGAGTCACTCTTCTTCACAACAGTGTTTATACCATCATTCCCCGTCCCCATATGGGCTAACAAAAGAGCACAGGGTGCAGTTGACCCCGTACTGTATTCAAGAGTTGTTCCCATGAATGTATGATTTATGCTTGCCTATTAGAAACATTGTGTCTCCCCACCTCAGGACAAAGAGAGAGAAGGGAAGAATTACCTTACAGTGCACTTAATGAATGAGTAGCCCTAAGAGCCCTCAAGGACACTCAGCAAACGTCGTCCCTCCCCTCTATATGTATGCAGCAGGCTATTCACACTTTTGATCAGGAGTGTTCCCTGTAAGTGCTCTTGTACTACATAATTATTTCACTAAGATCGCAGTGACCTTAGTGCTAGAAAAGGAAGAGTGAAGTGATCCCAGGACTTGCTATTCTTGACAGGCCTTCAACCACTGCATTAGATAGGGTAGACCGGCCAGGTCTTATGATATGTGCCTACAGTAAGATCGCTGGGGTTGCGATTCCAGGATGTTTTGAATTAACCTTCAGAACAGTGAACCACCCTAAATGTATATGGTGAACCAGTGGAATATTTACAAGAAGCCCAAGGTTGGTAGTACGGTGGTACAAGGAATCTCTGGCACCTGTGGGGTATGGATTCTGCCATTATTTTGATATTATTTTTACAGTGTAGATAGGCCACTAATATATTGCAACAGAAAGTTTGCATAATCTGACTATTCAGACATTCCACACTGTAATCTTTACATCATAGCAACTGCGTCACGTGAGTTCTATAGAGATTAGCTGCATCCATTGTTAACACTCACAGCGAAACATTGTTGGGGATCGGGTCTTTCATTATAAATGAGGAGACCTCTTTAATTCCATTCACATTATTATGATTGTGGATTTTTGAAAACAGCAGGAGGAAGGAACTTATTAACAATGTCTAATCAATTAACTTAAGTGTGTGTATGATTTATACGTGGAGACTCCCATCAATATCAAAAAAAGAAAGAAAAGAGAAGACAGTTTACCGACTATTGTCAATTTGAAATTTGAAACCGTGAAGGTTAGAGAAGGTGATCATAGGTAATGCTTTATGACTGCTTTGTACTTGGTTGATTGATTAATTGAAATTCATATATTTATACTGAAAATGAGTAGGTAACAACAACAACAACAATAATGATGATGATGAGCAACAAAAACGGCATTATACAGGAAAAAGCCTTTATGCAACAAAAGCCTTTATGCAACAAAATCCTTTATGCCACAAAATCAACTTGCCTTTATGCAACAAAACCTATAGGGTGGACTTATGTCCTTGCCTTTAAATGCAACAACACCTATATATAATGGATGCAAGTAACAAATAAGGCTACAGGAATACCTTGCCTTTACACAACAAAACCTATACAGTGGTCTTAGTGCTACAAGAACATCTTGTCTTTATGCAACAAAACCTATATAGTGGCCCTGAGTACTAAACAAGGCTACAGAAATACCTTGCCTTTACGCAACAAACCCTATATAGTAGTCTTATTGATACAGGAACATCTTGCCTTTATGCACCAAAACCTATAAAGTGGCCCTGAGTACTAAACAAGGCTATGGGAATTCCTTGCCTTTATGCAACAAAACCTATATATTGGTCTTATTGGTACAGAGACACTTTGCCTTTACACAACAAAACCTAAAGAGTGGACTTAATAATTGTGAGCCAGCAAGCAGAAAGGGCAGTCCCTGCCTCATTTCACCACCAGGGGCACCACTATGGGCTAGAATAGGAAAAATATGCCTAAAACTGATATAGGCTACTTTTTTATGGTGAATTCAATGGTTTTTGAAAAGATGTTCTATTTTAGGTTGAAAGGTTCCAATTTTGGCATACGAAAAGAATATTTTGGGCCAAGATAGGGATTTCTGTTGCCATGGAAACATGGTTTTCATTCCAAATAGGAAAATCAATGATCCCATTTGGAGGAACATTCCACAAGGTTTACTTTGGTGAAAACAGAATGAAAATACCATTTTCATATCAGAAGTTATGGGCAAAAGAATGAAAAAATATGCTAATTTAGCTAATTAGCATAAATTATGCTAACTAGCTATGTATACCATGACCAATTAGACATAGAGCTTATTGACATTCATGAAATGGCCACACCTACTCATATTTAGCAAGCAATTCCTCCAAAACTAACAGGAGTATCTTCTCATACAATATATCACTGTAAAGCTAGTGATCTGAATTTTAAAGTTGACTTTTAGCACAGAACACCCTTTCTCCTCATTCCGCCCTATAGGTTTTGTTGCATAAAGGCAAGTTTCTTTTGTGACATAAAGGCTTTTGCTTTTTGCTGCATAACACCGTATTTGTTCCGTGAGCCTTTATGCAGCAAAATGATACTATTTTGCTGCGTAAAGGCATTTTTGTTGCGTAAAGGCCCCACAAATGTTTTTTTAATGGCAACTTATGTGTTAAGATATGGAGCAAAAATAAGTAGTTTGTATGGTAAATCTATGGTACTACCTCGAGCTATCTAGTAGATTCAAGCTTTGAACATCTGAGGGCATTTCTCAAGATGGTACGACTGGAATTCCTCATTATAATGCCAGTACACCTTATGGTTATTAATGATTGTTCTGGTACAACTGCCCTACCAAACCCTATTACTATACTTAGTGCTGATTGTACTGGAGGACATTTCTTAACAGGCTACGACTGCTGACTTTCAAGTCATAGTGGGAACCTTTAATTTAGTGAGAATACACCCCAATAGTATTGGTCAAGTAACCCCTACAGCACTGCGACTGTCATACCAAATGCTATGTGATTGCTACATAAGGCCTGATTGTACAGTACAGTCTTAGGACCTACCTAAGATCACTGGCACTAATTTTTAGGTTGTGAAGTCGTACTGGATGTATGCAGTCATAGTGCCTTAAGAAAAGACCTCCAAAGCAGTCATAGTGCATTACCTACGATCATCCGTTTTCATTTTCGGCGTGAATCATAGTGGCTGTGCCTAGTTGTACCATGTTGACAAATCTCCTCCTGATCTTCATCCAGCTTCTGTCTAAGCAAGTCTCCATAACCTTGTGGAATAGGATTTTCCTCACAGAAAATGCAACACAATTAAAGCAGTATTGATCCTCCGAGGAATAGTCAATTTGGAAGGAAGTCAGAACAAAGAAAACTGAATAAGTATTACTGTGGCAGTAAAATATCTGTCATAGCACTGCCTACACGGCTTTATCAAAGAGACATAGAAGGGGCTCCTTCTCGAATGTGACTTGTCTGTCTTGCTTTCAACATGCGATAAGTTAATGGGTCAAAGGCAAGACAAAAGCATGATAAACCAGTACAGTCATGGACACATGTTCACATGTTAAGGATGTCTCCCAGCATCTTCATAGTCTTTGTGTGACTGGCTTGACTGGGGGACTGAAGGACCCATTTTCTCTGATCTAGGTCGAGTACTCACATTAAAGGATATGTATTGTCTATGAAGACATTTACCTGATCCTGTAATAATCCAATTACACCCCTGAGTCTAGGGAGCTTGCCATTGAAGGTTCTTTGAGTTGGCATTTTGATACAAAGAGAATAACACCCATAGCTTTCTGTAGCTCTAGAACCTTGTCTGCAAGGCTATTCAGTTTCTTATCACATTAGGATTTGTACGTAATGTCTGATGCTGAGTTTAGAGATCCTGTCATAGGCTTACCTCTAGGCTTAACATCTTAATGGAATCTGCTGCTATACAATCGGCAGTAGATATAGGCCTAGCTGCTACTATACAACGATATTTCTAATTTGCAATTCAGTTTATCAGCAAGCTATGGAAACCTCAGGGACAATGAAGTGACACAAATGACTTGTTGACCAGACTGTAGTGACTTCTTTTGAGGAATTGATGATTAATGAGTACCGATATGCTGTTAGGACTGAATGATGGCTGCTCTCCTTTTTCCTCACACACATCATGGTCATGCAATTTAGCTTATCTAAGGCTAAGAAGTACTTTCTGAAAATGAGCTTGCAATAGACATTTGGTATGAGTTATGTAAAAAAGGATGCTGTCAAAAGAACTGTGAAACACTTGTCCAAGTATTGCCAGAGATCCATTGGTATTTTCATGGAGCTTCCCTGTACCACCGTACTGCCAATTGGGACTGTAGTGATTTCTTTTAAGGAGCTGATGATTAATGATGTCAGGAGTGACTGACGTTCTCTGCTGTCCTTTTTCATACGCATCATGGTCATTCAATTTAGCTTAGCTAGGGCTAAGAACTGAGGTTGCAATGGACATGGGAAGACTGCGCAATGGCGTGGGTAGACAGTACACGCAGGATATACCCAGCCTTCAAGCTGCCAACTTTGTGTGCACCTCTCTTCACCTACAAACACTTTGATAACTGGCAGCGACTAGAATCACTTTTCTAGCTGGCTTTCCTATCCCTAAGAGTTCATTTGCCTTTCCATTGTGTGATCTATTTCCTTTAATGGTTTTTTTTCGTCACCATAAAAATCGAAAGGTTCTCACATAGCAGTTTACCATTCTAATGAAGTGGAAATGATATTGACATCCTCCATGCCTAGACAATAGGTATCTGATATAAATTTCTCTGTCTATATCAGAATCCCTATATTTAAAACCAAGGCTGTCAAGATGCACTAACATGAATATAGGATACTGTTTTCCTATTGCAACACAGATAATAGACAGGGCAAAATCTGTATTCTACTAACCATGATATGTACTTTATATTGAAGGAGTGGGTCCTACTCGGTTTTTTCCAGAGAATCCAAATCTGCCTGGGGACATTTTGTATTTTGCATAATATGCATAATAATTGCCCTATGATTGCCCAGGATGGTTGATTGTGTTGTGTCAAGCCTCGAGTGCAATTGACCATTGCCTAGCTTAGTAATTACTCACAGGCTGTGTTGAGTACACTGAAAACCTAGAAGTTCTGAAACTAGTCAGCGGTGACCACTTTAGGTCCTCAAGTTGACGATACCTAAAACTACAGCTTTAGGTAGTCAAAATGATGACTTTAAGTCATCATCCTGACGACCTGAGTCATCAATATTACAATTCTGTACTGTAAGTATTGTCATCCTGATGACTTAGGTCATCAGGATGATGACCTAAAGTCGTCATTTTGACTACCTAAAGCTGTAGTTTTAGGTATCGTCAACTTGAGGACCTAAAGTGGTCACCGCTGACTAGTTTCGGATCTTCCATGTTTTCAGTGTACCTGAGGATTACCTATCTTCAAAATTGCCATGTCGATTCAGGCAGGTCTTTTGTGATACAGGGGAGAAGGGGTACCTAAAACTGATTTAACTTTCAGGAGAACACCACTTATTTTGTCCTTGGTAGTTCCATGGCTGTGGCCTCAGGGCACCACCCTCTCATGCTGGTATACATTTATCACTAAAATTCTGGCCCAATTTCCAGCCCAACCCTTGATACATCTAGGAGTGTGATGCTGAGTGATGACCTGTACAAATCATTGCCTTAGTGCAAGAAGGTTGTAACTGACATTTTGGCAAAATTGAGTTTTAACAGCGTTAACATCTATCAATCATTATCTAACAACTGTGAAAGTACTAGAGGCAGGGAACCATAGTCCCCCCCACTTCTACCTTCTGTGAAAATGCTGGAATCTCCCATAATTGACTCGGCTTCTGGAGCAGATATATCATCAAATCCCAGTTCCTGAAAGGGTAGGCCCATATTCTAGGAGTAAAGTAATCTATGTATCAAAAAAAGCTGTAACATCCTGTGTCTATCTGTGCCCATGATCATCACCCAAAGAATAAAGCTATTACAAACACTCCAAGTATTGGGCACCTTCAGACTCTGTTCCTGGGTTTACAATTAGCTATGACTGGTAGAATATTAAACTATGAGTTACTACACATGTATAGTGTTAGTTAAGTAACAAATTCTGAGTTGATTATACTTTTTATATTAGGCTCTAATCTGCTAACTTTAAAGTACAGTCAGGCAACTATTACCCTTTGTGTAACAATCTGGTTTAGCATTAAAATGTAACTTGATAATCCAGGTGGCCAGGTATGGTTAAATTCTTAGGGATATTAGAGTGTGACATTTCAGTCATGGGAGGGGTTTGCCTTAATACTGTGTTGAAACTATAAACAATTTGTCTGTGTTTGCCTCTCAAATTCCACTGTCATTATTATTTTGGCAGCATTCTAGATATCTGTGTGTGTGTGTGTGTGTGTGTGTGTGTGTGTGTGTGTATGTGTCAGTGGGTGGAGGGGGGCTATGAGAAATAAACAATGTATTGGCAATATCATTGTTTATATATGTCTACAGTACCTTTTATGATCCATTCAAAGGTATTAAGGAATTAACTAAAAATTAAAAGGTGCTAAGTTCTTTGATGAATGAGCTAAAATGCTTTGAACAATAGCCCTCCCCCTTGGCAATTGGTGACATGTTTATTTTACACCCGCCCTCATATCATGGCCCATATTTAGTAATCTAGTGATCTAGCTTCCCGTGGTAATATGAGGGTGATGGCAGCCACTGTATCATCATGACCTGACTGTAGTATTAGTGGAGGTAAAACCAAACTCCAATACAATCTGATAACTGGAATACTATGACAGCACAATTTGCCTTTCAAAATTCTAGTATATCAATTGTTACTATGGAAGGCCCCATTGAGGGTAGTTTGCTCCTCAGTGCACCCATCCCAAAGGTCCCACTCCAAAGGGAGAACCTAATTCAGGAGCTAATACAGAAAGTGAACTGCAGGACTTGAGAAACAGACTCATGATGGCTGCCAAACTGCACCATATATTACAGTAAGCTGCTAGATTGCACCATATTTCTGATGGTAACTATCAAGAATAATGCATTCATTAAGAATCATTCATACAAATCTTGATTTGTTAAGGTTTTTGACAAGGGGTGCTTGTACGGTAGCCCTCTGTGTGAATCATTAGTGGGTAGTCTTAGCTGCTGCCCTCTGCACTCCTTTGCTCAAATGTAGCCAATCTGTGTTCTTTGCTTTGTAATCATATAAGTATTCTCTATAGTAGACTAATGATTCAAAAGGCCACTCACAGAGCTCGAGGAGCCTTCCTATAGCATCCCTGGCTTAAATCACCCTATGAGAGATTGTGGGGTCATAACATCTATGCATTTTTTATCTAGCCTATGCATTGATTTTGCAAGATTGTCCCAGTTACTCATGTTGTACATTATATATATATATATGGACTCCTAGAAAAAGTAAGCAGTATACAGAATCATGACCATTAAAGTTATTTAAAACTATGATCCATTTTCATGAGAATTGGCCCATGTGTGTGACCGTGTAACCAGGTGGGATTACCTTTATATTATAGTTAGGGAGAAGTCATTTATTGCCAAGTGGGGGGGTGGCTTGATGGATTTTGGTGGATGGGCAGATGTTTTTCCGACAAAAATGATTGCGACCCCCCCAAAGAACTGATTTTTCAAAATGACCCGCCCAAAAATCAGATAGACACATAGAATGACGGCAATAAATGACAAGTCCCTTACTGCAGCCCTATGCTCATTTGAACACTGGAGTGCACACTAGACCATGAGGGAGGCATGACTGGTCACTATGTAGCCAATAGTGGCCGTTATGACTGGGTGCTATGACTTCATAGTGGTGGGTATTGAGTCAGTAGTTGAATAAATAGCAGCTGCTATCTTGAGGCCTGTACTGTAGCTCACTATGTAGTCACTGGCATGGAGTCATTTCTTATACCTCCCACTATGATTTGAGACCATTCTGTTGCGGAAACTATTGAAACACGATCCAGATATCTAATGGAATGAATATCTATCTTAAAATGTTTTATGATAACTTTGTGTTGGCGGATGTTACAAAAAGATTTTCTCATTACTATAAGGGTCTATTTTCATCTAGAAAATGTGCATATTGCTGAGCCAAGCGGTAAAACTGTCATGAAAAGCTGAAGGAGGAAGGTGATTATGGGGCACTATAGGGAGTATAGCTATGGTCATTAAATTGTTCTTCTGCTCCCATTAGGTTTTTTTTTCAGAGTAAATAATTACTTGAAGGCTGCTGTACAACTGTTCAGATAATTGCCAAATAAGATGTCCATGATTAGGAGAACTAGATTTGTGCATGTATATATGTTATCTGACCTATTATGTGGCTCTCTCATTCCACGTGTGTATCTGATTTGGGGGGGGGTCATTTTGCAAAATCAGGGTAGCAATCATTTTTTCTCCAAAAAAAATCTGCCCATGCGCCAAAATCCATCAAGCCCCCCCCCCTTCCACCTGGCAATAAATGACTCGGCCCTTTCTGCAGCCCAATGCTCATTTGACCACAGGAGTGCATACTTGACCATGAAGGAGGTATGACTGTAGCCAATAGTGGATCCTGTGACTGGTTTGTAGTTGAATAAATAGCAGCTGCTACTTTGAGGCCTGGAGGGTGTTGCTCCTTTTGTAAAAAGAGCTGTGAGTATGTGCCCTCTTTTCTAAACAAGTTGTGCACTGCTTCACCTAAGTACTTGCACTCACCACATTAGTCTGAAAAGTCGCCTGCCTTGTTTAAAATAGAGAGAGCTGCACTACCAGGTACCTACTTATGTCACACGTTCTATAGTTTATTATACTGACTGACTTCTCCCAACTAGGTACCTACTCAAATCCCCCTTTTTAAGCACCGTACTTGAATGACCACTTGTGAGCAACAAAAGGGACAAATTATAGCTACATGAAAAGAAAGGACTGGAAACAAGGGCATTTTAGCCAGCTCTTCCTTTTACTATAGGAGCAACACCCTCCAGTACTGTAGCTCACTATGTAGCCACTAGTATGGAGTCATTTTTTATTCCCTTGAAGTCATGGAGTCATTTCTTATTCCTCCCACTACGATGTCGGGGAAACTATTGAAACAAGATCCTGTTGTTGAAAAGTTGTGGGAACTGATCCCAAGTTTGGTTCCACCTGAATGCTTCCCATAGTATGTTGACCAGGTAATTAGAGGAAGGAACTAGCTGGGAATGGTTCTTACTTCAAAAGCATTCATCTGAACCACTCCTATGAGCAATCACCTTTTGACAACCTAACAGGGAATCGATTCCCTGATGTCAGTCAGTTCTGTCTTGGGAAAAGGAACTCTGACAGAACCAGAACCCAATCTTTTCACAACGGCCTCCTAATCTCTGCCAGCTTCCGCAACCGTTTGAAAATAACTTCTCCTCAAAACATAACCAAAACAATTCAACTGGAAGGCTTAATATCCTCTGTAAACCCTGTAAACTAGCTATGCCTGCCACAACTACGACATAACAAGGGGAACTGCCTATCATGACAGTGCTCCTTAGGCAGTTTTGCCCTAGGAACATATAGGGCAGGGTACTTCTCTGGTAAAGCTGTCTGTCTTTCTTTCATCAAGTAAAGAATGGATCAAAGGCAGGGGGAAGTGTGAGAATCTGCCCCAGTGACCGACAATCAGTACTGATGTTTCCCAGGGATTTTCATGTATATTCTGACTTGGGGGTACTAAAGGACTTATTTCCTAGATTGGTCTGCAACATCAGCCTATCAGCGGTATCACAGATTTAGGAAAGGTGTTGTGGTGTAATTATATTAGAGGTTGTCTGCTGATGTCTACCAAGTGTCTACCCTGATCTTGTCAGTAATCCTATAGGCATACCCCTGGGTACAGAGTGCTCACTATTGCAGGCTCTGTTTGGTGTCACTTCAACACAAATGGGATAGAGATAATACCATTAGCAATCTGTAACTCTAAAAGCTTGTCTGCGAGTTTCCTATCAAATTAGGGTTTGTCCCATGCTGAATTTAGGGATCCTGCCACAGGCTTGCCTCCAGACTTAGGATCATAATGGGATTTACTACTATACAATTACCATTGATTCCATCCCACCTTGGGTAATGTATATGTCCTGGTTTGAATTCTTCCACTGGGAATAAAGCACACTGCTAGCAACAAGATGGATATGGGCAAGATTTCTGGTCACATAATATATCTCCCTGGGGAGGCTTCAAAAAATGAAACTCAGAATAATATAATTATGATGACCTTATTATATTGAGTGAGCAACATTTTGGCTCAAATTGGTTTTCAGAAATATGCCTATAGATACATGTATCAACCACTTGTTGATAATGTACATATTTCCTTTTCGCTGTGTTTTTTTCCCATTATTCTCATGGCCAGACCACGCACTTTTCATGTGTTTTAAGTCTGTTTTCAATTCATTTTTTTCTGCAACAAGATCTATAAATAATTATTCACCTAATGCACCATGACACCTGGTGTTCAAATTATCTTAATCTGATGAATATAAAACCCATGGTGGTCTATTGAACATATACATATGTTTAAGAGTGCACTTTTGCTATTCCTGGCACGTAAGGGTTAATAGTATGACCAAGATGTCACAATGAAATAAAGGTTTCTCTTCTTCTCCCCGGTTCTTCTGACTGTAGGATCTGCTACGATTATCTTCTTCACAGGCACTGGAACTGTGGAACTGTAGGGAAAAGACTTGCAACAAACCTCATTAAGAAATGAGTGCAAATGGTGAGGCTGTTGGAGAAGTCAGTGTCACTGGGATATCCAATTCTCTTTCTTTTTACATCCAGTTGACAGCTGAGAAAAATGAGATGTCATTAGAAATGAGGCCACGAATGGGATGGGATCGTTAGGATCAAGAACTTGGTCTTTGTCTTGCTCTGTAATATCACCAGTTGGGAAAACCAAATATAAGAAGATACGTCAGCAAACTTATCAGCAAACTGTATGCAGACCAGTCTGCTAATCTTTCCTGAGATGGGATACTTGAATGGCAGTTGCTCAAGCATCAAAGCCCCAATCATTTTACTCACAGATCTGCCTTTCTCTTTACCATTGTTTGATGTGACAACTTCAAACTAAATACCAGTAACTGCCCTATTACACCATTCTAAAACCTTTCATCAAGGAAAGGCAGTGCGTACAAAGTAAGCATTTTCATCTTTCACATTGTAGCAATAAAGGTACTAGTACAGTCATTTTGAGTTCAATGACACCACAATGGATCTTATTCTTGAAATAACAAATGGGATTTTGCCTCTCAGGTGTTGATTAGCCATTAACACCATTCTTGTAGTTAATGCGGCAAGTACATCTAAGAGCCTGTAGTCCATAGTCATTTCTTGAGTCCAATTTGGTAATTAACAAAACTATCAAACTGTGTGTCAGACCTGTGCGAATGTATGCTGATAAAGAGAGGTTCATTAAGATGTACATCATTCTATTTATTCGAGTGATAATCACGGTTGTTGCCTGTGTAATTTGATAAAGTATCAGTTCTGCAGAACTGGCTTCCATGTAGTAATAACTTTCCACTTGTGTTGCTCACATGGGCTCATGCTAGTATGGTGCTAGAAAAGGGTGATTTAAGTAGGTACTGGTGCTAGAAAAGGGTGATTTAAGTAGGTACATAGTCGGGAGAAGTCAGTCAGTAAAGTATAGTATAGTATAGAGTGTGGAAGTGAGTGGGTAGAAACACAAGTGAGTGGGTAGAAACACAACCATAATGGTATGGAATATCAATATGTCAACTCTAGGTTGAAACTTCTAGCCTTACAATATAAAAGGTTGTGTTTCTACCCACTCACTTAGGCACAGTAAGGAGTCGTCATTCCTAACCAAGAATACATCGAAAGAATCTTTACCAAGTTGGTCAGTTTTAGAAGTTTTAACAATGTAGGCTAACATATCCACTCTCAAATTTAACATCACCTACCCTCATAGAGTGAGGGGATCTAACCACATGGCCTGCCCTAAGTACACCTCTAAAACATGTCAATATAGCCAACCAAAATTTCATATCTGCCCAGTTAGATAGGTCTAGATTCGACTTAATTTCCTGAGGAGTCAAAGGATGGACTTCCTTTGATGGATTAGCATTACGTCTTTCAATACCATCCAAAGTTTTCTTTAACATGAAATTACCACTGTAATCAACATAACCATTTAATTTTTGTTGGTACCAAACTGCAGACATGTGATTTTTTACAGATGAAGGCTTCATAAATTCAGACAAATACACTGCATAAGTTGAACCCTGGGATGGAGAACAAGGAAAAGGTTGTAGTTTAAATATATTACAAAATTTCTTATACCTTTTGAGTTGCTGTTCCCTCGTTCTCTTAGTATTGTCTGACACACCATGGGCCAAAAGAAACTTTTTTCTTTTTTGTAACCTCTTCCACTCTGGAAGCAAAACAGCACATGTTATTATCATGGAGAGTGGTTATACATCTACTAGGCATATCTTTATAGGCAAGTCTTGACAACTGGTCAGCCAGGATATTATCCTCAGACTTAATATAAGTAGCATACACTTCTACATTGTTAGTGAAACACATCCAAAAAATTTCCCTCAGCCTTTCCATGTTTGTTTCTAGATCTGCCCGTATTAATCATAGCTAGAACTTGCATATTATCTGTTATACAATGAATTCTTTTGTTTTTGTAACTAGAAATCCAGCATTTTAAACCCATCATAACAGGATACAATTCTACACATTGATATTTCTATGATGGTTCCATAGATTGTTAAGTATAGGAGGAACAGTAAAGTGGTCTACACCGCGATTAAATTTATCAAATGATGTCCAGTCTCCTTACAGAAAATCCTTACCCATCCATGCTCCGAAGCCCTTAATAGAGGAGTCAGAGTACATAGGAGTATTAACCAGGTTATTAAGGATTAAACTTTTACAGTTAAATGCGCCACAAAAATCCAACCACGTATGTCCTGTCTGGTACATTCAGAAATTTTTATGTAACCCCTAGGCCTAGCTCGAGCACACAAATCAAAAATTCTCCTGCTAAACGTTCTACCACCTTTTACTACCTGTGAGCAAAAGGACATGAGACCTCCAATCCTCTCAAGGTTCTTCTTGGAAATGAACTTCCTATTAACATTGTCTAATAAGATGCATTTCATCTTGTCTATTTTATCCTTAGGTAGGGATAATTCTAGGTCAATAGAATTAATCAAAATACCTAGAAATTTGCACTCCTGTGCTGGCTCGGTTACCTTCTCCTTAGAGATGACAAAGCCCATGTACTCCATACACTCTATGAGTAAATTTCTCTGGCTGAGGCACTCCTCATATGAGTCTGCGACAACTATGAAATCGTCTAAATAATTAACAATCTTTTTTACACCATAGAACTTTGCTACCTCTACAATAAAGTCAGAGACCCTGCTAAATATATATGGAGCGCATTTCAGACCAAAAGTCAACCTGTTGCTCACGTAGTAATTCTCAAAATCCCATCTGAAACCTTGCATGGTTGTGTGGGGACCATATACATTTATAGACTTGTAAGCTGACTTTAAGTTCACCACACTCATATAATTGTGGATCAACACGGTAAAAGGTACCCCCAGTAGGGGGTGCGCGGGTGTACCTTTTACCGTGTTGATCCACAATTGTTCTTATTCAATTGAGCAGTCACTGTGCTAATATTATTATAAGAAAACGTCGAGCCATAAAATTATTAATAGAGATTTTCTCTGGCATACTACAGTCAGTTATGGGTCTTAGTTTACCATTAGATTTTCCACCCCTCCAAGTGAGTGGATACACTGAGGTTTACTATCAGTCCTAGAGGCAAGACCCGCCTCTAGCTCATTCAATAATATATCACAAAATTCATTGTAATATTTTTCCTCAAGAATAGATTTATAATTCCTACAGTCGTGAGTAGTTTTACAATCTGAATCTACAATCTTGAAGCCTTGAACGAACCCGTGCCATAGGAAATCAGCCTTAGCACCAATAATATTAACAAGACCTCTCTGTTTGAGGAAAGCAGCCACCCTGGTAAAATTTGAGCTTTCTCCTCACCAATATAATGAACACACATACATACACCTTTTATACAGTTGTCATACACCCTGATGCTAGGTAAATCTTTGACATTTACAATAAAAAGTGGTTCATTTTCACCCTGTATTGGGTCAATACAAGTAATAACCCAATCATTTGAATTTAATACAATCATTAACCTCCTCTATCTTGCAAGGAAAATCAATTTCTTGGAATACATCTTGTTTTGACACGGGCTCAGTCAAATGAATGAAACCACCGACCCCCTCGTGTCTTCCACCTCCTGTACTGGAGCTTGTGGAGGCAAGTCGACATCTACCACACCTACCATAACCGGATCGGGCACCAAACAAATATTACCGGCAGCTATGGGACATCTATGATATACCATTTTATTATTCCATAAATTCTAACATATTATTGTATTAATCAAAGAATATCTATGAAATTAATACATAGGTTGGTTCTAAGAGCTATAAGAGCGCTCAAACTTTGTATAAGAGCGTTCATGCCCCACTGCACACCAGCCACAGTCAGTTAGACTGAGTTTATGACATCAAAGGGTCCGACCTAATGGTTCACTGCACAATATAATAAGAATAAGGGTCTCAGTGTGCGACCTCATGGTTCAGTGCACAAACTAATAACTTGTAAGTGAATGCAACCGGCCGTCACGGGTGCCTGAGCACCGCTGACGCCGTCATGAGTGTCTGAGCACTCTAAGGACTAAACAATGGGTTACATAAGCACGACGCCATAACCTTCGGTCGCTCTAGGTCAAATATCAAAGCATTTATGGAAAGCCCATAATTAGACGGTCAAAATAAGCCCAAGATCAAGGCGGAACTCCCATTATTAAGGAAGTTATGCCATGGAGACTGAAAGGAGCTCCGAGTGCACTACAGACAAACCGGCGCAAGTTACGCGCCTATCCAGCGGGCATTATAAACTTGGCATATTCAACTCCGCGCATGCCCAAAATGGCGGTTATAAACGCATAAACGATCGAGATATGAGGGTCTGAAGATGCAGAACCGACCAAGACAATGGGGGGCCTAGCGGCGTCCATGGGGGTCCTTTGTCCCCCTGTGACACTTGAAAGAGTCCCCTCAAACAATTGTAGAGTTAGGCAGATGCTGCTGGCTCCAGTCAGTCTGGAGGTGCTTTTCCAAGATTTGCTACAAATAGCCTGTCTGCACCTCCAGGAAGACACATCACCAAGAACCGCTCTAGAGGTAACATCTCCAGTCATCTCCTGCTACCTGCTATACCACTGCACTATGGTGAAACTATGCTAGACAGGCATTGGTTTCCTACCATTAGTGGCCAGAGGCTATCTTCTTCAAGACTTCCACCAGAGGGTAAAGTTATCCATTATTACATTATTCCTCTAAGCAGCAGGTCAGGAGCTAGGTGTGGGAACCCACCTAGAAGTATGCTGGACATTGTATTATTATTACCTCACAGGTGGAGTGGAACTGAACATTATACTTTATAAATTACTGTATGTTTACTGTATGTGCAAATTACCTACATACTAACTACTGTACGATTGATATTTCTTACATGTTGCCTAAAGCTGAATAAACCAGTGACAACTGGAAATAACACTATTTATAAGAGCCTTGAGATAATTACACTATATACCACTAGTCTTATGATATTTCTCATATGACAACTTGATCATGCCAAACACTAGTATGACACATCGACCACCTACAGTTTCCTAGTCATTTCTGGATTTTTGGCATTCAGTTTTACCATGTCCAGAAGCATTACATCCGCTGCAGATATGCCTATACTTGCAAGGGTCCCTCAAGCACCCCTCTGCTCTATTAAAAGCATAGCATGAATTGAGGTGTCTGAGAATGTCAGAATTATCAATAACCCCAAAGGCATCTATACCATCCTTATTTGCCCTAGTTCTAACTGACTTATCATAGGCCAACAGAGCTGTCACTGTATACATTTTTGTCCCAGCTTTTTCTACCAGAACCGGTAGATGCTTTAACATACCCTCCACATCGTTATTCTCTCTATAGAAGTTCAGTACAAAATTTAGATTGACTAGTACCAATTTCTCTACTGTGTTGATCTTTTCTCGTTTTTTTACATAGATTTCATGGTCAAACTCACCACATTTAGTACTGGTGTGTAGCTTGGAAGAAGTAGAATCTATTGACGACCCTCTTGAAGACGATTGTGGTCTGTGACAAACAGAAAAAGAAGATTTTGACCTCCGATGACGACCACGGTGCGTGACCTCGTCCCATTTCGATCCATTACTAAGGACGCTCGGAGACCGCTGCCTGGATACCAGGCTGCGCCCTTGGTGATGTGACGTCATCGGTCGTTGACAAACATTTGCATGTGCATGCCACGCCCCCTCGGTTGAGTTCATCTCGTCTTTTCTGTCCCTTCCAGCGACCACCTCTTGTAGCAGGCTTTTAATACTGGATAGCTCTCCCTCCAGTGCATCCATCCTCTCCGTCTGGTCAACGAGCTGCTCGTCTTCTAACCCATTAGTGTGGTTGGGCGGTGAAGGCCTCTGGCCAGCACAAGACGAATCCAGCTCATTCGAAAATCCCAAAATCCCAAATTGGCTGATTTTACTGCTTTCCCAGCCGATTTAGCCGATTTCGTAGAAGCAGTAGCTGATTTCACACCTCTAGTAGATTTTCTACCCATATTGACCAAGGAATTAACTCCTAATCAAGAAAATCAATTTTAAAATCAAGGGAACACCCAGCGTGGTGTTAACACCCAGCGTGGTGTTACCTGTACAGGTGAGCTTCACCAATTGACGGTTACTTTGAACCTGCTCCTTATATACTGGAGGATTATTTACCATGACATCACCGATGACATCATAGATATCCTTACGAGCTGCAAGTAGTCCCTAACTGTCTGCGGCTAATTATATAAATATACACAAGCGTATATAGTTCATATATATATATATATATATATATATATATATATATATATATATATATATATTATATATATAAGAAGGCTCATATATTTGTGATGATGAATATCACATTCAAACAAGATCTACAACCACACTGGCTGTAATTTTGTTAGTAATTAGGACATGTGCACATGTCAGTATGAAAGCTTTCTATCTCTATGCCTCCATGGACAGCTTTGCCATTGAGATCTTAAAGTGGATAATCCTCTGATTTGGGTTTCTTAATTGCTGTAATCATGTGGGGAATTGGATCAGAGACAAAGGAAATCACTGCGAAGTCACCTCATTTATAGGCACACATGATTTACACTAATGATGCTTCCATTTAAGGACAGCAAGTTTGCATTATCATATAAGAGAATGCACAATGGCCTTTACACTGTCCCTTCCCTTATCTAGAATTATCTAGAAAAAATAGATAAAGAGTGGAGACAGTTATACTCTTTGAAATTGCATAGGGTAGAGGCACCCATTTCGGACACTCCTGACCACACAGGAGGTGGCCATATTTGGTGCTCAGATTTTGTACCTTTAAAGGTGTTGAATTCTACTTTCCATTTAACCAGTTGGTATATGATACTTTAACCTCAAATCCCTGAAGAGGTTTTGACGAAACTCTTCAATACATATGAATAAATGGGCTGTACATATGGGCTCCAAACTAGCAAACTGTACCTCAAGTCAGACAGATCATGCCAGAGGTGACCCAAGAGTCAGACACTATGTTATCTAATTGATACAGACAAAATTGGTCACTGTATCTGAAATAATCTATAAAGGCACATAGCATATAACACTAAGGAATCCAAGCTAATACAATACTCTTCTCCAGGATACTCTTAGATGTTTAATTTTGCATACTTATAACAGGTCAGTCTACAGGCCCAGATGAGCATGGCTTCTATGGGCAGACTGAGTAATGATTAGGTTAAGTGTTAGATAGTAGGTAAACCAAACACAGATTAACTATTCAGATCTGGGAGTACAGGTATATTATGAAGGATTCTATTTGTAATGAAATGTCCATTATATAAGTATTAAAATCATGATATAATTGTGTCCCAGGTGGGGTGTAATTGGTGTCTGACTGTAGGTGTAGTCTGAAGGTCATAGAAGAATAACTCCCATACTGTAACATGAGGGATGTATTCAGGTTTGTCAAGTCAAATTATTAGCAAAAACGGTATATTGCCATTGACATGTATAGAAATCCTGTAAGCATGAAGGTTAAGACATGACAAATTGACAAATCAAACCAGGATCTCCATTCACTCACCATTCTTCATCCTCAGAATATAACAAAAAAAACTTGGTTTGTGCAGTTGTAAAACCATGTATGACAGGGGTTTTACATGTTATTTCTCATTTGTTAAAGAGTATGATACCTGAGTTTTCATGTCTAATTCAAATGATAGCTGAATTTTTCATATCTATTATGTAATTCATTGCAAAAAGTGTCCGACTTCAGGTGTCTGTCCGACTCAGGGTGCCTCTACCCTATATGTATATATATCTGAAATAAGTACCCAGCAAATTGTCGTGACTCCTCGTCAACCTGTGTGAAGTGGCTCACACATGTCGCTAGATGGAACACGACGTCGCTATAGCACAAGATCACCAGGAATAGCAATGGTGGTGATCACATGGCCTCACCTCAGATGGCGAGGATGGTGATCACTCAGACTCACCAGGGATGGCGACACGGGTGATCACTTACCTCGCTAGATGAAACAGGCACCTCGTCATAGCGCATGTTCAGCAGGGATGGCAAGGATCGTGATCACTCATCCTCACCACGGATGGCGACATGAGTGATCACTCATCCTCACCAGGGATGGCGACATGAGTGATCACTCAGTTCGCTAGACGAGACGCACACCATGTCAAAATGCACATTCACCACAGATGGCAAGGATTGTGATCATTCACCTCCCTAGATAAAACGTGTACCTCGTGATGGCACAGGTTCACCACAGATGGTGAGGATCTTGATCACCCACACTCACCAGGGATGGCGACACGAGTGATCACTCACCTCGCTAGATGAAACGCACACCATGCCATAGTGCAGGCTCACCATGGATGGCGAGAGTGGTGATCACTCAGACTCACAAGTGATGGCGACGCTGGTGATCACTCACCTTATTAGATGAAAAGCTCATGATCATCGACATTGGTAATCATGCAGCCTCATATCTGCCAGATCAAAGTATGTTTTGCCAGAGAAGGTATTGCCATATGTATCTTCCCTCTAACCACAGACAAGGTGTTCATGTAGATATTATCCTATGTATTTTTCCTGTAACCAGAGAAAAGGTGTCTATGAATAGTTGCTTTCATTTTAGAGATACATCTATCTAAATTCAATTGATATTCTCTCTATATAATCTTGTTTGATTCAACTCTGAAGTATAACATGAAAAGCAGTGTGAAACCAAGCACATTTGATACGTATGGGACTTATACTTCATGCCCACACTTCCTAGATAGGCTACATGTTGAACAGTGGTGCTGTCTCAACACCTTTGGCAATGATGGTAATAAGTTGCCACTGTCAGTGAGAGTGAGTGACAAATGATGCAATCCTCAGAGAAAAGTGACACAAATTCATGCATTGAGTGAGACCAATGTTAGCAATGGTGGTGATAAGTCGCCATTTTGTGTGAGAGTTGATGACAGTGGCACACACTCACACAGTGAGTGACATCCATGTCAGCGATGGTGGTGTTAAGTCGCAATTTTGAGAAAAGATTAAATACGAGTGACACAAACTCACGCAGTGAGTGAGAGCCATGTGGCAATGCAGGTGAAAAATTGCCATTCTGAATGAGAGTTGACAGACAGTGGCACATATTGACGGAGTGAGTGAGATCCATGTTGGCGAAGGAGGTGATAAGCTGCTATTCTGAGTGAGAGTTGAGTGGGAGTGGCGCATAATCACGCAGCGAGTGAGATCCATATTAGCGATGTTGGTGAGAAGTCGCCATTCTGAGTGAGAACTGACTGGGAGTGGCACATAATCACACAACGAGTCAGATCCATGTTGGCGATGGTTGTGATAGGCCGCCATTCTGAGTGAGAGTTGACAGGCAGTAGGCGACTGTTGTGATAAATTGCCATGCCATGTGAGACTGACACACAGTGGCCAAAGATGATGCAGTGAGTTATCACTCAGAAAGTAGTCAACATTGATGACCAATCATGGCGACAGTTTGCTGGGTAGAATGCAATGATTGTGGATCACAGCAAATCAAACAGTCACTGTTTCACGTGAAGTACAGCCAATGTGAACGATTCTAGTTTTGTTTTTTTTAATAATAAGGCCATGTCATTGATTGTTCTGACATAGAGCCTTGCCTTACTATAGCGTTACCTTCTAGAGCCCACTGCCGTTAAACCCACTGCTACAGTAGGGTCTACTGTCAGTACGTCAGTAGTATACTGTTAATAGAGTTGAACTGTAGTGGGGATCCGGGAACTATTTTGTTGCTTCTGAAATAACCCCCTGCATTTTTAGTGTCATACCTTGTGACATGATAATGCTTCCACCTCCTGATTGTTCATCTACCAATGTACAAGTTCCGATGTGCCTGATTTCCATCCCTTTTCCCTGTCTTGTCTCAATAAAACATCAACATACAAGTAAGAATGGGGATTTTTATGCAGTTACTTTCTATATCTCTTTCATAGGAATGTACAGACAGGCAGCAAAAATGTTAGATATGGTTATATAATTCAGAATATTGATCTCACTATGCTTTAATAATCACACCTTTAAATGTCTGGATCTACCCTGCTTATACATCTCTGCTCAAGGGTAGCACACAAAAACAGCTGAGAGGTTTCTATGAGAAAGGGTGATGGAGGAGGTGGGACTATAAATGTGGATCAACACAGTAAAAGGTACTCCCGCACACCCCCTCGCGGGCGTACCTTTTACCATGTTGATCCACTAAGCCTCCTGAGGTGATCCACCTCAGGAGGCTTTGATGTGTGATGTCTTGATGTAGCTGCAGGAGGCTGTGTGACAACTAGGAGGAGATTTACCTGATTGCGTCCAACTGATATCTAGGACACATGTAATGTATAATTTATGTAACCCCCAAGGTGCTGGTGGAATGCTGATAACTGAGTGTGACCTTCCAGCACTGGCTTTGCACTGAATGTCTCCACATTGGAACTATTAGCATCTTAAACCGCATACCGTTACACATCATGAATAAGTTGCACCCATGTATAAGCCACATACCTAACTAACGTCACAAGAAGCCATAATAGCTGCATCGGAGACATGCAATTTGCAGTTTTGCTCCTGTTCCTTAATGTCTGAACACCGCCTACACAGCACTTCCCATGTCAAAAGCTGCTCCTTGGAAAGTGATGAGGGGCCATTATAAGTACTGTTGGTTATCATTTTGGTGGATATTTCACAATTTATTCAATAACTAGGGGAGGTCCATTTTATATACTGACCTTTAAAACTGGCTTAGATTCCCTATGTTGAGAGTTCTGTACTTTAGGAAATTTCCAATAACGTCAATCCCAAGCATTTTGAAATGCTAGGGTCAAATGAAATGATGTTGACCTTCATGATGTCCAACTGTCTGTAAGACAGGCCATGGGGATAATATTACAGGACCTTTGAATGAGAGGAATATGTCAATTGTGATACCCGCAGTAAATAGGCAGAGGGGAGCGACATTGTTACTCAACTGCCATATTCGTGCAGTTCCCCCTGGTGACGTGACAGTCAATAGATGGTGGTCAACAGTTTTAATCTTAAAACATTCCCATCACTGATGATGTTCAGTCTTCAAACTACCATATGACATGGTCAGACAGGTCTTGTCTACTATCTGGATACCTGGTCTGCACAATATTTACTTACAAAAATCCACTCAGCGGTCACACAGATTTGTTGGGATGATGTGGCCAACAACTTTAAAAAATCCTTGTCTTGAAACAGGCAGATCAAATGTGATCAATCTAGAACATAACTTTAGTTTAGTACAATCTAGAATTACTTAATGTACGTGTCATTCTCACTAGTTTCATACAGGGGCATAGGAAATGGAGATTCGTTTCCGGCACCTACCTTGAGCTGCAAATATATGAATGATATATAAATGCTGTTCCAGTACAACGAGCAAATCTGCAGACTGGAGCACCACTGTGATCAATATGAACATCTTTCTATACAAAAAATAATCCAAGACTGTTTTATTCCTTTTGATGTGATCAATATGGCATAACCAATTATACAAGAAATTTATAGTCCAAGAGCCCAGGCACTTCTATTTTTTTATTTATTTTTTTTTTTGGGGTACCAAAAGGTTTGATGACATTTTCCTATATAAAATAATGTCTCATGAATTCAGATCTGGATGCCTTACAAAAGTGCGGTGGTGCATTCTCATGCTATTGGTCATCAGGCATATCTCCCGTATCTTTGGAGTTCTTGAGTCATCCATATAATGTCTCCTTTGTTGATATTGGTGAGGTTCATACTTTTCTAAAATAAGAGAAAGTGTTCACTGTATTCTAAATATATCCTTTCATTTACTTCATTATTGAGAGGGTAGAGATGAACTTTGATAATGAATTTCCCTGCAGAGGGATGTTCTTGCTTGCCTGGTCACAAGTATTTAATGAAGTGTTCTGTTCTTTCATCCCACTGAATAATCAACCTCAGATAAACTCTATACTCTGATTTAAAAGATTACACACAGTGTAAGGTTTGTGGATTTTAACAGGGCCACAGCCTGATTGGATTTGATTTTGAATTTAACTTCTTTTGTGCCCAGAATTATTTGAAGATTTTCAATTATTTCACATTATTCCATGATTGTATCCTTTTATTGATAAGACCATGTGTAATTTCGATCTTCTTCCTTGATAAAGGCCCGGCATTACATGTTCTTAATTCTCATAACTCAGTGAAGACTTTCAGTTAAGGATGTTAAGGATACTGGTCAGGTGTGGTAACCATATTTACCAAAACCTTCCATTTGTTGTCATTTAGTGGTATTTGGTCTCATTCATGCTATATATATTATATCCATAATCCCTCCAATCCTGAGACCTTTCAAAGCTGATTTGCCTGCATGCATCTGCATGTACTGGCACACAGGAAACATGTTGTAATAGAAACAATGCATGGCTTATCTTTAGGATAGGAGCAGTTGTTGTAAAATATAATCAGAATATTGGAAACTATGTGTGTATGATGCATCATCATTTCGGTACCATGTCAGATTGGAGGGTTGCCCTTTAATGAATCACAGAAAATAATAACTCCTTTTCAAGTTTTGACTCACTGTGCCTGATAAAAAGCAGATAATGCCAAATGGACAGTTGTATCATTATTGAGAGGGTAGTGGCAAACCGAAATATTCATAGCAGCCGTGACACAGGTGCATTACAATACTTACATCAAATACCTCCTGTAAGACATGCAAGAGATGCCCGACTGAGGATTGGCACGTGTACGCGCGCTACCTAAGGGAGAGTCAGTCCATATGTATATCATAATGTACAAGTATTGCTCCCTTTTATCTCCATGCCATGGAATATGCCGGAGGTCTATTTAAGTATACATCCATTCGTTTTACTGGTATGTCTTCTTTGCAGCTAGACTTTAAAATTATCTGTTGCTACACTCAAATATAGAAGGTAATATAATGTAGAATATTCCAGATGCTTTTCGTAACAAAGGGTTGCATTCCCTAACCCTATTGTATGCCTACAGGTGGAGTACAAATGAAACAAAAGTGTGACCCATCAAGGCAAAACACCCCTCTGCAGGGGACTTTCAATTCCCCATTTGACCACCAGGGGTCATTAGAGGGGCAAAATTACTATAAAATCATTATAAAAATATGTTAAGCTAATTTTTGATGCAGAATTCAATGGTTCCATTTAAAATGCACCATTTTCATTAGAAATGGCCAATATTTGAATGGTAAAATGAACATTTTTCATGAAAAATCAACCTATATGCCTGTTACTGGTTGCCATGGCAACCATTCCAATAATCAAAAATTGCAGATCTTTATGCCAATTTTTGGGGATATTCACCATAAACCCAAAACTGAAAACAAAAATGGAAAATTGTTTCTAGATCAAAATTTATGATAAAAATCACGATAATTATTGTTATGTATTTTTTAAGAAAAAGGCGGATTTATTGTGTTTTAAGACATTATTATAGTTAATATAATAGTGTATTTAGAGCTTAATTCCCGATTTCAAATATGAATAACGACCTATGTTCAAGGAGGGGTTCTAACATAACTACTGGGAATATTTAAGCCAATGAAAGATCTTCAAGAGATGAACTTTGATAATGAATTTCCCTGCAGAGGGATGTTCTTGCTTGCCTGGTCACAAGTATTTAATGAAGTGTTCTGTTCTTTCATCCCACTGAATAATCAACCTCAGATAAACTCTATACTCTGATTTAAAAGATTACACACAGTGTAAGGTTTGTGGATTTTAACAGGGCCACAGCCTGATTGGATTTGATTTTGAATTTAACCTTTTTTGTGCCCAGAATTATTTGAAGATTTTCCATTATTTCACATTATTCCATGATTGTATCCTTTTGTTGATAAGACCATGTGTAATTTTGATCTTCTTCCTTGATAAGGGCTTGGCATTACATGTTCTTAATTCTCATAACTCAGTGAAGACTTTCAGTTAAGGATGTTAAGGATACTGGTCAGGTGTGGTAACCATATTTACCAAAACCTTCCATTTGTTGTCATTTAGTGGTATTTGGTCTCATTCATGCTATATATATTATATCCATAATCCCTCCAATCCTGAGACCTTTCAAAGCTGATTTGCCTGCATGCATCTGCATGTACTGGCACACAGGAAACATGTTGTAATAGAAACAATGCATGGCTTATCTTTAGGATAGGAGCAGTTGTTGTAAAATATAATCAGAATATTGGAAACTATGTGTGTATGATCCATCATCATTTCGGTACCATGTCAGATTGGAGGGTTGCCCTTTAATGAATCACAGAAAATAATAACTCCTTTTCAAGTTTTGACTCACTGTGCCTGATATAAAGCAGATAACGCCAAATGGACAGTTGTATCATTATCGGGAGGTCATAAGCATTCCGAAGATTGGACCAGTAGAAGTATCTGGATGAAGATTTCTTTTAATATACATGCCTTTAAGTACAAAACCGTGCTTAAATGCGCGCTTGGGCACCTAGGGGTTAAGCAGTACCAGCAACAAAGCTAATTTTGATTAATAGCACTATTCTATATTGATTTCCTTACCTGGCACATGCTAGACTGGGTCAGCTAATTACCAATTAGGCCTGGATTGGAAATGACACTACAGGCTCTTGAATGGACTTGATGTACTAATTACTAGAGAAGGGTTGCAACTGATCTTTTCTAAAGAAAAGGGAGGTGGGGAGGCTAAGTTTTGTACAAATACCTGCTGATTTAGAAGATGGCTTATAATACTCAGAAGAATACTGGGTTGAATGTTAGTGACAATGTCATGTCAGGAATGGGGTGTGGTGGTGTATGAATTGTAGTCTCATTATGTTGGATAAGTGAGTTGGGATAAATTACTTGGAAGCATGCCATTCACCTTTGAATGAGGTAAAAAAGGGCTATATAGTGAGAGCTTTGAGATGG
Organism: Acholoe squamosa; assembly: GCA_949317995.1. Taxonomy (NCBI): domain Eukaryota; kingdom Metazoa; phylum Annelida; class Polychaeta; order Phyllodocida; family Polynoidae; genus Acholoe; species Acholoe squamosa. The sequence goes on along the minus strand of OX439043.1, from coordinate 18,652,364 downwards.
CCATAGCTAAATAGTTTAGTGAACTACTTTTTATATTAACAACATATTGGCTTTTTTTCTGGCTGATATTGGTAAAGGTGGTGAAATTCATCAATATTGATGAAAATCACTAAATTTATGTTTGCACTACCCATCAAATGGAGGAAGATTTTAGATTTTTCTTAATGCAAAACATAGGACCAAAGACATTCAATGAAAAACTTTGATAAGGTTAAGTTGCAGAGATTTTCTGAAATAATGTAACTATTTTTCAATCTTACACCTATTACTTAAGAACTTATTACTTAGGCTAAAGGGTGAATTAGAGTAAGGACAGATGGCTGTTTCCAAACTGTTAGAAGTCACAGAAGTGGTGACCACTTCCCAGGTAACATCCCCTTCCAGGGAAGTTGCTTCCTACATTGCAATTGTATAGAGGGAAGCCAGTGAGACCTGTGTGACTGCTTATGAACGAGGTTCCACCACTTTTAGCAAAGCAATCTGATTCATTGATAAATGACTGCCTTTGGAATATAGTGTGGGGAGAGCATATAAGCGGTGAGTAGAGCAGGGAAGTAGGAAGTGAGGTACCTACCTGAAAAGCCAGTTCTCAGTTTCTTTAACTAGCTCAGGACTGGACACTGCTTAGTATGCTGCACATGTACAGCTCATTTGTCAATTGGTAATTGGTGGGAATTACAGAATGATTGGGGCAGGAGTCAGCTAAGTGTGCATTTTAACCATCCATCCTCAGTCACCTACACAAAGTAGGAAACAATCCTGATAGTAGCCAAATCTTATCATTTTTAATTTATCAATTCCACATTCACAATAATGAAGCAAAATGACTACATTAGAATAAACTAATGATATCACCTGATATCACATGCAACCTAAGGTAACCAGTTTATTGAATAAACTGTAGAACATGATGATGGAAAGACCTATCAGTTCTTGTTTCTTTTAGTGAGTGAACATTTACCTGCCTTTATATACATGCATCTGCACCACGCCAATGTGATTTCCTGTGCACCTGTAGATAATGGCTCAACAGAGACAGATGTTTCCGTTCCTGCCAAATGACCTTTTAACAGTCGCAACTTCAACTAGTTCATTGTAATTAAGTTAGATTGGCTGTCCTTTCAACCATAGTAGCTATATTGGGATCCAGGTTACTTGGCCAGTGAATCGAGAGGTTGAATACACATACATATTATTCTTATGTGTTATAATATGACTTTATGTATTTAATGGTATAATTCATTTATAGTGGGTGAGCCTAAGGAGGCTTTTATTTGTTGTGTGATGTCCTGGTGTACCTGCTGGAGGCTGGGATACAACCAGGAGGAGATTAATCTTATCTTGAAAGACACCATTACTGATCACTGATGAACATGACAGGGCTGATATCAGCTGTCTTAGTATATATAGGTGGACAGGATTGCAACAGCTATCAAGCATTCTTTATAACACCAAGAACGCCTAGAGCTAAATAAGAATTTCACTTTGTCAAGGCAAACACACTTTCAGAAAATATTGGGTGGAATGTACAAAATGACATTTAGCCAATCATACCAGGGCTAATAAGGTACACGATGCAGCCATTCTTCTGACAGATCTTCCAGTTAAAAGCAGTTCTCAATATGATTCAACAGACTACATTAGCTGCAGAGGCAACCGTACTCTTTGGTATTTTGCATGCTAAAGGTAGTCACAAAACTGAAAACAGCCTTGTATAGGGGCTATCTGAAAGGAACAGGATGAGATTGCAAGCATAGTAAGGTAGCAGACTAGATCCATCTACCCATAAATCATCTTGCGTTGGAACCCTTGGGTCACATATTCAATTATTGAGTTGCTTTAGTTAAATCTATAAAGGATGGCATCCCTATGGTAATATTAGTCTGACATGTGTGGCAAAAGATTTTATAATTAGCAGCTTGCCTGCTGGATGTTTTACACTATTGCTGATGATGTGTATCAGATGTAATGTCTCGACAAATCCAATGGTCAGGCATGATATGTTGTAGTCAATGCATAAGCAGGTAGATTTATACTGGTAAAATTAAGTTTAACACATCTATTTTATTGACGTATATCATACCCCATTTCCATCACAAGTTAATTTTGGAAACACCTTGAGACTGGCTTACCAGATTATATTCTTACCAATCAACACTATTATGATAACCGCAGAACCCATGGAGCGAAGCAACGTTTTCACTTCAGATTTGTATGCAATTCCTGGGCAAAGACATCTAGTGTGAAAAAGAACTAGAACATCAGTTTAATGGTCAAGAAAAAAAGTAAGCTGGAGACAATTTCCTTTATGGTTATGCTTGGCAGCTATAAATCATCTGTCTTTTATTCATGTCAAATTGCAACACAGAGCACTAAATTCACTGGGCTACAATCTATGGTGTTAAGGTGATGGATAAATAGGACATAATGTGGGTACTACATCATAAACACTATGCTACCTCATTATGACAGCAATTATGTGCCTCTTCATCATCTGCTGAATGCCCCTAATTTATGATGGGGGAGCATTATTAGAAAAAAAAAGAGACTAAGTCCCAAAATGGAGACAAACAACTTGACACTCTATGGATGAAGAGTGGCTGTAAGTCTCAGAAATATGTATTTGGGTAGCTATGCGAAAGGTTGTTCCCTCTTTACATGGTCATGGCCATCTGAGATAGGTCAATTGGTTCCAATCTTGGAGTTGAGGGCAAGCAAGGCATAGTTTCCTGAGTCTATGTTTTATTGGTAAAAAAAACACCTTAGATCCCTAATATTGTAGAAGTGACTTTGAGATTTTATGAAAAGGAAGGATTTTAAATAGTAAGCTCAAATAATTATATTGTGCATTCTATAATCAACATATGGAGAAACCATTGCAATTTGTAATACAATGTTTCAGAGAAAACCATTCATGAATATGTACAGCCATGATTGATGCAGCCCATATGCATGTCACGGAAGATGTGAGTTGGGTTTTCATGTCTCATAGGAGTTCATGATCTGCAGGTTATTTTGAAAATGGACCTAAGTAGCTCACAACACGATGCTCATTGTGAAAATCAAAAGGTAACAATATTGAAAAGTGTATCTTTTTGCAACAAACAATAATTCGGTGCATTCCTTTTGCATTATACATCCAATGTATGTAGATTCATTGTGGTAAAAGCAGTATAAACTTTATCTAAAAAATAAAAATTGTGTGTGTTTGACAACTTGCATGAGCTCACATCTATTAGATATAATTATTTTCTTTCCCTTTCTGGAGAGCTAGCATGCAATTTCTTCTAGATTTGCCTGACAGAGGTAGGGATTACTTATATTAGTGAACTTCTGTTGCATGTCAGTTCTTAGATGTGGAATGTCTTCTAAGTGATAAGCTATCTTATGCATGGCATGCATTACTTTGCAGCCGGACCTCATGCCACACAGCTATCAAACTCTACCCTGAAGTATGAAACATTAATAACCAGCACTGTTAATATTTCCCCACTGCCATAGCAGGACATAGCCTCTACCATATCAGGCCATAGCATATGCCCTATAATGGGCAAATGAAGTTACCATGACAGCTGGTAACAGCTGGGAAGCTGATATCAGTGGGTAAAATACAAATTAAATCCAACCAAGCTACAATTGTGTTTTCTATGTGCTTTCTTTGCTTAGTAGCACAAGAGTAGGCCTATTTGATAATGCCATCCTTGTTAGGTGCCAACCACATAAGTATGCCGTTAGACTCCAGCCAGGGCTTTTAAATAATGTGTTCTGATGGATCTAATAATTTCGATAAGAATGTAACAAAACCCCAGCGAACCAACCTCATTTTGTCATAGCATTTTACAAAAATAAGTCTTATATATATATATATATATATATATATATATATATATATATATATATATATACATACATATATATATATATATATATATATATATATATATATATATATATATATATATATATATATATAATGTGTGGGGCTCCAGAAAATGTCCAATTCTGAAAAAAGTGATCAATTTTTGAAACTATACTTAGACATTTATAGTTTTGCATGTCTATGGAGGAGGTGATAAAGAATAAGAATACTAGATATTGTGAAGTTAGGATATTTCCATAATTTTCTTTTTTTGAGCTCAAAATGCATATATTTTAGTGATAAAGAGGGGTGTTACGTTAATCAGATCTGATTAAATGAGATAAAATTGTGAAAAAAATGTTTTTAAAACTATATACCATGAAATATATTCACTGGATCCTGGTGAGATGTGTCTCCTCTATCCACATAATATCATATCTGTATTTTCCCTTGGTTTCCACATCTTGTGTCATGATTGAAATAGCAGGTAAATGGAGAAAAGTGGGATTCGCTCTCACTACATATAAAATCCTTGTAAACAACAAAAATAACATCATATTGCACAATGTTCCCCTAGCTAACAATAGGAAATGGTTGTATTCACTTATCTTGGCTTTGCCTAAAGATATTTTGTTGATCTACTTAAGCATTATAAGGATTTTCTCTCCTCTAGGTGCTTAGCCTGAATCAGATGAACGTAACATTTTGGTGAAAATGAGAAAATATTATGAAATATCTCTAAAAAGAATATAACTATCCAGAAAATTTATATCCAATAATGATTACAATGATTTTCTCAGCCATGATGGTTGTTTAAAATTTTCTTAATGGATGATTTATGCCATATATATGCTATCATCAGTTTATCCGATGAACCTAACAGGCCGATGAACGTGACACAATCAAAAATAAGGAAAAAGGTATCAAATATCTGCCTAAAAACAAGTGGATATAGTCAGGAAGTCAAAGGTTTATCCTGGTGATATGAAATCTATTATCATATTTAGAGCCATTATTGAAATTTTCCCATTTCAAAAATACCTGATGAACGTCACATCACTTGAAATAGGGGACATATAGCTTTGGCCTTAATAGAAAATGTAGAAATTATTCGAATATCCTTACAGACTTTGAGTAAAATTGTAATTTTGATGACATACATGTGACCTACTGCTCAAAAATGTATACAACTATGAAATATCTAATATTGCATCAAGGCCCAATGCAATTTCAAATGATCTGATGAACGTAACATAAATCTGATGAACGTAACATAAATCTGATGAACGTAACACTTATGATTGCATTCATTTTACAGCAGAACGATAATCTACATTGACAAAATTCTTACACAAGCTGGTGCAGTGCACTACTTGGGTACACAATTGATATTTGTTTTCACTGTTATGGAGGAATTAGGAATATTACAGCTAAATCATCTATGTGAATCTGATGAACTTAACATCAATCTGATGAACGTAACATCACCATTTACTGTAATTTATCACACTTTGAAGTGAAATTTCAGAAATCAAATGACAAGGTGCTGTAGAGCCCCCAACCACACACAATGTCAACTGAATTTCTTCTTTACCTGCCTTATATTTCTATAAAAAATAATTCCCCAAAGAAAATAGCCTTAAAAGGGTCACTTTCCTACCCCTCTTTGGGCCTCATTTATGGAGAGAAAACCATAAGATATTCAGGATTCCGCATACCTGCTCCAATATTATGGGTGTTAGACTTCCACTTACTGTCAAAAGACTAACAGAAAATCATTTTATTTATTCAAATATTCACTTTTTTAGATAAAAATGTTATTTTGTGAGGAAAATCTTATTTTTAAAGATTCTCACCAAATAATGAAAAAAAAATTAAAATTTTCTTGGAAATCAAGGGTGATGTAGACAAGTATCTCTATAATGTGTTGTATGAATTGCAAAATGGCTAATTGCATTGTGAATAGAGAAGGAATTTGAATGAAAATGATTTTTTCTCAGTGGACATTGATTTTTTTTTGGTATTTTTCAAGGAAAATGTGGGAAAATTTAGCAAAAAACTGGGAAAATGTTATTAATCCCTTAATTATTGCATAAATATTCATTGAGATCTCTGTAACCATACTGGTTATATTACCTGAAGTGATCTTATGAAAGATTTATTCAAGAAAACATGACAAATTTGCTTCATGAACATTTTCTGGAGCCCCACCCCCCTATATATATATATATATATATATATATATATATATATATATATATATTTATATATATGATATATATATATATATATATATATATATATATATATATATATATATAGGTTTAAAACCCATGTACAGTAGGGTGTTTTTACCGTTTTTGACCCAAGTAGTGGACTCCTTGAGAAGTGGGGACCTAGAAGTGGAGACTTACTTTCACATGGGAGGCCCAGAAAACCTGTTTTTACAAAGTCCCCACTCTGGTCCCCACAATGCTTATATATATATATATATATATATATATATATATATATATATATATATATATATATATGTTATATGCCCTATGCACTGCTGCCACCTGGTGGGATATATTTAGCTTCCCTAGAGTAGCAGCAAATACCGTGTTAAATTTCAATGCTCTGTGATGATTATTAAAGAAGTCCCCGCTTTCCTGTGGTTTGAGGTAAATCCCCACTTTCCATGTTTTTTAGATATAAATATATATATATATATATATATATATATACATGTATGTATATATATATATATATATATACATGTATGTATATATATATTTATATATATATATATATGTATATATATATATATATAACTATAATAAAAAGAATATGTATTGTACATTAAAATATTAGAAGTTAAAACCCTGGGAACTGTAGAATATTTTTAATGAATTGAAAGCAGGATCTAAGACTTGAATCTCCCTTCCCTATGGTTGTCGATTACAAGGGAGCGTCGGTGACTAGACATGGCTAATGGATCCATCAGGGAAAACTTCCAGGAGCATTCAAGGTTAACATCTCAGGAAAATGAGTTAACAACTTGGTGACTTTTAGTTGACGCCTCTAATACTTTGAATATAGAGCTAAATCGCTTTAAATTCACGGAAAAATTCAAAGATCATGCTAATGTTGAGAACGTCTATAGACTCTCCGAAGTGACAGTAAATTAATAATAATCACTGGTCCTAAAATATCACCTGATGGCAGATACATTGCATGTGTAATATCAGGGAAATGAAGGCATCACCTAGTGGCTTTGTTTTGGGTGACCAGTATAAGTGCTTAGTTATCCCTATTTTGAAAATCTGCCATTTAAATAGAAACATTTGTATTGATATCTGGCATCATAATCATGACAATATACATAATGTTCTCATGACACTGCTAGACTGTGGGAAGGGGTTTACAGTAGATTGCTTCTGTTTTTTGGAAAAGAGTAGTAGTTGCTGTTAGTAAAAATCTAATGACCTAACAGTGGTTTACCCTGTACCCAGTACAGTGGTCTTTAAAGCCCATTTACAATTGGGGCTGAGAGTGTATGAATGGCACTGAATGGGACTCTACACCAACAATGGGATTCCTAATCCCCTCATAGGGGAAAGGCGGATCTGATGATGAGGAACATTTTCACTGTCTTAAATAAGACTCTGGTGCCTCTGGCCTTAGATTAGTATGAATATAATGGGGCATAGTCACTGAAGTAATCATTTAAAATACAAGCACCATTGGTCGGTATATTTGAACTGGAAGGAAGGATGTTCCTGTCATTACTGGCCACTGCTAGATTGTATTTTATTCTCTGTGGGGATTATAAGCCATGTAACTCTTTTCTAAATAATAAAGCTTCAACCAGTGCCAGAACAATTGACACAAACAAACTGAGAAATGATCACTGCCATTAAGCCTACACCCAGCCCTTATAAGTACCAGCATCCTCATACCAGACCAGAACCCTACTTCCCATAAGGCCACACAGGATCAGTCATCCTAGACTACATCACTACACCTATCCGCCACCCTGAGTGTAGTCTCACAACCCTGAGTGTAGTTTCTGCAACCATATAAAGACATACTGTGATACTATCAACACACTGATTTAAGAATCAATGTAAAATGACATAATATAATATATCTATTATACTCTGTACTACTGTACATATGTTATCCTATAAAAATCATTATTTGCCATATATTGTAAGGTCACAAGCATTGAAGAAATTACCGCCATATAGGACCTTACAAATGTTTCTTATCCAACCCCACAGGGGGCAGCACTATATGGAATTATAATTCTATCTCATAATTGTAACAATGAGCACTATGGCAACAGTAACTAGGACACAACAGGAAGTTCAAATAAATAATCCTTTTGTTGGTATAAGCCCCCACTTTACACCATGTAAGCCGTCCTGATGAAAAGCACTGAAGCTGCTCGAAACGTAGATCAACTGCCATAAGTCATTACTCTTCTACATTTGATGACTCTGTACAACCCATCTATTATCTTATAAATAAATATTCAAACTAATTGTGTCTAGCCAAGGCAAAAGGGTTCCCCCAAGGGGAAAGGTCAATTTCTTAATTCAAGTCATGAGCTTTTCAATGATGTATTACATAAGAAAATATCTCTGCTAGTTTTTGAGTTATGGCTCTATGAATTTGGGTGGTCAGTGACCTATCGATATCTCAAATAAGCTCTAACTTGCATATTTCCCGAGATATCTTGAAATAAGTATAAGTATGCATAATTATGCAAATGAGGAAATTAACATATTCTTTAAATTCATTTTCTCATAAAATTTGACCTAAAAATAGGATTTTTACCATTTTTTGAGTACATTCATCCATATGAATGGGACTATCAATGGGCTTTTTAGATTCCTCTATTTTGAGTGGAAATCTTGTTTCCATGGCAACACATATCAACAAATACAGTGATTTATGCTCTTAAATGCCCTAAAAACATTCAATTTGCATTCCAAATTTGGAAGGTTTGGACCAAAAATGGAAATTTCCCTCCAAGACTATTAAAATCTTCATGAAAAACTAGTATAATACAATTTTTGGTCTATTTCCCCCTTTTTAAGCCTTAGTGGTGTCCCTCTGGTGGCCAGAATTGGTACTAATCCCCCTTGGACGGTCCTTTTAGCTTGCTGGCTCAGAATTGTATATGACTAGAGTCTGGTTTTGTGTGGCTTTTCCCTTTTAGTACCTTTCTAAATATATATAACATACCCAGAGGTTATTTAATGCTACTCCATCTTTAAGAATAAAGTACATCTTATAGCTCAGAGCTCCCTTATCAGTATTCCACCCCACTGGGCTGATAGAAACATTACATGAGCAGTAGTGTTCTATACATAGTATCAATATGCTTTGGTGAAGATTGTAATATGGCCTCAGGGAACGGCCCTATTCAAAAACAATGCGACATTAGCATTTTGCAGCGTAGTGTTTTGCATCAATAATTCAAAAGAGTGCCAAAAACCACATTCACTAGTCAGGCTTTTAAACTGCTTTAGAGACTCCTCCTGGGAATGGTTTTACTGTCATGATTTACATAAGTTTCCAGTCATCACACATTTGATGACCAATTAAACTTTCATCCTTCATAATTTGAATTTGAATATATGCAGTGTTACACATATGCATTTATAGAAGGCAACTACTAGCTTATCTTTTTGACACAGTTTACTATGATTATATGGCCTTACTGATTTTGATTCCCGTGTGATAATATGTGACCAGGTAAGCAAATACACCCCTCTGCAGGGAAATTCATTATCAAAGTTCATCTCAAGATCTTTAAAATGAGACATTATTTGGTTAAATATCCCTAGTAGTTGTGTCAGAACCCCTCATTGAACATAGGTTGTTATTAATATCTGAAGTCGATGGTTAAGCCCTAAATACATTATAAACTATAATAATGTCTAAAAACACATAATCAGCCTATTTCATCAAATATACACAATAACATGGTGATTTTTATCATAGATTTTGATAGAATTTTCCAATTCTGTTTTCAGTTTGGGTTTTTGGTTAGTATCCACAAAAATTGGCATAAAAGTCTGAAAATTTTGATCATTGGAATGGTTGCCCTGGCAACCAGGAACAGGCATATAGGTTAATTTCTCATAAAAAAATTTTCATTTTACCATCCAAATATGGGCCACCTCTACCGAAAATGGAGCATTTTTAATTAAACCATTGAATTCTGCATCAAAAGTTAGCTTTAAAAATTTTTAAATGATTTTAGAGTAATTTTGCCCTCTAATGTCCCCTGGTGGCCAAATGGGGAATTAAAAATCCCCCTTGATGGGTCACATATTCTTCAGATCTTCTATTTTATTCCATAATTAAGAGGGTTATAGGTTAACATCAATATATCCCACATAATGAGTATGGTATATCCCATAGCAGTATACATACTTGGTCCGTTTGGTGCCAGACAAATGTCATCAAAGTGATAAATGAATATTGATTTATAGGGAATCCTCAATATCAACTTGGGTCATCAACATAAAAAAAATAACCCTAAGTCATCACTAGTGACCACGTCCATGGAGGTCTAAAATGTCAGTGTAGTTTATCTAAAGGAGTGAAGAAAATGTTCACAGAGCATTACCAATTTTCCTAGTAGCGGTATACATCAAAAGTCAACATTAATTAGAGCAGCTAGATTTCTATAAGAAGTAATTTCATAACATGCTTGATTCAACAACTCCAAAGAAGTCAAAGACATTTCTTAAAGGTAGAGCTCTATGCATATTCAGCTTATTTCATTAAAGCCTTAGCCACATTGATCTCTGAAGTATAAAGGAATATAGATTAGTGAAAGCAAGCCTTTGGCTTTGCAGTATAAAGTTATATCAACAGCTCTATTGATTTTAGAAAAAGAAAGTTATAGAACCTTGAGAACAGCGTTTCACCCTAAGCATGTCACTAAAGTATCTCAGAAAGACAGATGTGGGCGCGATTCATAGCTGTGAAAGGCTGCTGGAATCTCTAAAGAAAGAGCACAAACAAAAGAACCTCACAAGGTGAACAATCACCTTTGAAACGATCATGGCATTTATTTGCTTTTGTTTTATTTTGAGATAAATCTTTTAGAGAGGCAGGAAGTTAATTCAAAACTTTCTACCATCTTTCCCTCAGAGATGGTAGTGTTGGCAAATCCTGGTGATTTTATAGACCTAGTTATTCTACCCTATCTATTTTACTTGTGGTAGCCCAGTCAGCCATAGCAAGTCCTGTGAATAATTATTTTTGATTTTCCACAGTGCTGGTAGCAGGAAAATAACACTGAAAACCCTGCAGATCTTTAAACTCGTCAGGTTGAGGACCTATAGTCATCAGAAGAGGTACAGACAGGGGGGCAGCACCTTACAGGGAGTGAAATCTCTCAGTCTGCCTCTCCCCAGTATGAGTCTATGGCATCCTGTTGACAATATGTAACAAACTCACAAGGTTTTGTGCCACTCATGTTTAATTATCAGGCCTTCATTTTCAACTGAAGGTCTTCACCACTGAGGACTTTAAGTGCTCAAGTTGACGATACCCAAATCTACAGCTTTGGGTAGTCAGATTGAGGACCCAACATAGTCAGCACCAAGGTTGTCACTCTAACAACATTATGTAACCAGTTTGACTACCATGGGTGAGTGTGTTGACCTAAACCCATCAGGTTGACTACCCTGGGTGCTCAAGGTGATGAGCTAAGGTTGTAGATTTGGGTATCATCAGTCTGACGACCTCGGGGCTTTCAGTGAAATCGATGGTGGAGTCCCACAGTACTTGGTGCTTGTATTATTACCACTCCTCTACTCAAAAGCCACTCATGAGTTACATGTCCTATCGAGTGATCCATTCTCCCTCCCTGAGCTGGAGCCAATATACATCATAAATAGATCATAGGATAAAGGGGGAATGATTGTCTATGCCCTTTTAAGAGAAGGAGTCTTTCCACAGCTATTGATTTATTTTGGCTCTCTTGCTACTGTACAGAGTGTTTTCTGGTTGTAAAAGTGAATGCAGGGCTCAGCCTACCACCAGTAAAATCAACCCCCCAAACATTAAATGCCCAAATATGAATACAAACATGTCTCCTATCCCTGTTCAACTAGAATGCATCAGAATGCACCATTTCAAGTCTAAACCAACAGAATCTTCTTGGGTGCATGTGCCCCATCCCCTATTCTGACTGATGTGCTTTACTTGTGGTGCTCTGGAACATGTAGTACCTCACCAACGTTCACCAAGTTTGGGCCCCCACCTTCTGGACCATCCTGGATCCGCCACAGATTGATGGGGTGAATCATACCACTAAACTAGCAGCAAGTAAAGAAATGCCCTGCTGGGGTCATGGCCATTTGATCTAAGTACAGGTGCAGTGATACTTCATAACTTAACTTTCGTCTGCATCTATGCATCCAGGCATTTCCCCTGAATCAGCCGATGAAACTATCCCTATCATTATCATTTTTAAACTAAACAAAATGGTTATAACAAGTTATAAAAAAAGCAGTGGTTCGTCACTTAGGAAATCTATGTAAAAAGTTTAAGAATCTCGCAGATTCCCCTTTCAATGCGTGGGCCAAATAGGGAATTTAACTGTCAAGTTTCACAGAGTATAATGATATATACATCTGTTTTGAGTAAATGTGACCAGATAAACTTCAAGTGAACCTTTGGGATAGTTCAACGGTGGTGATCAAAGTGGCGGATACAGCATTTTGAAGAAGAGGAGGGCACTGTTTTATAGCCCTTTTTCTGACTAGGTTTGGGGCTTTAAAGACTCATAACTTCATGCCACCGCACCCCAATCTAAATCTTCTACTACTATTCCTCTATTATACCATGGTTATCACATTCTTGCACGATTTTACGGTGCCTGGAGCGGATAATGACGTTCGAATAGTACGCGCTATTTGAATGGACATTGACACTGGAGACGAGACGACGTGACAGCAAGTTGACAGCGAAGAATTTAATTCAATAATAAAAAAACTATACGATTAGAAGCCTAATGCTAATAGAGGATGAATCTAGATATTATAATCTATCACCTACCTTTAATTTGCCATGATTTAAAGTGTAGTTTCAACAGGATTGAAGAAATAAAAATCGAATCGAGCGAAAAATTCCCCATCATGTTGACTGCGTACGGAACGCCGACTGTAGTGCAGCGCGATACAATTGTTCATGTTGAACTTTGTCCTTGGTCCTTATGGGCGTATGAATATAGATTGGATTCTTACCGCCCGCACTAGAGATTTCTACACTTCTCCTGCCAAGATGGCTTCTTCGAGTTGGCAGTCCAACTTTAAACAAGGTGAATTTGTAGAGGTTGTATACAATGGAGAATGGGTGCAAGGATTAATTAGCAATGTACGTTTGCAAGGTGCATATGTTTACTCTGTAACCCTCCTGTCTGACGGCACAGTAATGAAAGATGTAAATACGAGAAGCCTCCGACATAGTGATGTACTAATACAAGAACTCATCGTAGACGACCCATTCGAAACGTTCCCTCTGCCTGAAGTACCGGTACAAGTACAACCTCCCGTAGAGCCTATTCCACATGTTGCAAATGAACCTGTATCGAAAAGATTTGGTAATCTACGAGAAGAAGATGTCAATGCTATGGAGACAGCAGCTCGAGCTGGGAAAACTCTGCAACAAACCAAATGGGGTGTGAAAATTTTCCGAGGTAAGATATATTTCCACATCGTATTGCTTTGAAGTATGTAAACAAACAATATACAGCGCTCAGCCGCATGAAAGTAGTTCCGGCACGCGCTGGTCTGTGTATCATCTTAGTTCAAACATGAGCCGCTAGGTGGCAGCATATACATATAGAAGTTAAATAGAAATGGTAGAAGTGAACCTGTACCTGTTTAGATATAAATAAAATTTTAAATAACATTTTGTGTCAAGTTATTAACTTTAATACAAAATATATATTTTATTTTCCAGATTGGCTTATTGAAGAGGGGGAAAATCCAGCTTTCGAAGAAATGATGCCTGAAATATTATCACCACTTCTCCGAAAATTCTATGCAAATGTTCGACAAAAGAATGGCCAGGAATACTCCAAAAAAAGCCTGTTATGTGTACGAGGAGCTATTCATCGCCACTTGACCAGCAGTCCATACAACGTACCATTTAACATCATGGCCGATATCATCTTCAATCAAGCTAACCAGACCCTAATTGGTCATATAAAAATAAACAAAAAAGCAGGTTTGGATGTCTCTACTAGCTACCCCCCCATTACACCTGATGATGAAAAAAAAATGTACACTACTAAAACTCTCTCGAATGATAATCCCACACAGCTTCAAAATAAGGTTTTCTACGAGTTAGTACTACATTTCGGTAGAAGAGCCCGGGAAGGGTTACACAAACTCAAAAAAAAACACATAATCTTTGTGAAAGATTCCAATGGAAAGGAATATGCCACCCTTGATCATCAACCACTCGAAAAAAATCACCAAGGCATTTCGTATCATGACAAGGAACATGAACAACGCATGTATGGGACTGGAGAAGAAAATTGTCCATTGAAGTCATTGAAGCTGTATTTGTCCAAGCTACATATGGAAATCGATAACTTCTTCCAGACACCAAAGAAAAAAAACTTTAGGTTGTCAACTTCTTGGTATGCTAAATCAGCTGTAGGAATTAACACGATTGGAAAGTTCATGAGTCGTATATCCGTTGATGCTAAATTAAGCAAGATCTACACAAACCACTGCATCCGTGCAACATGCATCACCAAACTGAGGGACCAAGGGATTGCAGCAAAAGACATTAAATCGGTTACAGGACATCGGGCAGAATCATCAATTGATTTCTACTCAAAATGCCCCGATAGTCTGAGAGAAAACATGTCACTTCGACTCGCAGGAGCTGTCACCAATGTCACACCAGGGAGACATGTCACTCAGGTGACAGCAGCGCAAGGTAGATCAGATGATGCTACCCTCTCGCAGACAAATGTTGTCGATGTGAACAATTCAAGCAGTACACCAGCTTTATTTTCAAATGTTAAGTTTGACAACTGCAGTTTCACTATTAACCTTAACAAGTAAAACATTAAAGTTGTTGTTCTGAAGCCTCTAAGATGAGGTATACTTGTTCTGTGTTGAAAGAAAAAAAGAAAATCATTTGTTTCCTCTGTTTACACCATTGTTGAATTATTTAAACAGCACTTATACTTTGTTAAATAAATAAATATATTTTGTTTGTTATATATATCTTCTCTCTCTTCTTATAGATCATTTAGAATGCATTATAACATAGGGCGGGAATATATTTCTTCACATAACTGTGGTTAAATGAAACCTCCGCGGCTGTATATAGTGCGTCCCTTGGGGAGAATGTCAACGTAACTTTTTTGTGTCTGTGCGTAACAGCGAGAAGGCAAACAAAAATGGCGGAGGACGGAGACCATGACGATCGCTTCAATGGATATTTCTTCATTTTTTAAGGTAATTACTTAAGAAAATGGAGGAATCCATGGTATAAACGCCATACATAACAAATAGAGGTTCACTCGTTGATTATAGGGGCTAGATAAGAAGGCACTCGGCCTACGGCCTCGTGCTTCTTATCTGCCCCTATAATCAACTCGTGAACCTCTATTTGTTATTTATGCCTTTACTAGTATCCCATGTTTACAATTTGCTTAAACATAATCTTATCATTTTGAAGTATTACACAATACAATAAACATGTGCGACGTGTTCTGGAGGACACATCTGACCCCCTGTAATGAGTTCCTTTTCACAGATCGTGTTACATATCATTTTGTATTCTTAACCTACCCTGTACTAGGTCTATTCATACATAGGGTAAGATTCCATTGCATTTGAACCTGAAGCTTTATGCACACTAGAGAATTTCAACTCAGTATCTGATAGCATTAATAGGCTACGGGTCATAGAAATGACAATAAAAAGGCACATCATTGTCAGGATTAGACACCCTTTATAATCATATCATTATACTTGGCCTAGCAATATATATTGAAAACGATGAAAACAGAAATATATGCCTATCACTACAGTTATTGTTCTACAAAGCGCAAGGGAAACGCAAAATCCTGTAAAAGTCAGTTGGATTACTACAACAATCAATAATATATTGTATATGATTTTAATCGGTAATGCATATCCAACAAATAGAAAGTATGTTTACAGAGCCCTTACCTAGTTGCAAGCTTTCAACACTTTCAACACGGAGATCACCTGAGAGCAATATAGAATGTGCATTGTGAAAGTATGCTTTACGGTACATCAAAAGACAAAACATGCATTTAGTGCTCTAAGCATATATATGACAATGTTATGACATGGGAAGCATTACCACTTGGTCTAATTACAAGCTTCATGAAAGTTGACAATGCATGATGCACATAGTCAAGGGGGAAACTCACCAAAATGCTCCTCTCCTTGTAGACCTGTAGGCTGTGTTCCTGGAATGTGCAAGTAAATCTTTGGACAGTATGACCGCTTCATAGAGATCATCAGTAAAACTAGCCTTTCGCTTTACGGTACATGGCAGAAATGCTTTACGGTACATCAGTTGCAATGCTAAAGTATAAGAGGCCCCAAAGTTGCTCAACCGAATCGACATCCGTAAAGCGCTTTACGAACATCGCTATCCCCACAGTGCATTGACTTTCTTGGAGTGTGCAGCTAGCACTGGAAATTTATTTACCATGCCATACATGTAGAGTATAGCCAAATGGGATTCAACAGTGCTCCATCTTAAGGGATAAGGAGGCATCTGACAGTGTTGGTTATAAGTATTGCACTTCAGTAGCCTATTAATGGTAGTATGCCTGGAGTCTAAGTGTGTCACCAGCACAGCTTGTTACATGTTAAATCATGCTCTTGCATATGCTGGCCACCCACATGATCAAGGTAATTAACATATCAGTATAGTGATTTGTCATTATGAGGGCCAATAGGCCCTGGTTGCATGATAAGTGGTCTAACGCACAGCGCCACCACCTGTTGGGCGTTCTATGTACTATTATGTATGTGACAAAATGGGGTTTGCTTGACAATATGAGAAATAATATAATATCATGTTAATGAAACATTAATAATCATATCAATATGAATTATGGATTTATAATCAATAATTATGGCATAATATGTTAAGCTACATTACATAATCTAAGATGGTGGCTAAGACGCCACAGAAAAAGGTGAATCTGGGACTAACATTTACCCCCTAATTAATATGGAGGGTGTCTTGCTCCGACGATGCAGTTACTAAAAGGTCCATGAGGTCTACTATTGTAGTACTTGTGCTAATTCAGAAAGTTCATATAGGATGCCAAAGGGCTTGGTGCTGCATCTCATGATGTCAAGTCATTTTGAAAAATGGATTATTTGAAGTGATTTGGTATACATTTTGTTTGAGTACAACATCAAATAACACACTTAAAGACAATTTGGTAGAGAGTCTTGATGCTAACTACTAACTGCCTCCCTTCACACCAATACATGCATTATATAAAAATAAGGAGAGGATAGGAAGTCATGATACTAAATACTAATTCCCTTCTGCTGTAAACATATCATAGACTAGACAACTAAGGCATTGGATAGGAAGTCGTGATACTAACTACTAACTCCCTTCCATTGATGCACCAATTTACAAATAATACCGGTATACATGTAGGCTTAGGCCAAGCCTATGGAATAGGTAAGAGCAAATAAAGTATCTGACAAATGCAAATGGCAATACAGTGATTTATGGTTTTGGCTTTATGAGTCATCAAAGGGTGTAAGGTGGAAAATGTTGACACAGGGATTATTGAATGCATTGAAAGGAAAAAGGTGAGATTTTATTGTAAGTTAGTTTTTATATAATCTAGCTCTTGTTCCCAACAGCAGTGCTGTTACCCAAGGCAGCCATAAATAGCTGTCCTAGTGTTAGTTCAGATGGGTGTGGTACCAGTGTTTGGTGTTCACTCTGCGTGTCGTCAATAATAATTTCAGATTGGGGGGTTACTGGGAGGGAAATGGTTGAATGGGCCGCCTTTAATATAAGGGCAGTCCTGTTAGTTGGGTCTCGCAGGGCTGATATAACTGTTAATCATCCTTTAAGGGGAAGCACAAGGTGTTGGGGTAGGCAAGAGGGTACTAATATCTGGTTGATATCCAGTGTGAGTGGGGCCGACCAGATCATGGAGATTCTGGGTTGGGGGCAGAGAGATGTAATAATCCTAATGAGGGACGGGGTTTAAGTGGTTTGATTGCGTTCATTTCATATGGTACATCCAGCAGTGGTATAGTACAATTTTGTGGGCCATTATATACTTTCAGTGTTACGGTAGGATTGGTTCTCTCTGTTGCCATGGAGATACCAAAGTGGCTCGATATTTTCCTTTTACAACTCTTAATAAGAAAATACAGTGTAATTGCAATCAGTATAACAGTGAAAATATTCTCCCCATTGATGTAGTTATCCATATGAGAAACAGGTGTGGTATGAAGAGTGATTTTGTCAGTTTTCACATGTCAGCAGGTAATATTAAATGGTTTGGCAGAGGCCGTTGGTAGTGCTGTGAACAAGGCGCCTCTGCCCATAGTTTTAAAGATTAATACAACTAGTACAATGGAGTTGATGAAAGTCAATATAGGTAAAAATATAGTTCCATGCCGAGTGATTAAAGAAGGTGGCAACTCCATCTATGGCCGGGGTTATGCTAAGTGGCCTGTGCATATCCTTGGCAGTGATCTTTCCCTCCTCCTGTTTGTGAAAGGCGTGAGGTCTAAAGTAGTGTCTGTAGTGTGGATGGATGGACTGAAGGACAGCTTCTGTATTAACTCTTCTTCTACCAAATTGTTCTCTAGGAGAAGTCATTATCTTTCAAATACTGTTTGAATGGAAAATGATGATTTCACAAAATTTCAAATGATGATATCTTAGGACTCCCTCTATCAATTGACATGAATTAAAAGGCATATGGTAGCTATTGTTGAATATTTTTAGAACTTTTAAATTACATAGCCAGATGATACCTGTTCCATTTGGTTACCATGCCAACCAAATCTATGAAAAATTGCTATTTTTAGGATGTTGGTTGCCATGGTAACCACTAATTTGGTCACGAATCCACCAGAATACACCAAAATCGTTGGTACCATCTTTTTTTCATGAAAAATTACTAAAAGTAGGTTTTCATTGAAAAAATGAAATTATTTTACCTTTTTCATGATTTTTCTAAATAAATACTGATTACAATCGGCCCAAACTTTTCTTAATTCTCAACCATGTTCAGAAGCTCACCATATCTCAGCAAAGGGGAGTAGAGACTAATGGTTTGAACTACATAGAGACCCCATGCCAAAGGGCAATCTCTGAAAAAATCGTGAGATTCCACCCACGAGGAAGAGATAGGGTACCTAAACAGACTATGGAACTGCAAATGGCAGTTACAAAGGACACCTGCCACTGCATAGGCTGTGGCTTGCTTTGTGGTCGGTGTCTTGTTTTGGCAGATCATATGGTAGTTTCTCTGATTGGGTGTAGGGGCTCAATCCTACCACCCACGTAACCTAACGCCAGGCGGTTTGGCTAGTGCAGTGGGCGCATTGCCTTTCCCAAGTTGTATTGTAATTGGGGTTTGTGTATATGTCACATTTGGCAAAACCTTAAGTAAACATGGAAATAATGTATTGTAAAGTGTCAGCGGGGTGGAGCCTCGCGGAATCTGGAGTCTTCAGTGTCTAGTAAGAGCGACAAATGAAAAATAACACGGGGAGGGGGGCAGAGGGGATTGGACAGATCCAACTTAAGAATGTGGTTTGGCGGCCATTTTCATGGTGTGAATAGATTTTACTAACACAGAGGTGGGAGAAATGAACTTGCAATAGGGGCCTGAATAAAGCTCTTGTAACTTTAGGCACTTCTACCTGTCTAGGATTCTGGGTATCTTTACATACACTATGGAACTGACTTTAACATGATAATTCTTTGCAGTTTTATCATGCTGTACCCTTATGTCCTCAGTCACTTTCTCTGAATCCTCAATTATCTTATTGTAGGTGTATTCAACTTGTTTTATTTGGTCTATAATATGCATATTCAAAGACTTCTGCTCAAACATGGGGATTGTATTGTCGATGAATGTGTTTGGGTTTCTACCTCTCATTACAAAGAATGGAGTAAAAACCATGGATTTTGACTCAGTGTTATTCATAGAAAACACAATGTAAGGTAGATGTAAGTGTCCCAAGTATTCTGGTTATCACTACAAAACGCCCTCTGATATCGTTTTCACATAACGTTCCGTCAACACAAAATATGGATGAGGGAACTGTGGCAAAAGGAATTTCCAGAACCCTCTCTCTGTACTGAATTGTTTTAGTATGGGGTAGTGTCAGCAGCACTCCCCATAGTTTTTTGCCAACATCACTAACACAAATGCCTTGAGAGCCCGTGGTCACATGAGCTTTTCATGACTAGTGGAGCAGATTAGTGGCCAAATCATTCAAATTGTGATACAAGTGCCAAATTCGGACTGGATACTCTCTGATTTTGATGTTGCTGGATACACTCTGATTTTTTTTTGACATATTCATATGCTCTGATACATCTTCTTTCCATGCATACCAAATACATTCTTGTGAACTCTAGACATCTGCTTCAATGGAAGGTTAGAAAGAACACTTACTGACTACTTTTTTGAGATTCCTGCAAAGTACTTAATCCAGAATATTTGGAATCATAGTGAAAATGCTAAATACTATGTAAACTTTATCAAGATCATGATGGAAACACCAAGTTTGAACTGAATACTCTTTATAAGATGAGTTTAGAAAAAGGTTAGCCACTCATAAATTGACCCCTTATAACCTTGAGCAGTGATAAAAGGTCAAAGGTCACCAAAAAACCAGACTTTTACTGTTTTCGCCTCATTATTCTGGTTCAATGAAGTCGAGCAACATCAAATTTGGTCCAGACATGCTCCTTCATTAGCTTCATGACCTGTCTGAGTATGAATGGCCTTAGCCCAAGGTTAAGGTCATTTCAAGGTCAAATATCATGAAAAATCACTGTATTAGAGCACATCTAACCTTTTTTGAGCATGATTATATCTAGTCTTTGAGATGTTTATGACATATTCATGTGCTCTGATAAAAGTGATGCTGGTAGACCTCTAATGGCCCTATAACACCTCTGGTTCTGGTATTGCATATATCAATAGCACTAGTGTCATACTTTTTCCATACCTCCATCCTTATGACCACCATGCCAAGTGTGAACATCACTAATATTGCACACATAGTTTGACCTTGATTTATCCGCCTTTGACCTTGGTTTGAAGAACATTCAGAAATCATAATTTCTAGTTCATATAGTAAGCGCTTGGGCTAGGTGTCAAGTTATGCAATAAAATATCAGCAGGAACTGTTATGCAAGCAGATTGTACCTCTTCAATGGGGAGAAAGTGCTTGTTCTTAACCTACTCATATAGCCCCCTTAGTGAGATTTGAGGGTACTAAATAGGAAACTAAGGCTACGTTTTCAGACCCTCCTTCAAATCCCTTTTTAGTAGGTTAAAAATTCCTATAAAAATTCTAATTTTCTTTTTTTAAATCAATTATCTGAGCATGAAACAGTTTTTACTTAATTTATTATGAATACTAAACAAATGCGACTTTGGATGCAAGAGCAGACAAACAGACAGACAAACACAGAGTCTGAGATGAGAAGACATCTACTAAGGTTCTTTGAAAAGGAGATGACTAATACAAGTGTACAAAAATCTTGGCTTCTAGCAAAGCTCAGTGGGGGAGATTTAGTTTCACAAGATGGAAAATATCATACTACTTGCCTAGTTGGATTGTACAACAAAGGGAGGGACCATCTCAAAATAAAGGAGCAAGAGCAGATTAATCAGAATTCATCAATTGAAGCCTATGCACAAGCATTTTCAGAGTTAGTCAGTTATGTTACAGAGACAAAAAGTCTAAGTGCATCTCCTGTTGTATTCAAGCTTCCAGATCTCAACAAGCTGTACAAGCAAAGGCTCAAAAAATTCGGTGTAAAAACAGTGAGTACAAACACCACAAGTTTGAAGGAAAGGTTAATATAATGGATGAAATCAAAGAGCTTGAAGCAATTCAGAAATTGAGGAATATATTACTTGCCTACCATCCAGATGTGGCTTCTGTACTTTCTGACTTTAAGTTGGTACAATATTTACTAGAAGCTCGTAATAGAGGGGAATACTCACTGATACTATTCCTAGATCTAAAGAAAGCATTTAATACTGTAAATCTGGACATATTGATAACAAAATTACGAAATATAAACTGTGATGAAAAATGTATAAAATGGCTAAAAAATTTCCTAATGAATAGATACCAGATCACCAAGGTTAACGGAATCTCTTCTAGTAAAAAGGTTATGGACTGTGGTGTGGCTCAGGGTATGGTATTAGGACCATTTATGTGGCATTGGTAATAAATGGGAAAGATCCCATAATATTGACCGCATTAATGCAGAATTATGTAAATGAAATTGAGAGTTGGTGTAAATTAAATGTTCTTACAGTGAATGTTAAAAAAACGAAAACCTTGTGGTGTAGTTCTATAAGACAAAATATACCCAGAAGTAATATCACTATGCAAGGTACCATGTTAGCGAATGTGGATAAATTTAACTACCTCGGAGTGATAATAGATAAAGACGTTAATTTTAAACAGCACTGTAAGAAAATAGATGGGATGGGTATATCAAAGTTGAAACAACTGCGTAATATTGTAAAGTATCTGGATGTTGAAAACTCTTTAAAAATATATAAACAAATGATTGTACCTATATTAGAATATTGTAGTTTTATCCATGAGTCAGGACCTAAAACTATAGTGGATCATATTGATTTAGTACAAAACCATTGCCTGCGTGCATGTTTGAAGGTGAGAAATGCGCAAGATGTCCATATAGCAGACCTCTTGACGAGATGTAAAGTTGAATCACTTAGATTGAGGCGTAAAAAATCTTTAGCATGTTATATGTATAAATATGCTCAATATGAAGAGAATGTTGTGGTTCCCACTAGAGAATTACGAGGGCATAATAAGAGAAAACTCAAAGTGAGCAGACCAAAGAGAGAGATTTATATCGTGGAAATCAATTATGGGAAAAATTACCGGTGGAAATCCAACTGAAACCTAACATAGATGGTTTTAAATCGAGATTAAGAGGTGAAATACTAATGGCATTAGGCAGATTATGAATTGTAACTGGTAATATATGTACTATGACAAAGCTGCTTACACGATATATTCATGGAAACCACCTGTGTACCATAAAATATACCCTGTACTCTGAACATGTGATATTTTTGTAATTGGCGACTGAATATAACAACTACCTATGTAGTGCTTCCTTTAGCCAATAAACAGTGTTAAAACTTCAAACTTCTTCGATGCATGTCACTATTCAGAGGCTCTTATACTAGCTAAAGCAGCTCAAATTGTGCAAAAACTCTTAACTCCAAGTGTCAGTTTCAAGGGACTTTTGGCAAAGATTATCAGGAATGCATTCCCTCCAAGCTTCTTCACTTTGTAGGCATGGTTGAACATGGAGCAGACATAGAATCACAGCTTGCTAGGAATATGTCAAAAACCGATCTTACAATTGCACAGTTATTGCAATACAACTGTTTTTTCCAGATACATTGGAGGTTCACAGAGGCACTCCAGGGACAGGGAGACTGCATTTCCCATCTATGTTGGTATGGCTTTGTATGCAAAGACAAGAAAGCGTCAGTTGATTGAAATGCTTCATTCAAATGGACCATCCTCAGAAAAGGTTTATTCACTACAGCAGCAATGGACAATATCAACCACAACCCATCTTCATCATCAAGCATGACTTCATTTCATAGCACAAGCATATCATTATTCCAGCAGGAAAAAGTCAATTTCTGAGTTGCCAAAATCTTTCGAAAAAAAAATTCCACCTGCATCTTTCCAACAGAAAAAAAACCTGGAACATCGCTGCAAGGTAGTGGGTGGCCAGCAGCCTTAACTGAGGCAGACATCACATTACCTGGGACTGCAGAGTCTCTTTTGTATGGAACAATGGTGACAAAGACCCGAGAAGCCCATCAGCTCACAACATATGCACTGCACAATCTAATAAACAATGCACATGCTTATCACTACGCAGAAGAAGATGAACCTCTCAGCTTTGTGGAATGGTGTGAAATGCACAAAGCAGAAAGTCCCTAGTATTGGTATTGGTGCATTGTCCTAATAATGGAATTAACTGTTTTGCTCCTTGTGAGATCTTTTAGAGAGGCAAACTTCAAGCTGTACTGCGATGTTCTGGCAGAGCTACTGCCACACTTGTTTGCAAACAACAACACAAACTATGCCAGGTGGCTCCCAATTCATCTAAAAGATCAGTTACAGCTAGATCAGCAACATCCAATCATAGCTCAAGAATTCCACAAAGGTAATTTTGTTGTACACAAGTCTAATAAGAAAATTTTCTTCAAAAGCAATCGATCAGGCACATGAACAAGCTCATGCTATTGGTAAAGGAGATGGAGGAGCCATTGGACTCACTGAAGATGAGAGTACCTTGCGCAGATGGATGGTGGCTGGACCAGAAGTTAGCAAGCTCATCAGTGATTATGAGGAAATGTCAGGTAAAGGCAAGCAACCATGTGGAAGCCATCATGCTGACACCAAGCTGGAACAGAAGAAATTCCTTAATAGAGTTACCAAGTTGACTACAGTCATGCAAGACATGGGAAACCCTTTTGAGGAGGAATCCACTGAATTATTGACACTAGATACCAAGGACATTGTCAATGCTGAGCAGGCCAAGATGGTGAATGTGTACTATCAGAAGGGTATGAGCCAGTTCTGTCAATTTCTTAAAGGCCTCAATGGAATTGACGGAGGTACATTCTTTTAGCCCATCAAGAAAAAAAATTGATTTCTTCAAGAAAGAAGCTAGCACAAAGGACACACATCAGAAGGCATTGAAGGAAGACTGACAGCTTTTCTCTCAGCTCTTCATTTAATGTCAGAGTAGAGAATGTGACTTAGAAGAATTCTTCTGCCATGAGAACAGATCAACACCAGCGTCTTTTAGTGACAATGGAAAGCTATACACTACTGACAAGTCAAGGCTGATTGCAACCCTTTAGATTGCACAATGTTTCTTAGGCATATGTGTGCCCATAACGTTATATGTAATAAGGTTCATGTAATTTACTTTCTCGTACAATTTATCTCTAGTCTTAATGGCATAGTTACATCACAGCTTTAGATTAGACATCATTCATTGTAATATATTAAGTCAATATTGATCATAAATTCACATATCCTAGTACACAGTGTCAATGCTTGTATATTCACACATTTAAATGGGTCCTCAGGTGTTTTCACTATGGATGTAAGGTACAGCAGCAGTAGAGATTCTTTAAGATATGTGAGCCAGCAAGCAGAAAGGACAGTTACTGCGGGATTTAGTACCAGATTTAGCCACCAGGGGGCACCACTATGGACTAGAATAGGAAAAATATGACTAAAACTGTTATAGGGTACTTTTTTATGGAGAATTCAATGGTTTTGGATAAAACGTTCTATTTTGGGTGAAAAGGTTCCAAATTTGGCATGTAAAAAGAATGTTTTTGGGTCAAAATAGGCATTTTTGTTGATTTCTGTTGCCATGGAAACATGATTTTCATTCTAAATAGGAAAATCAATGATCCCATTTGAAGGAACATCCCACAAGGTTTACTATGGTGAAAACAGAATGAAAATACCATTTCTAGATCAAAAGTTATGGGCAAAAGAATAAAAATTTATACAAATTTAGCTAATTAGCATAAATTATGCTAATTAGCTATATATCTCATGACCAATTAGACATAGAACTTATTAACATATTAAAAATGGTCACACCTACCCATATCTAGCAAGCCATTCCTCCAAAACTAACAGGAGTATCTCCTCATGCTATGTATCACTGTAAAGCTAGTGATTTGAATTTTAAAGTGGACTTTTAGCACGGAGCACCCTTTCTCCTTGCCTCTACACATATGGAACCCTTTGACACGGATCATTTCTACATGCTATATTTTTAGATGGCTGCAGACAAGATGTAACTTAATGACATAATGATACTTATTTAATGCAGCACTTGTGTTATGTACACAATGTTTGTTGTTTATTGAGACTTGAAATATTAACGCAACATTTTATCCATCAACATCTATTAATAGCACAATGAATAAGGAAATGATGAATAAAGTATGTTTATTTGTTTCCATGTGTTGAATGAGCTTATGTTTATTCTCCATAAAAATATCATTACTTCTGAACAAAGCTGATGCTGCAGCTGCCATATCTATTACTAGAAGGGAAACTTACACAGAGCATACAGCTGTATTTTAGCACAGTTTTTCAAGAACTATCTCACTATTTTTTCTCAACAATTCCACTAATGGTGAACCGCCTATAAACATTGGAAATCTAGAGGTAAAGGTCAGTTAAGGCTGAAAAAGGTATATCATAATGCATATATACATGAACATATATGTCTGGACAAGTTTTAAAGTTGCTGCCATTCCTAGAACTATGATATTAAGGGGAAAACTTTGAAAATAAATTTTCCAGTGAACTTTGACCCTAGCTCACATCGCTGGGTGTCCCTTGTCGGTTGGCTTACAGTCTTTCTTGAAACAAACTGATAGAGTGCTTTCAGATTGTGGTTGGTGCTTCCAGCCCATCACCCTTTTTCACCATGATTCCAATTGTGCTGGACTATTAATACTTTACTTACAAAGAACCTAGAAAAAGAAGTCAGCCAATGTTCTTTGATTGAGAAGAGGTTAGAAGCACTTGCCTGAAACTAAGACTCTTGAGGAGGGACTGTCATTGACTCAGCTATATGAATCCCATAATGGCTAACTCTTCTATAGGTCAATTCCTGAGGAGGTACAACTATTACCTTCTATCTCAATCTCAAGTTCTCCGTATCAAAAACTTGTAAAGAAATTATCCCTTTTTTTTATCCCATTTTCTCTTTCTTCTCTTTCTTTTATTCAGAGGTCATATGCATTGACAAAGATAGATATGTGTATTTATCTACCAAACTGATGGTTATAATTATTTCCTCAGTGTGATAACATTGATGTCAGTGAAGTGATCATGGCTGTTTTGGTCAAGCAACATTTCAAATACATACAAGTGTGAGCAAAGAAACCTTGTTACAGACCGCTTTCTCAGACAGGCCACTCCAAACATGATAATTCCCAAATAATTTCTGGGCTTTCACTCAGTATTTTGCATAAAACATGTAATATTTATTTTCATGATATTTATCACATTTCATCTAGGAATTAATTGCTGCATGGATTGAACCCAAATTTTGCATGTAAGACCTTAGAAGTATCATATACCCTTGTATATACACATTAGATTGCTTTCTCAAAGTTATTCTGCATAAACAGAATATCCTTTGCCCCACTAAGCATGTGCACTAACTGATCTAAAGTTCAGGGGTGTGAGTGAGAGTTCAGTAAATTAGTGTGAGAAAGTCTGTCACCATCTAATATTGGTTTATGCCAACACCTACCATACACAAAGGGACCTGTTTCCTGCCTGAGAATATGACTGATACTTCCATATTAATTGTGATGCATGCCAATAATTTATGTGCTCACCTGTTAGTGATTTATTGAAATTGATTCCAAGATATGTGTTATTCTACTGTCCCTCAATAATAAAAACAACTAACAACTTTGAGCCCTCTTCTGAAGCACCTTCCCAGGTAGCACAGAGACAAAGCTGGGCCTACATTGGCCAAACCATCAGCTTTACATTGGCTGCCCATCCTGCCTATGTAGACCAACAGTGCCAACCAAATGCCAACATAGGCCCAGCGTTGGCTTTTGGTCGCACACATCAGCACCGGCAAATGGTTGGCCGCTTTTGCAGATGTCTTGCCAACATTGGGCCAATGTCAGCATTTGATTAGCAAAATGCCAATGGCAGGGCCTGCGTAAGCCCGATGGGCAGCCAACATTGGGCTCACGCATCAGGCGAATGTCAGCAAACTTGTGTGTGCTACCTGGTAATTCTGATGCCCAATGGCATAATTAACCAGCTTACCACACCACTTGCACTTAACAGAACAATAGGGTTATAGGTTACTCATTATGACAGCCAAACCCAGCTAGGCTAAGTAGTCCTACAGGTAATCACAGACCCATTGGACTGTTCAAACCACAGTGTCCGTACCACCTTTTAATGCTGATGGTAATAAGGGTTCTGTAGACTTGTGTATAATTATAGTTAATTGCCTGAACCAAGGGGGAGCAATTATATGTGTGATTATATATACATCATCCCTAATTTATTGGGGATCTTTATACATCAATTATAATAATTGCAATGGGAAAATAGAACCCAAAGGTATTGTTAATATTTCATATCCATTGGAATCTGACATCTTAATACTAATTCCCATTCAAATTTCGAGAGAGGTCCGGGAATTAGAGGGGAGACATGGGACCTAGACTGTCCATCCTTTATATAATCTAACATGGTAATACTACTACAGATCTGCTTGGAGATTGCTCTGGCTTGTGCCACTGAGAGAACATGTTATTGCTCTAGACATACCTATAGTTAGCCAGTTGTCAATTTTACCTCAACCAATCAAGACTGTACAGCTACTCTTAGCTTGCATTGATTGGTCTAGACACAGGTGCACCATAGCTATCAAGTGTAGAAAATTGGTTGAAATCTACAAGACCAGAGGAATTATTGACAATCCTGTCTGTAACCCTAAGCCTGCCCCTGAGAGTTACAGCCTTATGCAGCTAGGAAAACCTTAATCTGTGATCATCTAGAGATATGAAGTATACATAGTCCCTAAAAAACAAACATTGATGGGCCTCTGTATTAGATACCTGGCTGTGGGGAGTACACACACACACACATATAATATATATATATATATATATATATATATATATATATATATATATATATATATATATATATATATATATTAATGTAGTATCATTGAGTTTTTGAGTTTAAATTGGCTGAATCAAATGACAGAATCAAGTATTTATACATACGCCAATACAAACAACATATCACTGCCTTCATGAATCATGTATAGTTTTTGAGTCAAAATGGGTAACATGTTACACATAACAGGTTAGTATAAGTTCAGCCATCTCAAGTCCTAAGGAAAACTTTTCAGTTTCATCAGGACTTATTCCCCCCAACAAACACTCTCACAACTCTCACATAGAAACATTGGAAACCCTGTTGATTCTTTGGTGAATGCATCCAACAGAATTATATCAGAAGGCAGAATAGACAGGCTACAATACTGGCATGAATTAGATAGAATTTCCTTCCATGACCTACTTAGAGTCCAGGATAGCTGCCAGGTATACTTTTGAAAGCATTGTTAATGGACCTAAGATATATAGATTTTTCCTTTGAAATTGTGATTCTAAGTTGATTAGAAGTCACAGAGTTTTAAATATTTCAGTGTTGGCCATTTTAAAAATGGCTCCCATATTGCTTCACCTGAATTGGTCTCACAAGTAGGATTGATGGCCAAACCTTTCTGGGTCTCTCAGAGAGATTTGGACTTTTTTCCATCAGGAATTCATAGGTTCCAAATGTCTGCTAAGCTAACAGTGCCTATTTAGCAATATTTTCATTTTTTGCATAAATTATGCTAATTAGGTCTATGTAAAAATAATATATAACAGTGCAATCTTGATCTACACCCATATCAGAATGTGTGTGGTCATTTTAAAGACATTTTGCCTATTCTGAATCATTTTATCATGTACAATCCTATATTTAGGCTACCTAATTAGAATATGCTAATTAGGGACCTTAATATGCAAAATTCATGATGTCACCTGGGAGATTTGGATTACTTAGAAAAAACTGCATAAGAATCAATTCTCAAAAGTTCGTCACAAACCTGGGTGAGTAACTTATGAAAATCGACCTGTCTATTTGGGGATACAGATGAAAGAAAAGTACTTGATGGAACGTTTTATTTTTTTACCCTACTGGATTATCAACCTCAGATAAACTCTATAACCCGATTAAAAAGACCTAGTTAAAGATGGTGCAAGGTTTTTGCATTTTAACAGAGCCACAGCCTCATTCGATTAAATTTTAAATTTAAGCAGCACCAGCAGCAAAGCTAATTCTGATTGATATCACCATTTTATATTTTTTGTCCTTACCTGGAACGTTCTAGACTAGGTTAGCTAATTACCCATTAGGCCTATGAGGAAAATGGCACACTGCAGCCTCTTAAATGGACTAATTACTTGACAAGGCTCATTGCTAAAAGAAAGGAGGGGGAGGGAGGTATTTTTCAAATATCAGAATCAATAATGGGTGACCCATCTGGAAAAAACGTGCATCCGGGGGGATTTTTATTTCTGCATTCGGCCACCAGGAGGCAGTGTATGAGTAAAACACAGAAAAATATACCAAAAAATGGCTTAGATCAATTTTTGATGGGAAATTAAGTGGTATGCTCGGAATTATTCCATTTCTACTAAAAAACAAGGAATTAAGGAATGCAAAATAGACATCCATTACCATGGAAACATAGATAATTGGTATATATGGCAGTTTCTGGTTGCCATGGAAACCACTCCATTATTCAAAATGGGAACTTTTGCCACAAATGTGTTGGATATTTACATAAGGAAGTCAGCAACGAAAATAGACCCAGAAAATTCCCTCTAGAACCAATTTTATGATAAAAAAATCACACTTCTTTGTTTATTTTCCCACAAAATCACTATTTAAGCCAGGATATAATGTATTTAGAGCTTATTTGCATTTTTCAATTGCTCCCACTGACATAGGTTTGGCAAGCAGTTATAGAAGAACTACCTGGAATATTTTAGCTCAAGATATCTTATTTTAAAGCACATGACTTCAACTTTAAAAAGCCCTTTCCTCCCTGGATGCATGTTTTCCCCCATCTGGCCACTTAATATTATTCTGTTGGTGTAGAAGACAATACCCAGGAGAAAACTTGATTGAATGGTATTGAAATGTAGTCTCATTGTTTTGGATTAGTGACTTGGGATAAATTTCTGGGAAGAATTATTGACATTTACCATTGACTGAGGGTAAAAAGGGCCAGTGAGAGCTTTGAGATAACCACAGCTATATTGTTTAGTGAACTACTGTTTAGATCGATGACATAATGACTTTTTTGGGCTAATATTGGTGAAATTCATCATTATTGGTGACAACCATCAACAGGTGGCTGTTTCCAAACTGTTGAAAGTCACTTCTTTTGGAGGTAGCCAAAAAATGGTGGTGACTCATCTTTGCATGTCAACTCTCTCTGGTGTTCAAAAAGGGCTACTTCCTAAAGGGCAAGATCCACTGCCCCATCCGTCTCCTATCATCCTTTTTTCCTCCATAGAAGACAATGATAAATTAAAACGGATGGTCCATCCATCAGCCGTGGATGTGGCCCTTAACAGAAGTGGTGAGTACTTCCCAGGTACCAGCAGGGAAGCTACTTCCTACACTGCAATTGCAGTGGCGAAGCTCTCAGGTGTGACTGCTTACAAAAGTGGTTCCGCCACTATTAGTAACACAATCTGAGGCATTGAGAATTATTGCCTTTGGGTTATAGTGTGTGGAATGCTTCTAAAGGGTTGAGTAGAGAAGGGAGTAGGAAGTAAGGTACCTACCCAGAGAAGTCGGGTCTCTTTTGGAAACAGCTCCTGGACACTGCTTAGTATTCTGCACATGTGCAGCTCATTGGTCAATTATTAGTAATTGGTGGGAATCACAGAATGAGTAGGGCAGCAGTCAGCTAAGTGTGCTTTTAAACTGTCCATTTATAGTCACCTACACAAAATAAGAAACGATCATGATAGTAGCCAAAAATTAACACATATTCTAATTTATCAATTCCACATTCACAATAATGAAGGAGAAAATTAATGGCTATGCTAGAATAACCTAAGGATATTACATAGAACCTAAGATAACAAGTTTATTGAATAAACTATAGAGGCATTCACCGACCCTCAAATCCTGAGGTGATGATGGTGGACATACTTATTTCTTCTCAGTGTTTTTAGTGAGTGAAAATTCACCTGCCCTTGTATATATGCATCTGCACCACTCCAATGTGACTTCCTGCACACCTGTAGATAATGGCTCCACAGTGTTAGGTTTTTGGCGAATATCCCCGAAAATTGGCATAAAAATTTTGATTATTGGAATGTTTGCCATGGCAACCAAGAACAGGCATATATATAGGTTTTAATGAAAAATTTCATTTTACCATCCAAGTATGGGCCATTTCTACTGTAAATGGTGCATTTTAAATGAGACCATTGAATTCTGCATCAAAAATTAGCTTGACATATTTTATAATGATTTTAGAGTAATTTTGCCCCTCCAATGGCCCCGGTGACCAAATGGGGAATTAAAGATACATTGCGGTAGGGTGTTTTACCTTGATGGGTCACATTTATTTAACATCACCTTAACATTCCATCAAGGAACTTTTGAGTTATGGTCTTCCAATGTTGAAAAAGAGACTTAAAATCTCATTTTTTACATTTCCATACTTTCAAACAGTACCTAGTCTTTAGCCAAATAAAGTCAGAGTATCTTATATTGCTTTATTCCACAGTATATAGTAGTCACAGTCAGCATTACCATGAAGCTTTAACATGATGTGGATCAAGTCTTTTTCACCACACCCCTCTACTCCTGGACTTTCATATTATATCCTGTCTTAGTGATTTATTCGATCCCATGATATGGCTAACATGGAAAATGGCTACAACTCTAATTTACCACTTGTGGATAGAGGCATTTGGTATTTTGCTTTGGTAAAAAAATCCTGATGCCACCACTATTTGCCTTGACTGAGGGCTACATGAATAAAAAATACGAATAAAACAATTGGACGGGACATAATTGAGGTTTTCTTTCAGAGGATGGAAAAGCTGGACCATTGACATGAAGGGCTTATAATGAGGTTTTGCATGTATTGTAAGCCTTGTTATTTAAAGAATTTGAAAGAGATTCAGTAATATCTTTGTGTGTGTCAGAGGACTTAAAATTTCAGGAAATGTATAAAAATGATTCAATTATATTTTTCTCGATGACAAATAGTGTGAAGAAAATGTAAAATAATATCATTTCATTGGGCTTAAACACAAGATACAAGTGTTTTGCATATCTATGTAAGGTTTGGTGATGATTGGATCAGTTCTAAATAGTTATAATCATGGTACCAAAGCCATGACTGAATGATGAAATACACAGTTTTTTGTCATGCACTGAAAACATGGAAGATCTGAAACTAGTCAGCGGTGACCACTTTAGGTCCTCAAGTTGATGATACCTAAAACTACAACTTTAGGTAGTCAAAATGACGACTTTAGGTCGTCATCCTGACGACCTGAGTCGTCAGTATGACAATACTGACAGTATAGAGTCATCATATTGACAACTTAGGTCATCAGGATGATGACCTAAAGTTGTAATTTTGACTACCTAAAGTTGTAGTTTTAGGTATTGTCAACTCGAGGACCTAAAGTGGTCACTGCTGACTAGTTTTGTATCTTCCATGTTTTCAGTGTGTCCGAGTGTTTTATAGGACCATACTTTCTAGTGTCTAGTGTCAAAAATTGTATAGAACGGTCCTGATTGGAGTGTATCATTCTATATGGAATAAATGAGTCTAGCTTGTAGTTACAGCTGAAATCCCAGTCCAGGGTGATCTGAGAGTTACGGATGGAGGTGTCAATATCCTACTGGATTAAAATATACAACTGATTCAAACACTCAATGGTAGCTGGGTCCCGGGTTTTAAGTAGTATGTCTAGCCCAATCATAGTCAGCCCATCAGTGGCTGTTGCAGGCTACAATAAAATGGACATGATGAGTAATTATATTGTCTAGACCAATCACACAGGTAAAAACTGCACTTCATAGCACCTTTCTGTGCATATACTATCTCTATCAAAGTTGACCAATGTATAGAAATGACACTAACACTGAGGTCAGGGGTACCCCTAAGATGCTCTGAGTTGATTGCCAGGTGAGGGAACATCACATTATAAGGTCAGGGGGGCAGTCTATATCCACAATGTAAGTGTCTGTGGGTAATGGGCTATACCATAACAAAGTTGTTGTTAATGGTATCATCTATCTGTTAATTGTATCGATTCTCCAGAATTTTTTATCAAAGCTATATTTCAGAACAATTACTATTTATACTTTGCATGGTGTGCCATTCAAAATAGTTCACACAGCAGCCTAGAATCAATGAAGTTATAGTTATATTTGTAAAAGTGAATGTAGAATTAGAGGGAAGGTTTCTGGCCTTAGAAATATCATTCATATAATCCCAAACTATTTCATTTACTTTATGCTGATTAAATGATAACCAAGAATACCTAAGAACTTAATCAATACTTAAAACAGCATAGTCATTATCATGATGTAGCAGATGCTACCAATGGGGGTGAAGCAGCAAAACCAAAAAAGAGTGTGAGGGATGAAGGTGTTAATTTTGGTTATTTTCTATATATGATATAACCTTAAAAGGTTTTGGGGGATGCATGCCCCACATCCCCCATGGCTCCGCCTCCAATGGCTACTGGAAAAAGGAACATAGTAATAATTCTTTCAAAAGATAAAAATATCCATGCTCAAGGGCCATCAATTCCCTGACCTAATGAATCTATGCAGGACTAAATTTCAATAAGCTTTGGTGTTGTTTTTACCAGGGCAAGGAATAAATTACCGAGAAACTTAGACAGTGCGTTATTGAAAATTCCCAATGTCTACTACACATGGGTTACTATTTTGTCAGACTAGGAGTATTGCTAGGCAAGCAAACATATATGATATAGGTTCCTGTTCTTGCGAGGCAGCAGTGTATCCTAGCCATAACCAAATAGCACTACCAGACTACTGGATTCCAGAGGTTATTCATTTACTGTTGTATATTGAATAAGAAACATGGCTTGACCAAGGTGTTATTATTATTAGGTGAATCAGTGATAATGTTATCAGTGCTTTGGATAAATTCCTGTTGCTAGGCAACCAATGATCCTAGCAATAAACCAGCATCCCAACTGGATTCCTTGGGTCTGATGTATGGGGGTAGGTGATGTTAGATACATTCTATAATTGTTATTGAGGCCACGATAGAGGAGATTCTACAAAATGATAATGGTTGCTATGGAAAACTCTCCTTGCTAGGTAACAGTGTACCATAGCCATTAACCAATACCACTACTGGTTCCCATAGGTTATTGATTACCTGTTGCATATATCAATCACCAAACATGATTTGATCAAGGTGCATGGTTATAGTCAGATAAGTCAACGAAAATGTTATTGGTTACTAATGAATACCACTGTTGCTAGGCAACCGCTGATCCTAGCAACAAGCCAACTACACCACTGGATTACCTAGATTTAGGGGGATAGGTGATGTTAGATACTTTTTTTATAATAGTTATTAACATGACAGCCATGACAGAGGAGATTCTGCTTAATTGTTGGATTTTTGGTAATTAAGTATTGCTCGGGTAAATAAAACAAAATGGCAACAAAGATATTGTTAATCCCCATCATTTTTAGGTCAGATTTACCCCAGTCGCTAAGAATCTTCCACAGCCCAGTATAGACAAGTATACTAATAACAATCTCGTAAAAAGATTATGATACCCTACCACTACAGGTATATTCATTGCAATAGGCATGTGCCTTGCACAATATTGGCACATCGAAACTTAGATTTGCATCAGCAGTATGGTTAGGTAAGATAACGATCTGTGGCTAAAACGTAATACCAACGAGTGCTCGTCAAAAGTGATAGTTATGACTTTGATGACAGGAGCTCTACTGTGTACTGGGGGAGGGGGGGTGCACTGAATTCCATGAAGTGACACGACCGGAGACACTATGATTGCTCTGCAGGAATAAGTTCATTTAGAATGCATCTGGTTGAGAAATGCCATCATGACAGAAAATAGCATCCGATAATTGATGCTGTCACATACACATATGTCTAGATGCCATGAGTGTGATAACCTTTCTGAAGGTTCTGAGAACTATTTCAGTTAGGACGAATTTTCACAAAAACAAAAGCGAGAGGAAATTCTGATGATATTGATATACACTGTCTGCCCACCACGTGGATATACAGTAGAGTCCTTTTTATTCTGCTGTAGGTATGAACATACATACCAGATTTAGATTTTGCTGTAGGTACAGGTGGTTCTACTGCCTTCTTACAGGGGTATATATAGCCCATCTCCGATTGTGCCTGAGAGTGTATAAATCAAATACCATTTTAGAGGGGACCGTCAAGAATGCCTATTCGAAGTGGAAGATGTGTTTTGTGACATCACAATATACATATAATTTAGGCAAAAGTCATAATAGCAGTGCACCAAACAAATTAACTTGTAATGAAGATAGAATTAATCCTGACCAGCTCTCTATCAATTCTACCGTGCATTTAAAGAAAGACCAATCATTGGCTACTAAATTCAGTTACGTAATTCACAAATTATCTAAACTGACCAATAAAATTATTAATGTTCATGATAGAAAGAGTACTTCCTGGAAACATTATGAAAAAAGGCACTAGCACAAGGTACCAGTGTAGGAAGATCAATATGTCGAAACTATAGTACGGAATCACAGCCTCTGTGGCTAGTAACAACAATCTCAACAAAAAATCAGAAGAAAGACTTGAGGGGATCATAACATCAAAAATATGAAATATTTCGGAGAACTTTGGAGAGTTACAGAGACAAAGGAAGGGGCATGGGCACAGCTCACAAAACAAATTGATGATCTACACACTTAAGTAAGGGGCCTGACAACATTTTTGAAAACAAAGTTTATTGAGCCTCTCACAATTTACAGAATTGTGGTAATTGAAGGACAACTGGAATTATAGTCAAACAACTATCAGTAAGTCAAAACACAATCATACAATCAAGAAAAAATCTACAGATCATATTCATATGGTAAATTAAGATACCATATCAAATTGTACACCATATCAATTATATAAAAGTACAAACAATTATAGACACAACAATGAGTCATGAAAAATCTATGTAATAATGCTCAATAATTATATACAAAACAGGCCCAGACAAACAAGGACAAAAGTAACACAGGCAGAGATAGAGAAATATCCAGGATTATTGAAATAGCGACTCACAACATACACCAAGCGCATAAGCTTCTATAAAGGAGGGTTACCATCATACAACTTCTAGACAAAAATATATTATGCTCTAACTAGCAGGATCTGGTAAGGATTAAGTAAGAAAACAACACACTAACATTCACACAAGACATCGTAATAATAATACTGATATTGCTTAATATTTCTGATATTACCAGCAATCAAGATTATTCAGGTTATTGAACGTGATTTAGAACCTCCTGAGGTCATTAACAGTGATCACAAAAGCTGTTTGTATTCTGTTTTAACCAATCAGAGCACCACTACAGCTAATGCAGGACCAAATAGTACAAGATATCAGATACAACAACAACAAAAAGCTTATTGTTGCTTAGCCTATTTCAGGATCAGAATCCAAACCGTTGTCACTGATCAATATCAAGCTACCGACTTCATCAATGGAGTTGACATCGTCATCATCACTATCATCTTCAGGACCATCATTTGGTACTCTTAGATTTTCAATAAGTCTGATTCTCTGCTTAAACTTCAGTTTTGTTTCAGTATGTTGATACCAGGCTCCTAATAGCAACCACAGTTCAGCACCACGATATAGGGGAGATCTTTTATATGTACTTAGCTTAGGTTGCTTAACCAAGAATTTAATTTTTTTATCTGACCTAGCGACTCTATCACCTCTATGATGATCCAATATATCATTACATCTAGAGTACTTATACATCAATATTAATAACATTTCATTATGTCTTCTATCCAAATATGGGACCTCGCTCCTTGTATGGAGATCTTCCACAGACAGATATTCCCTGTTATACTTATAACATCTTCTAAGACCTCGATTCTGGAGTCTTTGCACCTTGACAACATTATCTTCATTGCTACAACCTGCATAAACAAAGCTGCAGTAATCAAACAAACTTAGTATTGTCGTTTTATATACCAATATTCCTACTTTAAGCATCAGTAAATGAAGCAATTTAGCTAATCTGAACCTGTTATTAACCCTTTGGAAAACATTTGTAAACCATAGATTCTGCACATGTCTACTATCGTATTAGTAGATTTAGCTTTTTCTGACAATGTATTTATATTTATGTCACCAAGACATCAAAGTTCAATGTTGCCAGGTATCACTGTTTTATACAACTTTTCTATATAATTGAAAAATACATCCAGTTTTTCAGAAGGTGGACGATAAACTGTGGCTAATCTCATGACTTTTAGGCCTGGAACACTTATATCCAATACCATAGATTCAATGTTGCAGTTTCTGACACATAAATCATCCACAAGATCAGCAACAGGAGCTAATTCATGCCTAAGATAAACAGCTACGCCCCCACCCTTCTTGCCTCGTCTGTCCTGTCTATACAATTTCATACCACTCCATGCAACCAGGTCAGCATCGACATCATCAAGAAGCCATGTCTCAGGCATAGTGACTATATCAGTACCCATCAATTTCCTAAACATCTGATCCTTTCTTTTATACATACTTTGTGTGTTGAGATGTACCATTTTAAAAGTTGTTTACATTGCAAGCCGCGCTATCCACCAATACTCAACACCAATAGACACAGGAATAATACAAATAACACAAAGCAGGTTCTAGGCTAATCCTAGAACCCAGATGACCCCCCCACGGATATACCAACCTAATGTTCCGTGATAGGTCTTAAGGAGAGCCACAACAAGAGCAGAGTCCAATAATTTAGGTAGACCCACAACATAACTACAAAAATTGTAACAACAGAATATTTACAAGTTCAAGATTACATCTTATAACTAACATGGTTTATAACAGATGTGCCTCACAGTAGGCTAGCAGACATGACCATGCTATGTAGCACAACATTATACAGGTTAGCAATAAAGTATATATGTCACATATTATATTATCAGAGAGTTACAGTTCCGGTACAACTTTAAACTCTTTTTAAGATTTACCACTTTGGTAAACAGTTTTAGAGAGATACCTTTCTCATGTCTCAAGATTACCAAGGAGACATAGAATGATATTAAAACAGACTAAACGTAACAATTTAATTGATTAACATGGTGTAATATCAAAAGGTTCTTATTTCACTCATTTAAGGAAGCACTTGCTAGTTGCTCAATCAATATACGTATCTCATCCATACCCTGTCCATCCATTGACTCATCCATGTCATCATCATCATCATCTTCTCCAAGGTTAAGGTCAAGGGGACATGCACCTTCTGCATGGTCAGCAATTGGGTCAACAGCTGCTGGAAATATAGCTATAGGAGCCGGGAAGACCTTTTTAATAGTCATCCCAATAATACTTGCCACTTTGATTTCATACACTGCATTAGGTTGACAGCCATCCGTCATTTTCCTAGCACCATAAGTGCCAACAAATTTTGAACCCTTTCCAAAAAATATGGAATGCTTCATCCCCGTCACGCATCGCCTCTAGCACCTCATTGTCCATCCATTATTTCTGGTAATCTTTGAAAGTGAAGGTCCTGATAGGGCACTTTTCATCAAGATAAACTGTGATCGCATTAAGGATAAAGTCCCATTTTTGTTTAACTGTTGGTAGCATGTAGAAAGCATCCCAGTCTTGCTCTTGCATGCAATCTTGGAGTTCGTTTTTATCATATTTTCTGTATGTCCAACCTGAAATCTTTTTCATCACATATTTGTAAACCCATAGAAACACCATTAGATATGCTATATAGTAATTTACTGGAATTACCGACATACCAACATGATGCCAATTTGCTTTTTGTGAAACTGTTTTTAGATTCCAGGAAACAAATGTATCCAATCTTGTATATCCTGTCTTCATATTGTAGCAGAAAATTGCCATGTGCAGTTACAATAAATGCCTATTTTATAGGACATAAAAAGGAAAAAAAAGGTTCATATAGGTGGGCAGGGTTGCAACAGTAACTACTGTAATTATTGTGCAGGTAAAAAACAGAGCGTGAAACAGACTACATAAGCTAGAGAGACATCGCCAACACTGCATGCAGCAGGAGTATTCATCCTGGAAAACATCTGATTTACAAGATATATTTTATTCACTTATAGCCTACCCCATTTCCATCAGAAGTTTATTTTTGAACCACCCTGAAATTGGCTTACTATACTGTTTTTAGATAAACATTATGTGACACAACTGCAATATTCTTGAGGAGATGCAATGCTTTGACTTCAGATTAGTAAGGTAGTCCTAGAATCAGGAAGTAATTTCCTTTTTATGGTTATCATACACATGGTGAGCATAAAGTATTCAGTCTTTTATTCATGTCAAATTGCAACACCGTGCAATAAGTTCACAGGCTGACAATTGTGACACGATCTGCGAAAAAGGCCTTTAGTGCAGGCCACATTAAGGGCCCTATTCCCAGTACATGTCACCTATGGTGGTAAAGTGATTGATGAATGGGATATGAAGTGGGTACTAGATCATAAACACTATGCTTCCTCATTATGACCACAATTATGTGGCTATAAGCTCTTCATCTTCTGCTGAATGCCCCTAATTCATGACTGGGGAACTTAATTAGAAAAAAAGAGACTAAGTCCTATAATGGAGACAAACGACTTGACACTCTATGGATGAAGAGCCGCCATTATTCTCAGAAACATGTATTTTGGTAGCTACATGTGAAAGGTGTTCCCTCTTTACATGGCCATCTGAGATAGGTCAATTGGTTCCAATGGGCCATTGCATAAAGTGCCACATCAATCTTGGAGTAAAGGGCAAGCAAGAAATAGTTTCCTGAGTCTATATTGCTCTTTAGGTAAAGGACCCTTAGATCGCCAACATTGCAGAAGTGACTTTGAGATTTGATGAAAAGGGAAGATTTTAAAGATCAAGCTCAAATAATTATATATTGTTCATTTTATCAGCAGGGTCAGTGTCAGAATAAGTGTACAAAACCTGGAAAACCATGGTTTTTGGCCTTTATGCAGCCATAGAATAAATTATGCTTATCCAATCTTGTCTTCCATGGTCTCATCTTACAGAAGACATTCTAGCCCTTCAGGAAATTATCCATTTGTGTCTGTCGGGTAAAAATTCTTTGAGTTAAGGTGACCCAAAGTCCCAAAATTACTAAAAATTCTTTTTTTTCGCAGTTTATGTCATTTTGCACATGTCCTATTGTCAACTCAAAGAGTAGAAACCCATCCAAAATTGCCTGTGGTATTAGGCATATATTAGGTCTACACTATTTATGTCAGTTTAGGTGGATGTTGATTGAGAATTTTTTACTATGGTCACTCATGTGTGGAATTTTACTCTTCGAGGCGTCTGTGACAATAACTCTTAGGTCAGAATAACTCTATCAATAATAGTGATATAATGTGTCTATTACATGTCACATAAAGGTCTTCTAAAGGGGTGAAGTTGGTATAAAGATTTTAGCCATCGGTCAAATGGTCCCTGATTTGTGGGTCAGAATGTCCATGTGGACTGGGTTTTCGTCACAGAGGCCTCAACTACATGTTATAATATTACTAATTTATTTAAGTATCTATTTGTGTTTCTTGCATGTCATATCAACCATCACAGCCAGCTTATCAATTCTGACAAGCATTGGTAGGCTGTGGGCCTGCAGTGTAGCATTTTGAGTACCATTTCTCATATAGGGGGTTTTCGTCACAGACGCCTGACGATTTTGTTTGTTGCAAAGTCAGAATCATCTGCTGTTACCCAGTGGAAGTCAATTACTTGGGAGAGCCTTGTTTTTGTCAAATAAGTGTTACAACTGGTTGTTTATCAAAGATTTTCTGAAGATTATCTGCAGACTTTGACAAATTTTGCTAATCAAAGTTTAGGAATCCGATCAAATTTCTTTCGCAGTCCAAAGATTATATCCCCTAGTACTTGCTGATGTGGTCAGATTTGGTTAATTTGGTCTTTTTTTGATGAAAACAGTATAGCTTGATTGAATCAGCAAGCCTCTTGGACTTGGCAGGTGGCTGCCATGTTGATTTTGGGCGATATTTGATACAGACTCATATTCGTGAGGCGTCTGTGACGAAAACTCCTGTTGAACAAAATTCTCTCTGGCAAGCACCATATGCTGCCCTAAGGTCAAAAATGGATTGTAATGTGCAGAAATGATAAGCCCCAATTATTTTAGGGCCTTTGCTACATGTTCTGTTGATTTTATTCAAGAGTTGGTGGGTCTAAAATTGTGTTTGACCTAAAATTGCCTCAAATTGCTCCAGAAATTCCTACCTGTACATGAAATGAGGGTATTCAATTGACTTTTCTGTGGTTGATATGATGTTTTGTACTCCTCTTCATCAATTGTGTGTGTTATGATTAAAATCCCATTACTTATTTGGCCACAACAAGCACCAAAGCGCAGAAATGAGTTTTCGTCACAGACGCCTCCGACAGAAATGAAATTCTGTTCTTGTAATCTTGCAAAGCATCATCTATACAATATTTATTCTTGGTAGACTCTGATTCATTATTATTCAATGTCCTGACCTAAAATAATTACATTTCCAGCATATTTATCTAAATTTATTGCATTTTTAGTTTTCGTCACAAACGCCTCATTTCAACATTTTCCCCCCAAAAAATATTTTCAGTCCATATAACCAACTAATACTTTACCACAAGATGGCCCTAGCCTAAGTCCATTTTGGTACACAGCAGCTTTGCAATTGCTGAAAAAAAACCTTTTGGGGGCCCCTTTACCTGTGGGAAATTTGGATTTTCCTCATTTTTTTCCACCTCAGCAGACATTCAACACTCAAGCGTATAAAATTGGTTTTAGTGAGACCTCTACTGTTTTATTTTCCCCAAACTAGACATAATGAGGATTAGTTTGAGCAAATCTGGAGCTAATCAGGGCATTATTGACAGAACTACAGCAAAGTTAGTGATTTGAAGACAAAATTGTCCAATTTTTCAATATTTTGATAATTATGTCCGGGCTCTCACAAAATAATTTTAAAGCTACAGTTTTGCATTCTTGTATGCTTAATCCAGTTAGTAATAGCTACTCGCAGCCCAAATTTCAAGTTGCTGTGATTGTCCTAACTTGTTTTAGAGCAATCTTAGAGTTTTCGTCACAGACGCCTCACAAAATTCGCTGATATCCAGTTGGCCATGAATAAAAACTGCAGTTCTTGGAGGAAGCCAGTCCACCAGGAGTTTTCATATGGCCAAGATGTTGTGTTATCAATATAATACACTTTTGTAATGTTATCTTCACTTTTATCTTTCTGTTCTGTGTGCACCAGATTATATTATGTGCACTTTTTCTGACATTCACCCAGCAACAAACAAACAAACCTTTGCAATTCATAATGTTGTTTAAGGGGAAACCATGCCTTCTGATACATGTACAGCCATGTTTGTCGCGGACCATGTGCATGTCATGTGTGTTAGGTATATGGCTCATACAATGGTAATAGCAGTATAAATTTTATTTTAAAAAAAGAGTTGTGTGTTCTGACAAACTTGCATGAACTGACATCTGTTAGATATATTTTCTTTCCCTTTCTGGAGAGTTGGTGTGCAACGTCTTCTAGAATTGCCTGGCAGAGGTAGGGATTACTTACATTAGTGAAGTTTCGTTGCATGTGGGTTCTTATAGTAAACTAAGATGTTGAATGTTTGCTAATTAATAAACCATCTTATGCATGGCATGCATCACTTTGCAAACAGACCTCATGCCACATACTTACTTTACCCTTAAGCATGGAACAATGATAACCAGGACTGTGAACATGTCCTTACTGCCATAGCAGGTCATAGCATCTACACTAACAGGCTATAGCATCTACCCTAAGCATCATTCTCCATATATGGTGTTATCATGACAGCAGGGAAGCTGATACCAGTGGGTAAAAATATAAACCAAAAAATTTTAACTCGAAGGTCTGATCCTACCGGAAAAAGCGACAAGTTTGTTTTCCAAAAATAAGTCTTAGATATTGTAACATCTGGTATGTAAAATACATTAATGATATCACTAGGCGTAATAGAACAACTTATGGCAGATACATTGCATGTGTAATATTATCAAGGAAATGAAGACATCACCTTCTGGCTTTCCTTTGGGTAATCAACAGAAGTGCTTAAGTATCCATAATCTGAAATTCTGTCAATTGATTAGAAACTTTTGTATTCGTATATGGCATTATAATCATAATAATAGATATCTGGTAGTCACTATGAATGACACTCAATTGGGCTGTAGCATACACAAACAGTAGCATCCTTAATTCCACTCATGGGGAATGTCAGATCTGGTGCTGATGAAATGTTTTACTGTCTTAGATAAGACTCTGGTGCCTCCGGTCTTATATTAGTATGAATACAATGGGGTGTGATGGCCAAAGTAATCATTTAGAATACAAACACCATTGGTCGGTATTTGAACTGGAATGAAGGTT
This sequence comes from Acholoe squamosa, assembly GCA_949317995.1. Lineage (NCBI taxonomy): Eukaryota > Metazoa > Annelida > Polychaeta > Phyllodocida > Polynoidae > Acholoe > Acholoe squamosa. The sequence goes on along the minus strand of OX439043.1, from coordinate 18,607,813 downwards.
TTCCCTCTCTTTGCTGGCCACTGTAATATTAAATCCTATTCTAGATGGAGATAATTAGCCATGTGACCCTTTCCTAAATATATATTATATACCCAGAGGTGCTTCAAAGCTACTCAATCTTTAGGGATAAGGTACATCTTATAGCTGAGAGCTCCCTTTATCAGTATTCCACCTTGCTGGACTGGGCCGGACTGATAGCAACATTATATGAGCTGTTAGTGTTCTATACATAGTATCAATATGCTTGGCCGAAGACTGTAATATGGCCTCAGGGAACAGCCATATTCAAAACAGCACTACACTAGCATTTTGCAGCGTTCAGTTAGGCTTTTAAACTGTTTCAGAGAATCCTCCAGGGAAAGGTTTTGCTGTCATGATTTACATAAGTAGGTTTCATGTTTTCAGTCATCAGAACATTTGATGATAGATTTAACTTAGTATTTTCCTCCTTCATAATTTGGATATGATTATATGCAGTGTTGCACATAATTATATGCATTAATAGAAGGCAACTTCTCCCTTGACTGAAAGTCTACTAGCTTTTTGTCACAGTTTACTATGATTTTCTTACAAAAACCCTTCTGCTCTAACCATATTCTACAAAAAGGTATATAGAAACATTATCATCAGCTAAGGTACCAATTCTGATGGCCTACACTGAAAAGATACAGCTACCAAAGGATTACTTCTGTTCATCCTTTTAATGATCACCTTTTATATATGATCACCCTGGGTGATCAGATTTATTTACCCATCTGACCTGACCAGAGAGCTATAGGACTTTTCATCAGTATTTGGGCCACAGGCAGCTGATTTCATCTTTGGATACACAACAAAACCACCCATTCACAGCAGACTGACGACATCAGTGACTGATGGCCAGCGTAGGGACAGTATCCTTAGCCCTCCCAGACTTTCTAGTTCTATTAGAGATTGGAGTTTGATTATTTGGTTCCCGGTAATCCAAAATCTTTTTAATTCCACTATCACTGCACATGGACAGCTGATTGGCAGCCGCCGAGGGGTTGCCATTGCTGCATGCAACATCATGACGTAGTTGGATCTATATACGAGGCTCACTGCAATCAGCTGACTGTAGCTATACCCTGATTGAAGCGAGCTAAAGGCATGTGATTCCTGTCCATAGGGCTAGGATCTGCGAAAAGGGAACTTAGCTCAGGGGGAATAAGGTCCCTTTTTCCGCCACATGTCACTCCCCTTTCTAGGTACAGGTGCAGTGCTAGATCTACTTGATAACTTAACATATTTAGTAAATTTATTAATCCCGCCCTGGTGAGTGTTCTCTGTAATAATGCATATAATGTGCAGTGGGGTATTGGCTATGTTGGCCCCCTGAAACAACATTCCCAAATCATTTATAAGCACTGAATCAACCATTTGGTAATATTTGATATATTCTGGGGTGGACATCTCAAGGTATATGCTCATCTTGGGTTGCACCTATATAGCCAAGGTATAGTCTTAACAAGTTCAGGTCAGTCTCCTCCTGACTGTCATACGCCTTCTTCTGGAAGACACATCCTTAAGACCCCCTGTAATGAGGTCCTTATCGTGTCAAATATCATGTTGTGTTCTTAACTTACCTTGCACTAGATATATGCATGCATACATGTGAGATTCCATAGCCTCTTTTACGCTTTGAATATCTTTTTCTTTTTAAAAATGTCTTTTGAAATTGAAGCTGTATGTGCACTAGTGGAATTAAACTCAGTTTCTGGAAGCATTAGTAGGCTATGAGTCATCGGAACGATAATGAACAGATAAAAAGGCACATCATTGTCAGGATTGGGAAAGCACATGCCAACAAGAAGTGACATATCTACAATCCACTCAGCACCTTCATCTAGCACTAATGGATCCCCCTTGGTCTCTGCGGAAACCAATTCTTGTCATCAGAGTGTTTGCAGGTGGAGGCAAGTTCCCCACTAATGCTACAGGAAATTGTCAGCTCGAAGGCTCGGTATCCTGTGCACAGCGTCTACCTGGTAAAGGGAGGAAATGAGCAACTTTGTGATTCACCTTTTAAAAAGTCATTATTGAGTGTGCAGCTGCACTGGAAAATCCCTCTGCATGCCATACATGTAGAGCATAGCCAGATGGGGTTCAATAAAGCTCCATCTCAAGGGAAAAGGATGCAGCTGACAGCGTTTTTTTATCAGTATTGTGTCATACAGGAATTATGGCCACTTGTGGGGTTTAGTCCTTTGCCTGAATGGCATAGTCTAATTCCCAGAGGAGAGTCCTCTATGCCAGGAGGACTATGTGGTGCGAACCTTGGACGTGATGGAGCCTTGATGGTATCTTACTGGATGCTTGGTGGATTCTGTCTTCCAGAGTCCAGCAGGTTGGTTTATATGCCCAGCCTTGGCCTCTGTCTGGTAGACATGTTGGCACCAGCAGCATTATGTGTTGCCACTGGAGATTAATTCATTAGTCTTTCATGTCATCAGTGTTGAATGGGCACCCCTATAAGTCATGTCTCCACCTGCTGACTTGGCATGTTTGGCGGCCCATAGCTCGGCGGTGCATGAGTCTAGGCCTTTCTAACTGATCACTCTGGTAGCTGAATGTGTTAACTACCGGCTATGCGCTGGGCATGCACACAGGTTGCATATCCAGGTCTGTGACGCCCTTGGAGCTAAAACACTCATGGCAGCATAACTTAGTTAATAATGGGTCTTTTGACACTGAATTAAGGCCATGAGGTGAGCCAAGGACTGACCTTTCCATGCTTGGTCCTTTGTCTTGGTGCGGTGCCATGCAGCAGTGCAGGTGCGACCATAATTTCACAATGTGTCACCTCTAGAGTCTTTTGTTTATGTATAATGGTCAGTGGACCATAAGGTCGCACTGAATTGTCCTTAAACATTTATATACACTATTGTTCTTGGTCAGTGAACCATGAGGTCACACTGAATTGTCCATAACATTTATATGTATACCATTGTTTATGGTCAGCGGACCATGAGGTCGCACAGAGTTATCCATAATACTTACATGATATAATATCTAGTGATCAGTGGACCGTGAATACTCATAATTATAGAGTTATATGCAATTATGCCTCATATTATATGCATTACCGTTAATATAATCATAATTATGTCACAATTGCACTTCACTGGCCTGAAAGCAACGCAGCATTAACTGGTATATACATAGTGTCAGTATGATTTACTGCAGACTGAAACCAAAGCTGAAATTTGCACATCAACAATACTCGAAAACAATTACTGTATGTTATGCCTTGCAGCTCCCAACCAAACGACCCAATAATATAGTTTCTTTATGAACCGCCATTTCAACTTATGACCAAGCCCTTTTTCACAAAGATCTGGTTCCACTTGTAAGTGTTATAAGCATATATCCTGACATGCTAATTTACAGTCATTTCTCATCATATGAATCGTCAACAAGGGCTGATGAGAGGGTTTTCCATACTCGTCCCGCCTATCATATCAAGACCTGGTTCTAACCAAGCATTTCTCGTCAGTCCCTGTGGCGTTGGGATCTGAGACTGCAGGTTCGAGCCCTACCCCGGGGCCCTACCCTAGCCATGAAAATTTTGTGGATTTTAACATGTAACATATGACATGTAAGGACATGTAAGGTGTGCAGGTTATCCATGGATAACCACACTAGGTGCCTGTTATCCATGGATAACCACACACCTTACAAAAGTCATGATGCAGGCATCATGGTGTGCAATATCGACAGGTATGTGCATGGGAATATCCAGGAAAAGCACTCAGAATCACAGAAATCGTGTAATAATTGTTGATATAACATATTAATTCAGTAAGCTGTACTACGCATGGCCGTCACTCCGGAACTTACTCCTTTGAGATATAGCAGAGAGCATTCTTGTATAATTAAAGCTTGTAGGCCTATTTTCTTATCATCTACCCAATCGAGAGACAGAACGTTCAAGCTGCAATTTGACATACCGGTACCTATCATTTCAGGACTACATATATAAATCCATGCATTATATTCATGGATACATTATTGAAAACCTATTGCTGAGTTGATATACTCCCAAAATCATAATCGTAAATAGGCCTAATTTGTTCTGATATGTAAATGGCTAATAATTACCCTCCAATACTTTCTAATTACTTAATTAGAAAGAAAAGCTCTTTTTCAAGCTGGCTTCCTTGATTACCCTTACCACACTTTTGTCTTTGAGAGTTATTTCTGGTCTAACCTTACTGTGAACTTCACTATTACCCCTCTGAAAAAGGACTCACCTGCAGCTAACCCAGCAAATTGTCGTTATCTGTCGCCATGATTGGTCATCAATGGTGACTCCTTTCTGAGTGATAACTCACTGCGTCATCTTTCACCACTGTGTGTCAGTCTCACATGGCATGGCAATTTATCACAACAGTCACCAACATGATCTCACTCACTGCGTGAGTATGTGCCACCCCTTGTCATCCCTCACAAAGCATGGTGACTTATCACCACCATCGCCAACATGGATCTAACTCACTGTGTGAGTATGTGCCACTGCCTGTCAACTCTCACTCAGAATGGCGGCTTATCACAAGCCATCACATTGGTCTCACTCAATGCGTGAACTTGTGTCACTCCATGTCAATGCTCTCTAAGGATTGCATCATCTGTCACTCACTCTCACTCAGAATGGTAACTTATCACCACCATTGCCAGCCTTTGTCTCACTCAATGCGTGAATTTGTGTCACTCCAAGTCAATGCTCTCTGAGGATTGCATCATCTATCACTCACTCTCACTCACAGTGGCAACTTATCACCACCATTGCCAAAGGTGTTGAGACAGCACCACTGTTCCACATGTAGCCTATCTAGGAAGTGTGGGCATGAAGTATAAGTCCCATACGTATCAAATGTGCTTTGTTTCACACTGATTTCCATGTAATACTTCAGAGTTGAATCAAACAAGATTATATAGAGAGAATATCAATTGAATTTAGATAGAGGTATCTCTTAAATGAAAGCAACTATCCATAAACACCTTTTCTCTGGTTACAGGAAAAATACATAGGGAAATATCAACATGAACACCTTGTCTGTGGTTAGAGGGAAGATACATATGGCAATACCTTCTCTGGCAAAACATACTTTGATCTGGCAGATGTGAGGCTGCATGATTACCAATGTCGATGATCATGAGCTTTTCATCTAACAAGGTGAGTGATCACCAGCGTCGCCATCACTGGTGAGTCTGAGTGATCACCACTCTCGCCATCCATGGTGAACCTGCGCTATGACGTGGTGCGTGTTTCATCTAGCGAGGTGAGTGATCAACCGCCTTGCCATCCCTGGTGAGTGTGAGTCATCACGATCCTCGCCAACCGTGGTGAACATGCGCTATGGCATGGTGTGCGTTTCATCTAGCGAGGTGAGTGATCACTCGTGTCGCCATCCCTGGTGAGTGTGGGTGATCAAGATCCTCACCATCTGTGGTGAACCTGTGCTATCACGAGGTACGCGTTTTATCTAGCGAGGTGACTGATCACAATCCTTGCCATCCGTGGTGAATGTGCATTATGACGTGGTGTGCGTCTCATCTAGCGAAGTGAGTGATCACTCATGTCGCCATCCCTGGTGAGGATGAGTGATCACTCATGTCGCCATCCCTGGTGAGGATGAGTGATCACGATCCTCGCCATCCCTGGTGAACATGTGCTATGACGAGGTGCGTGTTTCATCTAGCGAGGTGAGTAATCACCCGCGTCGCCATCCCTGGAGAATCTGAGTGATCACCATCCTCGCCATCTGAGGTGAGGCCATGTGGTCACCACCATTGCTATTCCTGGTGATCTTGTGCTATAGCGACGTCGTGTTCCATCTAGCGACATGTGTGAGCCACTTCACACAGGTTGACGAGGAGTCACAACAATTTGCTGGGAATAAACACTCACAAGTCAGGGAAATAAATCTTAGGATTATACAGGGTTCACAGGGAGTACAAGCGCTTCAAAATACGTATAAAGAACAATTTGATTAATATTTCATCAAGATATCAAATCTTTGCTGAATTTTCAAAGTTATAAAGCAACCAATGTTTGTTACGAGAAATACAGCTTCAAACATAGGCCTTTATTGCAACCTTATATACATACAAGAGAAGGAGAAGGCACCTTCTATTTGAGGCTAGTCAGTATGTACTAACTAAAGTCAAGCTGGCAGCAATATAAAGAGAAAATGTGAAGGTACACGTAAATATGAATATTTACCTTTCCTATGTGGTCACAAATCATAGAAAGTGTGCATATGGGGCCTCACATGTCATTCGCCCAGACATATGCCCAGAATCATGAAAAATAATTCTTATAAGTATACTTCTTTTATGATAGCAAGGACACATCTGACATAAATGATAATGTGATTTTCTTAATCTACAGGTCGAAATAGTCTGGACCTGAGATTTTCATGGAGGTATGATGATTGTTTCTGTAGGAAATGAAGCCCCCAATATGGCTTGTAACTTAGGCCCCTAAATGTCATTCGCCCAGACACAATTTCGCCCAGACAATTTTGGGCCCATTTTACCCCCCTGGAGCCCAAAATATTCATATGGGACCATCAAAACCCATATGTAACACAAAGATCTCACCCAGCCTGACACTTTGAGCCAAAAAAATAGAGGGGGAAACTAAAATTCGAGGAGTAGGGGCTGGAATACCTCCAAATTCTTCATATGCAAACCTTCTATGATTTTCGACCATGTCTTCATTCAATACTTTATTACAAATATATTGATGAAAACTCTATGGGTGAAATTCAGCGAAAATCATTTAATTTGCCATTTTTATCATTCATGCCATTTCTTTGCATTTATCCTTTAACCAAATCAGAGGGGTTGAAATGATGAAAGCAAACCCCCAAAAAAAATCTCAGAGTGACCCAAATCATCATTTTCCCCCTTATGGCCTCGCAATCCCTCGTTATGAGAGCTACGATGTAATGTGACTTATTTGGTTAGGATGTATCACCTATAGTTATTCCCTTCACGGAAAGCCATTTGGGACTTTCTATAGATCACAACCCCTTTGGCATGTATGGGAAGTATGAAAGTAAGACAAGGTGGCAGAATGTTGACTAAATTTGATTTCAGAAACATTGCTTATCCATCACATTCATCTTTGATACTGCAGATTTCAACTATAAGGGGGGGAGGCTTGCATTTGAGGTTTCACTGCATCATTCAGGGAGGTGTCCCCCAAGGCTGCAGAGAGTTGGGCCCAAATTGTTCTCAACTGCAATTTGTCAAAAAGAGAAATCGATAATTTGAATTGAAAAATAAACTTGCAATAATGTGATACAGGTTATATATTGTACAGAATTTAAATGCATTATAACATTATCCATCCCCAGGCTAGTAAGGACGTGATTTTACAGATTATGTATACTTGGTATTTGCAGGAATTTCACAAGTAAAGCAATATTATACATTGGCGTTTTGGGTAAGCGTTTCTCTAATTGTCCTGTTTGAAGAATCACTCTCAGCCAATCGATGTGTAAATGAAAAAAAAAAGAACTAGAAATGCAGTAGCAAATGTAACATCAAGCATGGATAAGTCTTCTAACGGAGCATCAAATTCAACAGTTGTGTGTTTCTACAGAGCTATTGTTGAAGTAATTCAAGGCACACTTTGAAATATCAGTCCTTAAATCTGCCTGGAGTTTCTCTCCATTTAACATTCAAACCGGCACGTTAGAATAGGCACATAAAATGCCTGCCATTAGGGCATACTGCAGCTGTGTGTAAGCCCAATACCTTATATGTTGATAAGCACTTCACCGAATATGATATTCTACATTGGTACCTAACTTTCTAGTCCCAACCTGGTTAAGCCTAGATTCTTTTCCAACTAAAGCCTGGATTATCTATTAAACAGCAGGACTTTCCAATTCTTTATCATAGCAAGCCAATACGAAATCCCAGCAACGCTACCTGTCAAGGGGGGGATCCATGATCAGGATAAACGTGGAGATTAACTGTTAGGCAGCACGTGTTCTTGACAAGTATGATTCACTAATTTTCTCCGACAGTGTGTCCTTCTCAAGGCAAGAGATTTCTGCCATTGCTTACGAGTATATTAGCTCTATCCCTCTACTCCAAAGATGGAAGACCTGTCAACACTATTGGTGCAGGAGGGGGGCTCTTAGCTTTCTCCTGCTTCTCATTTAATCCTGTAGCCCAGTATCCGCAAGAGGGGGGTTAGAGTTTACCAAAGCTGGGTAAAGCCTTGTGGTTTTGGAGTTTAAGTATGCATCTCTGTTTACAGCAGACCTAAATCACAAATGCTGATGAAACTTGAACGTCTTCAGGGGTTATGTTCATTTATCATCATGCTCAATGCAACATTGTTCAGAGACTTTACATTAATCCATCTACGCCCCTGTCCTTAACAGTAGGCATTAAGTAAGATTAATAACATGACATCTTCATTGTAAACATTACATGATAAACCGTCAATCTGCAGGGTCATATGATATGGGATTATGTTCATATTGTACAGCAGGTGACCGATAGAAGGGCAACAGAAGCTGCCTGAGAAGTGATTTAATGCACTGAAAACATGGAAGATCCGAAAATAGTCAGCGGTGACCACTTTAGGTCCTCAAGTTGACAATACCTAAAACTACAACTTTAGGTTGTCAAAATGACGACTTTAAGTCGTCATCCTGACGACCTGACGACCCTGTACTGTCAGTATTGTCATCCTGATGACCTGAGTCTTGAGACAGCAGTTTTATTATATGCATACTGAAAGGCGCCGTTTACCTGGAATCCAGATCATCAGAAATTGAGTATAGAATCTGACTGGTCTCTCCCTCCCCTCCCACCCTTGTCGTCTGTCTATACGGCTATAGTAGGGGCCTGACTAGTCGTTTTTGGCCGGTGGAGGGAACTTACATTGAATTAGAATGGGAGCTCATACCCCCCTTGGTCCGGTCGCTGTCTGGTCTGCCCTAGACGCGCGTTGCCCAACCAGAATGCCTCCCTCCCTCCCCTGCGGTCCCCATCTTTGATTGGCTGCTATGCCGCTGAGACAGTCAGACGGACGCATTCCCCCCAATCCCTTTCTTTAATTGGCTGCAGAGTGGCGTGATCCGTCACCCGGTGCATTCGTAAACCCTTCTGTATGGACAGCATGTTAGCCATCTCATGTGGGTGACTTATTCAATTTCCCGGTGTCCTGCGATCAAAACTGATGAGTTGTGACAATAACACATTATATCTGTGACAACTATGCAGCATTTCATTCATTTTGTCGCATATTGGACGAGTAGTAGACCGCCACGCTTTCAGGTGTTTACGAACACAGCCAGAAGCACATGTACACATTGATCCCGCGTCCACGCTTTGATTGGCTGTTGGTAGTGGCCTGACCCTGTTTCTTCCCACCAAGGGACAGTTAGGCACTTCCCCAGAAGCCACGTGTTCGCTGGTACCACTGGTACTGCTGCAGCGAAAGTGCTTTTGTTTACAATGCAGCGATGTGTCTGTGTTTTTGGCCCTAATATATATGTCAATACTTAAAAGAAAAACTGGCTTTATTGTCGCAGTACACATGGATTATTATCACAACTTGTCTTTGTTGCATGGTACCAAGAAATTGAAGGAAAATGTTAGATTTGAACAAATCATGACACCGCGTGCTGCGCAGCCCCATTGGTGGTCCGAGATTGGTTCTCCGACAACAGGTCTGTATCATTCTTTCATCAATACCCTCAAAACATCGCTAAAATTGATAATTATTGATAACTTTGTTCCCATTGAGCAGATTCGGAAATAAAGAGTGCCATGATGTTCGCCAGCTTGAGCTACCCTTAATCTATAGGTCACACTATGGGAAACTCCTATTTTTAAGGGAGATGTGATTTTTTTGGTAAAACTGCCAGTTCTTGGACCTCTCTGCCAGTGCCTGGACTGGCGTCCCAAAAAACCCTTTATTTCGATCCATTCCTTCCTCAAACCTGCCCTTTTTCGCCGCTGACACTTAAAGCAGATAGGTTTTGGCTGGAGGTAGGGCACAGGTGGACCGGCTCAGGCCGTAAAGGCTTATTCTTTTCCGAAACAAATCTTTTGGGGGGAATGTTCTTTAGGACAAAACACCCCAGATTGATACCAAACATTCCATATCCGTGCATATTATTTGCATAATTAGCATAATTATGCAGTATCTTGGTACTGTTCAATATAATATTGATATGTTCCATTGGTCTCTTATAAAATTCATATGCTTGCAAGTATAAACTACTGACTGCACCAAGTGACTAGTGGGATCTGAACAATAGAAAAGAAATACCCCTCCCCTATCCTCCTATAGCATCAAACAAGTTGTTCAATGGAGGCAGCCATTGCTTGATCACATGCTTAAACCTTTTAGATCCAAATGCTAGTTACCAGTGCATTATCACTGTTGATAAGATTTACACATCAATACCTGCAGCCACCCGGGGCACATGCCCTGTTTGCACTGAATGGATGTCTTGACAACAGAAAATGTTGACGTCATTCTGTGTTTTAATTTGTGTTTTAATTTGTGTTTTTATGGTACATGTATTGAGTTTAGGGCTATAACAGGTTAGTGTTAGTGCTATGGTATGATAGTAATCACTCACTATTTTCAAAATATGTCAGTATCTATGGACTATTTGTAAGAAATTAGTTATCATATGTTAGTAATTATTCACTATTTGTTAGCAATAAGTCAATACATGGTAGTAATTACTCACAATTTGTCAGCAATTAGTCAATATATATAAGCAATTACTCACTATTTTTCAGCAATTAGTCAATATATGTTAGTATTTACTCACATTTTGTCGCCAATAAGTCAATATATATCAGTGCTTTGTCACTATTTGTCAGCAAATAGTTGAATATATCAGTACTTAGTCACAATATATATATATATATATATATATATATATATATATATATATCAGCAGTTAGTCAACATATGTCATTATATTTGTCAATATATATGTCAGCATTTACTCTGTACATAAGTGAGAATGCCAGGGTAGGTAAATGTCTACTTTTTATATCTTAAATTTATCGTACGGCATCCATATTTTCACGAAGTCTCCTCCCGATCTGATATAAATTCTAAAAGGATTGATAGAGGGGAAAGGGTGCGGGGAAAGTCTCCCCGCCGTCCCGAACCATTTGCTATTACAACTGGTACCCAGTTATAAGTATCTAGACGTAATACTGGATTCTCTACTCCATTATAACTTGCATTTAAGTAATCAAGTTAAAACCATAGCCTATAAAACACCCCTTTAGCTTTTAATGTATCAGAGACTCCTTTTGAAAGACTAAAGGTAATCAAATTGATCCAGTTCAGTGAAATCTAATAGGATGGCAGACGAGAGGGACTGCCCCGGCTTTGTGTACGTCCTCCAATGAGACCTTGACCTTGTTGCGAAGTCACGTATTTTGCGCCATGCCTGTGCTAATACCGAGCGTGGGAGGGTGGCGCAGGTTTCCCGTTTACCACTGGCAGCCAACAGTGTATAGTTCAGGTATTACCTGCCAGATGTCACCACTCTATTGATGAATGACCTTTCACATAGTTAATCTACTACTTGCCAGTAAAGAGTAAGGGCCCAAATATGGGATCAGTTAAGGATTATCTCTCAATGTTCTTCAAGTAGAAGTCTGATCAAGTCTATACTTGTACATACCAGTAATATAGCTTCTATAGTTCTCTAATGAGCCCTAAGGCAGTTTTACAATTGCAAATGATTAACTATGTGAAAGTTAAGCGAAGAGAAAGGTTGATTAGGCACCTAATAGCAGACAGAGGTACATAATAGCAGACAGTTGAATAGCCTAATGGCTAACATGCCAGCAATGCATTATTATGCATTAATTCTTTCATCAATGACATTACTTCATCAATAATTCTACCACTGACACATTACTCCTTGTATTCCATTGAAGGTAAATCAGGTGGGGAGTATGAAATCGAACATCACATATTTTCCATGAGTGTTCTGACACCCATGCTGTTTCCTCCAATTGAGAATACAAAATTGTCTACTGTCAGGTGCTGTCTGCTAGCAGCAAACATTACTCTATATGTTTTATAATAGTATGTGTCAATTGCTCAAAGGAAGGTTACCATCTACAATAGATTCCTACATATTTATATTGATTTGGTCACTATTACTCATGGTGCACACATGCTAAAAGGGAAGTGAAAAGTATTCAATAGTTCATTCCCATATGATTCAATGTATCAGAATATGGCAGGGTAACATCTCAAATGTTGAAAAATTACCAAATTGCCTATTAATGTTGCAGCCGATTGGTGCTGCTAAATAACTCTTAATGATGAGAAAAATATGAATATATATGTATTATATTCAATGATCATAATTATGTTGAGTCTGGCAATCCAAGTAGCTTTTAGTGGCCAACATGGATGGGAATAGGAAGGTCCTCTCTTAATGGTCAATTACTTGGTCGGTTTCTACAATACACTGCTGTTGCTATGCAATCACAGGTCCTACCTTTAAACATTGATGGTGCATAATTCATGAATTCAGGTTGCCTTTTCACTGCAACCAGAAGCAGATCTACGGATTGTACCCCCTCCCTAGACCCTGAAATTAGGTCTTTGTTAAATTCTCAACTATAGGAAATGTGGTGCCGAACCCTGGTGATGACCCCCCTAGACCATATTTTCTTGGCCGTGCCCCTCACTAGACCATCCCTTCTGGATCTGCCCCTGGCAACTATGACTTAGATGTTTTACACAGCCAATTGGTGATGATAGGTAATGGGACTAGTTTCTGTGAAAGGTTACTGTTGCTAAGGAACAGTTGCTACAAAAATAAACTTATGACTTAGACAGATTATCTATTGTAAGTGAGGGGGCATGGATGTCATCAGATTCATTTCTTAAAGCAAAACCTCTTTTATCCACTGGATAGAAGATTTCTATGAATGTTTTTGGCATTCTGTAAATAGAACAAATTGTTGATAAAAAACAGCAAGTTTTATTTCATATAGACATGATTATACCAGTACAGCATTACTTTTCTTGTCCCTCAGGTATCCCCAAAGATGGAAAAAACAAGTTGTAGCCATTAGAAATGACCCTGCATTAAAGTCCTTAACATTCCTTAACAGTATGTTTCTATGTAACAATGTTGTTGCTAAGCAAGTATGAATACTAGCAGTAAATGCTAATGATTCATGAATTCAGAATGCCTTTTAAATCTAACTATTACTACAACATTTTACAAATCCTCTTGAAGGTGATTATCAGTAATAGGAACTGTTTCTACACAAAGATACTGTTGCCAAGCAAATGCTGCCTATACCAATGAAATTATGGCTTAGGAAAGTTTCTGTGTCTCTGGCATGGGGGATGCAAAATTTGACAGCAGTCAAGAGGGGAGTCATAAAACATTTCAAATCAAATTCAAAAGTATGCACCAGAAGTTACTATTTGAATACAAGGGTTATCAATGTGCAGTACATTGGCTATTTCTCATGTTGCTATGTAAGAATAGAGTTGCTAAGCAACCATTTTCTTATTCAATAGAATTATTGTCAGGGTTTTCGGTTCACAAAACAACTGGCTCTCTATTTGATTGTAATTATAATAAAGGTGAAATAGTGGCTTGAGGTGATTTCCCTGGCCTATTTGAAGAGGAAATAATCATCAGCCCTATTCTAAAACCAATCCTTTATGAAAGAGAGATTATTTCAGAATTTCTGTGTGTTTCCTCAATTTATGATTGGGTTAAATAAAAGCGTCATTTTCATAACATATGGAGTGATTACTTTAGTACAACATTGCTTTTTTGGACCTTCTGATACCCCTAAAGATGGAAAAGCAAGTTTTAGCCATTAATAATGACCCTGCATTAAACTCCTTAAATATGCCTCTTTTCGAGGGTCTGCTGCCATCCTAAATGGCTATAGTATATCAATGAACTATATAAGCCATATATCCCCTTTATATGCAAATTCATTAATGGTAGGGTGATATTGGTTAGAAATTTAGGGGTGTCTTTTACTTGAAACATTAGAGATGGTTGTCAGGTCATTGCCCAAGGAAGGATTCAAATGGCCTAATTAAAGATCTTTTAAGAAATGGCCCCTTATTTCTTCTTAATTGCCTCACTTCAGAGAAATCACAACTTCTTCACAAACCTTGTTTAATTATACTGAACAAGAACGGTTAACCATTTTACAGAGTCATTTTTGTTTTAACCTTGGTGTGAACTTTGGGTTTCCCCAGAGGGAATTTAAACTTTGTAAAGTAATTTTCTCACAAATTTCGTTCATTCGGAGCAAATAAATGTTTAATTATTATAGTGTTAAAATTCTGACATGAATTGCTCAAATCTGAAATTAATAATTATCAAATAACTTTTCATTTCATATCCCATTGTAATTTCTTTTTCAATTACCGCACACTTTAGTTGCATGGTATTTCTCGTGTTAAATCAGATCTGGAAGGCAGTATTGTGCAAAGCAATTTGATTTCTGGAAATTTCACTAGAGGTGGTTGTGGACATGGAAATGGACATTATTACCACTAAAGCTTTAATGTATTAACATTGCGTGTTCTATAATATTCATGGCACAACCGAAAACAAAGTTACCTAAATCTAGTCTCCCTGCAAACAAGAATTGAATCTTCTATTGTTAGAGAGAGTGAAATGGGAAAATGATTTGGCACTATTTCAAAACTTCACGAAAAGATGAAGACAGTGTCTCACAACGTACTTTATCAGGCTCTACTGCAATGTTTTTTTTTTTTGCATTATCATTATCCCTTCATATTATAAAGATTATTTGATTTAAAATGCTTGGCCTGGTTAAAGGGCAATTTATAATACATTAGAAATCTGCATTGGTTTTCCTGATACCATGATCTGCCCTCTCCCTTCCTACTCCGCTCCCTGATGGGATTTCAGCCGCATTGCTAGTGTTATCATGTATACACTCTCAATACAAGTTACCAATAGGGGAGGGGTTGACATCTAACAGACCTATCTACCTTTCCTATACTGAGAATAGGAGGCCATTTCATAATGTACTACGATCGCACACAGCACTACAACTTCAAATATCAATTCCTATGAGAATTATGGTCCGACTGGGAGGGTGCAGTCGTAGCCTGTTAGGAAATAACCCCCAGAGGCCAAGATCCCATCAATCTAGCTTAGTACTGTTGTGCATACCTGTGTGACAATGAGTAGCAAGTTCTCTAACACACTTCCCAACCTCAGTTTTCACCTCTAAGCAATCTATGGCATGCAGGAAACAGGAAGAGAACACATTTCTGAGGAAAACAAAGTGTCAAAGCGTCAGAGCGTCAAAGCGTCAAAGCTGTATAGTGAGTCGTATGAAGGTTAGACGTCTGTGCCTGCCAATCGACCAAGCACTATTTTTATACAGGAGCTGCTAACTTATTGTTTTCCCCTTTAGATGTACAGCTAAGACTGGCTCATTCGTCATTAATAAAGATCTAACTTTTACATAGAAAAATTCAGTGCTGTAACCTGACGATTTCGTTGATGAGAATTTTAATGAGTAGCATCCATTATGATTACTCCTAAAAGGTCTGAGTTTTTTTCGAGAAGAAATATTAAAGCCTTGGTTTTTTTTTTATAAGAGGACAGGTTTTTTGATTGGGAAATGGATATACCTCTACTGATTTTTTGTTTACAAAGTTATTGTACCCTCTCCAGAAAACAGCTTTTAAACAGTCTTTTAATGTGAAATTAAAGTACTCCCTTATTGATCTGTCTCATCCAGAAAGGTTTCTCCAGAAAAAAACATAGTCTGTACAGTTGTCGGTGTTTTCGTGGTTAAGGTGTCAAATGAAGTGTGAGGGAACAAAATTTTATTTTGCCTTATATACCCGTCCAAGAGGTAAGCCTCTTAACTGAGGTTTTAAATTGATCAAAGACTTAACCTTTTGGTGCCCAGAATTATTTGAAGATTTTACATTATTTCACAATTATATTACTTAGTTGATAAGCCCATGTGTTATTTTGATCTTATCTTTTAATATTGGCTCTGTATTGCATTTCCTGAATACTCATAACTCAGTGAAGACTTTCAGTTAAGGACATAAAATTTATTGGTCAGGTTTGGTAACCATTTGGTCTCTCTTGTGTACTATATAGACTCCACCCCCCATCCATAATACCTGTAATTCTGAGGCCTCATTCAATTCTGCATATATATATATATATATATATATATATATATATATATATATATGTATGTATGTATATATATATATATATATATATATATATATATATATATATATATATATATATACATATGTGTGTGTGTACTACCACTCAGGAGACATAATGTGCTAGTAACAATGCATGGATTATCTCTATGGAGTATGGGACATCGATGTATATGATCTAGCATAATAAATGTGTCATGTCTGGTCTCAGTCCCTTGGAGGGTGGCCCTCTAATGAATCATTTTCAAATTTTGACTCCCTGTGTTAGGTATAATGGTGATAGAAAAAATGGATGGTTGAATTGTGATGGGGAGGTCATGACCGTTCTATAGAGGGTCTAACTTTGCAGATTGGACCAGTAGAAGTACGTGGATGATAGTTTCCTTCAATATTCATTTATTTAAGCCCCAATTAAGCCCAAAACCTCGCTTTAAAGTGCGCTAGATTATTAAGTGTGGTTGGTTGGTAGGATGCTTTTAAAAGAAAAGTTATTACATCATCAAAGAGTGTATTTTTTCCATTCATAGACATAGAATTGTAACCCACAGTTTAGGTTAACGACAAAAGGAGAAGTAAAAAAAAAAGCGGATTAACTTATTAACTGATTCGTTATACTTAATCTGCTTATCCCACTTTGATATGCTTAATCCAGGGGTGGAAGGGTCCAGGTGAAAATGGGATTAGATCACTCTCTCGACTATATAAAGAGCCCTGATTTTTTTGGAAGGACAGGTCACGTTTTGAAAGCATCAGCGACAGTGGGGACAGCAGAAGCAGGAGCATAAGCAAGTGCAGAGACAGCACCAGCAGAGCATACATGTGCATAGGGAGTCGCAAGTGCAACAACAACACGAAAGGTAGTAGGGCTAACAGAAGCAGCAGAGATGAGCAAGTGCAGCGACACCATCAGTAAAGTATGTGTAGCAGGACCATGTGCGTGTGTAGCAGCAAGTGCAAAGACAGCACCAGCAGCAGAGTATGTGCAGCAACAGCACCAGCAGAGTATGTGTAGTAGGAGTATGTGCATGTGCAGCAAAAGTATGTACATGTGTAGCAGTAGCAGCAGCAGCAGCAGCAGGAGCATACACACAGCAGCAGCAGCAGGATACACACAGCAGCAGCAGCAGCAGCAGCATACACACAGCAGCAGCAGAAGCAGCAGCAGCATACACACAGCAGCAGCAGCAGTAGCAAAACCAGCAGTAGGTCACAAATCATAGAAAGTGTGCATATGGGCCTTACATGTCATTTGCCCAGACATGTGCCCAGAAAAAGAATTTGTATAAGATTGCTTCTTTTACAATAGCAAGGACACATCTGACATAAAGGATAATGTGATTTTCTTAATCTACAGGTCAAAATAGTCTGGACCTGAGATTTTCATGGAGGTATGAAGATTGTTTCTGTAGGAAATTAAGCCCTGAACATGGCTTGTAACTCAAATGTCATTCTCCCAGACAACAATTTTGCCCAGACAATTTTGGTCATTTTGGGCACATTTTACCCCCCTGGAGCCCAAAATATGCATATGGGACCATCAAAACCCATATGTAACATGAAAATCTAATCCAGCCTGACACTTTGAGCCAAAGAAATAGAAGGGGAAACTAAAATTCGAAGAGTAGGGGCTGGAATACCTCCAAATTCGTCATATGCAAACCTTCTATGATTTTTGACCAGTAGCAACAGCAACAGTAGCAAAAAAATGTGAGAATCACAGAGCAGAAGTAAATTGTGAGGAAACAGTATAAGGTAGGTTGGTTGTGTTCTCTTTTTGTATCTTTTAAAAGACCAAGTATTTTTATAGTTATTTAGCCTTTTTGGTGATTTTTATCCACTATAGAAATATGTCAAAATTGAGTAGGGCATCTATGGTACTATAAATTAGGAAACTGACTGGTATACAACCTATAAAAATACAGCTTTCCAGAAGTGGGGAACCTCCAGGGGAAAAAAATTACAGCAACCTTCCCTCTTAAAAGACAAAGATTACCCGGTACACAGAAGTTACCTCGTGACATGAATTGAAATGCATCAATTGTTCTATTTTAATGATGGTTTTGATACTTTTTTTTGCAAAAAATACCATCACACAATATATAATCATCTTGTAGGGGCCAGCTCTGGCTGTGAGTCCATGGCGGTATGCTATCTGTCCCCATTCCCTGGTTGCACTAGCCCCCAGGGGCTGGTCAGCCAGTGAACACTGCCCCCTTGTGTCATACCGATCCAGATGTAGGTGGAAGGTAGAGAACGTCAGGTCTGGGGATGTAGCTCAGTGGTAGAGTGCTCGCTTGCAAGTTGAGAGGTCCCGGGTTCAAAACCCGGTGTTTCCAAGTACGTTTTCGCCGACCTCTACAATCTTTTTGATTTTTTTTACAACTTCTATTTATAGCACAGAGATTGTCTATATACTGACATGTAGGGTAGTATGATATACCATTTTATTATTCCATAAATTCTAACATATTTTGTATTAATCAAAGAATATCTATGAAATTAATACAGAGGTTGGTTCTAAGAGCTATAAGAGCGCTCAAACTTTCTATAAGAGCGTTCATGCCCCACTGCACACCAAACCAAGTCAGTTAGACAGAGTTTATGACATCAAAGGGTCCGACCTAATGGTTCACTGCACAATATAATAAGAATAAGGGTCTCAGTGTGCGACCTCATGGTCCAATGCACAAATTAATAACTTGTAAGTGAATGCAACCGGCCGTCACGGGTGCCTGAGCACCGCTGACGCCGTCATGAGTGTCTGAGCACCCTAATGACTGAACAATGGGTTACATAAGCACGACGCCATAACCTTCCTGTCGCTCTAGCGTCGCTCCTTAGCAACCTAGGTCAAATATCAAAGCATTTATGGAAAGCCCATAATTAGACGGTCAGAATGAGCCCAAGATCAAGGCGGAACTCCCATTATTAAGGAAGTTATGCCATGGAGACTGAATGGAGCTCCGAGTTCCCTACAGACAAACCGGCGGGAGTTACGCGCCTATCCAGCGGGCATTATAAACTTGGCATATTCAACTCTGCGCATGTGCAAAATGGCGCTTATAAACGCATAAACGAACGAGTTATGAGGGTCTGAAGATGCAGAACCGACCAAGACAAAGGGGGACACAGCGGCGTCCATGGGGGTCCTTTGTCCCCCTGTGACACATGAAAGACTCCCCTCAAACAATTGTAGAGTTAGGCAGATGCTACTGGCTCCAGTCAGTCTGGAGGTGCTTTTCCAAGATTTGCTACAAATAGCCTGTCTGCACCTCCAGGAAGACAGAACACCAAGAACCACTCCAGAGGTAACATCTCCAGTCATCTCCTGCTACCTGCTATACCACTGCACTATGGTGAAACTATGCTAGACAGGCATTGGTTTCCATCATTAGTGGCCAGAGGCTATCTTCCTCAAGACATCCACCAGAGGGTAAAGTTATTCATTATTACATTATTCCTCTAAGCAGCAGGCCAGGAGCTAGGTGTGGGAACCCACCTAGAACTATGCTGGACATTGTATTATTATTACCTCACAGGTGGAGTGGAACAGAACATTGTACTTTATAAATTACTGTATGTTTACTGTATGTACAAATTACCTACATACTAACTACTGTATGATTGATATTTCTTACATGTTGCCTAAAGCTGAATAAACCAGTGATAACTGGAAATAACACTATTTATATGAGCCTGATGTATTTACTCCATACACCACTAGTCATATGATATTTCTCATATGACAACTTGATCATGCCAATTACTAGTATGACAAAGTGGTGGAGAACATCCTACTAAGATCCCATCTCTCACAGGCTCATAAAAATTAAAGCTGGTAACACAACTAAGAACAATCATACACACAGTAAAACCCACTCCACCCACCCAGTGACCTTGACCTTGACACCATGCCCACCAAGGTCACCAGTGAGAGCTCCCACATACCAGTGAGATCTCCCACATACCAGTGAGATCTCCCACATACCAGTGAGATCTCCCACACATCAGTGAGATCTCCCACACATCAGTGAGATCTCCCACACATCAATGAGATCTCCCACACATCAGTGAGATCCCACACACATCAATGAGATCTCCCACACATCAATGAGATCTCTCACACAACAGTAAGATCTCCCATATATCAGTGAGGTCTCCCAAAACGTCAGTGAGGTCTCCCAAACGTCAGTGAGGTCTCCCAAACGTCAGTGAGGTCTCCCACACGTCAGTGAGGTCTCCCACACGTCAGTGAGGTCTCCCACACGTCAGTGAGGTCTCCCACACGTCAGTGAGGTCTCCCACACGTCAGTGAGGTCTCCCACACGTCAGTGAGGTCTCCCACACGTCAGTGAGGTCTCCCACACGTCAGTGAGGTCTCCCACACGTCAGTGAGGTCTCCCACACGTCAGTGAGGTCTCCCACACGTCAGTGAGGTCTCCCACACGTCAGCGAGGTCTCCCACACGTCAGCGAGGTCTCCCACACGTCAGAGAGGTCCACCCCACACATCAAGGTCTTATCAGTCAAGCTGGCAGAACAACACACAAAGACCTTACGTAGTCAGGGGCCTGTTGAAGAGGTCTCCCTCCCACCTAGATCTAGGAGGCCCACAGGAGGCAAACCAGCCTCCAATACAACAGACCCACACTCAGTAGACCCCACACCTCCCACCCTGTCTACTCAGGGAACAACCAGTTCTCAGGGATCCAACATTTCCCAGGGATCTCTACAGGACGCCCAACTCACGCTATCTACCTCAGGGGAAGAAGGATCTGCCTCAGGGGGTGGATCCACACCCTCATCTAGATCCTCCACCCCAGCTCCAGCCTTTGACAGCCACTCCTCCAGAGACACCTCCCCCACACCTTCCATCATGGACACCGATGAAGGCCCCCAACCTAATCAGACAGCTGAGAAGATAAGGGCCTATGAGAAGGCCATCCAAGATGCAGTTACTGCCCTAGAGACCAACAAGTCCCAGCAGGAGGAAAGGGAGAGGATCCTCAACCAACAACTGGCAGAGAGCAATGCAGCAATAGATGCTCAACAGAAGGCCATGGAAGATCAGCGGAAGTCCCTAGAGAGACAACAACAACAGATAGCAGATCTCATGAAGATGGTATCATCCCAGACCCCACAGGCTCCCACACCTGCCATCACACCTGTTGTCACACCATCTGCCTCTGGATCCAAGGATGACATCATAATCTCCATGGTGTCCAACATGACAAAACTCATAGACAGAAAACAACAGGACGACAGAAAGATCAGGCTACATGAGGTAACAAAACCCAAAACCTTTTCACACCCATCACCACTCATGTCAACAGCATTATTTATTGATCACAAATTCCCAGAATATCTGAAGGATAAGTACAAAGTAACAGACAGTGACACCATGGTAACATATTTACCCAAGTACCTCGAAGGACAAGCACTAGCTTGGTTTGAATCCTTCAGGGAGAGTGCCACACCTGATATGTTGACATGGACCAATGTAGTGAATAAATTAAAAGAGTATTTTGCTACTCGAGACAATATCATCTCAAGGACTGCACTCCGTGCACAAAAGGTAGATGAACCTGTCCTAGACTATGCATGCCATCTCAGGAAAGTGTGTAATGCCCAACGCCATGAGGCCCTGGATCTCTGTAGCTCTTGAGAACAAGAAAATAGACTCTTTTGACCAAGCCCTAGACCTAGCCCTAGAGGTTGAGACCCAAGAAAGATCTAGGAAGGTAAGGGAAGCAGAGTCTAACCCACAGCCTACTAAGAAAAAGGTCCAGGAAATCAGCACTAGTGCAGATGAAGATGTTAACCTAATGTCTAGTGCCCATGTAAGGCAACAGGAGGCTAAGGTTGCATCAAGAGACCCTACCGGTAGATATAGAGGAAATAACTATGACCCCAACTACCAATCCAATAGAGGTAGAGGTAGAGGGGGCAACAACAACAACCGGGGGGGTCACAACAGTAGGAAAGACAACAACTCTTCCAACTCCAACAATGGTAACTCTTCATACAGTGATAGGAGAGACAGAACCCCAAGTAATGGCAGATCCTATAATAATCAAGGATCCAACAGTAGGAGCCATAGTCCACATAGGAACTATAACTCTGGATCCTACAACAACTCTGGATCCTACAACAACAGCCAGGGTTCAAACAACTCTGGATCCTATAATCAAGGATCCAACAGTAGGAGCCAGAGTCCACATAGGAACTACAACAGTGGATCCTACAACAACAATGGTGCCTACAACAACCAGAGATCCAATAACTCCGGTCAATACAGCAACTCTGGTCAATATAACCAGGGTTCCAACCCACGCCAGGAGGATTACAAACCTGACACAAGAGGTTACCAGGGGAACCAACAAAGTAACCCCCAAATACCACCTCATGTAATGGATCAAATCTCCAAGCTCCTGGTGGCAAGCATCTCAACCACCCCACAGAACCAGGAAAACTAGGATGTCACAGTGCCGATGGGCCAGTGCACTGTGACACCCCAAATACAAACAATCAATCAGGATTAACAAAGATCCAACCAGAGACAATTGCTAGTGCCAATCTACCATCTAACAGACAGTGACGTCCATCAGTGATACACATCACCCCACCAGATTCATCATCAAAGGATACAGGTGAGAGTACCAAGCTTTCTATTGTACTTCTTCAAAATGGCTGTATCAATGCAAATCTATATGATGTTTCAGATGTACAATGTTTGGTTGATACAGGTGCTACTATCACCTGTGTCAGACAATCATTCCTCATGGATCTCCAAAAGAGATTCCATATCCAACTGAGGAAATCTAAAACCAACATCCACTTGGCAGATGGATCGGTGTGTCATGTTAGACATTCAGCTATGCTGAACTTTAGAATCCAAGGTGTCAGATTCCAATACCAATTTGCTGTAATTCCCAACCTCACACAGCCCGTTGTTCTCGGCACAGATTTCTTAAGCACTACAAAATCTCAAATTGAATTTAATGTTGATCCTGAACAAATTCTCAAACCCATTAGGGCAGTGAGGGATTTTACCATCCCTCCATTCTCTGAACTTGCAGTATTGGGTAAAGTCACATCTACTCAATCACTGCAAGGCAAAACTGGAGTAGTAGATAACCTCCAAAGAAATAACAATGCCCCATATCTAGTTCAAAGGGCAGCAGTAACCCCCAGGGAAAATAACAAACATCCCCTAGTGTTACTCAACACCAGCAGGCGCCCACATAAAATCAAGAAGGGTGCCATCATAGCTCTATTTCAGGAAGTCAAGGAATCTGATCTAGAAAAACCCCAACAGGTGTCAGACACTACCCCACAAACTGATCAATCCATCTCAGCCATACGGCCTGAGGATGTAACTCAATTCAGTGACACAGACTCAGACTGTGAGTCCACATATGCTGACCCTGAACCCAACTCAATCAGACTCTCTGAAATAGCTGCTATACATAGTGAGGCTCATGACCTCGAGCCAGAATTGGAAGAGAATGTTCCACCAAAATCTGTGCTCACATCCAAAGATCAGCATGATAGATTAAGATCACTGCTGACCAAGTATGATGATGTATTTGTAGGAAAAGATGGAGACATTGGTGCCACACACCTGTATACACACTCAATACATGTAAAACCTGAGGCAGTGCCATGTCATTTCCTACCATATAGACAAACACCTGAAAAACAGGCCGCAATAGGGGAAGAGTGTGAAAGGCTAGTACAACAGGGCATTCTGAGAGAATGTGCTGAGGGCCCCTGGGCTTCCAGATCCTTTTTAGTACAAAAATCATCGGGAGGCCATAGGCTCGTCACAGATTTTCGTTATTTGAACCAGAACACGATAAATCAAGCCTTATCTACACCCCGGGCCGATGACACTCTAGACATGATAGGGTCACTCAGACCAAGAGTATTCAGTAAGCTAGATGCCCAACAGGGATTTTTTCAAATTCCTATAAGACAGGAGGATCAGCATAAAACCGCATTCATAGCAAATGACAAAAAATATGTCTATGAAAGGATGCCGATGGGTTTAGCGACAGCACCGGCGGGATTCTGCCATCTAGTCACATTAATTCTGAACAAACTCAAGTACAAATGTGCCCTACCATACCTAGATGACATATTGGTATTATCACCATCAATCGAACAACACTTCCATGACCTGGAAGATGTGTTCAACAGCCTAAGAGTTGGTAAACTCAAACTGAAGAAATCAAAATGTGAATACTTCATAGACAGAATAGACTTCTTGGGAATGAGAGTGACACCCATGGGACTGCAACCATCTCCCACAAAGGTGGAATCAATCAAAACCTTCCCAACACCAAAATCAGTCAAAAATGTCCGATCCTTCACAGGCCTATGCCAATACTTCAAAAAGTTTATCAAAGGTTATGCCCAAATTGCTAGACCATTGTATGATCTACAGACACATCTCAAAGCATTTGTCTGGACAGAGGAGGCAGATAATGCTTTCAAAACACTAAAGCATGCCCTCTGTACCAATGCTCTTCTCAGATATCCAAACTATGAGAAAGAGTTCAGTTTGGCAACTGATGCTTCCAATGTGAGTTTAGGAGCTGTACTCTCACAGAGAGATAATGAAGGAGTGCTCAGACCAGTAGCCTTTGCAGGTAGAACCCTCTCCAAACATGAGAGAAATTACAATACCACAGAGAGAGAACTACTGGGAGTAGTGTATGGAGTATTACACTTCAGACACTATCTAGAGACTAGACACTTCCAATTATACACAGACCATGCAGCCCTAATCCCACTATTAACCAATACAGGACTCACACATAGATGGGCCAGATGGGCTCTAGACATACAGCAATTTTCATTCACCATCCAACATGTGAAAGGTGATGATAACATACCTCCAGATGCTATGTCTAGAAGAGAATACCCAGACTCTGGACCCATGACTAACCCTCCACCCCCACCAAGGAGAGTTAGAGCAGCCAGTAGAACCAAGTTTGCAAAAGTAACAAAGAAAGTACCATTCAAAAGGGATGATCCACCCAACACCATTGAAAGGCCAGAGACACCCATTAGGGGTATCTTGAAGCAATCTACACACTATGTGTTTTGCCACTGTGAGAGAGAATACTCACAACTCTTTCCAGATAATGACTTCGAGCCTATCAAATTCTCATCACTCAATCAGATAGTGAAGGCAACTCCTAAGGAGCCACCCTTCACCCCACCTGACTCAGATGATGAAGATCCAGAAGACACACTATATGCTATTACTCAAGCAACTTCCAAATCAGTCAGATTCTTTGAATCAATGCAGGGAGAGGAAACATCAAACCATTTGTGTCCTATGACCACACGCTCAAAGACTAGAGAAATGATTCAGGAGGGCACACCAAAACCCCCCACACAATCACAAACTATTCTAAATGAGAAAAAGGTCACAGGAAACAAACCTACCAAAACCCCACCTGCCAGGAAAAATGTCACAAAAGACACTGCATCTACTAAGTCAAAGAACTCTGAGACAAAGAAGAATGACAAAAAGCAAATTGTGCCTTTAAAGAAAAAGGTTGCCACTCCCATCAAGGCGAGAATAGGCCCTCCAAAGGAGCCTACACACCAAAACAAGAGTGACACACCCCAACAAAAGGCACAAGATAGGCCAATAGTCGATGAAAAAGAAAAAGAAAGAGACAGAATAAAACAACATGTGCTAGATATAAATCAACTCCTGGATCAGATTCCCGACACATCCATCTCAGGTACAAACCTTGGCTTGGAACAAAGGAAAGACAAGGACCAATTGCCCCTCATACAATATCTTGAGGATGGGACCTTGCCTGCACCAAAAGCACAAGGAAATAGAATCATCAACCAAGGCCAGACATACACCTTGGTAAATGGTACATTAGTCCATATATGCCCCATAAACTGGAGAAAGACTAATACTGTACCACTTCAAATTGTTATACCACAGCAATGGGTAACAAGTACACTACAGTATTTCCATGACTCACCTACTGGCGGCCATCTTGGTTCAAGTAGGATGCTGTCAGCACTCCGACCTAGGGTATATTGGAAGTCTATGCTAGCAGACACAACAAAATATGTTTCCACCTGCCACACATGCCTCACAGCAAAAAGGCAAGTACACTCACACAAAACACCAATGACAGTGAGAGAGTACATGACTTCACCAATGAAGTTCCTAAACCTAGACGTGGTGGGACCACTTCCCACAACTGCCAGGGGAAACAAACATATACAAGTCTGCATAGATTATGCTACCAGATATGCAACAGCTTGGGCTACTACTGACTTAAAAGCTGAGACAACAGCAGCAGAGTTCTACAAGAATATAATTTGTCATCATGGAACACCAGCCACTCTTCAAACAGACAATGGGACATGTTATACAGGTGCAAAGTTCACAAAGTTAACTAAACACCTCAAGATCAAACATAAATTCTCCTCACCATACAGGCCACAATCAAATGGGCTTGTAGAGAGATTCAATGCTAGCATAGGCACAGCGCTCAGAGCATTCTGCTCAAAGCACCAAAACAATTGGGATTCATTTATTGAACCCATAACCTTTGCATTAAACAACACTGAATCCCAAACCACAGGATTCACCCCTTTCTTCCTACTCCATGGAAGAAACCCAGCCACCCCAATGGACTTGGGGCTGGGAATACAGGAAGACATATCCACAGTAGCAGACCATGTAGCTAACATGATAACAAATCAAGATACCTCTAGAAGGAAAGCTATAGAAAGGGTCGCCAAGCTACAAAAGGAAAGGAAGGATAGATATGATAAGAAACTTACACCACAGGAAATCAAGGTCACCGACATGGTGTACCTAAACATACCAAGAATCCTGACCAACACAGAGTGTAAGAAACTCCAACCCCTTTTTATGGGACCATATGTTGTAGTAGATATACCTAGTTTGACAAGTGCCAAACTCAAA